>OY726523.1:34755111-35426113 GCA_963383655.1 Bathymodiolus septemdierum
TTATATGGGGTAAGTGTTCTAAATTTAGATTCGTTCGATTTACACAATGCAATAAATACTGTTGTGCTAAATAAGGCAGAAACATATTTAATTGTTATGTAAACCGATAGTTCAATTCATGGGCTATATGATACCTTAAATAATTTGGCTTTCCAATCTTTCGATTTTGAGTTTACCTGATGAAGATTATCCCAGAAACACGCCATGCGCGCTAAATTTGATATCTACGTTTTTATTTATAGAGACATGTGGTCCTTACATTATTAAGTTTGATAATCACTATGTTGCATTTTCCTCAACAAACCAGTCTAGGGAGATTATATTAAAGTTGTAATAAGAATTAAGATATCTACTTTAGTACTCACGACTCGGTTGTAAAATAACTTAAATTTAAACATTACATTCTTGCTTAAGCCGTTTTGGTTTTAAGGTGCCTATTTATTTTTATTTTTATTTTTTTTTTGAAAGAAAAGTATTATAAAAATTACAAATCTTTGCTCTATTTGAAATAATGATTTTCAAACATAGCAATTATACCTTTCGTCATTGTAAAGCATAATACGCATGCCTGGTGTCTCAGTAAACTTCAAATTGACCAATTACAAACGGCGTAACACAAACGTTTACACTCAGTATTCTACTGTATTTCAGAAAATGATCTTGTTACTGGTGTGTACATTTCGTAGAGGTGTAATTTTCTTGAGCATACAATACAATACAATAAGCTTTATTTAAAGTCGGAAAACATCAAACATTACAACACAAGCTCTAATGAGCTTTTAAATCCGACCTTCTGATCCATTTGTTCATTTTTTTCATGTATATTTCCATAGATTTTATTATATGTGTGCACATTTTCTACAGTAATATTTCCGTGTCTATGGCAGTTTTACGATCAGTTTGTTTTTGTCACTATTAGATGTTGCCACTGCTTACTTCAATGATTTAAGCATTATTTCACCCAACGGCATGTTTGACTTTATTAAGACGAGTAACATTCAAATAAATTTGCTGTTATCTTCGCACATATTAACTGGTCTATGGCTGCGATACTGTGTGAACATTTCACAATAGAAATGTATACTTCTTTAAACCTTGCGCTCTGTACAATGTATGCACTAACCAGTAAGAGGGTTTAGTAGTCCTTGGCCTTGCCATATCACTCCTCCTGAGATCATAACTCTGCTTGGTTACCCGAAATCTGTGTTTCGTAATCGTCAAATGGGGTATATCAATATGAGTTCTGTGTATATTATTATTTCGTTATCTGTCTATAGTACGGTATTTCATGATCTTGGTATATTAATCCATGATCTCTATAAATAGATGTTCGTAGTTGCGATTTAAAAAAAAAAGATTTCTATTTTAAAAAATGTAGATTTTCTTCCAGGATGCGTGACATTTAAAATAGCACGTTGACATTAACAACCTACAATTGTTATGAAGACCGAATCCACCGAATGATTCACGTACCATATCATTTCTTTATTTTTATTTCATTTTATTCATAAACATAAACATGAGACTACACTAAACTGAAAATTTTGAAAACAAATTTAATATTGATTGATCGGATATAAACTGTATGCACTTTATTTTCATATAATAGCAAAACAGTTGAAGACAGATGTTAACAAACAAAATATAAAAAGAAATAAATAAAAAAATTAAAGAAAAAGAAAAATTGAAAAAGAGAGAGAAAAAAATACTGCTTGAAAACTCTGATCTCCGTGTACTCAGATAATAGCATTTTTCTAGAAAGCTGAATCTAACAAAGCAGCTATTAAAATTTTATAGATGTATACAAAAGAATATTGTGTTACATATAAAAAGTCATAAAATCAATTCTATCATTATCATTAAATCTTTAACAAGCTCAACTAGTTATATAGTATTGTGACAATATTGTGACAGTATTGTGACAGTCTTGTTTTCTATAATAATGTGACATTAGCTAGCATACACTTAACAAATAGTTCATGGCACTAAGGGCCATATGGCAGTTTATGGACCGGGATGTCACCCACAAAATATTATATGGACCGAAGCAAATTTTTTCACAGAGTGTGTTAATCACCCTAACACCTTCATCCAAGGGCAGTATGTTTTTTTTTATTATACTGAATGCCTAATGATTCAGATGTGCATTATGTTATTAGGACAATTGCTAAACAAATAATTTTGCTGTAAAAAATGATTTTTTTTTTCATTAAAACAAAAATGTCAAATGGAATACATAAACATTCCGAGGCGACACAACAAACATCGTTGACTAAACAACATGTAAAACGCATGTGATATAAACATATCTAGTGTCTCTGTGGTGGGTACAATAATCGCCACATTTTATGCCTAAAAAATGCAATTTTCGTAATTCCTAATTTCAATACGTCATAGTTAATTTTGTTTTCTAGTTTTCTATTATTTCCATTTTTAAAATAAGTATTATAAATTTAAAAATAGTCTATAAATAATTAATGTAGCTTGTCCCCAACCTTTGTCGAATTGTGTCATGGAAATTAGCAGTCTGTTTTTTCAATCAACACTTATCATTCATCTGTTACAACCTGACTTGACCAGCTTTCAATGCATGATAATTTAGTTAATCGGCTGTGAAAAAAAATATGGATGACTTCTATCGATTTAGAATGTTTCTGTGTCAACTATTTGTATTTTGTTTTCACTATTTGTCATTCAATGTTTATTCAACAGACAACAAACATGGCGTCCAGCGGCAAATTACTTGTCGCTGTAGGCGAAGAATTTTTTTTATATATTATATCGAATATTTTCGCAAAGCCGCAGGTATTCTATTACTTGGTGTCTGATGCAAAAATATTCGATATAACCCTTGGGTGACCCTACTTTTCTGTGTGAGACAAAACGTCGGGTCACACTCCAACAAGGGTGACAATTGTATATTATCAATTACAATAATTATCACATTATATTACATTGTACATAATATATCACATATATCATGTTGGATTAAAATCGTGTAATATTTTAATACAATGATTTTTTTTATTGAAGTGGCTGTACAAAGCCAGGAAAATGAGCGGTGATGTTTATGAGTGTTAGGGATATCGATTTGGCATCGTTCTATGGTTTGTCCATTGGATTTTGGCACTGTTCCGACAATGTGGGGTTTTTCAGTGTCATTTTATTAATCAGAAAATATTTCACCATTATATCACATTATGGAAAGAAAACTTAAACAATGATGGTCAACAATTCTACTAATATCAACAAAATGAACAATCACCTCTCTGACAACTAAAGAAAGTACAGTGATGGTCAACAATTCCACCAATATCAGAAAAATGAACAATCACCTCTCACCTCAACTCATTGAAAAAAAGACCACGAAATATGACGTTGAACATCCAGGTTCTAGCTGTGACATGTACATTTGTATCTTTGCTATGACGTTGGACATCCAGGTTCTAGCTGTGACATGTACATTTGTATCTTTGCTATGACGTTGGACATCCAGGTTCTAGCTGTGACATGTACATTTGTATCTTTGCTATGACATTTGACATCCAGGTTCTAGCTGTGACATGTACATTTGTATCTTTGCTATGACGTTGGACATCCAGGTTCTAGCTGTGACATGTACATTTGTATCTTTGCTATGACGTTGGACATCCAGGTTCTAGCTGTGACATGCACATTTGTATCTTTGTTATGACGGTGGACATCCAGGTTCTAGCTGTGACATGTACAATTGTACTTTTGCTATGACATTGGACATCCAGGTTCTAGCTGTGACATGTACATTTTGTATCTTTGCTATGACGTTGGACATCCAGGTTCTAGCTGTGACATGTACATTTTGTATCTTTGCTATGACGTTGGACATCCAGGTTCTAGCTGTGACATGCACATTTGTATCTTTGCTATGACGTTGGACATCCAGGTTCTAGCTGTGACATGTACATTTGTATCTTTGCTATGACGTTGGACATCCAGATTCTAGCTGTGACATGTACATTTGTATCTTTGCTATGACGTTGGACATCCAGGTTCTAGCTGTGACATGTACATTTTTATCTTTGCTATGACGTTGGACATCCAGGTTCTAGCTGTGACATGTACATTTGTATCTTTGCTATGACGTTGGACATCCAGGTTCTAGCTTGCGACATGTACATTTGTATCTTTGCTATGACGTTGGACATCCAGGTTCTAGCTGTGACATGTACATTTGTGTCTTTGCTATGACGTTGGACATCCAGGTTCTAGCTGTGACATGTACATTTGTATCTTTGATATGACATTGGACATCCAGGTTCTAGCTATGACATGTACATTTGTATCTTTGCTATGACGTTGGACATCCAGGTTCTAGCTGTGACATGTACATTTGTATCTTTGCTATGACGTTGGACATACAGGTTCTAGCTGTGACATGTACATTTGTATCTTTGCTATGACGTTGGACATCCAGGTTCTAGCTGTGACATGTACATTTGTATCTTTGTTATGACGTTGGACATCCAGGTTCTAGCTGTGACATGTACATTTGTATTTTTGCTATGACGTTGGACATCCAGATTCTAGCTGTGACATGTACATTTGTATCTTTGCTATGACGTTGGACATCCAGGTTCTAGCTGTGACATGCACATTTGTATCTTTGCTATGACGGTGGAAATCCAGGTTCTAGCTGTGACATGTACATTTGTATCTTTGCTATGACGTTGGATATCCAAGTTCTAGCTGTGACATGTACATTTGTATCTTTGCTATGACGTTGGACATCCAGGTTCTAGCTGTGACATGTACATTTGTATCTTTGCTATGACGTTGGACATCCAGGTTCTAGCTGTGACATGTACATTTGTATCTTTGCTATGACGTTGGACATCCAGGTTCTAGCTGTGACATGTACATCTGTATATTTGCTATGACGTTGGACATCCAGGTTCTAGCTGTGACATGTACATTTGTATCTTTGCTATGACGTTGGACATACAGGTTCTAGCTGTGACATGTACATTTGTATCTTTGCTATGACGTTGGACATCCAGGTTCTAGCTGTGACATGTACATTTGTATCTTTGCTATGACGTTGGACATCCAGGTTCTAGCTGTGACATGTACATTTGTATCTTTGCTATGACGTTGGACATCCAGATTCTAGCTGTGACATGTACATTTGTATCTTTGCTATGACGTTGGATATCCAAGTTCTAGCTGTGATATGTACATTTGTATCTTTGCTATGACGTTGGACATCCAGGTTCTAGCTGTGACATGTACATTTGTATCTTTGCTATGACGTTGGACATCCAGGTTCTAGCTGTGACATGTACATCTGTATATTTGCTATGACGTTGGACATCCAGGTTCTAGCTGTGACATGTACATTTGTATCTTTGCTATGACGTTGGACATCCAGGTTCTAGCTGTGACATGTACATTTGTATCTTTGCTATGACGTTGGACATCCAGGTTCTAGCTGTGACATGTACATTTGTATCTTTGCTATGACGTTGGACATCCAGGTTCTAGCTGTGACATGTACATTTGTATCTTTGCTATGACGTTGGACATCCAGGTTCTAGCTGTGACATGTACATTTGTATCTTTGCTATGACGTTGGACATCCAGGTTCTAGCTGTGACATGTACATTTGTATCTTTGCTATGACGTTGGACATCTAGGTTCTAGCTGTGATATGTACATTTGTATCTTTGCTATGACGTGGACATCCAGGTTCTAGCTGTGACATGTATATTTGTATCTTTGCTATGACGTTGGACATCCAGGTTCTAGCTGTGATATGTACATTTGTATTTTTGCTATGACGTTGGACATCCAGGTTCTAGCTATGACATGTACATTTGTATCTTTGCTATGACGTTGGACATCCAGGTTCTAGCTATGACATGTACATTTGTATCTTTGCTATGACGTTGGACATCCAGGTTTAAGCTGTGACATGTACATTTGTATCTTTGCTATGACGTTGGACATCCAGGTTCTAGCTGTGACATGTACATTTGTATCTTTGCAATAGTACTAGTACTTAATGACACTTGTTCATCATCATTCGATGTTATTAACCGTCCGGTTCTTGTTTCTTAAAAAAAACACACTAATTGTTGGTATGTAGAAATAATAATAATTGTTGGTAACGTATACACAATAGTCTGTAGACAATACTACCCAGGTAGGGGGATATATAAATAGTGTAATTATCACAGCTTTGTATCAACGTCGAGATTTATGGAGAAATTATCAGACATATAACTAGATAAATCTACAAAACAATAATCATAAGATTTACACGTTAATTTATTACAGATTGGTTTCCTTTCTAATCTCTTACTTCAGCGATGAGAGGTTAATTGTAGTAGTATATCAATAAAAATAACCATAAAAATTACCGCAATTTTCCCGTCTCTGAACCATCATCGACATTGAGTGTTAATATACAAAGTATTCTAATTTTCGAGTCGCATTGGGACCGATGTTCATTTTTCCGAAAAATGTAAAAGAGATATAGTTTTTCGTTTCATTGAACATTCAGGAGGAGATTTGTCACTTGGAAGTATATAATTACCATATTTAATGGTTAGATTAGAGAAAATGTATATCATTTGACAGATCTCAAAATACATGGAAATATTTAGTGTTCAGAGTATGGGTAAGTTGGAAAAGAAGTTTTTCTTTTTTGTCATGTTTTTTTTCTGTTATTTTTTTTTCTTGTGACAACAATACTATGATAATTGTAATTATAAAAATATTTTGAGTGATTAATTGGATTATTGAATAATAAGATCTAATTTTTCTGTTTAATTTAAATGAAATCAATTATACACAAAAATGAAATGACTGACGCAATTTTATTTCACTAATTTTTCCGATAAGCCGAAACCTGAAGATGGCGACACGTTCATGGTAAGTCATTTCATATTTTTATCTTGAACAGTTTTAATTTTGACTTAGAGAAGTATTCTCCGGTTTCATAATGATATGGTGTCCATTATTGACACAAAAAACGGTGACGAGAGAAATCTAATTAAATCACTTTTCATAATGTTGACAATTCAGTAACATGATTGAATACACTTTACGTTCAGGATTGGATTCAAAGAAGAAAATAGTTACGCAATATATCGCACTTTTTTTTTTAATTATGAAAAGAAAGTTTAAACACTGATGGTGAACAATTCCCCCCTATATCAACAAACGGAACAATCACCCCTTACCTCATTGACAATAAAAAAGATCACGACATATGATGTCTGAATTTCTTGTCCTGGCTTTGGACAAGCACAACAATATGGCGGGGTTAAACCTGTTAATGGGTTCCCAGTCATATTCTTTTGACAATAGGATCTCCAACGGGGATTTATATACGTATACATGTATGCATACCGATGAGGTGCAATATCACCAATTAATATATATTTTATGCATCAACATTGAATATGGATAAATTTCTATTTTGTCACATAAAAATCAAACTGTGAATCTTAATTCCTAAGGAATAGAGTCTTAGTGACTAGGAAAATAATATTCGAATGATTACTGCTCCCTCTATCCCACGAGGTTAATGTAGCAAGCGTATGGAGTCGGAATATTACTACTGGATTTTTGGGTTAATATTTTCCCGTAGTTTTGATTAAAACGTAGATATCAAATTTATTGCGTACAACGCATTTCTGGAATAACTTTCATCAAGTATGCTCAAAATCGAAAGCCAAATAATTTAAAGTTTTGGGAGTAATAAAACCGAAGGGCCTATGCAGGATAGCCTGAGTGAGGAGAAACTTTTACCTTGTTTACCTTGTCCCGAGGTCATTGTATGATTACATTTATGGTACGGATCTTTAGGCTTTAACATATCTATACCTAGATGCCCGAGATATACGAATATTTGTTCACCAAACGATAAAATTGCCACTGTCGAGGCAAGACTGTTTGCCTGACTTTTCGAGAATTGTGATAAAAGTTTGGATGATCGTGATTCCTTTAATTTGTGAGAATTTTTGTTCTAAATTTACTTTAAAAAGTTCTATTTGTGTCTTTTTAAGAGTCACATTGTTTTACATTTCCTTTAGTACCTTTCGGATACAAAACAATGTTTATTTAATGGTTATTCGGACAATAGCATGCTTATTATCGCAATCGACAGCAACTATATTCCTCCGCTTCGCGTCGGGTAATAGTTGGTGTCTAAAGGGAAACAAAAACTTGCCATTGTCCTAATAGTCACCAATAGGTGTATAGCATTGGCCCTAATTATCTTGTTAAATCATAAATTTCAAGCTTTTCTAATCTACTTCAGATAAAAATTCAGATAAAGTGAGGCATATTTCCTAATATCATACTCGTTTCAGAAAAAAAAAACTAAAATCTTTTTCACCAATTTCAAATTATCGTCACAATAATGCTATAATCACGTGTTTATTCAAGGAAAATATACATCACATTACTCTCTCAAGTCATATGGGTTAACTAAAATATAATCATATTATTCAAATTATTTTGTATGTGCGTATTACTGTTCTGATATGCTATTTACTGTTTGATTTCGAAGCAATAGTGCTAATTAATGACATTCTACTACTGCATTAGTGTCGCGTCCGTCAAAAAACAGCATATGAGTAACGTATCTCTTTGTGTCAGCAGTTGAGCTCTGTCCAGAAAACCATTGTACTGGGCGCAAGCTCTCGCACAACATATGAGTTGTGAAATGTAAACTCCATTCGCTGGTGATGTTGGAATATTGCTACTGATGAAAGGGAAGTTTACTGTTGGAAAAGTGTAGTCATCACGTTTGACGTAGTGCTTTGTCTTTAATCTTCCTCCGTTGTCAAGGTGAAGGTCAAGGCAAGAAGTAGACTTTTTAGTGTCAGTTATATCCTTTACTTCAAGGTCATTTGGAGAGATGCGATGCAGATAATTGTTCAATGACAGAATATCTTCTATAGAACGGAAGCTGGAATTAAAGGTCTGGGCTATTTTTTTTCTTTATTCTTGAGAATCCATATCCATTGAAGGAAGTCTGCCTCATAAGCATGTAGAAACAAATCGCCAAGTAGCGGTGCACTATTCGTAGTCATTGTAATACCAATCGGCCGTTGAAACACCCTTTCAGTATTTTACTGAAACAATGGAGTCATGTCCCTCAAATAACAGCATAAAACAGCATGCGACCGAAGCCATGTCATGTCCATCAAATAATAGCTAACAACTTGTTCGTTAAGTAATAACATCCTCTCTCTCTCTCTCTCTCTCTCTCTCTCTCTCTCTCTCTCAATTGTATTGTCATTTCACTTATACGTTTTGTGCCGACACCAAGATGTGCTTATAATGTTAATGTACGTCCACTTTGTACTGTTTCAATGTCTCACACAGTTGACAATTTCAAGGTTACAGACATATTGTCATATTAGTACATGCAATGTCATATTCTCTCTAAAAATCTCAGTACAATCAAATATTTCACAAAATAATATCTTTATCTCCAAACTTCTCAACATTTATCTAATTAGGTATATCTAGAATCAATGTTAAAAAAACAAATTGTTGAACTGTCTGAAACTGAAATTCCCTTTCATTTCAAAAGTCAATTACTTCGTCATTACACGTTTTGATGACACGTTTTCTCAATCTTATTTCAAAATGTAATATCGTCACATGTCAGTCTTGATAAAGAGACATTTTTATTAGTACACAATCTTGACTGGTCTTAACACTGTGGACGTGAGAAAAACAATCTATACCTTGTATTAGTCGAGTTTCTTCCAATATTGTCGAATATAAATCTGTAAATATGTTGTCTCGTCCCTTATCAAAATACCACGAGTGCTGCTGATGAGTCTGCATCATCTCAATGTGAAGGTTAAATGCCGATCAAGATGGCGGGTTTAACAGTTGGATACGTAAAGTGTTTCTGCATTTGAAATTAACTTGTATTGTTACAAAGCAAAGGAAAAATACTGAATACGACAACATTCATGTTAGACATGGTTAAAGTTATTAATGTCTTGTGTTTTTGCTTTATATAGCTGTTACGCACATGGTCCAAATATGGTGTATTCTTGTTTTATATACGTATTACGTACATGGTCCACACCAAGTGAGCGTTTGTTATATAACTGTAAATTGTAAATCTAAACAGAACTCCAATAAAGAACAAAGGAATATTAAATATATATGATTTAAAAATCTTGATTCTCTGAAACCACTGAATCATTTCAAAAGGCGTATTGCTAGAATGTATGGTCCTTTAATGGTTTTCTAGTAAAATGTAAGTTTTTTGTGTCGATCAATAATTCAAAATGGCGTCCACTATAGAAACTGCTTCAAGACATAACTTTGTTTGGAAATGAATAAAGAAGAAGTTTCTCAGAAACTTCAAACTTGTTTGAAACACAAGCTATATATAATATTATTTTTATGTAACCAGATGACAGATATAATATAGCTATCTGAACCAGTGATGATTAGGTGTACTCGATACAACCTAAGGTGATAAAGTTGCCTATAAGTGACTTCCGAAATGTCTATAGTTTTCACAAGGTACGTATGTTTCCTCCACCAATAAAACTGATACCTATGATCATGTACTGAATTAATATTGAAATAAAGGTAATAACAAAATTACCGAACTCCGAACAATCTTACAAAGGGAAAGTCAAAACTCATAATTATATAAACAGACAAAATCAGTCAACAACCGGAAAACTGTGAAAACCGTAATGATCCTGACTTGGTACAGGCATTTCTAAAGAAATGGTGGGTTGAATCAGATTTTAAGGCGCCAAATCTCCCGCTCTCATTACGGTTCAAAGGTTCCGGCTGTCACTATAACAGTATTTAAATACAGGAACAAAATAGGTAAAATAGTTGTCATATGCTATTAACAATATAAAAAATGTATAACACTGAATTGTCGATTGTCTTCCTCTCCTTAGAACATCTGTCCAAATAACACATCTCACTAATGCATGTCTGCCTTTATAGCTAAATTAAAATTATTTTCCATTTGACTTGAATGTATTATTATATCAATAATAGTAAAGTTTACCTATTTATTTAGTTTCTAAGCATAGACAGGTGTACAACTCTGTTTAATAAATTCTATACATCCAATGTGTACAACTCTGTTTAATAGATTCTATACATCCAATGTCGGCAAATATAGAGCCTCTACCGAGTTTTTCTGACCTTTTTCGCATTGAGTGTAAATACATTTTCTATTTACCGTCAATGTACGTATATAATGTTTACCTGCTATTACAAAAAGTCCAAAACAACTTCCAAATTGTCAAAAAAAAGGCAGGAACAAGCGTCGTTCTAATCATTTTCGTTTGTTATGGTGTCTTCTAGGAAATCCGTGCTTATATTGTTACCGTTTGTTATTGTCGCTCAACATGAATGTTCTTTTTCAAGTGCCCTGCCGTATGACGATCACTTCTTTGTACTTATTTCTGTCTCTCAACATGAATCAGGTACCAGAACAATAGTTTTTGTTCAGTGACCGTATATAGCAAAACATTATCCAATCAATGCAATTTGACTGCTCAAATAGAACGAGTGGAGGAAAAATAAATATTTTTTGTAACCTTTTGGGAGATATTTAAAATAAAATATAAAAACGGACATCATTCCGAATAGTGTAATGCAGTTAAAATTGTTCGAATGGGTTGAGTCTGTAAAACTAGTACTGTATATGTGTGTTAAGGGTATCGATTTTGTTTCTCTTTTTCATTTTAATGCTTCCTTTTTCGGACAAATCTTAATTCACTTCTGACAAGTAAATATGCTTCTACCATTTGTCCCATGGATAAAGCGATAAGCCAAAAGTGCACTTGTGCGTGTATCATACAATTGGGAATAATTTGTTTTAATATCTGGCTTAGCCAAAAATGTAATAGACTATTGTTGCCAAGACAACAATGCAATTCAATTTTAGTTCACCATAAAATAATATAAAATTCTAGTCGCTATAGAGATATTTTACATCAACAGTAGTCGTTCGTAGTCGAAGCCGGTTTTGTCTTTTGAATTAATACAAACGTAGGTATCTAATTTAGTACACACGATTCGTTTCTGGAAACGCTCAAAACTAAATAAACACAAGGAGCCTAAACATAATAGCCAAAATCGGTTATGGTCACCATTTTAAAGAATTGCTTTATGTAGCTAGAAGAACACTTGATGCATTATGTGAGTGACAAGTTGTCCTGCAATATTTGCCTTTATGGACGTTTTTTGTGAGCTGTCCCTAAGTCGCATGTAAATTTACTTGAAATGAAAACTGACAACAACAATTTTGCCTTTCATATAAAGTCAAATAAGGGTAAAAACAAAATTACCGAACTCTGAACAATCTTACAAAAGTGACATTAATCTTCCGCAATCTATGTAGCCATATTTTTGTATTTCTTCAAAATTACATTTTCTCCACGTATCGACAGAAGCGGAATGAATCTTGTAAATTGTCCCCGGCATCAATCACATACCAGGTCGGCCAATTATTAATTAATATGTTGTTTATCTGAGCAGACCATCGGGCATTGCCCAAAAATGCTCAAATGTCCAGTCATCCTCTGTGCATCGATTGGAATACATTCGACTGACCAGTTATAAAAATTGCGAAGTCTGAAAATATATATTATGAATCAAGGACTTGTTGTTTCATAGAACTATTTATCAAGTTAAATAATGGAAGGCAATCCATACTCGTCAAAAACAAGCAAAAACGACGAAATAGAGTTCACCGCAATTCATGACTTCTTCTGTATAAAGACATAAGACATTTTTAACGAAATTCGATAAATCTTCTGGCGTTAATGAAAACAGCCAAATAGGTACTGTTTGTGATGAGTAAACAGTCAGTATTGACAACAGGTGCTTGTCAAACATCTTGTATTATATCATAATTGTAGACAATAGGGTAATATAAACGTGTATTTCTTTCCTTGTTAATTATATGAGCAATCCTCTGAAGACTATTGACAATATTTGTCTCTGCAATTAAATTGTAAAATAATGATTAAATATAATGAACAAACGTAACTTAATATTTGTAGAATTAAATAGACTTTCCTTTATGACAAGGGTATACTCACACAAAAGCACATTGATTATTAAGTATATAGAAAAGAGTCATTAGGACAAAATGCACGTCCAAACGCCAACGTTAGTAATCAAATATCAAATTGTACAAGAAAATCGATATACGAGCTATGATTATTTAGTCAGAGGAACTTATTACTAAAGTAACATCACTGAGAGTATCACACACATCTGAGGTTTGGTTTGGTTTGGTTTATGGTGTTTAACGCCACTTTCAACAATATTTCAGTTATATCAGTTTTATTGGTGATGGAAACCGGAGTAGCCGGAGAAAACCGCCGACCTGCCGTAAGTCACTGACAACTATTGTCTCGCACTAGTTACTTTATAAGTACTTTTATCTAGCTCGCTGGTGTAAAATAGAATATTTATTTTACACTGGTATTGAAATATACAATATCCTGCAATAATCTTTTCCATGTTGAATATTATGAAAAGAAAGTTCAAACAGTGGCGGTCAATAATTCCCACAATATCAACAAAGCGAACAAACAACCGCCTACACCTCAAAACATTGAGCGCAAAAAGTTCACGACATATGGCGTTGGATATAAAAGTCCTGTCTTGGGACAGACACAAAAATGTGGCGGTGTTAAACCGATTTATTTGATCCCGACCCCATCTATTACATTTCTCTCAAACAACAATACTGATGTAAACAATGTATTATAAAAGTACGGATGACCTCTATCTAATATGTATATCCGTAGTTAGAGATTTCTGTAGATTTAGACTTTGAACATTTGTCATTAAATTTACCTTTTCATCTGTTGGTTCTGGAGCATAATAAGATGACGTAAGATACACAAAGGTGCCTCAGGTGTACACAATTAATATAGATAAGTTAGAGATGTTTACTGTGTCGTCACGATTTAAAAACAATACGGTACACCCACCGGACATTTCAATCATTTTTAACTCGATTTTGTCTCTTTCAACGATTTTGATACCGGTATTTATTTGATTTTGGAATTTTTCCGACAGTGTGATATTTTTTTCTTTTTCATTTAAATATGTAACAAATAAATTTACAATGTATGTATTTGGACAGAAAACATATAATTTATTTGTGCGCGATTTAGAATCATGTATTTTATAAATGTGCGCCTTGTACGAACTTTTCTGTCCTATTTCACAGAGACTACAAATACAATTTATTTTTACCGGCATTGTATGTATTTTGTGTGTAATCTGCAATGTTGAAAAGTCCAAACCATCTGTCAAATTGCCAGATGTACCCAGTCAATGCAATTTGTCTGCTCAAATATTAGTAAACGAGCGAAGGATTAAAAACCAATGCAGTAAAATAATGATTTTTCTATTGGAATTTGGAATTGTTCTGACAGTGTGATAATTTTTTTGGTTTTTCATCTTTTCTCTGAAAGTGGCAAACAATAAGCAATGAAAGACTGGGCTCATACTTTAAAGATGTATAGAAAGGAATACCGATTAAACACTTTAATAGTAAAATCTTTTTTAATCACCAGAAAAGACAATCTTATGAAAACGTATTGAGTCATCTGAGGGGTCACATTTTCAACTGACCAATCAGCGACGACCCTTCGAAATCTTATGTTATTAAAATCCAAGATGTTAGTGCCTCTGGAGAAAACGTACATTGAATATTTTTGTGTGAATTTGTCTGTTTTAAGATGTCGTTGACTCTTTGTGAGGTACGATATAACATAATATGATACAGTTAGTCAGTGACTTGTGGCAGGTCGGTGGTTTTTTTCCAGGTACTCCGGTTTCCTCCACCAATAAAACTGACCGCCACGATATAGCTGAAATATTGCTTAAAGTGGCGTTAAGCACCATCACCATAATCCCGAACCTTAACCAATGTAAGGTCTACGAACGATCTAATTTATGTGTAATCTATGGGTATCATCTGTCTAAACAGAAACTATTTATAGTCTAGATTGTTTTTGTTATATCAGTTTATAGCACAGAGATATGTTGTCCGAATGGTCACTCTATATTTTACCATCTTCTGTATGACTTTAGGGTCAGAGACGAATGTATGGTTATCTGGCATACCCTCCAGAGATCTAACAAAATTTTAATTAGATTGAGAAAAAGATGGAACAATGTACAACTAACAATAAGTTTGTTTGACACCACTTTCAACAATATTTCAGTTATATCGTGGCTGTCAGCTTTATTGGTGTAGGAAACCGGAGGACCCGGAGAAAACCACCGACCTGTCGCAAGTCACTTCATCACATAATGTTGTTCACCTCGCCCTGATCGAGATTCGAACTCACAAAATCAGTGGTGAGTGATTGGCTCTGATTGCATAGGTAGTTGTAAATCCAACGACGGCGGCCCCGATAAAAGATGGAGCAATCAATGTACATGTACAATTAAGAATAAATAATATTGGCAAGAAAAAAATGAATGTCTACAAAATATCAAATATAATTATTAAGGAATTTATGATTTAGGAATGTACATTTATATATTTAATCTGTAAACTTGAAATGCTCATAAATCATCACTTTATATGGTTATAATATATTATTATCTCATTTACACCGTTAAAGGCATACAGTCGCTCAAATTGATTTTTTTGTGTTTATATTAAAAGTTGCCAATATTCGATGTTTTATACTAATAAAATGTTCTGAACAAGAAGCCAGGTTTAAAAAATATGCTATAATGTCGTAATTAGTGAAAAGAATTCGACTGTCTGTTGGTAAAATCGCCATTAACACACCTAATCATAAGTCGGTTGATTTTCGGAATTTGCCGGACACTGATAACTGCTATGAATAATCAGGAAGCATGCTTTTCATGTAAATTCGTTATAATCAATTGCAATACAATTTAAGAAATATATATATGAAATTGGATCTGGGGTAATCAGTTAATATTATATAATGGTATTTAGTAAGAATGACACTTAAAATCTGAGATACGTGATGGATGTAATAAAAAAAAACAAATCCAAACTCTGCAAAGGGGCCCGATAAAGGGAAAATTGTAAACAAATTGTATTGCATATTATTGACAACACTTGAGTTGACTTGATTATATTTTTTTCGAGAAAAAACCAATCATGAAGTTCATTATTTTAGTCTCTAATTTAAAAGAGATATCACCTAGCGTTTTCTCCTGAAAAAAAAAAGAATAATATAAAAAACGACGATGCAATTCTCTTGTCAAAATACGATTCGGCCGTAAAAAGATACTAAATTATGCTTACAGTATACGTGTAGAAAAATGGAGTAGGTCGGTATAACACTTTTTTTATTTTTTTTTACACGAAATCCTCATATTTGTGTCGTTTTCGTGTAGAATCCGTCAATATTTTTGTTTGTGCCATATATGTGCTTTTCCTTCCGCAAACAATTTCGCACATGCGCAAATTCTTTACCGAATAGGTTCACTTTGTAGGTCACGGAATATATGAATATTGTACGGGTCGACATTGAATTCTTTAATGGATACAAGAAAATCAAAAAGCGACGTATTTCATTCGTTCTAGGCTAATTATGTATGATGTAATGGAAAATTTGAACTGCAATTAGTATAAAACATCGATTCTAATATGACGTCCCGTATTCGGTATACAAATAAAGGCATATTTGAATAACAATCAAATATAGGCCACACATGCGCGTTGAGCTAAAGAAAAGAAAAGGCACCTACATAAACACTGACTATTTTCAGAAAATTCTTCATGGTTAGCGATTTTCTATTATTGTTTATCTAAAAATTGTTGAAATAAATGAAGTTAGAATTATATAAATCCTAATCAAGTCTTATCATAATTAAACTCTTACCTTTCGTTCACTGTCTCCATGTTTATCTCCCTTTATCTCCGATCCGACTGGCTGCGTTCAACTGGTAATTTCGTTGTTAATCATTTAAAGTTGTTTTCATTTCAAATATTATATTGATAAATCAATAGGATTGGATAACAGGCTATGTCTATACAAATCCTCTCCAACAACAAGATGGAACAATTAGAAAACAATTTACATAAGACATAGAGCAATCTACCCATCATGTATACATGCAATTCATCTTAATTACCAAGCATAAACACATGTATATTAATAGCAGAATCATACAAACAAAACAAAAAAGATTTTTCCCTTTCTTTTCCTTTTTTGTTAATAGGTACGATATAATATGTATATTAATAGCAGAATCATACAAAAAAAAAGTTGTTTATTTGTAATACAATTCTTTTCGGTATTTTAAGCCACAGTTTCAACCACAATTTCGCTTTCCATCTTTTAATTCCCAATTTTACCATTTTTAAAATTCCGTAGGAGATTGATGGAATAACCACTACCTTGACCGCCTCGAATTTTAAAATTACCGTATTTGTCCTATTAGAATCGAAATAATTAATTTTAAAATTACCGTATTAGTCCTATTAGAATCGAAATAATTAATTTTAAAATTACCGTATTAGTCCTATTAGAATCGAAATAATTATATATGCCTACCCATATTTGAATAACAATAAAGTATGGCCGGCATATGGGTAGGCATTATATTCATGAGATTTAAACCCTCGCTTTCGCTCGGGATTAAATATTCATGAATATAATGCCTACCCATATTTGAATAACAATACAATATGGCCGGCATGAATTATTTCTTAAATATTGGCAACTTTTAATATAAAAAAATCAATTTGAGCGACTGTATGCCTTTAAACATTAAAACAAGTCACAACAATTGTACAAATACACTTATACATGGAGTGGTTCACGGTTCTCTAACATTAAAATAAAACAATAACTTAAATACCGGTAGCAATTCTACTGACAATTAGCACCTGCATAGGTTCACCACTGGTTTTTAGTGGGGTTCGTGTTACTAGATCTTTAGTTTTATGTGTAAGTTTTAAAGATCGTTGTTTTTCCTATTGTACTTTTTTCTGTTGGCCATTGTGTTGTCTGTTCTTCTTAGATTTACGGATTCTGATTACCCCTGTGGTATCTTCAAACTCTTCTTAGAAAATAATCTTCCTATTTGCGAAGTCCTTATTCACAGGTTTACGTCACGTCTAAACTTTCTTTTCAACAATTATAACTGACAAAAATAAATCTAATAGCCAACCCAGTGTAACATTTATAACTACTAAATTTTTGAAGCCACAATCACATACGAGCCAACCAGGCCTGGGGTCAATTATATAGCAATGTAATTCATTACATTACCATTACTTTAAAAAATTGACATTACCATTACCATTACCATTACTTTGAAAAATTGACATTACCATTACCATTACCATTACTTTGAAAAATTGACATTACCATTACCATTACCATTACTTTGAAAAATTGACATTACCATTACCATTACCATTACTTTGAAAAATTGACATTACCATTACCATTACTTTGAAAAATTGACATTACCATTACCATTACTTTGAAAAATTGACATTACCATTACCATTACTTTGAAAAATTGACATTACCATTACCATTACCTTGAAAAATTGACATTACCATTACCATTACCATTACTTTGAAAAATTGACATTACCATTACCATTACCATTACTTTGAAAAATTGACATTGCCATTACCATTACCATTACTTTGAAAATTGACATTACCATTACCATTACTTTGAAAAATTGACATTACCATTACCATTACCATTACTTTGAAAAATTGACATTATCATTACCATTACTATTACTTTGAAAAATTGACATTATCATTACCATTACTATTACTTTGAAAAATTGACATTACCATTACTTTGAAAAATTGACATTACCATTACCATTACTTTGAAAAATTGACATTACCATTACCATTACCATTATTCTTATTTTAGAATGTAATGCATTACATTACCATTACTTGAGAGTGCATTACATTACATTGCACATTACAATGCTATATAAACATTAAATGGCAGAAAAATGAATTCATTAACATTTGGAAATTTGAACTTTCAACGTTAAAAAGAGGTAGAATATCTCCAGCTATAAAAGATATTAGTGCATCTAAATAATTATGCTTGTAATTATGATAGAAAATGATTGTGCCCCTAATTAGAAAATTAAAGCAGTGATCAATAAACATGTCACTTGTTTGATTACTGCCCAAGGCTAAAATATGAGATAATTGTTTTAAAAACATCACACCTGTTACCTTTATAATTACAGCTAAGTTGACTCAATGTGAGACATTTTAAATAAATCATAGCAAATAAATTAATCTTTTCCAATAAGTGAATTGTAAAAGAAATGAGAGCAGTATCAAAAAATCATTAAAATAAAATAAATCTCTTGGTAAATATTTCTTGGTTTTTTTACTGAATTATAAATTTCAACTTTTTCAAGTAAAGCACTTTTATTGAATGAAAATGATTTAAGTCTCTTACCTTGATATGAGTAATGAAATTAGAGTTTACTTTCAAACTCCCAGATATAAAAACTGGACAATGCCTGCATTTAGGCTTAAAATTTCCTGAAGTATTGGATGGCAGTTCAAATTGGTCAAGAATATTCTCCTTCTTGACCATTCAATGGTTAATACAAAAATGGAAACTTTACTCAAATAGAAAGAAAAAAATCTTAAAACAGTTCACAACAGCCTACTTCGAAATCTTAGAAGTGTTGGCTTTATTTATGCCTGAGGTATTGGAACTAAAAATTTGTTTATTGAATATTGTTAGCAATTCTTTAAGACAGTCATAGTTGATCTTTATGTTCATAAGGTCAAGAAGTCGACCACTTAAATAAAATGAAAAGATCATCAAATACTTGAAGTAATGTAAAAGTAATGTAAAGTAATGTGCATTACAGTCTTTTTTCTTGAAGTAATGCATCACATTACCATTACTTGTAATGCAAAATTAACCCATTCCACATTACATCCTCATTACACAGAATATTACTGTCATTACATTACCATTACACATTACACCCTCATTACACAGAATATTACTGTCATTACATTACCATTACACATTACATCCTCATTACACAAAATATTGTTGTCATTACATTACCATTACACATTACATCCTCATTACACAGAATATTGCTGTCATTACATTACCATTACACATTACATCCTCATTACACAGAATATTACTGTCATTACATTACCATTACACATTACATCCTCATTACACAGAATATTGCTGTCATTACATTACCATTACACATTGCATCCTCATTACACAGAATATTGCTGTCATTACATTACCATTACCATTGCACATTATATCCTCATTACACAGAATATTGCTGTCATTACATTACCATTACCATTACACATTACATCCTCATTACACAGAATATTACTGTCATTACATTACCATTACACATTACATCCTCATTACACAGAATATTGCTGTCATTACATTACCATTACACATTGCATCCTCATTACACAGAATATTGCTGTCATTACATTACCATTACCATTACACATTACATCTTCAATACACAGAATATTGCTGTCATTACATTACCATTACACATTACATCCTCATTACACAGAATATTACTGTCATTACATTACCATTACACATTACATCCTCATTACACAGAATATTGCTGTCATTACATTACCATTACACATTGCATCCTCATTACACAGAATATTGCTGTCATTACATTACCATTACCATTGCACATTATATCCTCATTACACAGAATATTGCTGTCATTACATTACCATTACCATTACACATTACATCCTCATTACACAGAATATTGCTGTCATTACACTACCATTACACATTACATCCTCATTAAACAGAATATTGCTGTCATTACATTACCATTACCATTACACATTACATCCTCATTACACAGAATATTGCTGTCATTACATTACCATTACCATTACACATTACATCCTCATTACACAGAATATTGCTGTCATTACATTACCGTTACCATTACCCATTACATCCTCATTACACAGAATATTGCTGTCATTACCATTACCATTACCCATTTCATCCTCATTACACAGAATATTGCTGTCATTACATTACCATTACCATTACACATTACATCCTCATTACACAGAATATTGCTGTCATTACATTACCATTACCATTACACATTACATCCTCATTACACAGAATATTGCTGTTATTACATTACCATTACCATTACACATTGCATCCTCATTACACAGAATATTGCTGTCATTACATTACCATTACCATTACACATTACATCCTCATTACACAGAATATTGCTGTCATTACATTACCATTACCATTGCACATTACATCCTCATTACACATAATATTGCTGTCATTACATTACCATTACCATTACACATTACATCCTCATTACACATAATATTGCTGTCATTACATTACCATTACATTACCATTACACATTATCATTACCATTACCATTACCATTACACATTACCATTACCCCAGGCCTGGTGCCAACACAACTGCCCATTTGTGTACAAATACAAATATTTTATTGGTTCAAACTCACTTATAATAAATGACAAAAGGCTCAATTAATTTCACAACAATAAATGGAGTATACATATTAAGACATGCTATTACTGTTGTGATACACCTTTGTTTTTTGTTTTGGTTTTGAAGCGATCATTTATATAAAAGGTAGGATAAATCTGAGTGTCACTCGGGATCTTGAATTGATTATATGTTTATTACTGGATTCTTCGATGAATTTGGATAACTATTTATATTGTTTTTAAATTGCTTTCTTAATTCAGAGTAGCTATTGTACAGTGTAGTAAAATGTTGTTAATCTTCGATTTCTTTATATTTATAAAGTAAGCAAAATCGTTTGCCTATTGAGTCATCAAGATATTTCTCCCTTTCGGTGTCAAACATGTGTACAGTTTTGCGACTCTTGCACAATGATGAAATAGTATTGAAAGTGGTGTTAAACACCGTAACCTTAAACCTTGCACAATGATGATCAATCACCTCGATTTATTAATTTATTAACGTAAGATATATAACCATAATATACTTAAAACCATAAAACTAGTTAAACCCTGCCACCTTTTTGAAGTGTCTGTTCGAAGCCAGGAAAGTCAGTGGTGATGGTATAGATGTGTTAGGGGTATAGATCTTGTATCTGTTTCTATGAACTATTCCAACGTTTTTGTTTTCATTTATTGCAAATATTAGAATTTGGATCTTATAAACTCTGGTCTAAGATCTTTTGCTTAACGTGAGATAAGTGTGACACATGCAAGATACGGGTATCTATTCAAAATTTTGTAATTCTGTTACTCTTTTCATCCATGAATTTATGCCAAATATATTTGATAAACGAAAGTATATCCTGAAGATAATATACAAATATATCATGTTAGTGAGGGTTATTTGCGGAAAATACCGATTGAGAGGAGAGGCAAATATTCCGAGCCACTTTAGCGGCGAGGAACATTTGACTGTCCTCGAAAACGGTATTTTTCGCAAATAACCCTCACGAACAGGATATATTTGTTTAATTCCGTCAAATATTTAACAGCAAGTAAAACAGTGGCATGCAAGCAGGTTCAGAACTTCAGACCATTACCATTACCATTACACATTTCATCCTCATTACACATAATATTGCTGTCATTACATTACCATTACACATTACACATTACATCCTCATTACACATAATATTGCTGTCATTACATTACCATTACACATTACATCCTCATTACACAGAATATTGCTGTCATTACATTACCATTACCATTACACATTACATCCTCATTACACAGAATATTGCTCTCATTACATTACTATTACCATTACACATTACATCCTCATTACACATAATATTGCTGTCATTACATTACCATTACACATTACATCCTCATTACACATAATATTGCTGTCATTACATTACTGTTACACATTACATCCTCATTACACAGAATATTGCTGTCATTACATTACTATTACCATTACACATTACATCCTCATTACACATAATATTGCTGTCATTACATTACCATTACACATTACATCCTCATTACACATAATATTGCTGTCATTACATTACTGTTACACATTACATCCTCATTACACAGAATATTGCTGTCATTACATTACTATTACCATTACACATTACATCCTCATTACACAGAATATTGCTGTCATTACATTACCATTACCATTACACATTACATCCTCAATGCACATAATATTGCTGTCATTACATTACCATTACCATTACACATTACATCCTCATTACACATAATATTGCTGTCATTACATTACCGTTACACATTTCATCCTCATTACACAGAATATTGCTGTCATTACATTACTATTACCATTACACATTACATCCTCATTACACATAATATTGCTGTCATTACATTACCATTACACATTACATCCTCATTACACAGAATATTGCTGTCATTGCATTACCATTACACATTACATCCTCATTACACATAATATTGCTGTCATTACATTACCATTACCATTACACATTTCATCCTCATTACACAGAATATTGCTGTCATTACATTACCATTACCATTACACATTACATCCTCATTACACATAATATTGCTGTCATTACAATACCATTACTTGTAATGCAAAATTGACCCATTGCACATTACATCCTTATTACACAGAATATTGCTGTCATTACATTACCATTACTTGTAATGCAAAATTGACCCATTGCACATTACATCCTCATTACACAGAATATTGCTCTCATTACATTACCATTACCATTACACATTACCTCCTCATTACACAGAATATTGCTGTCATTATATTACCATTACCATTACACATTACATCCTCATTACACAGAATATTGCTGTCATTACATTACCATTACCATTACACATTACATCCTCATTACACAGAATATTGCTGTCATTACATTACCATTACCATTACACATTACATCCTCATTACACAGAATATTACTGTCATTACATTACCATTACACATTACATCCTCATTACACAGAATATTGCTGTCATTACATTACCATTACACATTGCATCCTCATTACACATAATATTGCTGTCATTACATTACCATTACCATTACACATTACATCCTCATTACACATAATATTGCTGTCATTACATTACCATTACTTGTAATGCAAACTTGACCCATTGCACATTACATCCTCATTACACAGAATAGTGCTGTCATTACATTACCATTACTTGTAATGCAAAATTGACCCATTACACATTACATCCTAATTACACATAATATTGCTGTCATTACATTATCATTACTTGTAATGCAAAATTGACCCATTACACATTACATCCTAATTACACATAATATTGCTGTCATTACATTACCATTACTTGTAATGCAAAATTGACCCATTACACATTACATCCTAATTACACATAATATTGCTGTCATTACATTACCATTACTTGTAATGCAAAATTGACCCATTACACATTACATCCTAATTACACATAATATTGCTGTCATTACATTACCATTACTTGCAATGCAAAATTGACCCATTGCACATTACATCCTAATTACACAGAATAGTGCTGTCATTACATTACCATTACTTTTAATGCCAAATTGACCCATTACACATTACATCCTTATTACACAGAATATTGCTGTCATTACCATTACCATTACACATTACATCGTCATTACACAGAATATTGCTGTCATTACTTTAACATTACTTGTAATGCAAAATTGACCCATTACACATTACATCCTTATTACACAGAATATTGCTGTCATTACCATTACCATTACACATTACATCCTCATTACACAGAATATTGCTGTCATTACATTACCATTACTTGTAATGCAAAATTGACCCATTGCACATTACATTCTCATTACACAGAATATTGCTGTCATTACCATTACCATTGCACATTACATCCTCATTACACAGAATATTGCTGTCATTACATTAACATTACTTGCAATGCAAAATTGACCGATTACATATTACATCCTTATTACACAGAATATTTCTGTCATTACCATTACCATTGCACATTACATCCTCATTACACAGAATATAGCTGTCATTACATTACCATTACTTGCAATGCAAAATTGACCGATTACACATTACATCCTCATTACACAGAATATTACTGTCATTACATTACCATTACCATTACACACTACATCCTCATTACACATAATATTGCTGTCATTACATTACCATTATACATTAC
The DNA here is from genome assembly GCA_963383655.1 of Bathymodiolus septemdierum. Lineage (NCBI taxonomy): Eukaryota > Metazoa > Mollusca > Bivalvia > Mytilida > Modiolidae > Bathymodiolus > Bathymodiolus septemdierum. The sequence goes on from OY726523.1 coordinate 34,780,393, forward strand.
ATCTTCATTACACAGAATATTACTGTCATTACATTACCATTACACATTACATCCTCATTACACATAATATTGCTGTCATTACATTACCATTATACATTACATCTTCATTACACAGAATATTACTGTCATTACATTACCATTACCATTACATCCTCATTACACAGAATATTGCTGTCATTACATTGCCATTACCCATTTCATCCTCATTACACAGAATATTGCTGTCATTACATTACCATTACCATTGCACATTACATCCTCAATACACAGAATATTGCTGTCATTACCATTACCATTACCCATTTCATCCTCATTACACAGAATATTGCTGTCATTACATTACCATTACCATTACACATTACATCCTCAATACACAGAATATTGCTGTCATTACATTACCATTACCATTACACATTACATCCTCATTACACAGAATATTGCTGTCATTACATTACCATTACCATTACACATTACATCCTCATTACACAGAATATTGCTGTCATTACATTACCATTACCATTACACATTACATCCTCATTACACATAATATTGCTGTCATTACATTACCATTACCATTACACATTACATCCTCAATACACAGAATATTGCTGTCATTACATTACCATTACCATTACACATTACATCCTCATTACACATGATATTGCTGTCATTACATTACCATTACCATTACACATTACATCCTCATTACACATAATATTGCTGTCATTACATTACCATTACATTACCATTACATTACCATTACATTACCATTACATTACCATTACATTACCATTACATTACCATTACATTACCATTACATTACAATTACACATTACACATTACCATTACATTACAATTACATTACCGTTACATTACCATTATATTACCATTACATTACCATTACCATTACCACTACCATTACACATTACCATTACCCCAGGCCTGGTACCAACACAACTGCCCATTTGTGTACAAATACAAATATTTTATTGGTTCAAACTCACTTATAATAAATGACAAAAGGCTCAATTAATTTCACAACAATAAATGGAGTATACATATTAAGACATGCTATTACTGTTGTGATACATCTTTGTTTTTTGTTTTGGTTTTGAAGCGATCATTTATATAAAAGGTAAGATAAATCTGAGTGTCACTCGGGATCTTGAATTGATTATATGTTTATTACTGGATTCTTCGATGAATTTGGATAACTATTTATATTGTTTTTAAATTGTTTTCTTAATTCAGAGTAGTTATTGTAGTGTAGTGAAATGTTGTTAATCTTCGATTTCTTTATATTTATAAAGTAAGCAAAATCGTTTGCCTATTGAGTCATCAAGATATTTCTCCCTTTCGGTGTCAAACATGTGTACAGTTTTGCGACTCTTGCACAATGATGAAATAGTATTGAAAGTGGTGTTAAACACCATAACCTTAAACCTTGCACAATGATGATCAATCACCTCGATTTATTTATTTATTAACGTAAGATATATAACCATATTACACTTAAAACCATAAAACTAGTTAAACCCTGCCACCTTTTTGAAGTGTCTGTTCGAAGCCAGGAAAGTCAGTGGTGATGGTATAGATGTGTTAGGGGTATAGATCTTGTATCTGTTTCTATGAACTATTCCAACGTTTTTGTTTTCATTTATTGCAAATATTAGAATTTGGATCTTATAAACTCTGGTCTAAGATCTTTTGCTTAACGTGAGATAAGTGTGACACATGCAAGATACGGGTATCTATTCAAAATTTTGTAGTTCTGTTACTCTTTTCATTCATGAATTTATGCCAAATATATTTGATGAACTGAAGTATATCCTGAAGATAATATACAAATATATCCTGTTAGTGAGGGTTATTTGCGGAAAATACCGATTGAGAGGAGAGGCAAATATCCCGAGCCGCTTTAGCGGCGAGGAACATTTGACTGTCCTCGAAAACGGTATTTTTCGCAAATAACCCTCACGAACAGGATATATCTGTTTAACTCCGTCGAATATTTAACAGCAAGTAAAACAGTGACATGCAAGCAGGTTCAGAACTTCAGACCACCTCGATCATTTGATTTTCAAGACTTTTATCAATCTACGAACAAAGGTAAAATATTTTCAAAGAAGTGTATTTCTGGAACAAACTAAAAAATAGAATAAATCATGGTTTTGCTTTAGCATAGAACATGCAAAAAAGTCATGCAAATGAATTTGAAATATATACATTTCAACGATTTCAAACATAACGGCTGACACTGTCGTCTGTCATTTTCTTTACTTTAGCGTTGGTTGAAAGAAGAAACTCGAGTAATTCGAATTACATCTGTGACGTTATAAACTATTTAAAGAAGGGATTTCGTCTCGAGCGGGGTATTTGCCTATAGTAACGTGGTATTTGCTTAGTATGCCGGCGATGGTGGAAAAGCTGAAAAAACTAAGAATTGGTAAAAAAATACCCCTTTCATCAACCAATCAGAAGACAGCATTCTGATATAAGGTGGAATTATATATTATATCATTCCAGTAGTAGATAATGGAGAAAATGTGTATGAGGGCGAGTTATATCCGTGTGAGATATTTCAAAATATTTGATTGTGATGATCATATAAAATATAATTATTTTGATAAAAACATTATTTCGTGTTAATAGCTTTATTAATTTATGTATGTGTCACTAGTAGGTTCGAGCTCAGGTCCGGTCAACCTGAAGACAATGCAATTAATATTTGCTTCCTCTCTCGCAGGTCCGGTCAACCTGCAGACAATGCATTTGATATTTGCTTCCTCTCTCGCAGCATTAAGGAGTGAGAACAACGACTGGTTGGCTTGGAAACAAGATAATGTGTTCAAGTAGAGTGACATGTATTCCCGATTACTGTTGTTTCAATGAACTAGCACTGTTAAAATCTAGCTAAGCGTATTGGTCTAGTACAAAGCGCATATCGTCATCATCTGAGCGAAATATAACTTTTTCTCACCAAGATATAGCTAAAAAAAAGAAAAGAAAAAAGCTCACTTGGCGATAATCAACAATCACTCACTCATTTCATTGGTCTAACATATATTTACAGGTTTCATTAAAAAGACTTTTTCAAACATGGTCACTTGGCGTTAATCAACAATCACTCACTCATTTCATTGGTCTAACATCTATATACAGATTTCATTAAAAAGACTTTTTCAAACATGGTCACTTGTCGATAATCAACAATCACTCACTCATTTCATTGGTCTAACATCTATATACAGGTTTCATTAAAAAGACTTTTCAAACATGGTCACTTGTTGATAATCAACAATCACTCACTCATTTCATTGGTCTAACATCTATATACAGATTTCATTAAAAAGACTTTTTCAAACATGGTCATTTGGCGTTAATCAACAATCACTCACTCATTTCATTGGTCTAACATCTATATACAGATTTCATTAAAAAGACTTTTTCAAACATGGTCACTTGTCGATAATCAACAATCACTCACTCATTTCATTGGTCTAACATCTATATACAGGTTTCATTAAAAAGACTTTTCAAACATGGTCACTTGTTGATAATCAACAATCACTCACTCATTTCATTGGTCTAACATCTATATACAGATTTCATTAAAAAGACTTTTTCAAACATGGTCACTTGGCGTTAATCAACAATCACTCACTCATTTCATTGGTCTAACATCTATATACAGATTTCATTAAAAAGACTTTTTCAAACATGGTCACTTGTCGATAATCAACAATCACTCACTCATTTCATTGGTCTAACATCTATATACAGATTTCATTAAAAAGACTTTTCAAACATGGTCACTTGTTGATAATCAACAATCACTCACTCATTTCATTGGTCTAACATCTATATACAGATTTCATTAAAAAGACTTTTTCAAACATGGTCACTTGGCGATAATCAACAATCACTCACTCATTTCATTGGTCTAACATCTATATACAGGTTTCATTAACAAGACTTTTTCAAACATGGTCACTTGTCGATAATCAACAATCACTCACTCATTTCATTGGTCTAACATCTATATACAGGTTTCATTAAAAAGACTTTTTCAAACATGGTCACTCGGCGATAATCAACAATTACTCACTCATTTCATTGGTCTAACATCTATATACAGATTTCATTAAAAAGACTTTTTCAAACATGGTCACTTGGCGATAATCAACAATCACTCACTCATTTCATTGGTCTAACATCTATATACAGGTTTCATTAACAAGACTTTTTCAAACATGGTCACTTGTCGATAATCAACAATCACTCACTCATTTCATTGGTCTAACATCTATATACAGATTTCATTAAAAAGACTTTTTCAAACATGGTCACTTGGCGATAATCAACAATCGCTCACTCATTTCATTGGTCTAACATCTATATACAGGTTTCATTAACAAGACTTTTTCAAACATAGTCACTTGTCGATAATCAACAATCACTCACTCATTTCATTGGTCTAACATCTATATACAGATTTCATTAAAAAGACTTTTTCAAACATGGTCACTTGTCGATAATCAACAATCACTCACTCATTTCATTGGTCTAACATCTAAATACAGGTTTCATTAACAAGACTTTTTCAAACATGAACACTTGGCGTTAATCAACAATCCTTCACTCATTTCATTGGTCTAACATCTATATACAGATTTCATTAAAAAGACTTTTTCAAACATGGTCACTTGTTGATAATCAACAATCACTCACTCATTTCATTGGTCTAACATCTAAATACAGGTTTCATTAACAAGACTTTTTTCAAACATGGTCACTTGGCGATAATCAACAATCACTCACTCATTTCATTGGTCTAACATCTATATACAGATTTCATTAAAAAGACTTTTTCAAACATGGTCACTTGTCGATAATCAACAATCACTCACTCATTTCATTGGTCTAACATCTATATACAGATTTCATTAAAAAGACTTTTCAAACATGGTCACTTGTTGATAATCAACAATCACTCACTCATTTCATTGGTCTAACATCTATATACAGATTTCATTAAAAAGACTTTTTCAAACATGGTCACTTGGCGATAATCAACAATCACTCACTCATTTCATTGGTCTAACATCTATATACAGGTTTCATTAACAAGACTTTTTCAAACATGGTCACTTGTCGATAATCAACAATCACTCACTCATTTCATTGGTCTAACATCTATATACAGGTTTCATTAAAAAGACTTTTTCAAACATGGTCACTCGGCGATAATCAACAATTACTCACTCATTTCATTGGTCTAACATCTATATACAGATTTCATTAAAAAGACTTTTTCAAACATGGTCACTTGGCGATAATCAACAATCACTCACTCATTTCATTGGTCTAACATCTATATACAGGTTTCATTAACAAGACTTTTTCAAACATGGTCACTTGTCGATAATCAACAATCACTCACTCATTTCATTGGTCTAACATCTATATACAGATTTCATTAAAAAGACTTTTTCAAACATGGTCACTTGGCGATAATCAACAATCGCTCACTCATTTCATTGGTCTAACATCTATATACAGGTTTCATTAACAAGACTTTTTCAAACATAGTCACTTGTCGATAATCAACAATCACTCACTCATTTCATTGGTCTAACATCTATATACAGATTTCATTAAAAAGACTTTTTCAAACATGGTCACTTGTCGATAATCAACAATCACTCACTCATTTCATTGGTCTAACATCTAAATACAGGTTTCATTAACAAGACTTTTTCAAACATGAACACTTGGCGTTAATCAACAATCCTTCACTCATTTCATTGGTCTAACATCTATATACAGATTTCATTAAAAAGACTTTTTCAAACATGGTCACTTGTTGATAATCAACAATCACTCACTCATTTCATTGGTCTAACATCTAAATACAGGTTTCATTAACAAGACTTTTTTCAAACATGGTCACTTGGCGATAATCAACAATCACTCACTCATTTCATTGGTCTAACATCTAAATACAGATTTCATTAAAAAGACTTTTTCAAACATGGTCACTTGTCGATAATCAACAATCACTCACTCATTTCATTGGTCTAACATCTAAATACAGGTTTCATTAACAAGACTTTTTCAAACATGAACACTTGGCGTTAATCAACAATCCCTCACTCATTTCATTGGTCCAACATCTATATACAGGTTTCATTAAAAAGACTTTTTCAAACATGGTCACTTGGCGTTAATCAACAATTACTCACTCATTTCATTGGTCTAACATCTATATACAGGTTTCTTTAAAAAGACTTTTTCAAACATGGTCACTTGGCGATAATCAACAATCACTCACTCATTTCATTGGTCTAACATCTATATACAGGTTTCATTAACAAGACTTTTTCAAACATGGTCACTTGGCGTTAATCAACAATCCCTCACTCATTTCATTGGTCTAACATCTATATACAGATTTCATTAAAAAGACTTTTTCAAACATGAACACTTGGCGCTAAGCAATAATCACTCACTCATTTCATTGGTCTAACATCTATATACAGGTTTCTTTAAAAAGACTTTTTCAAACATGGTCACTTGGCGTTAAACAACAATCACACACTAAAGTGATAGGTCTAACATCTCGCTAAAGGTAACATTAATAAGATTTGTTCAAGCATACTCACTTGGCGCTAAACACCAATCACTCACTACATATATCAGACTTGAATGCATATAAAGGTATAATTAAAAAATACTTTTTCAAACAAACTCACTTTGCGCTAAACAACAACATTCACTCACTTCATAGGTTTAACATCTATATACAGGCGTCATTAAAACAATTTTTTAATGTTCACTTGTCGTTAAACACCAATCACTCACTCATTTAATTTATCTAAAATGTATATAAAGGTGTCATTAATGCAACTTTCTGAATACTGTTTAAGTGGCGTTAAACACCAATCACTCACTCATTTAATTGGTCTAACATCTATGTAAAAATGTGTGATTAAAGCAACTTTTAAAAAATATAATGAATTTAGATAAGGTACACCTTACTTTTAAAATACATTGTACTATGTATACCAGATTAATCATCTACGGTTTTTACTATTTATAAATGTTAATGGCTTGATTTACTAATGTCCTTTGGTCTAGTATATCAATACACTAATTATATCTGCTAAAGGCTTTGATAAAAAACGAACTTGAATATACACGTTACAGTAAGTGTACATATAATATTTTGAATGTAATTGGTTGTTTATATTGATTAATAACATTAATGAGAATAATTTTGTCGACCAATTTTTTTTTTTCTTTTTGTTTTCTATTTTATTTAATTTTTAATTTTTTAAGGCTATTGTGTTTTGTGAAAAGAAAATTTAAACAGTGATAGTCAATAATTCTGACAAAAGATCAACAAAACGAATAATTATTTCTCACCTCAAATCATTGGACATAAAAAGGCAATGGTATATGACGTCTGATATTCAGGTCATGGCTTCAGACAGGCACAGCTATGTCTTGTGTGGTTCGTGTTTCTCAATCTTTAGTTTTCTATGTAGTGTTTTGTTGATCATTGTTTGTCTTTTTGTCTTTTATTCCCAGATTATACAGATCAATAAACTATTATAAACAGACATAGTTCAAACTGCTGTCGAGGCCGCCGTGGTTGTGATCGTATGGTAGTTGGACTTACCACTATCTATGCAACCAGTGTCTATCACCACTAACGTTGTGAGAATATCGTTGGATAGTATTTCATGTTCATTTACATCCATATCCTTTCTTACTACAAGCTGTTCCTTTGCTTAAATTTGTCTCTAAGTGTCATGTTAGATAATCTCTCATGTTCATTTACATCCATATCCTTTCTTACTACAAGCTGTTCCTTTACTTTAATTTGTGTCAAAGTGTAATGTTAGATAGTCTCTCATGTTCATTTACATCCATATCCTTTCTTACTACAAGCTGTTCCTTTACTTTAATTTGTGTCAAAGTGTAATGTTAGATAGTCTCTCATGTTCATTTACATCCATATCCTTTCTTACTACAAGCTGTTCCTTTACTTAAATTTGTCTCTAAGTGTAATGTTAGATAGTCTCTCATGTTCATTTACATCCATATCCTTTCTTACTACAAGCTGTTCCTTTGCTTAAATTTGTCTCTAAGTGTCATGTTAGATAGTCTCTCATGTTCATTTACATCCATATCCTTTCTTACTACAAGCTGTTCCTTTACTTAAATTTGTCTCTAAGTGTCATGTTAGATAGTCTCTCATGTTCATTTACATCCATATCCTTTCTTACTACAAGCTGTTCCTTTACTTAAATTTGTCTCTAAGTGTCATGTTAGATAATCTCTCATGTTCATTTACATCCATATCCTTTCTTACTACAAGCTGTTCCTTTACTTTAATTTGTGTCAAAGTGTAATGATAGATAGTCTCTCATGTTCATTTACATCCATATCCTTTCTTACTACAAGCTGTTCCTTTACTTAAATTTGTCTCTAAGTGTAATGTTAGATAGTCTCTCATGTTCATTTACATCCATATCCTTTCTTACTACAAGCTGTTCCTTTGCTTAAATTTGTCTCTAAGTGTCATGTTAGATAGTCTCTCATGTTCATTTACATCCATATCCTTTCTTACTACAAGCTGTTCCTTTACTTAAATTTGTCTCTAAGTGTCATGTTAGATAGTCTCTCATGTTCATTTACATCCATATCCTTTCTTACTACAAGCTGTTCCTTTACTTAAATTTGTCTCTAAGTGTCATGTTAGATAGTCTCTCATGTTCATTTACATCCATATTCTTTCTTACTACAAGCTGTTCCTTTACTTAAATTTGTCTCTAAGTGTCATGTTAGATAGTCTCTCATGTTCATTTACATCCATATCCTTTCTTACTACAAGCTGTTCCTTTACTTTAATTTGTGTCAAAGTGTAATGTTAGATAGTCTCTCATGTTCATTTACATCCATATCCTTTCTTACTACAAGCTGTTCCTTTACTTTAATTTGTGTCAAAGTGTAATGTTAGATAGTCTCTCATGTTCATTTACATCCATATCCTTTCTTATTACAAGCTGTTCCTTTACTTAAATTTGTCTCTAAGTGTCATGTTAGATAGTCTCTCATGTTCATTTACATCCATATCCTTTCTTACTACAAGCTGTTCCTTTACTTAAATTTGTCTCTAAGTGTAATGTTAGATAGTCTCTCATGTTCATTTACATCCATATCCTTTCTTACTACAAGCTGTCACTTTACTTTAATTTGTGTCAAAGTGTAATGTTAGATAGTCTCTCATGTTTATTTACATCCATATCCTTTCTTACTACAAGCTGTTCCTTTACTTAAATTTGTGTCTAAGTGTAATGTTAGATAGTCTCTCATGTTCATTTACATCCATGTCCTTTCTTACTACAAGCTGTTACTTTATTTTAATTTGTGTCTAAGTGTAATGTTAGATAGTCTCTCATGTTCATTTACATCCATGTCCTTTCTTACTACAAGCTGTAACTTTATTTTAATTTGTGTCTAAGTGTAATGTTAGATAGTCTCTCATGTTCATTTACATCCATGTCCTTTCTTACTACAAGCTGTAACTTTATTTTAATTTGTCTCTAAGTGTAATGTTAGATAGTCTCTCATGTTCATTTACATCCATGTCCTTTCTTACTACAAGCTGTAACTTTATTTTAATTTGTGTCTAAGTGTAATGTTAGATAGTCTCTCATGTTCATTTACATCCATGTCCTTTCTTACTACAAGCTGTAACTTTATTTTAATTTGTGTCTAAGTGTAATGTTAGATAGTCTCTCATGTTCATTTACATCCATGTCCTTTCTTACTACAAGCTGTAACTTTATTTTAATTTGTGTCTAAGTGTAATGTTAGATAGTCTCTCATGTTCATTTACATCCATGTCCTTTCTTACTACAAGCTGTTACTTTATTTTAATTTGTGTCTAAGTGTAATGTTAGATAGTCTCTCATGTTCATTTACATCCATGTCCTTTCTTACTACAAGCTGTAACTTTATTTTAATTTGTGTCTAAGTGTAATGTTAGATAGTCTCTCATGTTCATTTACATCCATGTCCTTTCTTACTACAAGCTGTAACTTTATTTTAATTTGTGTCTAAGTGTAATGTTAGATAGTCTCTCATGTTCATTTACATCCATGTCCTTTCTTACTACAAGCTGTAACTTTATTTTAATTTGTGTCTAAGTGTAATGTTAGATAGTCTCTCATGTTCATTTACATCCATGTCCTTTCTTACTACAAGCTGTAACTTTATTTTAATTTGTGTCTAAGTGTAATGTTAGATAGTCTCTCATGTTCATTTACATCCATGTCCTTTCTTACTACAAGCTGTAACTTTATTTTAATTTGTGTCTAAGTGTAATGTTAGATAGTCTCTCATGTTCATTTACATCCATGTCCTTTCTTACTACAAGCTGTCACTTTATTTTAATTTGTGTCTAAGTGTAATGTTAGATAGTCTCTCATGTTCATTTACATCCATGTCCTTTCTTACTACAAGCTGTAACTTTATTTTAATTTGTGTCTAAGTGTAATGTTAGATAGTCTCTCATGTTCATTTACATCCATGTCCTTTCTTACTACAAGCTGTAACTTTATTTTAATTTGTGTCTAAGTGTAATGTTAGATAGTCTCTCATGTTCATTTACATCCATGTCCTTTCTTACTACAAGCTGTAACTTTATTTTAATTTGTGTCTAAGTGTAATGTTAGATAGTCTCTCATGTTCATTTACATCCATGTCCTTTCTTACTACAAGCTGTAACTTTATTTTAGTTTGTTTCTAAGTGTAATGTTAGATAGTCTCTCATGTTCATTTACATCCATGTCCTTTCTTACTACAAGCTGTAACTTTATTTTAATTTGTGTCTAAGTGTAATGTTAGATAGTCTCTCATGTTCATTTACATCCATGTCCTTTCTTACTACAAGCTGTAACTTTATTTTAATTTGTGTCTAAGTGTAATGTTAGATAGTCTCTCATGTTCATTTACATCCATGTCCTTTCTTACTACAAGCTGTAACTTTATTTTAATTTGTGTCTAAGTGTAATGTTAGATAGTCTCTCATGTTCATTTACATCCATGTCCTTTCTTACTACAAGCTGTAACTTTATTTTAATTTGTGTCTAAGTGTAATGTTAGATAGTCTCTGATGTTCATTTACATCCATGTCCTTTCTTACTACAAGCTGTAACTTTATTTTAATTTGTGTCTAAGTGTAATGTTAGATAGTCTCTCATGTTCATTTACATCCATGTCCTTTCTTACTACAAGCTGTTACTTTATTTTAATTTGTGTCTAAGTGTAATGTTAGATAGTCTCTCATGTTCATTTACATCCATGTCCTTTCTTACTACAAGCTGTTACTTTATTTTAATTTGTGTCTAAGTGTAATGTTAGATAGTCTCTCATGTTCATTTACATCCATATAAATCATTTCTTACATTTTTATATTATTTAATATGTTTTCAGTGTTAAATAAAACATTAATGAAACCTGGTACATATAAAACACTCTATGACATTTGATCAATTCTGTTTTTCCTTGTTTCACTGAATAATAACACATACAATGTTATAAACAGTCAAAAATCAATGAAAATAAAGTTTTAAAAATTGCATTTAATGTTCAAGAATAAATTAACAAAGATAAATCTACCTGAAAAGAATCTTATTTTAATGTTATACACATCATAGTCAGGTGAGAATGATTATGGAAATGTAATGAAATACTGCAGCGGGGTTCGACCCCGGTTTTTCGTGGGATTCCTGTTACTCGATCTTTTGTTTTATATGTTATGTTTTGTAGATCGTTGTTTGTCCCTTTGTACTTTTTCTTTGGCCATTATGTTGACGGTCCGTCTTCGATCTACGGATTCTGATTACCTCTTTGGTATCTTCAAAATCTTCTTATATTGTTTAAAATAAGATAAGGGTATGGCAATATGGCGAAACCACCCCTCTCTTGCTGACAGTAGCTATGTATGAATCGAATTTATTTCCATCTTTGGACCATATTTCAGTACGAATATTGCTTTTAGTGTTAGCTCATGGGTTCATCCTCGGTGTTTGTACTCGTGTGGGGGGGGGGGGGGGTCGCGTTTCTCAACCATCCTAATTCCGTGCAATGTTTTGTTGATCATTGTGTGTCTTTTTGTCCCTTTTCTGTCCACCATTGCATTTTCTGTCCGTTTTAATCTTATTGGTATCTTCAAACTTTATATTTATTGGTGACATGCACGTTTTGAGCGCGATAGATCGTGATTGCGATTCTATGTGGGGTTCAAATCAAGTACAATAAATTGATATTCGCAGCTTAGGCACAAAGCACGCAACATAAAGGAGTAAGAACAAAAACTAGGTGGCTAAGAGAAATATAACTAGGTGGCTTAGAAGAGACATATATAAAAATCTAAAGCAACGTGATGGTCTGGTACAAACGATAAATCGTCTTCATATCATTAAAATAAAATGTTTTCTTACCATGATATAGCTAAGAAACAATGGATCACTTGACATTGATCACTCTTTTGTGTTCGACTTGCATAAGTAATGTTGGAGGCACCCATGGCGGTTACTGCTTATCATGGCATGTTTCATTAAAGTGATAAACCAAAGACGATGACCCCTGTTTAGTGATAAATATATATAATATTAGTTGTTATTTCAGTAGATAAGATATATATGAAATCCAGGTTAGCATGCTAATCGAAGAAGACATTAAAATATAAATTGTCTCTCGCTTCAATGTAAAAACTAATTTGTTAGGTGTATGTGCATATTATCTATCTTTTCAGATACTGATACGGGGTAATTCTATTTCCAAGAAAGAGTAATTTAAACCAGAACAAATTTAAAATGTTTTGTTCCATTTATTTAACAGAACAAATATTGTTAAATGAAAATTAAAAGAATGTATATTGAATTACACCAATCTACCGATTTAAGATGTTATAGATCCTGTTAAGGTTTGTTTTAACACGTTTCAATAACAATATTATTGCACTGATCTTAGTTAAATTAGCGCTTGACAGATTACTGTTTTCTCCCAGCACCGATACATGGTCCATGGACGAATTCGACAAGCTTTAATCTTGTTCTAAGGTCATTTATTTAAATAAATGTTTCAGTATTTTTTTTTATTGTGCCAAAGTAGCATTCATTACGCAGCATATGGCACGTAGAAAACTTGTCGTAACGTATAATACTATTTGATGGATTTTATTCGCAAATTTCGCGTATTAATTTATGCATTGATGATTAATTATACTTGAATGCCTCAAAATGTGTTTTATAAGTGAGAATTTTTTAGTAATGTGTTAGAATTAACCAAGTTTCTGTATCACATGGATTATAGTTACAGTACATACAGTAAGTCAACTTATAAACTGTTCGTATTATACCTTTTTTTTCTCTCTTAAAATTGCCACTTAAGGAAAACTTGCTAAATTAGAGAGCCTGGTTTTAAATCATCATATGCTTTATGTATATGTATACGTATTATTTAATTTATAATATGTTGACCATTGTATCTAATAACAAATAATTTATATTATCTATGATTAATTTAAAAACAGATGTAGTTTATTCCTATCTCCGGAGAGGAACTCTCGGAACATTTTTTTGAATAACCATATAGGGATTGCGATAACATGTACTTCGTCAAAGGTGCTGATACAAAAATGTTCCAATTGGAACTAAATGTATGCTGGGCTTCTAGCCGAATTATGACTATGTTCGTATCAGGTTAATTAATTTCAGTTTCAGCTATATAAATTATGTCCTATCTTTCAAGAATGAGCTGTTTGGTAATTTTCTGGATGAGCTTGAAATTAAATAATAAAACAGACACTCTTAAATGTCAGTTCACACCTTGACCTTTACCTGTAAATTTGAGTTGGGGATGGAATGAGATCAGAAATGTAGGACAAACGAGATGACTTCACACTTTTCAATTGTAAACTTTCCATTCATGAATTTGTTGCAGCATTCCATTATCTCCTACATAACCTAATTACATGGGAGTTAATGACATTTACATTTGAATCTTGTATTTTACATCTCTCTACGATTATTCTATTGGTTTTGTAACTGTGCCGACAGTGTGGTATAATTTTTTGCTTTTCATTTTTCACCATGTGTACCTTTGTATAAATAGACGTAGTCACACTGTACGGAATAATTTGATAGCACATGATGTTTCCTCTGTCGTCACGTAACAGTTGTCAATGTCATAAGGGTCATGTAGATTATTAAAGTGTTCATTTCCACCCTTATGTCGTTATCAGTTTACAATAGTGTCGTCATTCATGATCCCTTTAGTATCTCTTCTTATTTCAGCTATGTTACGGTCGATCCAAATCTGAAAAGTAGAGCACATGTATACATAATGCTGATATAGAATAAGTATATGTGTTTTTATTGATTAGCAACATAATTTATAAGAATAATCTAAGGCAGGAGGGGTGGGGAATCATAAGAATAATCTAAGGCAGGAGGGGTGGGGAATCATAAGTATAATCTAAGGCAGGAGGGGTGGGGAATCATGTAACCACTTTCATATTAGTTTGTGCATAGAGAATGCCCGTGTTTCAGACGACGTAAGAAGAGTTTGAAGTGGGGTTCGTGTTACTCGATCTTTTGTTTTATATGTATGTTCATTGTTGTGTAGATCGTTGTTTGTTCTTTTTCTTTTGACCATTGTGTTGTCTGTTTTTCTTCGATCTACGAATTCTGTTTAACCCCCTTTGGTATCTTCAAACTCTTCTTTGTTGTTGTAACTTAATGAATCAGATTTTTGACTCGGAACTACAATGTTATTATTGTTATTTAAGGTAAATCTACGAATTTCCATTATTCTGTAATAGGTTCAATTATAAAAATTATAAATATTCAAACTTATTTAGCCCACAATATAAAACAAATCGATAATATGAGAAACATAGAACTAATGTGTTCATTGGCAAAGTTCATACAAGACAAACAAAAATCTATCTGATGTCTAATTCATCATTAATTTTGAGATGGTATTTTGAATGTCACTTGTCTGTCACTAGTTGGACATGATATTCTGATTCAATGACAACATCAAATTACATCGTATAGTACAACTAAATATTATAACAAGCTATGATTTAAATATGTATTACAGTACATGTGGATGTTAATGCAATTATTACTAGTATTCCTGTTGTGTTGTGATGTCAGGAACATTGATGACAGGACAGTGTTTCTACCCATCACTGATAATCTTTCTCTAAAGTACAACATTATGAGACGAAGCAGTTATCAGTAAAATAGTACCACCCTTCATTAAGTTAGGGACATTTCAGGACTCGCAAGTCAGGGTCATTATGGTTTTCACAGTTTTCCGGTTGTTGACTGATTTTGTTTGTTTATATACTTATGAGTTTTGACTTTCCCTTTGTAAAATTGTTCGGAGTTCGATAATTTTGTTATTACCCTTATTGAGTTTTGAGTCACGGCTTCTGATTACCCCTTTGGTATCTTCAAACTTTTCTTATCCTCATTGGTATTAACATCACGATGTCAGATGGATTTTTATCTTATGTATATTTTCACTCATATCAATTTGTTATTAATTCAAAAGAGAAGATAATATTAGATTAATTTGATTAAAAGTAATAGCATATGTGACCTTTGGCTATTCTATTTAGGCCTTTATGGTTTACTTGCTTCCAAAGACATTTAAATTATTTGGCTGTCCAGCGTTTTGACTTAAAGATTACCTGATGAAGGGTATTCTAAAAACGCGTGGTACATACTAAATTAAATATCTATGTTTTTATTATGTTATAAAAACTATATCTCAGAAAACCTGCATGCCGAGCTGTTGGCCTAAAAATAGAAACCACATGCGTTCCGGTCATAAAGCGTACTAGTACTACAAAACCATGTAATCAGAATAATTGATATATCTGCTTGCAAATTCAACTTGTATGATAATTCTAACATACTACTTGTAAAAAGATATGTTGAAAATCTAAAGGGGGACTTTTTAGAAAAACATTGAAAACAATGGTGCAGCCTTCATAGTTATAAATTCAAGGCTAAGTGACAACCTCGTGAGCCAGCAGTGAAGTCATTCAGCCTACATTTCGCTCTATTTAAGGACGAGATTCTAAACTATCACAATTGTAATATTGAATCCTTATCAAAATCGAAATTGCAATGTAAATATATCATCTTTGTATTTGATTGGCTTGGTTTACTTTTATTGTGTTTAACGCCACTTTTAGCAATATTTCAGTTATATCATGGTGGTCAGTTTTATTGGTGGAGGAAACTGGAGAAACCGGTGAAAACCACCGACCTGTCGTAACCCACTGACAAACTTTATCACATAATGTTGTATACCTCGCCCTGATCGAGATTCGAGCTCACAACATCAGTGGTGATGGGCATTGATTGCATAGGTAGCTGTACATCCAACTACCATGCGATCATGCCCACGATGGCCCCTCTCTTTGTATTTGAAACTCATGTTTTCACAAGTCTTCACAGAAGGAACGATATTTTTCCGTTTTATCTAAGTACTACAAAATTCTTGCCTCAATTATTGTGGATCCATTCATGTATCCAAATGTTCTTATCTCATTTCTCGCCTATTCATGCAGGTGATCTTAAGTTCTTCTCTAAATTCCTTTCGAATACAACCAAGTCTTCCAAATATCTTGACTCCTTAAAGTGGAGCTTCAAAAAGACTGTAAGCGCGCTTATTCAACAAATGACGTAAATCGAATGTGGTTTCTCAGATATTACAAAAATATAATTCTTCGTTTCAAATCGAAATCATAATTCTTTGATAAAATTGCGATATTTGTACACTCTACGCTACCTTTCCAAATTAATTATTGAAGGACTGGTTAAAACATATTGAAAAAATGGTCCGCAGAGTCATATCTATTTAATTGTTCGTGGATATAAATTTCACATTTAGTTATAATAAAAGATAATATGTCAATTTTTGTCCCACTAACTTCTTATATATCCAGATGAAAACGGAATCAAAGCTACTACTGCCACTAAAAGACCCCACTTATACATGTATTTTAACAATGAGGGGAGATTTATAATTTCTGTGAAGATTTCGATTGCCCAATTGTAAATAACAATCTCTCCGGTAGTAGCATTCCTGCCTCGCACTTCTTACGGTGTCCAAATTGATACGCTATTCTAAACGCTGTTATTCTCGGAAATCGTTAAATGGGATTATCCTTTTCTGGGGACTTAATCGATCAGACAATCAGACGTGCGAAAACCCTAGATTTGATTAAATACCCAAGAAATCTAATGGTCACCAATATCAATTGGGTAACCATTTATAACTCATGTGATTCCATTGGTTGAGGATAAGTTTCCAATATGACCTTGACGTCTCTATTTCATTGACAGGCTTTGGAGCAGGAAATACTAACCCATTCGGAGCACTTAGTTTCACTCCTGTATTATATAGAAGTTGTTGTTGTTGTTAGAGATTTTATTGGAGTTATAAAACAGACTTAATTTTAATTCTGTGTTTATTTCACGAGGATTACTAACAATCAATGGCTACAAGTAGCTTTCCTCAGATTTACTCTTTCTTGAGAATTTTAGGTATTCATTTGAATTACACAATCCACGACAGTTTGAAAAATGGAATATACTAACATTTATACAATCAGGTCTAAAATAAGAAAAAAGAAGATAAGTCAAATATCTTATTTAATAAACTGGATATATCATGTTTATTTTCTTATTTTCAGATTACACATTAAAATTAACTTAATCATCAGTGAGATGCCTATATGACCAGTTACAAATTAAATTTCCCTTGAAAAAAAACAACAACGTAAAGATGGAAGTTGACAATTCAAACTTGATTCGTGTGAAAATTGTAAAGAAATGCGATACTGGACTTGGCTTTCTTATCCAGCCTCGTACTGAAAATCCTCATGTGGTTATATCCGCTATTGTGTCTGGTGGCATGGCGGAAAAGTGTGGATTGATCCGTATTGGAGACGTTATTGTCCGTGTCAATGACACTGATTTAACAGGCATGCACTATGACAAATGTGTAGAATTATTAAAGTCATTACCAGTGGATAGTCACGTGTCACTTCTATTGAAAGGACCAGATGGATATATATCTTATTTACATACAACCTTTCTTACAAATGGAACGCCACAGACTGTGAGGATAACAAAGCCTAATGGAAACAACGAGTCGTTTGTTTCCCGTCTTAGGCGGACGTTCGGAAGGTCTTTATCTCCCTCGGGACGAGCTCCCCTCAGACAGAGTCGAAGCGGTGATGTCAAAGGAAACAAACAGAAACATGAAACTGACAAATGTGAAAATGATATAATAGATCAGTCATGCTACGTTTGTCCAGCTGATCATAATAATGATATAGTCAAAATACAAAGTGATGCGCAATCACAAACGGAAGTGAAAGCCACAAAGGCAAATGGCGGTCCACCTACCACCAACCCCGAATCAAAGAACTGCAACATTCAAATGAATAGCAATAACAACAACCCAGCTAAAACTATTAACAATACAATGGTAGAATTAACTAACATGACCGAAACCTCAGATGACGGAAAAAATCATGAAAATAATATGCAACTTAGTGTAACAAGTGTTGGCAATGGTGTGGAGTTCTCCAGTGAGAGAAGACAGTCTAAAGGCGTAATACGTAGTCCATCAATGCAACGCAAAGAAGGCCTGAGTCAAAACTCTCCAGCTCATCAAAAGAGATATGTTAAACTCAAAAATGTAGCTGATAGTAAATTAGTATTTACAGACACACTACATTTTAAATCTATTGAGGTAAGTATATGAGGATTTTAACTATCAAGTACGGTTTGGTTTATATTCTTAACGCCACTTTCAACAATATTTCCGTTATATCGTGGCGGTCAGTTTTATTGGTGGAGGAAACCGGAGTACCCGGAAAAAACCACCGACCTGTCGCAAGTCACTGACAAACTTTATCACATAATGTTGTATCGAGTACACCTCGCCACGAACGAGGTTCGAACTCACAACGTTAGTGGTGATAGGCACTGATTGCACAGGTAGATGTAAATTCAACTACCATACAATCAAGGCCACGACGACCTCAGGTAAATTTATATATATTTTGATTTTAACGATCAAGTACGTCAATATCTACCCTAAGTGTATTTACCATACTGAACTCTCAAATAGCTATGCTGTATTGCAACGATAGATATACAATGTATGTTACCAATAGCAGAGTCGTAGAAGTGAACATGACAGTGGAGGGGCAACTTGTATGAAGGGACTGATCAATGGGGTGTAAGTTTCTAAAATTGTCAAGCAACAAAACCCACCTTGAATTATAAACATATCCTTGGTTATCCGGACAATATTATTTGCTGCAATTTCAGCTTTCTCAAACTTTTGCCAAAAAATCCCCCTGGCTTGTACGCCCCTCCATTGAGAGAAACTAGTTGTTGAAGCATATAACAACTAAAAAGATACATTTTATAGTGCCGTCCTCTAACACAATAATGATGAGCTGATTTATATAAATACATTACAACAAAGACAATGGCACATATACATTATGCAAAAAACAAACCAACACACTAAATGTGCAATTATTGCCATAAAGTTATTGCATCAAAATATATATATTTGCAGAATGTACCTTGTACCAATAAGAACTGCATGGGTTCACTAATGGGGACCAGTACATTTAGCAGACCACCAGGAACATGCAGACCGAAAGAAGAAGTGATTCTCCACGCAAAGGATTTCTTTGAACAATACTTCACCAGCATAAAGAGGTATACATTCGTCTTTACCTTCTATGCAATTATTAAAAAAAAAAGAAAAAAAAAGATACCAAAGGGGTAATCAATAATCCATAAATCAAAGAAGATCAGTCAATACATTGGTTTGGTTTGATTTTATGGTGTTTAATGCCACTTTCAACAATATTTCAGTTATATCTTGGCGGTCAGTTTTATTGGTGGAGGAAACCGGAGTACTCGGAGAAAACCACCGACATGTCGCAAGTCACTAACAAACTTGATCATATAGCGTTGTATCGAGTACTCCTCGCTGTGAACCGGATCTGAACTCACAACTTAAGTGGTGATCGGCACTGATTGCGCAGGTAGTTGTAAATCCAACTACCATACGATCACGATCACGACAATACATTGGATAAAAGAGAAAAGAAAAGAAATGGTCGACAAAACACGACTGAAAACTAAAGATTGAAGAAAATTAACACCATTACATAAAACATGAATCTAATAGAGGAACCGAACATCGTTAATACTCGGAAATCGTGGAGGATATCACAACATGGCAAAGAAAACGAAAATATGTAATTGAACAAAATTAACAACATGAGCATACGTAAAATCGGGGGTGAACCCAGGTGTTACAGAGGTGTAAACAGTTACTGCTCCACTAATGACACCCGTCTTGTTATTCGTGTTATAAAATTCATAAACGAGGAAAGGACGGGATTTGACTTTGACAAACGGAACATATCCTTAGTCATCTGTGATGCAGACATTCAGTAACACAGTAACCAAGCTATCATAAAAAGTAGTAATCTAGATCAAGGTCATGAACAGTCACACAATGTGGTAGAGTTTAACCATAACCTCTTATATATCACCTAGGAAACTATAATAGTAAATAATAAATCAAATAATAAAACTCCCCACACAGATTAGCTTCAATCTCTTACCACACGCTATAACAAAAATAACACAAAAATATGAAACTCTTAAATAATAATAGATAATGATAGTAAAACTGACTTTTATTTAGAAAGTATCGAATACTGGTTGTATGTAATATTGAAGTATGAGGTAGAAAATGTGAAATATAAAATATGTACTTATCAAAATAACCAACTGTTTTAAAAAGAAAACAAACATATATTTATATAAATATGAAACTTTGTTGATTTAGGTTTGGCGAACTGATTTATATATATTTTGTGATTTACTTCGTTAAGATAAGAGTTGCTTCAGTGGATACTGGCACACGTTTTTATAAAAGGGTCGGCATTTAGTACAATTTACAATCAACCGATCACTGAATAAAACAGAATCCTGTATGGACCGAACTTTAAATATAGTCCTATTGTAGACAATTGTCGTTGAAATAACGTGTTCAAACCGTGTTCAAAACTGCTCTGGACACATATGTTTGTCCCAGAGAGGTTCGGTGTAGACAGTTTTCATTGTAATTAAGGAAGAATGTAGATATGATCTACAATTCATCAAAATCTCCAGGAACCAAAGTACAGTCAAGTCTGCCTTAAAGGGCACTTCCATATAACAAATCACTATCTATAAAGGCCAGCCTCATTTTCCCCATTAATGAATAGTGCATATAATTTTAATCTATATATAAAGGGCAACTGCCCATAAAGGCCAACATTTCAGGTTCCCTTTAGGGGCCTTTATATACAGGTTTGACTGTATATATATATTATACATTTTGCCTTTGATCTCACCGAGCCATATTTTCAGTATCTAGGGACTAACCATGACATTTAAAATTATCGATGTTGCAAGTTTATCTATCGTCTGCGCGTTATTTTTATGAATGGAATTTTCTCCTGGGCAGGTCAAGCGTATAAAATCTTATTCTCTAGATTTCCATATATGGCTCTCCTTTCTATCGTTATTTTTAGGAATGATTTTATCCAATGATAGGTCGTCAAATAAATGCAACATCGTACAATTAAAATTATCGATGTGACACTACAAATAGGATCATGTTAATGTCGTTAACGATAAATACAATAACATCAGCTTTGAATGTATCCACACATATTATTACTACGATCACAGATTGTCCTACCGGACTCGCTGTGATACTAGCGGTAATATTTGTCCCCACCTTAGTAAATGCCGTTATTCTATATGTATATTCAAAATATTTTATCTTATGGTAGAAGATGGTGTTAAACACTCGGTCCACAGCTTTATACAAATAATGATAATAATACTAAAGGAAAACATGCATGTATGAATAATTTGACTTTCAGGAACCTGACGTATTTTCATGATTTATTTTATTTTAGAAACAATACTCCTGCTCACCAGACACGTCTGAACCAAGTACTCAATTCTATTGAGAAAACCGGAACATATGAGTTAACTTCTAGCGAGCTGACATATGGGGCAAAATTAGCATGGAGAAATGCTCCAAGATGTATCGGGCGGATACAGTGGTCAAAGCTACAGGTATTTAACATCAAAAACTCATTATGTAAATATAGAAACATTCCAATTCAACGATGTACTACTCCACATTTTAGTCTTATGCATAGTGCATTGTTTTACATTACCCCCTTGCATTATATGCATGGTAGATAAAAGATATTATTTCACCCCCCCCCCCCTCCCCATACATTATTTGTTTTTTTTTCATTGAAATTTCATGGAATTCTACGTTAAGTGTATTGTTTTACATTTCCCCTGCAACATAGATAAATTGTATTGCTTAACAAGTTCCCCAAGTGTGTGTATGATTACAATGTGTAGAAAGTGATTATCTATACTAAAATGAAAACAAAAATTACCACACGGTCAGGACAGTTCCAAAATCTAACAGGAAAATCGAAGAATCAGAGACCAAATGGATACCCCTATCACACCTATACATTACCACCCACTCTCCTGCGACACACACTCTCCTGCGACACCCACTCTCCTGCGACACACACTCTCCTGCCATTGTCTAGTTCTTACTATGCATTTTTTGATCCCTTATATTTGTATTGTTGGGTTGGCATTAGTATCAGTATTTTACCTTGTATCAGATATCATACCCCTTTCCCTTCTGACTAAGTATTCTCTATTCGTCTTATTATGAATGTATTATTTTGACACCCCACCAAAAAAAAAAAAAAAAAATTTAAATAAAAAAAGAAAAGAAAAGAAAAGGAAAAGCATTTTATTCATATATTACCACCACTTCATTAAAACGTGATATTTCAGCCCATAAAACTAGTTCCCGCCACTATTTATTGAAGTCCCTATACCAAAGCTGAAAAGCGAGTGAGGGGTCATGTATATGTGTGTTAAGGGTATCCATTTCGAATATCTTTCTGTGATTCTTCGATTGGATTGTGGGAATGTGCCGAATGTGTAATGTTCTGGGTTTTGTTTTCATTTTATCGGTTAAATATCCTGAAAATCAGGAAGAATTGACTGTAATAAATAATCTATATATATCCTGAAAATCAGGAGAAATTGACTATAAATAATCTATAAGCAGTGGGAATAATCATTTTTTAATTTAAAAACCATTTTGATTGTTATTTAATAGCAGCAAGAATTTAAAATACATATACTATTTGACAGATGTATTAATAAGTATGGTTGTACAGCAGGCAGTATGATGTCATTGTTATTAAGGACAACAGATTTGCATCAGTATTTGAAAGATATATGCATGAGGCAGAATTAACGTTATTTCTTACATTCAAATAGCACTGTGATAGCGAATTCCTTACATTCAAATATCACAGCGATAGCGAATTCCTTATAGAACACACCCCCATAATATATAGTTCTCTTTTCACCTGGGAACTTAAAAAAAAGATGGCATCACAGCTGAGAGGAGTCGATAATGAGAGTGATGTAGTATGTCTTACTAATGGAAACGATAGCGATATAGCATGACGTACGATAGGGAAATCTATAGTGAAATATAGTCCTTAGGTTTGTTCCAGAAATCACCGTGCCCACTATATTATATATTTACCTTTTTTATTATATCTAGTTAGTCAGCTGATATCTATATATATCAAAAGGCAATGACATACTCTAAAGTTGGCGTTAAACACCAATCAAATTAATCTATATATCTAAAGGCAATGATATAGCTGAATTACTCTAAAGTTGGCGTTAAACACCAATCAAATTGATCTATATATCTAAGCAATTTATATATATAGGGAGTGGATGTAGTCGAGTGGTCTAGGGCGCTGGACGTAAGGCTAAGCGAATGGTGCTGCAGTGTATCAATGGTGTGGGTTCAAATCCCGTCGAGGGAAGAACAACAATTTGACAGCTCTAAAATCTAATTCAAACACTGTTTGGTTTAATTTTCAGACGTATATATATATATATATATATATATATTGAATTTCAGGTATTTGATGCCAGACATATAACAACAGCCCGTGGAATGTTCGAGGCAATATGTAACCATATTAAATATGGAACAAATAAAGGAAACATAAGGTATTGTATTCCTAAGCGTACAATTTTAGGGACCGTCGTGGTCGTGATCGTATAGTGGTTGGTTTTACGACCATCTGTGCAATCAGTGCCTATCACCACAAAATTATGAGTTCGAACCCCGTTCATGGCGAGGTGCACTCGATACAACATTATGTGATAAAATTTGTCAGTGACTTGCGACAGGTCGGTGGTTTGCTGCGGGTACTCTGGTTTCCTCTACCAATAAAACTGACCGCCACGATATAACTGAAATATTGTTGAAAGTGGCGTTACGCCTCATAAACCCGACCCCCGAAAAATTTTACATTTATTTGAACTTCGTAAGAATAAAAGTAATTACCTTTGAAGAGTAATTAGAAATTCGTCATGTTTTGCAATGTTTTCAATTTTGCAGTTCCTAAATAATGTAATTTTTAAAGCTAATGTCAACCTTCGTCAGGAATAGGAGCCTTAGCCAATTTGGACTATTCTGTATTAGGCCACTGATTTATCTGCTCTTAAAGACTTTTAAATTAGTTGTCTTTCCAATATTTGAACTGGTAGCATACTTGATGAATATTATTCTAGAAACACACGATGTCGCACTAAATTAGATATCCACATAACTTCGTTTTTATTGAGTCTAGCAAGAATGCGTCAAACTGAGGAGTATGCAGTCTTTTTGACACTGACTGCCATTTTCACATTCGTCTGTTTTTGTTTTCACATGTGTATTCGGTGATACAAACATTTTTATCATCTTAGATTTGTAACTTTGTCAGTATTCTCATATTCTCATAGAAAACAATTCACAGAAATAAAATGAATAATACAAAGATACCATGCGATCATAACAGTTTCATATTTATTCGGCAGTGCCGGATTTACCATTGTGCTTAGGTGTGCTTAAGCACAGGACCCCGTTGGCCAGGAGGGTGGGCATCTTCCTTTTAGCGATGTCTGACCTAATATAGCGTAATATTTTACCCATTCCTAAATTTTCTGAGCATGTATGCCTGATTGCCTGTGTAGGTCTACCGGACATCCTTCAGGGTCTAAGTAAGGAGCCTCGTGACTTAACTAGTACAGGTCCTCATTTGTCCTAAATTCGGAACTGATAATCGGAAATAATAATACAAAGGAATACATCGATACCTATAGCACAGATAATGCAGTCACTTTAATGGCTTGGTACAGACAATTCTATAAAACAAAGTGACATGGTTAAACTATTAGTACAAGATTCCCCTTTTAGTGAAATGACCGCATCATCTCACTAAAAGTGGAGTTTTAATCCCAGAGAATTAGCTTAGCCACTTTTTATTGATTGCCCCCTCCAATCCAGGAAAGTGAGCTGTCACGTATATATGTGTTAACATTATCAAGTTTTTCTCTGTAAATAATAAGACCGAATTACGGTATTTCTCCCACCCACGGACAAACAATAAAAACATTATTATATAGTTTTGAATATATTGTCTTTGATTTCTTTACAGATCGGCGATAACCGTATTTCCTCCACGAACAGACGATAAACATGACTATAGAGTATGGAATGCCCAACTCCTCCTGTACGCTGGGTACAAACAACCAGACGGGTCTGTGATAGGTGACCCTGTTTCTGTGGATTTTACAGCTGTATGTATTTTACTGTGCTGCAATTAAAAACGTAGATATCAAATTTAGTGCGCACGACGCGTGTCTGGAATAACCTTCATCAGGTACGCTCAATATCGAAAGATTGGAAAGCCAAATAATTTAAAGTTTTGGGGGCAATACAACCAGAGTCTAAACAGGATAGCCAAAATCTGCTAAAGTCACCTATTGTCCGAGTAGATTTACATATTCAACATACTCGTAATGCGACATATTACAAAACTAAAACTTCCTCAAACATAATGCACTATTTAGGTAGTGTGCATAGCGAGAGTTATATATATATTTAATTTGTTCTGTGATTAGAATTGGCTGCGTAACCTGGACATAAATAAACAAGCAAGAGATTGACACGATAGTTGTTGACATCGTTGATACATTACGTGTAGTGTTTTGTAGTAATCAAAACACATAGAGAGCACCACAAGGTTCTGGATCATTGGTTTTTCCTTTTGTCCTTTTTTTTTAGCCATTGTATTGTCTGTCCCTCTATTTACGGCTTCTGGTTACCCCTTTGGTATCTTCAAGTTTTTCTTACAAGACCATACGATAAATTCTAAAAGGCGATCTAATTAAGATTAGATGTGTGTTGTGTCTTTTTAATATTATTATTATTATAGAGATAAAATAGCATATAACCACAGAGGAAAGATGTCAAAATGACCGATAAAACAGAAATATTGTTGAAAGTAAGCTTAAACACTCATGTTGCAATCCCAAAAATAAATGTTATAATACAGTGAAATACTTTAGCGAATTATCATAACCAATTTATATTTCTTATGTACAAATCTTCTATTTTTGTTGTTGTAGTTATGTGTAAAGATGGGATGGAAGCCGAAGTACGGGAGGTTTGATATTTTACCTCTCATACTACAAGCTAATGGTATGGATCCAGAAATGTTTGAAATACCCCCAGAGCTCGTCATGGAAGTCAATATTAAGCATCCTAAGTAAATATATAAAATATGGCAGATAGCATGCTACATGTTAATTATATGTTGATGTTAATAATGAATAGGGTATACTCTACAAATGTGTAAATAATTGTATAATTCGGTACTTATATCTAGACATACAATATACCAAGCATATAGATGATCATCATAACATTATAACTGCATGGGTGGCGCAATGGTTAGCGTGATCGTCTAGAGTGTGATCGATCCTGGTTTTCTTTGTGTGTTTTAGTGAGAGCGAAAACTGGTTGTCGCAGAATCAGGATACTGTGTACCAGAGGAGCAACATCTACCCTCGAACTGTTGTTTTGTGTGATCTAGCACTATATAAATCTAACTGAGCGTGTTGGTCTATTACAAAGATGATATCATCAGCATTTCATTGAATGTAAAGCATTCTCGCCATGATATGCTGAAAAATTGTTCATTTAGCGTTAAACAACAATTACTTACTAATAACACCATAATATCACCATAGGTATGGCCACCTAATTACAAATATCAACAAACATTTGATATTTATTTTGACTTAATGTCTTCCTATTTTGCTTTATTTCTATTGCCCTAAGTGATTCTTTGTGATATAGCGATATATTAACCCCACTTTACATAGCATTCTGACAGCTGACAAAGAAACAAACGTTGGAACCAACGGGCTTCCTAAAAGTTAAATTAAGCAAGCATTATGTTTATATGTTTAATAGGATCAAACTGTACGTGTATGGAGCTTATAAAGACTTTGTTTCTGATCACATGAGTATCTATTCTCTTAATTTTGCATTTTATCTGAAAGGAGGAAGATTACAATGCATAATTGTTCTCAAAAATTGTGTATAGTGACTTTTGAAGAAACAATTACTGAGTTCATCCCCGGTTTTTAGTAGGGTTCGTGTTACTCGATCTTTAGTTTTATGTAAAAATTTTGTAGATCGTTGTTTGTTCTTTTCTACTTTTTCGCTTGGCCATTATGTTGTCTGTTCTTCTTCGATTTACGGATTCTGATTACCCCTTTGGTATCTTCGAACTCTTCTTACTAACCTTTGATTTCGATTAATATAATGATCCAACAACACAAGAATTTCCCAGTTTTGCGGAGTTAGGATTAAAATTGTACGGTTTGACAGCAGTATCTGGGATGGGGTTTGATTGTGGAGGTCTGGAGTTTAGAGCATGTCCATTCAATTGATGATTTTCACCTAGTGCTAAGGCCGTAATTCTAATTATATATTTATTCAACGAGGATTGTCGACAGCCGATGGCTACAAGCTTGATGAAAATTACTGTTTGGGTTGGTCAATTCTTATATTAACCTCATTAGACGGCAATAATTGTATATCTATCTAGTGTACCCTCTGATCCTATATAGAGGGAGTGGTTTAGACACTGTTTAATGAGTTATCATTAATTATCAACTGTATCATTATGAATGGGGGTCGAAATCATTTTCATTACTTATCGTATGTCCTGTTACAAAATGAGAGCAGCGCTAAATCTGACGTAGCCAAACGTACAATACATACCCTGTACTTTCATCGTTGTTGAACGTACAATAAATATGACACAACTTATGTATGAAATGATCGACAAGATGCATCGAATGACCAACAATATTCACGAAATTATCCTAAAAATTCACGAAATGATCCACAATATTCACCAAATGATCCACGATATTAACAAAATGATCACAATACAGCGAAATACTATACAATTAATGACTTTTAATGAGGTGGATACAAGGATTTATTAACCCAGGAACATTGTATTTATCGAGGCCAGATGGCCGAGGTAAATATATTATTCTTGGGTTAATAAATTCTGGTATCTATCGAATTGAAAGTCATTAATTGTTTTATTATATGACACATTTTATATGTTGCTTTTACCCTTAAAATAAGCTTTTATCACGACGTTTTCTTTGGTTTCGTATGGTGCAAGACGTTGGAATGTTATATTCACCGCGCGTTACGTCGCGTGAGGTGATTATATAACGTTTTATCAAAGAACGTTACTAGGGACGTCAGCCATTTAGAAAAGACATTATCTGAAGTCATATGATAATCGGCATTATCAGCGGAATTATCTAAAACGTCTACGAAATATTTCACGACGCACACAGAATGTTCCACGTTGTCCATGAAATGTTCTAGACAGTCCGTAGCTTGTTTACGACGTTCACCAAAATGTCCGCAACGTTCAGGTAGTATCCAACAACGTCTACTGCGTATTCCACGATTATCCCACGGTGAACGAAGGGCTCATCCATGGAATGACCCACAACATCCCCAACGTGCACGCAATGGCCCAAGAGATTCCAGGATTTACATTTGTCTATAGTACGAACAAAAAACACATGTCAAGTGCTGCTGATTTTAGACACCAAATGTATACCAATCACCACATATATGTAGCATGAAAGAAAAGAACAAAACAAAGAAAAAGAAAAACTGAAATCTAATATCTATTTTTTTTTAATTCAACCTAGCATATCCAGAACGATCCAGACGAAAACATACATTGTTCATAGAGTGATAACAACAATGGCCGTGTTTGACGAACACAATATTAACACAAAACAGTATGACAATCAGAACCAGTTTATTACATACGACCATAATGTGTAATAATATTTGTTTTTGTAATAAATAAATGTTTCCTAAATGTATTTCATATATATAGTATTTAGTGTGTATATCTTTATGTAATTCTGATTATAGCTCTGGATAATCAGATGAGGATGTAACAGGGAAACACCAACAGGAGCTTGGACTTTTGGAGTGTTATTTATAACAAGCATTTGGATAAAAGATATTATGTTGTTAATAGAAATATGTTTTCGCTATATACATTCAAACATATTATTGATTTAAAGTAAACTAACCTGCTGACATTTTTCTCCAGATTTCCAAGTTTTGCGGAGTTAGGATTGAAATGGTACGGTTTGCCAGCAGTATCGGGGATGATATTTGATTGTGGAGGTCTGGAGTTTACAGCCTGCCCATTCAATGGATGGTATATGGGTACAGAAATAGCTTCAAGAGATTTTCTAGATACTCATAGGCTTAATATGATAGAGGTTAGTTGATGACAATAAAAACGTAGCTATCTAATTTAGTGTATCATGCAGTTGTGTGTTATTTTGAGTACCAATAAAGGGAGTCAAATAAACTTCAGTGTTATTTAGTCATGGACCTAATAAAGCAATTATGTTACCTGATTCACGAGAGCGACAGAAAGAAACGGCAACATTATAAGCACTGACGTCACAGATGACGCCAATAACAAGGGTTAGAACGACACTTGTTTCTGCTATTTTTAGAGAATTTGGCTGTTGTTTTGGACGTTTTGATATGTATTTCTTGACTAACTTTAATCGGGGTACGTTCACAGTCAAAAGATTGGAAAACCTCACAAATTAAAAGTCTAGGGGGAGGGGGCAGGAAATCAAAGGGAACAAACATGATAATCAAAATCGGCTATTGTTACATATGTATGAGTGAGATGAACCTTATTTTATATAGAATGGCTATGGTTATGGTGCTTAACGCCACTTTTAACAGTTATATCGTGGCTGTCATTTTTATTGGCGGAGGAAACCGGAGCACCTGGAGAAAACTACCGACCTGTCGCAAGTCACTGATAAACTTTATCACATAATGTTGTGTCGAGTACACCTCGCCTAAGCTGGATTCAAACTCACAACGTTTCGTTATGATAGTCACTGATTGCATAGGTAGTTGTAAATCCAACTACCACACGATCACGACCACGACAGCCCCTTTATATAAAATATCTTTATGCATAAGTAGGCTAGGTCTATAACAATAATATTAACAGAATGTTGTAAATCTGTCGTGGCCGTGATCGTATGGTAGTTTGATTTACAACTACCTATGTAATCAGTGCCTATCACCACTGATGTTGTGAGTTCGAATCTCGATCAGGGCGAGGTGTACAATATTATGTGATAAAAGTTTTTCAGTGACTTGTGACAAAGTCGGTGGTTTCCTCCACCAATAAAACTGACTTAAAAAGGTAACATGGTAAGAGTGTGTAAGCGATTTACATTGATGGCAGTAATGGTCTGAATGGACCAATATCTCTAGTCAATGATGAATTCAGGGTTACAATGACATCAATGTAGTGTAGGCTTTATAACTGTCAATAACTTCTAATATAAATGTTGTCGTGTGGTATTGAATATATGTCATCTTGCCAATGATGACCAATCAAACATATTCATTTATTTAATTTAAAAATGTTGTTCATGTCGGACATCGATCGGAAACTTGCTAAAATATGTCATTGACCACGATATCAATATCTTTACAGAAAATTGCAGAAAAATTAGGACTTGACACTAAAAAGAATTCTTCATTATGGCGGGATAGAGTAGCTGTAGAAACAAATATTGCAGTTTTGCATAGTTACCAGGTAGACTAAATAAAATGTAGTATTATAGTGTGATACACGTGTTAACATCGTATTAAATGAAAAATAATTACACATAATTAATATGATATTTTGTAGATCGTTGTTTGACCTTTTGTTCTTTTTCTTTTGGCCATTGTGTAGTCTATCCTTCTTCAATATACGGATTCTCATTACCACTTTGGTATCTTCAAATTCTTCATGATACACACCAATCTTTAGTTTTATATGTATGTTTTGTAGATCGTTGTTTGTCCTTTTGTCCTTTTTCTTTTGGCCATTGTGTTGTCTCTTCATCTTCGATTGTTCACATGAATTGGTTTTGACCGATGGCAACGGTATTGTTGTGTATCAGCTTTTCATAGGCATGGTGCCGGCATCATATCACATCATTGCTTTAAATTGCTGACGTTCTTGAATTCAGGCATAAAAAACAGGAATACATAAATGTCACTCCAATGCGATTTGTAGGGCCTAGTTTAACTTGGATTGTGGTATCTTTATTTAACACATTTGTATGACACATCAATGTATATAATTTTCAAGATATGTATTTTACAGCATCTGTTATTATACATAAATTATAGATTCTATTTATATGTATACATGTATGTAGGTCAGCAAAAGTGTAATGTAATAAGTCTGAGAAAGTCATAAGTTTTTTATTTATCTTATTATATTCAACGTGCTAAAGTCAATATTAAAAACCCTATTTTATATCATGAAACCCTATTTTATATAATAAATTCCTATTCTATATAATAAAACCCTGTTTATATAATACAACCCTATTATATAAAATAAAACGCTATTTTATATAATAAAACCCTATTTTATATATAAAAAAACGCTATATTTTATATAAAAAAAAACCGCTATATTTTATAATAAAACCCTATTTTATATAATGAAACCCTATTTATATAATAAAACCCTATTTTATATAATATTATTTGTAGACGGCAGGTGTTACGATCATGGATCATCATGCAGCGTCCGAATCCTTTATGAAATTTATGGAAAATGAAGGTAAACAAAGAGGTGGTTGTCCTGCAGACTGGGTGTGGGTTGTTCCGCCACTAAGCAGCAGCATAACCCCAGTTTTCCACCAGGAGATGTTACTTTATAAATTGAAACCATCGTATGAATATCAGGTATACTTAAAATATACTTACATTACAACAGTTCTTTATAATATTTCTGTTCGGATTATACTTTTATTTTAATTTCAAAAGGTAAAGTAAAATACAGAGATCAATGGCTAATAACAGAATGACAATATGTTCAATTGGGTAAAGAAAGGTACAACAATTCACTGACGGAGCTAAAAACTCATGCAAAAACAAAAATTGAAATCAAGTCCTGTCTCATGCACGACATCCGTCCTCAAGTCCACTTTCCTAGAGCAAGTTTAGCTTAATAATGATATTTATGACCAGGGGATTAATTAACAAATTTTAATAAATTCATTATTTTACTTTTCAAAAGATAGGCTCTAATATTTATAAGTACACCGACTGATGTTGATGTTAATTCAATAACTACCATGCGTTATTAATATTATGTTTAAGTTATAGTTAAACGTGCTTGTCATTTTGTAGGATGAAGTATGGAGGACATATGTATGGAAGAAGGACAGGGAGAAGGGAAAAACTGTGGAGAAAAGAAGAAGGAAATTTGGCTTTAAGGAACTTGCAAGGTTATATATGTTGTGTTCTTTAATTAATATACAGTAAAATGTTTAAAGTGTACCTTAAAGAATGAAAACATATCTTTTTGGATGCCAGTATGTACGAGGGCTGTCCGTAAAGTTCGTGGACAGGTCCCAATTTTCCTAAAAAACAACGTGTGTTTCAAAATTTTGAGTGATACCAGTATTCCTTAATAAAATGCGATGTTAGATATAAAAATCTGTATCAGATTTTAATTTCTTAACTTAATTAAATCGATTTTGTAATGTCTGTCATAGGGCACCTGGAGCACAGTATAAATTACGTGTAACTTCTATGTATAATGTTAAATGTGAACTTTGTGGACAGGCGTCTTATAGGAAGCAGCAACTGCTTACCATTTACGAACATCTGGGTTCAAAACGTAAAGAAACATAATAGAACAATACAAAAAACTAAAAAGATGAGCAACACGAATCACACCAAAAAATTAAAAAGATGAGCAACACGAATCACACCAAAAAACTAAAAAGTTGAGCAACACGAATCACACCAAAAAATTAAAAAGATGAGCAACACGAATCACACCAAAAAACTAAAAAGATGAGCAACACGAATCACACCAAAAAACTAATAAGATGAGCAACACGAATCACACCAAAAAACTAATAAGATGAGCAACACGAATCACACCAAAAAACTAAAAAGATGAGCAACACGAATCACACCAAAAAACTTGCAATAAGAGAAAACAAACTTTTTTCAATATCCACGAATATTAATACATTGTATAGAATACGGTTAGTGATTTTATATTTTGTTTTTTTCAGAGCTGTAAAATTCAGTGCTAAATTGATGGTGAAGGCTTTATCAAATCGTGTAAAATGTACAATATTGTATGCTACAGAAACTGGGAAGTCTGAGAGATTTGCTAAAACACTCTGTGAGATATTTAAGCACACATTTGATGCAAAGGTTTGTAATACTTTATCATCTTTTATACAACGCGAAAAGCTTATAGTAATAGTCCAAGCATTTATATTGTAGGAACAGTTTCTTATGTCTCCCCTTCACTGAAGAGAGACATTTGAATGATCCCGAATTCTTCTTCCGCTTTCGCCTTCTCTTCTTCTTGAAATGGAACCTTGTCCGTGGAGAAATCCCTCCCCCTTAAGATCATGTGGGTGTCTACATATTTTGTATGTTGATGCAATAGATCATGGTGCAGTGCCGCGTATGAAAATGTGGTCACAGTGACCTTGACATTTGGTCATAAGGTCAAATCCATATAATTATATTTTTTATCAAACAAATGTGTCCCTGTCAGAACCTTTTTATCTGTAAGTCCAGCGTCCTAATATGTTATATGTTTATTATTTATTACCATGGTGGAGCGTCAGTTATGAGAATAACGTCACTGTGACCTTTCAATGCTGAGGGGAAATTTTATTTTTGCATGAAAAAAAACCTCAGTTATTTTGAGTATTTAGTCTTGTTTACATGGTAACTTTAGTAAAAATTAATTGATTTTAGATTAATTAACATTACCCTATATTGTCTTCTAGGTAATGGATATGGAAGAATATGACGCCATCCATCTTGAACATGAAGCATTAGTATTGTTTGTAACTAGTACCTTTGGTAATGGTGACCCTCCAGAGAATGGCGAGGTATGGGTCATTTGTACCACTTTGAATGAGGTCATTTGTGGAATCGATATGACTAACAATAGCACTGCTAAATAACATATTAAGCAGTTTCAATCACTTGTTTTATTTAGTATTTATTAGCATTAACTTTGATTTTTTTAGATATATGGACTATATTACATAAACATCGTTTAAATACAATTACATATCAATGAAAACGTAATAGAGGCTTAAATGTTTATGAAATACTTACAAATTTATTTTACACTTAGAAATTGAGCGGTCATATCTTTTTACGATTTTGATATTTTATTTTGGAATTGTTCTGACAGTGTGATATATTTTGTTTTTCATTTTTTTGATAAATAAATGTCACTGATTATTGTAAAACCTAGTTCTGTATACAAATCATTCCAATATCTATGACAACAGTTAAAGAAAAACAGAAAAATGAAAAGTAATGATAAAAAACAAAAACAAAAAGTACCACACTGTTCCGAACAATTCCAAAATCAAATATCATAGATAGAGGAAAAATCGATACCCCTAGCACAAATACATGACCTCTCAATTACCTGGCTTGGTTAACAGACACATAAAAAAAAAGTGGCGGTGTTACACTTTTTCTATAATAAATTGCAAACAATATTTGAATTTATACAAAAAGATATAAATAAAGAATTCATTGTATACATACCTTTATATATTGTGATTATTGTATAAATGTCCGTACATGATAATTATCAACAAATCTAGACTGATAATATAAAAGTAGTATAGCTCCTCTTATGAATAAAAACGTAGATATCAAATGTAATGTCGGCGGTGTTTTTCTGGAATAGCCTTCAGCAGGTACCCTCATAATCAAAAGACTGGAAAACCAAACAATATAAGAGTATTTGGGAGCATGTAGACATCTAAACCGCATGTAAACATCTAAACCACATGTACACATCTAAACCACATGTAGACATCTAAACCGCATGTAAACATCTAAACCACATGTAGACATCTAAACCGCATGTAAACATCTAAACCACATGTAGACATCTAAACCGCATGTAAACATCTAAACCACATGTAGACATCTAAACCGCATGTAAACATCTAAACCACATGTAGACATCTAAACCGCATGTAAACATCTAAACCACATGTAGACATCTAAACCGCATGTAAACATCTAAACCACATGTAGACATCTAAACCGCATGTAAACATCTAAACCGCATAACCAAAATCGGCTACTAAAAACGTTGATATCAAATTTAATGTCGACGGTGCTCTTCTGAAATAACCATCATCAGGTACACTCGTAATCAAAAGATTGCTAGCCAAATATTTTAAAAGTCTCTGGAAGTAAGCCAAAGAGTCGAAACAGAATAACCAAAATCAGCTAAGGTCACATATGCCCTAGGGAGCAGAACCTTTGTTTTTATTAATAATTAAATTATTTAGGAACTGTAAATTTCAATAATAGATATATCTAATAAGTCGTATATTTGTTTTCCAGGCTTTTGCAAAAAACTTGCATGCACTCAATGACTTTAAAAGTACGAAAAAGTAAGTATACTACAGGGCATGTAAATGATAGCAAACAAAGGAATATATATAGCATAACATATCCTAGGAGTATATATTGTGGGATAAAATTTGTATTATTTAATGTCTGAAAATTGAATTGAATTTTCTCACTTTTGAGACAGACCAGTTCCTATTTTTAGCGATGTGAGATTTTCTTATCTTGCACTAGTGCAAGACAAAAAAAATCACGTGCGTGTTACCGGCAAATGCATGCTGTACAGTTCATGTTAACTGTCCCCCCAAAAAAAATTCTCCATGCTTTTCCTTTGTAAAATAAACAATTCACTGTATACAAGTTTTCAATCATTTATAAACTCACAAATCCTAACAATCAGCCATATTATTACATAATAACCTTCACGCAATACACAAAAATACGGAACTACTTTTTTGATTGACATGAAGGGGAAATAACTCACATTGTTTACATGATCGTCAGCGAATGATTGAAATCTTACCCTCGGGTGTCGGAGTGTTCCTTGTCTTGCACTTTTGCCGGTGTTAGATTCTATATATCCTGAAAACAATTATGAAAATTTTTTTTTTTTTACTTAATGCCTCAAATTTAAAGTCTTTTTATTTGGAAAACGAAATGTGAAGGCGGCCATATTTGAGACGTCGTTGAATATTTAATCATGGGTTAATAACTTTTTAGATTTCGTTATTTTGTTTTATTAATTGCTAGTGACATCTTAGCGACCGCATTAAGCTAACGACACTTTTGACCAACTGGGTTCTGATGAAATAATAGTTGATAAAGGATTTGATGATTTGATTTTTGGTGTCTTAACGTCACTTTCAGCAATATTTCAGCTATATCATGGCGACCAGTTTTAGTGGTGGAAGAAGCCGGAGTACCCGGAGAGAACCACTGACCATGGTCGAGCAACTGGTAACCTTTATCACTTGCGTCTGCGAGTCGAGTGCACCCTTTTTGTAATTTACAAAGCCTGGCGCGAACCCAAGCCGTATTGGTGATAGACTTGCATGAGTTGTTAGGTAATCCAACTACCTAACTCATTGAGCCATCCGGGTCCTTTAGTTGATAAAGGAAGATTAAAGATAGCATAGAGGTAATCAAAAGGTGTAAATCAAAGACGGACAGGCACCACTGACCAGAACAGGAACGAAAAAACAACAAGTGGTCCACAAAACACTACACAGAAAAATTCGTTTTTAACTATTAACTATTATTCTTTAAATAAAATGTGCATTGGCTATTATATATATATATATATACGTGACTGCTGCAGTTAAGCTGATTTTATGATAACGCTGTATAAATGAGTGCCTCATGGAAGACTATATTTTTTTATCCAGTGGTGAAGGATTATCAACACAATACTTTAAAATGAGTACTAAAAGTGAATCAGATGAGAACCAGCAAGTAGAGGACAAAATACTAGAAGAAGTTGGTCCGCTCGGAAACGTCAGATATTCTGTGTTTGGTCTGGGTTCCCGGGCATATCCAAACTTCTGTGCCTTTGCTCATTACATAGACAACATGATGAATAGCTTGGGTGGAGAAAGAATATACAAAATGGGTGAAGGTGATGAACTGTGTGGTCAAGAAGAGGGTTTTAGAAATTGGGCCAGAGACGTTTTTAAGGTAAAACATGCTTTTGTTTATTTGTATCTAATAGTAGTTAAATATTGCATTTTTTCCCGTCACGAAATAACTGAAATATTGTTGAAAGTGGCGTTAAGCACCATAAGCCTAAACCCAAAAACCTGCATTCCGTTTACTCTAAACCTACATTTACATATTTTTATGTCATAATCTTCAATACAGTATATCGTGGATATATTATTGGTGTTGCTACTGTCTAAGTCTAAAGTGCAATAATCAATACAAAACCATGCCTATACAGATACGTTGTCATGGGGTGATTACCAATACAGTATACTATGTTCAATCTTGCTTTGACATTGCACATTGACAGGATAGACCTAACAATGGCTTCAAGGTGAATATTTTCTTGATTTCTCTTCTACCATTTGTTTTTTTTCCATTTTCTTGTTTCTTGTCTAATAAGCTTTGGTGCTTTTTATTACCAATCATTGTTAATTTAAGAACTATGTTTCTGAGCTACAGTTATATTTCTAGTTGCACAATTTACAAATGAAATGTCTTTTAGGCTGCATGCGATACCTTCTGTGTTGGTGATGAAGACAGTTTCAAGGATGCAACTGGTGCCCTGTCTAAGACAGATTTTACTTGGTCACCAGAAAAATTCAGATTAACACCGGTTACAGGAGAAACACCACCTTCAATATGTGCAGGTACATAACATAATTATCTGACAGCATATAATGCCTTATCTTAAAATCCCTTGTATAATACCATATAAATATTAGAGAAAACCTAAGGGAAAATCAAGAATGGACAATCCAGAGACACAGGGTACTATATCCTGTATAATGCATTACCTTAAAATCCCTCGTATACAGTGGAACTTGTACAATGCGACACCTGAGTTTTTCCACATGCTGGGACATCCGAGAAAAAGTGATGGTCCCAAAGTAGTTCTGTTAACTAAATAAAAACCTGAGTATTCTGACATCCTGTACAATCCGACACATTTCCATGGTTCCTTGGTGTGCCGGATTTGTCAGGTTCCATTGCATTATCTTATCTTAAAATCCGTCGTATCATGACCTACCATGTCATATCTGGAAATAGTCCTTACTGTGAAATTTCTCATAAAACAGCTTATCTTAATATCAGTCGAATTATTTTTTTAATCTGAAAATATCTCGTATTATACATTATCTGAATATCCTTTGCATGATGGCAGATTATTTGGCACTAACCACCAATCCTATGATGCTAAGCAGTAAGGTATCTTGTCGTGATTTGAATATTTTGAATGGTTTGAAGCAATTTACGCTTAATAAACCGTGAAGCGGTTTATGAAAACGTAAACTGTACCAAACCAGGTTATACAAGTATAACCTATTCAAAAATTTCAAATATACCTTAGAATTGATTGATTCTTCGATTTTAATTACGATTATTTCATGTGACTATTCCAATTTGTCGTTGGCAAATGAATATTCTGGTGACGTCGCAATGCCAACCCAGGTTATCAAGTATGACCAACATTTTCTCCAAGCGGTTCAGCCAATCAGATTGCAGTATTCAAATCAAATTAAATTATTTGAATATCAACCACTCTTCATATGGTTTCAATCATCAAGACATCTTAACAGCAATGACTATATTTTACAGGTTATTCCCATTAGTAATAACAGTTATATAATATATACCATTTTGTGGTCAGTCAGTTACCACTAATTATCTGGGACGATTACTAATAACAAAGTTTTTTCGATAGTGGCAATATGTGGCCACAGCTAGTTTTATTCACACAACAGATGACATATATTAATATATGCAAACAATTGTAATATAGAATAAATATATAGTTATTTAGATGTCTCTTGAAATATGTAATAGTTGAAATAGCGATGAGCAATTAACCCTGGAAATCAGAGGCTAAAGCCCTCTTATAGTTTCAATAAAGTTTCTTGAAATATATAAAATGATGATCGCCGATATGAATAGATGGCAAACCATAAATGAATGGGGAATTATTGATAAGCAATTAACCCTGGAAATCAGAGGCTAATGGTATCTTATGGTTTGAATTAAGTCTGAAGTGCAGCGAAATCTGCCAAATTGGCTGAGCAGGCTCATGTCAATTATTTGATGAGAGCCTGATCGGTCAACCGCCACTGAATGTGGGGGGAGCTGCACCTAGCTGTGCCAAATATCATAAATTTAAATAATTATCAACATACATATATACAAAGCTATCACTCTTTAGATGAAGACATAATCAAATTTTCTAGAAACTCAAGATCTAATTATAAACAATACACAATAAAGACGTATAAGTCCACCTTAAATATAAATTCAATGGATAGTATCTGGAAATGTCAGATCACCTCTTCCATTCAAGACAAATGTTTCAAGAGCCCATTGTAAAGTGTTCAACATTATACTATTTCCAAGTTTTGAAAGGTGAACCCCAACATCATCTAAAAATTGTGCATTTGCTTGAATATCAGGGTATCGAATACAGCAACCTCCATTTGTTAACATGTATGTGGCCATAGTGCTATTCAACCTACGCCTACTTTTTTCCATTTTTTAAGATGTATGTGGCAATAGTGCTATTCAACCTACGCCTACTTTTTTCCATTTTTGCATTATTATTAGAGTATCGTCACTGTAACCGAGGCAACATATTGGACCAAATAAATGCAGTGTCAGGCATTAACTGTGACAACCAAACAAAAAGTTCTTTTAACTGGTATTGTAAATATCCAAGACGGACTTTTCCAATGTCATTACCACCAATGTGTATTACCAGCTTATTTGGTGGATCTTCATATCTCAACATTATTTTTATATGATCCTTCAACCTTCTTAAAGTCAACTCGCTACGGCCCTGCCACCAAATGTTTACTCCCAATTCTTTGTAATGATAAAATCACTCCACCAGGGCGTTTTCTTGCGTCTACAAATGCATTTTTAACCAGTGATGACCCTAATATCAAAACTGTGGTTGGTTGCCCTGTAAATCTTATATAGCAATTAGTATATGCTAAAGTGATTTCTTAGGACACCAACAATTTGTTTATTTACACATACATATAAACAAAATTGAAAAAACTAAACAATTGAATCAAAAAGGTATTCCAATATATCTTAAATAAACGCCCGATTTCCAACGACCCAATGTTTTAATCTGTTCATCTGGAATTCCAGCAATAGCGCAGGTTGTCGCCATACCTATGCTGAAAGAATGAGACGTCATATGAGAATGATCAACCCCTAACAAAGATAAAGAGTTCTTCAGAATTGCAGAAAATTGATACCTAGTTAGAGGATTGCCATCAAAATGACAAAATAACGGCCCTCCAAACAACGGACGACTGTTTAAGAATTTCTTTAAATTAAACACTGGACACAAGGTCTTATTTGCCTGTGCTGAGATATGTATTGAAACACCCTTGCCAAACTGATCTGTTTTGGAAGTTGCCAAATAGATCTGTAAGGTATCACCAACAATTTTCGTATCCCCAACTTGTACAGTGCGACTTTGTCCAGTTTTAGTACCCATATAATCAACAGTTAACTCTCCTACCCTAAATAAACCATAATATGCCAATGTATAAGCTGCGGTAAATAATTCTGACTCATAATGCGAGCTGCAAACAATTGGCAAACAGATAAATTTTTAACTAATAATTCCATAGTAATAGGAAGTCTACTATCTTTTTGCGGCGATTTTGACCTCTTAATCCCATCAATCAACTTCCTTACTACAAATTTCTGGATGTCGTCATCCAACTCATTTATTTTGTTGTGAAAGCTTAAACCCGATATGTAACAGCTAACCGTAGAATGAGTCAAACCAGATTTGAACATGAATACTATAAAAGCAACTATATATTGTAAAGGAACAGGCCACACTGGCTTTAAACCACAATCTTTTCTGAAACTGTTGAAAAATTCCAACCCTCGGTTATATAGCTTTACTGTACTGGGAGCTACGGACTCCGACAGAAAAAATTCTACTTCAGATTTGAAATGATAATCAAGAACTCCACATGAATATCTGATGTAGTCTGATCCGCTTTTGGAGCAAGACATCTGAACCGATCCATCTGAAAACGAGATAATGTGTCTGCAATTTTCATTATGAACACCTAAAATGTGTAACGCTTTAAACTGTGTGTTGTTATTCATTGTCATCAAAACAAAAGATTAATTTCTAAGCAACCAAACCCAACTTCTTCGTTTCAGCGTACAGGTAAAAAGGAAGTGTCGGCTATTTTGCTCACGGCACAGAAATTTAACTAATTCCCATATTATCCACGATATACTATACAAGGCCACAACGTCCCAATAAAGTGTAACAATCTGCGATAAAGGATCTAAAATAATAAATTTTAAATCATTATTTAAGGTACTGTACCACTGATCAATCTAGTAATGAAGCATAATTCAGACCTCAATAATATAAAAACAATACATTAATACATTCAGGCAATGTCAATAGTTTAACATGTTAAATTTTGTCAAACAAACATGACAAAAAACATACACAACATTATATATAAGTGGTATAATGTAAAATTTGCATAAAATAGGTCGTTTTCAACAAAGCATCCTTTTTCCGATTATAACCGATAATTAGTTATTCATGTGAAACCGATGATCGATTATGAAATTCCTTCTGATTCCCAATACTACCATTTTGATAATATTCAGCCTAGTCATCAGTCATATCCGTTATTGTGTATATTTGATATAATATATGACACCATATTCATGCTTGCGTTCTTTATTTCAGCATTAAGTAAAATGCATAGTAAGCAAGTATTCGCTTGTAGTTTGACCGAACGCACCCAGTTACAATCTCCAGATTCAAGGTAATAATTTAGT
This sequence comes from Bathymodiolus septemdierum, assembly GCA_963383655.1. Classification (NCBI taxonomy): domain Eukaryota; kingdom Metazoa; phylum Mollusca; class Bivalvia; order Mytilida; family Modiolidae; genus Bathymodiolus; species Bathymodiolus septemdierum. The sequence continues at coordinate 34,823,074 of OY726523.1, forward strand.
TTTATTCTGTTGTTTTTTATGATTGATAAACTTTTCTCAGGCTTTCACATTTCAACATTTGATTCACATTTCAACATTTGATTCACGTTTCAATATTTGATTCATATTACAACATTTGATTCACATTTCAACATTTGATTGACATTTCAACATTTGATTAACGTTTCAATATTTGATTCATATTACAACATTTGATTCACATTTCAGCATTTTATTCACATTTCAACATTTGATTCACATTACAACATTTGATTCACATGACAACATTTGATTCATATTTCAATATTTGATTCACGTTTCAACATTTCATTCACATTTCAACATTTGATTCACATTTAAGCATTTGATTCACATTTAAGCATTTGATTCATGTTTCAACATTTGATTCACATTTCAACATTTGATTCACGTTTCAATATTTGATTCATATTACAACATTTGATTCACATTTCAGCATTTGATTCACATTTCAACATTTGATTCACATTACAACATTTGATTCACATGACAACATTTGATTCATATTTCAATATTTGATTCACGTTTCAACATTTCATTCACATTTCAACATTTGATTCACATTTAAGCATTTGATTCACATTTAAGCATTTGATTCATGTTTCAACATTTGATTCACATTTCAACATTTGATTCACGTTTCAATATTTGATTCATATTACAACATTTGATTCACATTTCAGCATTTGATTCACATTTCAACATTTGATTCACATTACAACATTTGATTCACATGACAACATTTGATTCATATTTCAATATTTGATTCACGTTTCAACATTTCATTCACATTTCAACATTTGATTCACATTTAAGCATTTGATTCACATTTAAGCATTTAATTTATGATTCAACATTTGATTCACATTTCAACATTTGATTCATATTTCAATATTCGATTCATGTTTCAACATTTCATTCACATTTCAACATTTGATTCACATTTAAGCATTTGATTCACATTTAAGCATCTGATTCATGTTTCAACATTTGATTCACGTTTATTGCTGTTTCTTTGAAAAAAACACATTTGACTTGATTTGTTGTTTTCATTTGAATTTTAGTCGACAAACGTTCCTGGCAAGAATTGACTTGGAAGGAAACTCAGCAGATATGAATTATAGTCCAGGAGACCATGTTGCTATATTCCCACTCAATTCACCACAGTTGGTAGATGGTATTATTTCCCGTCTACATAACGCACCTCCTGCCAATCAACTTATCAAACTTGAATACATCCAGGAAACCACAACACCATTAGGTATTTAGTTTAATATACTTTTTCTTTTTAATTATTTTTGGAATAATGAAATATTGACACTTCAACCAAAGGTTCTGTCTCGAATTCACTCTAGACATGCAGAATGCTTGATGTGTGTGGTATTTTATGTTTTTCATTTTATTGCTAAAACTAGGTCAATGTAAAAATTCTTCTTATTATTTTGACGTCACGTATGTGTGTGTTAGTGTATTATTTTGACGTCATGTATGTGTGTGTTAGTGGTATTATTTTGATGTCATGTATGTGTGTGTTAGTGTATTATTTTGACGTCATGTATGTGTGTGTTAGTGGTATTATTTTGACGTCACGTATGTGTGTGTTAGTGTATTATTTTGACGTCATGTATTTGTGTGTTAGTGGTATTATTATGACGTCACGTATGTGTGTGTTAGTGTATTATTTTGACGTCACGTATGTGTGTGTTAGTGTATTATTTTGACGTCACGTATGTGTGTGTTAGTGTATTATTTTGACGTTACCTATGTGTGTGTTAGTGTATTATTTTGACGTCACGTATGTGTGTGTTAGTGTATTATTTTGATGTCACATGTGTGTGTGTGCTAGTGTATTATTTTGACGTCACGCATGTGTGTGTTAGTGTATTATTTTGACATCATGTATTTGTGTGTTAGTGCATTATTTTGACGTCACGTATGTGTGTGTTAGTGTATTATTTTGACGTCACGTATGTGTGTGTTAGTGTATTATTTTGACGTCACGTATGTGTGTGTTAGTGCATTATTTTGATGTCACATATGTGTGTGCTAGTGTATTATTTTGACGTCACGCATGTGTGTTAGTGTATTATTTTGACGTCATGTATTTGTGTGTTAGTGCATTATTTTGACGTCACGTATGTGTGTGTTAGTGTATTATTTTGACGTCACGCATGTGTGTGTTAGTGTATTATTTTGATATCACATATGTGTGTGCTAGTGTATTATTTTGACGTCACGCATGTATTTGTGTGATAGTGTATTATTTTGACGTCATGTATTTGTGTGTTAGTGCATTATTTTGACGTCACGTATGTGTGTGTTAGTGTATTATTTTGACATCATGTATGTGTGTGTTAGTGTATTATTTTGACGTCATGTATTTGTGTGTTAGTGTATTATTTTGACGTCATGTATTTGTGTGTTAGTGTATTATTTTGACGTCATGTATTTGTGTGTTAGTGTATTATTTTGACGTCATGTATTTGTGTGTTAGTGTATTATTTTGACGTCATGTCTTTGTGTTTAAGGGGTATTAATTTTGCCTCTGTTTCTACGATTTTTCATTTGTATTTTAGAAATGTTCTGACAGTGTGGAATTATTTTTTTTTTAATCTTTTTATTTTATTTCAATATACATAATAGACCATTTCTACTTTCATTTAAAAGATATACGTTTTTACACGTTTTTATAAGAATAGTTTATGTTTACCTTTAATGCAAGATGTTGTACATGTGCATCTGCTTAATAAGGATACACGAACTATTCAGGACTTGGAACTATTTGAAATTCTATACAGTCAAACCTGTGTTAAGAGGTCAGCTTGATGACAAAGAAAAAGTGGCCTTATAAAACAGATGACCTTTTAAAAGAAGTTCACTTCATATGAACATTTCTATGACAGGGCAAGAAAAAAGTGACCTTTTAATACAGGTGACTGCTTAATAGAGGTGACCACATGGACAGGTTTGACTGTACTTGTAAAACTAGATCTGTATAAGTATAAGTAGAAGCCAGAGGTGTTTTTCGTCGAAGGTGATCGGTTATTTATACAGACTGTGGTACATGTACCAACGATATACCAGAAATGACTTGAATCATTGTTATTTGTAGGGACAACCAAGACATGGACACAGTTTGAGAGGATTCCTATAGCTACCATGAAGACAATGTTTAGTCGGTTCCTAGATATAACAACACCACCATCTCAAGAATTTCTTAAACAATTGGCCTCACAGGCAGTCAGAGATAATGACAAGATAAAGATTGAAAACTTGGCAAATGTAAATATCTAATAAAATCATTTAAGGATTGATCGCAATTTTTGTTCGGTTCATGAAGAAATAACCTCAATCAGGTTGTACACAAGGGTGTGTACAACCTGATGGAGGTTATTTCGAATGAACTGAACAAATAATTTCGATCAATCATTATAAATTAATTCAAACTTTCTTTGTTATGATATTGAAAAATATATTGATTTTTTCAAAATAAAGCAAATAATCGGAAATAAATTTAAATAACCCCAAAGGTGCCTCATTTAAAGAAAATCACCTGATGACAACGGCACACGACGCCTTCAGAACGACGTCTATTTTCAGATTACGTACATTGGAAAATAACCTCAACTTTTTAAACCAATCAAAGCACGTATAAAATGACATATGACTCTAAAATTAATTTATAATATATTGTTAGGGTTAGGGTTATGTTATTTAACGCCACATTCAGCAATATTTCAGCTATATCGTGGTGGTCAGTTTAACTAGTGAAGGAAACCATAGTACCCGGAAAAAACACTGACCTGTCGCAAACCATTGACAAATTTTATCACATAACGTTGGATTGAGAACACCTCGCCTGAACGGGATTAAGACTCACAACTTCAGTAGTGATATTAATATCCTAGGCACTAATTGCATTTGTAGTTTTAAATCAAACTATCATACGATCACGACGACCCCTATAAACAATAATGTATTTGTTGTCACTTACAATCTATTAATAGATATAAACACATTAAATAAAGATATATGTATCCACAATTCCTAAATACTGTAATGTATTAATACTTATCATTATCTCCATCAAGCGTGTGTAACCTCATCTGATTATAACTACATTTGTATCCTATTTAGCCCCTTATTGTTACTTGCTCCAAAATACTTTTGAATTATTTTGCTTCCCAATCTTTTGATTATGATCGTAGCAGATGAAGGTTATTTCAGAAACGTGTTTTATGTTCACTTATTTTTATATATATATATAGGTATTTTTACTAATATGCCTCATGTTGATTCATCTAACTTGCGAGTGAGAGGACGAAGGTCACAAAAACTCACCAATTTAATGACTCATTTCGAACAAACAAAAATAGGAGTGTTTAAGCTCCGACTTTGAAATGAATCCTTGAGTTTCTTGTCTGTCCAACATGCAAGGGTATATACATTCCTTTCATCTTATACTGAAATGATTTACCAAGAAACATAACTCTTATATTATACTTTCCATAACACAATGAGCTATAGTTTTACTTTTTTTTACCAAATGGCTTTTTGGAATTATGACATCCCAAAAGAATGCCAATTTGTTGCTTAGTCACTTGAGGCTACCCATATATTACGAATATAAAGCTTATTAAAAAAAATCTATACAACTTCGATTAGGAAGCAAGCTTCGAGAAATGTGTCACACCTGTTGTAAACAGGTTTTAAATTATTTGACTTCTCGATCTTTGATTTTGAGCGTACTTGATGAAGATTATTCTAGAGAACGAGTCGTGCACACTAACTTAAATATACGTACGTTTCTAAATATACACGATATGACAGACCGGTGACGTATTACAAATGGTGAAGTTTGTGTAGATAAGTATTACATAGAGAAAGTGTATATCGTAGAATATAATTATTAAAAAAATATGTATGAAATAAATCAAGTGTCGAAGTGTATATATTTCTTTTGTCAACTCGTCAATTGCGGAACAGGAACTGCTAACTCTTCCGGTGCACATGAGTTCACCCCCAGTTTTTAGAGGGGTTCGTGTTATTCGATCTTTAGTTTTGTATGTTTTATAGGTCGTTGTTTGTCCTTTTGTGTGTTTTTCTTTTGGTCATTGTGCTGTATACCAGTTTTCGATTTATGGATTTAAACTCTTCGTAGAAAGTATGTTAAAGAATGTTGAAGATCACTAATACGTCTATAAGTAATATATTTGTGTACATATCTATTTATTACTGTGTATTATTTATAATTCTAGGATATCCACGAGTACGAAGACTGGAGATACGACAAGATGCCAAACCTATTAGAGGTTTTAGATGATTTTCCTTCATTAAAGGTTAATCCATCACTGTTGATATCTCAGCTTCCGTTGTTACAACAAAGGTTTTATAGTATCAGCTCATCACCAAAGGCCTCTCCTGGAGAAGTACATGCTACTATTGCCGTCGTAGAATATAAAACTATGGGTATATATTTATATTGCATGGAAGTTGAATTATGTATTATATATAGAATAACGACAGTTTGAATGTAGAGACAGACATTATCTCTGGTATCACAGCCTGTCGTTAAGACGAGTTGGGATACTAGTGATAATGATTGCCGAGACTTTCAAAACTGACGTTATTGTTTTTTTCGGTAGTGTCATAATGTATTTAACGTTACACTGACCGATAATATCCAGTATCCGAGTAATGTTGACTATTCCAATCAGTGAGATTTAGGTTTATGGTCTTTAACGCCACTTTCATTAATATTTCAGTTATATCGTGGCGGTCAGTTTTATTGGAGGAGGAAACCGTAATACTCGGAGAAAAACCACCGACCTGTCGCAAGTCACTGACAAACTTTATCACATAATGTTGCATCGAATACACCTCGCCATGAACGGGGTTGGAACTCTCAGCTTTAGTGGTGATATGCACTGATTGCATAAGTAGTTGTAAATCCGATTACCATACGATCACGGCCACAACGGCCTCCTCAATCATTGAGATCAAAGGAACAATTTATACATAGACTATATCAGTCTGTTTGATATATATCATTCATGCAACTGCAGAAATAAGCAAATCAAGATTGACTTCATGTTCATGTTATCGTACTATATACATGTATATATATATTATTGTTTAATTGCCGCTAGATGGAGCTGGTGCAGTTCACCATGGAGTTTGCTCAAGTTGGTTGAATTCCTGTGATATTGGAGAAGAAGTACCATGTGCAATGCGAATGTAAGTAAATCTAACATGTCATTAACCATTCAGTATTATCTGTGGTGGATCTACAGGGATGATAGCACTGGTGGTAAATCTAACATTCCATTAACCATTCAGTATTATCTGTGGTGAATCTACAGGGATGATATCACTGGTGGTAAATCTAACATGTCATTAACCATTCAGTATTATCTGTGGTGAATCTACAGGGATGATATCACTGGTGGTGAGCTGTTTGTCTTCTGGTAGTGCAAACTGTTAGCAAATCCTAGCTGTTGGGAGACAATAAATTTGAGAAGCAATCGTTTCGCTCATGTTAATCTACCACAAGCATATATAATAAAAGTTAGAAGGTACCAAAGGTGTAATCAGAAGCCGTAAATCGAAAACGAACAGACAACGCAATGGCCAAAAATCAAAACACAGAAAACCCCAAGAAAAAAACCTTAGGATAAACTTGGCTTGGCTGCAGGTTATCTGTCTCCAGGAGGAGGCTTGCATGTAAATTTATCTCACGGCTTTCGACCTCAGATTTATCTGCCTCCGACAAATATATATCGTGTTGGGCTTAGTCTTAAGCATATCTATCTTGGTTGCTTAGATGTGACTTGCTGTAGTTTTAATATCCTCACGGATATTTAATACATGTATCTTCGATTTTAGTGTAAGTTGCACGATGAACTATAAATGTTAGAGAAAACCGAAGGGGCAGTCAAGAATAGGCAATCCAGAGAAACTGGCAACATTAGGTACAGAAGACACAGGACGAAGACAATCAAAGCAAAAACCATAACAGAGAAAATTAAAAAGATGAGCAACACGAACCCCACCAAATCCCGGGGGTGAACCCAGGCGACCGCACATGCCAATAATCTGGTTTATTTATTGTAGGGCACCATTGTTTCATTTACCCGAAGATTCCACATTACCATCTATAATGGTGGGTCCAGGAACCGGAATTGCACCATTCAGAAGTTTCTGGCATCAGCGGAAGATAGACAGAGATATGTTACCCGTACCTAAGCGTAAGTATTTAACGACCTGCTCTTATTTAAGAAAACTGATATAATGCTTCTAGACAATAGGTTTAACTTCAATATGCTCGTGACTTTTACAACGCCAAGTACCAGATATATTGAACCTTATTGTACAATGTTGAATGTGACATAGTTTAAGCATAATATTTCATAAATTATCAGCAAGAAAAATTTTAACTTACTATTTTTATTGTGTTTTTACAATTAAATGTGGGAAACTCATGTTCTATCGGAAGTGAGGTCATATATTTGATGCCTTAAGGAAAACCTATGTGACTTCATGAATGTTCCAGAACCGTAAAATTGAGTTTTGGGACAAAGTGACATCAGTTGATATTGATATCAACTAAGGCTATATATTTGTGGTTAAAGCCCAAACATAATGTAAAACTACACCGACGTATCATCAAGGCTGTACAACGATCAACTTATTTGTGATTTATTGACATTATTTAATTTGACCCAAAAACTAGATTAACCCTGGCACTTTTTATTGAAGTGACTGTACTAAGCCTGGAACTCATACGAAAGTGTAGTAGGGGTCCGTCGTGTCCATATGGTAGTTGGATTTACAACTACATATGCAATCAGTGCTTATCACCACTGATGTTGGAAGTTCCAATCTCGATCAGGGCGAATTGTACAACATTATGTGATAAAGTTTGGCAATGACTTGCGAGAGGTCGGTGGTTTTCTCCGGGTCCTCCAGTTTCCTCCACCAATAAAACTGACCGCCATGCTATAGCTGAAATATTGTTGAAAGTGGCATTAAACACCATCAAATAAACAAACAAAATAAAAATTGTAGTTTTGCTTTTAATTTTATTCGTTTTATTGTAGATGGAGATAAGGCAGGCTGGGGAGAGATGTACCTTTACTTTGGTTGTCGGAGATCAACAATGGATTATATCTATCAAGAAGAGTTAGAAAATGCAGTCAAAGATGGCGTACTAAGTAAAGTTTATACATCATTCTCAAGAGCACCAGATCAACCGAAGGTACGTCGTTGATTTCCTTTATATTCTGATAGAATTATTTCTTATATTTACATGAGTTTGATATCATTTATATTCTGATAGAATTATTTCTTATATTTACATGAGTTTGATATCATTTATATTCTGATAGAATTATTTCTTATATTTACATGAGTTTTATATCATTTATATTCTGATAGAATTATTTCTTATATTTACATGAGTTTGATATCATTTATATTCTGATATAATTATTTCTTATATTTACATGAGTTTTATATCATTTATATTCTGATATAATTATTTCTTATATTTACATGAGTTTATATCATTTATATTCTGATATAATTATTTCTTATATTTACATGAGTTTTATATCATTTATATTCTGATATAATTATTTCTTATATTTACATGAGTTTTATATCATTTATATTCTGATAGAATTATTTCTTATATTTACATGAGTTTGATATCATTTATATTCTGATAGAATTATTTCTTATATTTACATGAGTTTGATATCATTTATATTCTGATAGAATTATTTCTTATATTTACATGAGTTTGATATCATTTATATTCTGATAGAATTATTTCTTATATTTACATGAGTTTTATATCATTTATATTCTGATAGAATTATTTCTTATATTTACACGAGTTTTAAGGGTATTCTATTTTGCGTCTGTTTCTGTCATATTGAAACTGTTCTGACTCTTTGATATTTTTTGTTTTTTATTTTATTTTCAAATTCCTTTCTAAAATAGTTTGCTAAGTTGCATAAAGTGGTAAAAAATGAAAAAAAGAATATACCATTCTGTAGATTTTGCTATAGAGTTGCTGAGCCTTGTTTGTCTGTCCTTCTTAACTAAAGTTTGCTGTTTATTAAGGATTACAGTAAATTACTGTAAATACAAGGGTCCTTTCCTCATTAATGATGTATCGCCGGATTTGTAACTAAAGTAACACGACGAGTGCGACTGTGGAGCAGGAACTCCTTACCCTTCCGTAGCACCTGAGTTCATGTTGTTCGATCTGTAGTTTTATGTGTCTGTTTATTGCTTTGTAGATGGTTGTTTGTCCTTTTGTACTTCTTGTTTTGGCCATTGCATTGTGTCCTTATTCGATTTACGGTTTCTGGTTACCCTTTTGGTATCTTCACATTTATTTTTCTTAGGATGAATAAAATTCAGACGCCTCAATTTGATCCCAAGACAAATTACCCACGTAATATCACATACTTGATCTAATTTACATCAATCTATTTTTAATGTGTTTCCATTAAGTCACGTGATACACATAATTTTATTTCCTCGATATTAAATGTTATTGGTGTATTTCGTCTACAAGATTAAATAGATAAATATGCACCATAAGAATTGAAGTCAATATTCAACAAATTTGTATTATCTATTGAAAAATTCAGTTCCAGAGTCAAATAAGACAACATAGCTTTATCTGAAAATAATTAGCAGCCCGCCCATTACCAAATAGGCTTCATTTCTGTAGGTTTGTAAAATGTTTTACGTCATCCGTGACCTTTAAGCACAGTAGAAGTACATAGCTTATATTATTTCCATAGTACTAAGTCAAAACAAAAATTCAAATATTTGAGGGCGCAAAATTCAAAAACGGAAGAAAGCGTGTTAAATTGGGTTAGATCTTGGACAATTTCAAAAGGGTGAGTGAATGTTGTTTAACACCACAGGAGCAATTTTTCAACTATATCATGGCGAGAACAACACAGTTTTGATGGGCTGATGATGATGTCTGCTTTGTACTAGACCAACATGCTTAGTTGGACTTTGATAGTGTTAGCTCACTTAGAGAACAGTCCCTGTCGGTCCACATCGATGAATTAACCGGAAGCCAAGCAAACCCGTATTTGTCTTTATTCCTGAATAATGTGTGTTTTATAGGGAAGCAGCAATTACCAATGTTATAGTCTTTGTTTGAACCCCACTGGTACTCGAGCCCATGATTTGCAACACTCGAGGCGAGAATGCTAACTATTGCAACACCGAATCGGTCAACTTGTCAGACGAACGCAAACTGTTTCATTCGATATTACAGCAATGACGAGGAAACCATCATAAGTTTGATATCACTTCAGTGAAGATTATTCATATTCTAAAATATTTTTGCTTTGTAGACATACGTTCAAGACCTACTGCGAAAAAATGGAGAAGAAGTGTATGAAGCTATTGTCAAAAAGGGAGGACATTTTTATGTGTGTGGCGACGTACAAATGGCGTCTGACGTCACCGAAACACTATGCAAAATCATACAAAACAAAGGAAAAATGTCTGCTACAGAGGCACAGACGTATATGCTTAAACTAAAGGTATATTTTATATACTACATAATAAAATTATTTCTAACAAGTATGCCTGTATCACCATGGTAACGGCATGTATGATTATTTGACAATAAACTTTAGAGAAATCAACATAGGCAATACAACATGGGAACAAGAAACAGAACGAAGACAAACAAAGTAAAAGACACAATACAGCAAACTAAAAAGTTGATTAGTATGGAACTCACCAAAAACCCACATTAATCCACGTGTTCAGGAAGTGTGGACTGCCCGTTTGTTACTTATAGTCAAGTCTGATAAAAGTCTTATTTTAGAGGAGTATGGGAGATTAACTATTGGAAAGATGAAGTCAGTACATGCGTCGTGACGCTTCTGTCTTTTGGATAATCTATAGTGATGTACAAAATGGCGGCACATTTAATTATAGATCACCTTCAATGTATTCGTTACCATGGGGACATATATTGTTGCAGAATACAAAAATACAATCTTCGTTATCAAGTAAAAATATATTGATATATATATATACACACAGCGTTAGATCTGCATATGAAATCTAACATTGACAATTTATATCAATTCAATTATTATTTGTATTTATTTATTCAATAGGAGGCAAATCGATTTCACGAAGATATATTTGGGGTGTCAGCAAAATCAGAATTCACCGACAAAGCACGTGATCAAGCTAAAAGGGCATGGAAATATATAAACTCTACTACAAAGCCAACAAATAATAAAGAAGTGGCTACCCTTATACCATCATCGGTAAGATTTCAAATCATTATCTTAGAATGAGTACTCGAATATAATAATCTTGGTTTTGATTGATTGTTTTATATTGAGAAAAATTTGAAGAAACCAAAGTGGTAATCAGAAACCGTAAATAGCAGGACAGACAATACAATGCAAAGGAAAAAATGACAAAAAGACAAAACAATGATCCATAAAATATTACACAGAAAATTAAAGATCGAACAACACGAGCGCCAATACAAACAGTGGGTAAACTCTGGTGCTCATGAATAGTAAGCTGTTCCTGTTTCTCTAGTAGCACCTGTTCCTGTTTCTATAGTAGCACCTGTTCATGTTTCTCTAGTAGCACATGTTTCTGTTTCTCTAGTAGCACATGTTCCTGTTTCTCTAGTAGCACCTGTTCCTGTTTCTCTAGTAGCACCTGTTCCGGTTTCTCTAGTAGCACATGTTCCTCTTTCTCTAGTAGCACCTGTTCCTGTTTCTATAGTAGCACATGTTCCTCTTTCTCTAGTAGCACATGTTCCTGTTTCTATAGTAGCACCTGTTCCTGTTTCTCTAGTAGCACATGTTTCTGTTTCTCTAGTAGCACATGTTCCTGTTTCTCTAGTAGCACCTGTTCCTGTTTCTCTAGTAGCACCTGTTCCGGTTTCTCTAGTAGCACATGTTCCTCTTTCTCTAGTAGCACCTGTTCCTGTTTCTCTAGTAGCACATGTTCCTGTTTCTCTAGTAGCACATGTTTCTGTTTCTCTAGTAGCACCTGTTCCTGTTTCTCTAGTAGCACCTGCTCCTGTTTCTCTAATAGCACCTGTTCCTGTTTCTCTAGTAGCACCTGCTCCTGTTTCTCTAGTAGCACCTGTTCCTGTTTCTCTAGTAGCATCTGTTCCTGTTTCTCTAGTAGCACATGTTCCTGTTTCTCTAGTAGCACATGTTCCTGTTTCTCTAGTAGCACATGTTCCTGTTTCTCTAGTAGCACCTGTTCCTGTTTTTCTAGTAGCACCTGTTCATGTTTCTCTAGTAGCACCTGTTCCTGTTTCTCTAGTAGCACCTGTTCCTGTTTCTCTAGTAGCACCTGCTCATGTTTCTCTAGTAGCACATGTTCCTGTTTCTCTAGTAGCATATGTTCCTGTTTCTCTAGTAGCACCTGTTCCTGTTTCTCTAGTAGCATCTGTTCCTGTTTCTCTAGTAGCACCTGTTCCTGTTTCTCTAGTAGCACATGTTTCTGTTTCTCTAGTAGCACATGTTCCTGTTTCTCTAGTAGCACCTGTTCCTGTTTCTCTAGTAGCACCTGTTCCTGTTTCTCTAGTAGCACATGTTCCTGTTTCTCTAGTAGCACCTGTTCCTGTTTCTCTAGTTGCACCTGTTCCTGTTTCTCTAGTAGCACCTGTTCCTGTTTCTCTAGTAGCACATGTTCCTGTTTCTCTAGTAGCACCTGTTCCTGTTTCTCTAGTAGCACCTGTTCCTGTTTCTCTAGTAGCACCTGTTCCTGTTTCTCTAATAGCACCTGTTCCTGTTTCTCTAGTAGCACCTGTTCCTGTTTCTCTAGTAGCACCTGTTCCTGTTTCTCTAGTAGCACATGCTCCTGTTTCTCTAGTAACACCTGTTCCTGTTTCTCTAGTAGTACCTGTTCCTGTTTCTCTAGTAGCACCTGTTCCATTATAATCTAATGTATATGTCTATTGTCGTTTCTTGTTATAAAAACGTAGTTATCTAATTTAGTGCACACAGGCATTTCTGGAATAACCTTCAATAGGTAGCTCATAGTGACAAGATTTGAAATCCAATGTTTTGTTCCATTAACTCATGTTATTGCCATATTTACTGTGTGATATGTTATCAAAAATATGTAACATTCTTGATTGCCCCTTAGGTTTTCTCTAAGTATATTTATAAAATATACCATTTGCACATTTCTGACTCTGATTCTAAAATTTTACGTTTTACATGAGTTATTTCCTCTTAAAACCCGGCAAAAATGTACCTTTACGCATAAAGTTAAATGATAGTAACGAATATTTCCCCCATATGTTCAAAATTTTAATGTTTTAGCAACATGTTGATTTTCTGTTTGTAGAAGGTTCAAATATCTACAAAATATGAGAAAATTAACTCAAATTCGTGGTTATTTCCATTTGCTCTTGCTAGACCGGATGCCATTTTTGTTCGTCGTAAGGGAAATAACTCTTATCAAAAAGGTATTATATAATCAAATCAGGAATGAGCCCAAGTGTCTATTAAACTTACTATAATATGAAACCGGCACGGCCATGAATGCTCACGCATCTGAAAATTATCTGCCAATTTCACGCTCATCCAGTGCATCAAAAAGTGTCCAGATTTTTTGGGCCGAGATATATTAGGGACGACTTTTATTTAGGGCCGAATCTAGTCTCATTCAATCGAGCTGTCGTTCCTTTATTCGAGTTATCGTTCCTTACGAAATCTCAAAAGTTAACTTCCGCGTAGAATACAAAAATTCTTGTCAGTATGTCAGAAGAGATTTAATAGATTTAAAAATATCAATATAAGTAAAACAAGCTAACAAAATGACTTTTATTACACACGGGTTCAGGGTTTCAGTGGTATCGGACGTACGAGAGAGGGTACGAGACTTCAGGATCACCTTTGCGCTTTATGTTAAGAATATCTTCATTAGTTGAGTGTGTTACACGGAACGTGTTTGAAAGCGTCAAAAAAATTTTCATTCGTCAATATGTTCAGCCATGTTTGTCAACAAATCCTAAGTACACATTTTATACCATAAAGAGCTCGCTGACGCTCGCATATAATGTTCTAAAGAGGATAAGATACTAATGTTTTTATCCGCTAAATCCGCAGCAATAAGGAGAAAGAACAAGGACTGGTTGGCTCGGAATCAGAATAATGTGTCAGAGTGGGGCAATATGTGTACCCGTGAACTGTTGTGTCAGTGAGTTAGCACTATAAAAATCCAACTCAGTGTGTTTGTCTAGTACAAAGCAGACCTCATCATCATCTCATTGAAAATTAACTTGTTCTCGCCATGATATAGCTGTTTTGGCGTTAAACAACAATCACTCACTCACTCACTCACATGTTTTATTATATATATGTCACATTTTACTATAGTATGTATTATACAAGGTACATCTGTAAATTTATGTTTTATTTTCACTTGCTTTAAAAGGAAGATAAGTAGCACTCCAGAATGGTAAATAATGCACGCTAAATGCATGTAATAATTTAAATTGGTGTGAAACGTTTTTTTCTTGCTTGTTTAAAAAAATAATAATTTTGGTAGTCTTTTGTTAGAATGCTTTTCATTTTAATGAGCTCTATCAAACCAAGACATAGTATACTATACACACTACTTATATTTATTCTCTTTAATTTAATTACATTTCATATGTTCACGAAGGGGCCATCGTGGTCGTGATGATATGGTAGTTGGATTTATAACTACCTATGCAATCTGTGCATATCATCAATAACGTTGTGAGTTCGAATTCCGTTCCTCCACCAATAAAACTGACTGCCATGATATAATTGAGATATTGTTGAAAGTGGCATTAAACACTACAAATATTTTCAAGAAGATAGAAGGTTTGGAACCATAAACTAATTTAACTCCGCCACTCTTTGTTGAAGTGGCTGTGCCTAACCTGTAATGTTAAGGGTATCGATTTAGCATCTGTTTCTGCAATTTTGGAACTGTTCCGACAGTGTTGTATTTTTGCTTTTGTATTTGTTCACTTGATATTTTGTGTTAATGCTATCATTACTCTATACATGGCTATTCTACTCCCCATGGCTTTCCTACTCCTTTGGACTGGGGATATTGTTTTTTGCTAAGCAAGTCAACCTAACCTGTTCATGGTCTCCACGTGTCTCTCATACCAACATAATATTTTGATTTGATTTGATTTATTGTGCTTACGCCACTTTCAGCAATATTTCATCTATATGATGGCGAGCAGTTTTAGTGGTGGAAGAAGTCATGCGCAAGCAATTGGTAAACTTTATCACCTGCGGCTGCGAGTCGAGTGCACCCTTTTTTGTAATTTACAAAGCCGTGCGCGAACCCACGCCGTATTAGTGATAGGCTTGTATGAGTTGTTAGGTAATCCAATTACCTAACTCATCGAACCACCCGGGCCCTCCAACATAATATGTAAGATAAGAACATAGTGATTAGCAGCTTCATATCTACAACCGTTATAGTGTTATCATGACAAGAAAGTTTAAATAGCAATGGTGTAAACAAAATCCATTGATAGCAACAAAACGATACATTTTTGTTAAAATAATGGTGAAACAATCGATGGTATGCTTTCCAAATTTTATATCAATATCAATTGTAAAAAATATTAAAATTAATTTAGAAAAATTAAAAAGAAAAGAAAAGAAAAAAGGTATGGAACTGTCAAACCAATTAAATAAGCAAATAGAAAGTAACAATCACTCTAATATGTCCCTTCCGGGTCACTTAAGATGAAGATCATCTTGTAATAAAAACTTATGTATCAACGTTAATGTGCAAGACACATTTCTGGAATAACCTTCATCAGGTACTCATAATCAAAGGATAGGGAATTTCGAAGCCAACTGACTAAGCAGCTTTTGAGAGCAAGTAAATATTAAGGAACCTTAACAGGATAGCGAAAATCATATGCCTGAGAATTAAATGTTTTCATCGAGGGTATATTAATTAACCAGAAACACTGGAACAGTGTGCGAAATTACAGTAAAGCGTAAGTAGGCCCAAACACGCATTTCCTTTAAAATATGGACCTTTTCCATTGAAATTTTCAGAAATTCTACTGGCCCATCCAAAAAAAACCAACAGCTCTCGTGCCTCTGGGCTTACACTAATTTCAATCCATGCACTGGAGACCATATATTATATTCTCACATATCCATGCTATAGAAATATTATGATGTACCATACTCTGTGCGTCAATGGGGTGGGTTTTTATTTTGTGCTTGAATTGGGTGGTCTTTTAATTTGAACGTAGATATCAAATTTAGTGCACGCGGTGCGTTTCTGGAACAGCCTTCATCAGGTACGCTCAAAGTCTAAAGGTTGGAGGAACAGCCTTCATCAGGTACGCTCAAAGTCTAAAGGTTGGAGGAACAGCCTTCATCAGGTACGCTCAAAGTCGAAAGGTTGGAGGAACAGCCTTCATCAGGTACGCTCAAAATCTAAAGGTTGGAGGAACAGCCTTCATCAGGTACGCTCAAAGTCTAAAGGTTGGAGGAACAGCCTTCATCAGGTACGCTCAAAGTCTAAAGGTTGGAGGAACAGCCTTCATCAGGTACGCTCAAAGTCGAAAGGTTGGAGGAACAGCCTTCATCAGGTACGCTCAAAGTCTAAAGGTTGTAGGAACAGCCTTCATCAGGTACGCTCAAAGTCGAAAGGTTGGAGGAACAGCCTTCATCAGGTATGCTCAAAATCTAAAGGTTGGAGGAACAGCCTTCATCAGGTACGCTCAAAGTCTAAAGGTTGGAGGAACAGCCTTCATCAGGTACGCTCAAAGTCTAAAGGTTAGAGGAACAGCCTTCATCAGGTACGCTCAAAGTCTAAAGGTTGGAGGAACAGCCTTCATAAGATACGCTCAAAATCTAAAGGTTGGAGGAACAGCCTACATCAAGTACGCTCAAAGTCTAAAGGTTGGAGGAACAGCCTTCATCAGATACGCTCAAAGTCTAAAGGTTGAAGGAACAGCCTTCATCAGGTACACTCAAAGTCTAAAGGTTGGAGGAACAGCCTTCATCAGGTACGCTCAGTCTAAAGGTTGGAGGAACAGCCTTTATCAGGTACGCTCAAAGTCTAAAGGTTGGAGGAACAGCCTTCATCAGGTACGCGCAAAGTCTAATGGTTGGAAAACCAAATAATTCTAAATGTTTCTGGAGTAACTAAGCCAAAAGGCCAAAACAGGATCGCCAAAATCGTCTAGGGTCACCTGTGCCAGGGGGAGGGGAACCTTAGTTTCAATAATAATCACATTATTTAGGAACTGTAAATTTCAATATCAAATATCTAATAATATAATAAACCATGTCAGTGCCGAATCACTGACTACTGGGCGGAGGATACCCTCGGGGACTAATAGACCACCAGCTGAGGTATCGACCCAGTGGTTATAATAAAAATGTAGATATCAAATTTAGTGCGCACAACGCGTTTCTGGAAAAACATTCATCAGGTACGATCGAGCTTTTGCTACTTATTTTTGCTGTATTAATTTTTGTTGAATATTTATATTATGCTTAATTTAGAGAGTACCTGTTTTATTTTTCATTTGTATTATGGAATGTTGTTTATTAAAGTATTTAGAGAGTGCACGTGCCTGTTTTATTTTTCGTTTGTATTATGGAATGTTGTTTATTTGTAGTGTGATTTATTTTATGAAGGTGATAAAATTAATGAGGTTAAATTTTGATGTTTGATATTTTTGATATTTTTTGTTTTTTCATTTTTATTATGAATATAAAAAACGGGTCAGGTGAGGATCCAGGATTATTCAAGGACGGGGAGGTTAGGTTTCCTGGATATGTTTCGTAATATTTATTTTTCATTTTTTCCACTAATTTTTAACATTTGTTAGGAAAAATAGGTAATTCCAACCCCTGAACCCTCCTCTTGATCCGTCATTAAGTTCCTGTCAATAAATATCACAGACATGACGTCATACACCCTAAAGTGATTAATGGGAATTACTTAAAAATAGATATGTTTTTTTTATTGTAGGTTTGCTACCTTAAATTTTACCAGGGTGTGGAAATTTACCGCCCTCTTTATTTTCATATAATGCACAAGCATCTATAACTTAACTATATACACGTATTTACTGACTATGAGGACAATGACAAGTTTATTTTCACCTAAGACACCAACTATATCCCGACGCGAAGCGGAGGATGAAAAATAAATGACGGGTTTTGTTGATTATTTTTAAGAATCTACAGTTGGGGTGTATTCTTCATTACGTAAATCAATATTCTATCTTGATTTTCATGGCCGTTGTGGTCGTGATCGCATGGTAGTTGGATTTACAACTACCTATGCAATCAATGTCTATCACCACTGATGTTGTGAGTTCGAATCTCGATCAGGGAGAGGTGTACAACATTATGTGATAAAGTTTGTCAGTGATTTGCGACAGGTCGGTAGTTTTCTCCGGGTCTTCCGATTTCCTCCACCAATAAAACTAACCGCCACAATATGACTGAAATATTGTTGAAAGTGGCGTTTGATACCATAAAACAAACAAACAAACAAGCAACTTTATTTCGATATTTTACATGGCACTGAGGAATCCGTGGACGATCTTAGTTTTAGGTCAATGTCAAATAATCTTGATTTTTATAATTTTCTATTTCTAGGAAAAACGAGGACCACGTGGAAAACCAAAACCACCAATGAAATTAAGAACGAAAATTATTAGCGTGGATTCTGAGGACGATATATGGACAATTCCTGAAAACTAACATTTATAATTTTAAAATATACGTTGTTATTTTATTGCTAAGAATATGTTTACTTTGTTGTTTATTTGTTTATTTTTAATTGTGTGTACATGCAATGTGTAGTCTTAATATGTTGTTAAAAGAATTAGATGGTCAACAATACCATCAATATTGTTGTTTTTTTAATAATCAAAGAGAAATGATATATTAAGAATAACAACATGTTTTAATATATGTAAATAGTTATTAATTTTTGCATGCTTTTCTAAGGCAAAGGGTCTATGTTAACAAATGTATTTGCATCATGTGTTGAATAGCAATAATATCATTGGATCCATTCAAAATATATATACACCAATCAGATTGCCCGTAATACATGTGTATTTAACTAACAAGCCAGAAAGTGGAACATCTTTATTTTATGTCACCATTCACATACACTACTAGAAATGGTGTTATTGAGTTAAACTCTTTCATCATTATGGTATATACCGATTTTGATTTTGGTGTAAAACATAAATGAAATTGTTGCATAATAAATCTATTTTATCATTTCTTCCATAAACATGTAGATTTACTTTACCCTTAACCTTGATATGAACACTGTTTATGGTAAATATATGCAGATTCTTCAAATGTTTTAAAAGTATTTAGCTTTCCAATCTTTTGACTGAGTATACCTTATGAAGGTTATTCCAGAAACTCGCTGTGTGCACTAAATTGGATATCTACGTGCTTAGTTGTTGCATTGTAATCCAGATCATGAACTATTTTCTCATCCAATTAGTCAAGTAATATAGTGATGAGTTAAACCGGTTGTTAGTCACACAACTTCTCTTGATGCTCATGTCTCCAGCTCCACACAATACTAAACAACAACAAAGCTTGCACAGATTGGATGTGTCTCAAAAGACCACACTCACATAGAAAAGACTATAGCATTTATCAACAATATTTCTTATGGTTGAGGTTAAATATTTAGAAATGTTGTCTGTTAATCATGATTTTTTTTCAATTAAATTTCTCCTAGTTTTTTGTGATTTGTTTTATCGTAGCACATTCGTTTGATTCAATTTTCAATACATTTACAACACGTTAGCGAGTCAATAATACTTACACGTACACTTTCTAAGGAGTCAATAGTACTTACATTCATGACGTGTTATCAAGTTGATAATCCGTGTTTGTATAACATGTATAGGAATCAATTATTGTTATATACACTTCACATTAAGGGGTCAAGAGTCAATAATCATTACATTTGCATGTGTTTAGGAGTCAAAAATCCGTACATGTAGCACGTGCTTAGGAGTCAATAATACTTACATGTAGCACGTGCTAAGGATTCAATAATCATTATATTCACCTGCACGTGAAGGATCCAATGCATCGCTTTATTTACTGTATATGAAGGAGTCAATAATCCCTACATGTACTACATGTTAAGTAGTCAATAATCATAAACCCATATCACATGTTAGCAAATAAATAATCTTTATATGTAGTACATCATTTTCAGGAACCACACGTTGTGTGGTCAATAATCCTTGCATGACATACATGTTAAGCAGTCAATAATCATATTGTCGTACCACATGTCAACAGGTCAATAATTCTTATATTTACTACATTAGTAAAACATTGGGCTGATACATGTGTGTACTTTCATAAGATATTTAAGTGCTAGCTCTCCAAACAGCCTTTGCCATATATTTTGCTAACAAAATGATAATCTAAATCATTTTAAATATTAATTGTTTATTTGTTGTTGTTTACATTCCAAATACAAATACAAGGTTTGTGTATTTTTCTATATAGTAATTTAAATACATACTTTTATTTTTGTTCATTTTACTGGCCATGTTTTATTTTTGCTATTGTTCAGTCTAAGATTGATATCAAAATAGACAGAACACATTACAATGAAAATTGTAAATATAGAATATCGACAGTTTTGAAAGTCGAGAAGTACATTTTACTAGTGTAGTAGCGAGTCCGAAAGGACTGGTTGCGATGCTAGTGATAATGAATGTCAAGACCGATAATACTGTTTAATATATGTTTGTTTAAATGTCTCATAATTATCATTTATAATTAATTTATTTATGGGAATGTAGATAATATTGTGTTTGAAAATATCTTCTACAAGTTGGGCATTTATTTTCTAGTACACAAAATATTGAAAGAAAGTTACTAATTCATAAATATATTGGTTTATGTTCTCTACAATACACATTAGTAAATATTCTTATTAAGTTCAATGATTAATGTGCACATTTTACAATGAATACATTGAATGTTCATAAATTACAATAAATACATGGATGGTTCATATTGTACAATGAATTTATTTTTTCGACAACAAATTGACAAACTATTCAAGCTGTCCACAATAATTCCTACAATGTACAATATCTGTCTTCCATAACATAACTCTTTTATTCGTTTCTACTTGAATATGAACAACATCATCGTCTGTTCCTAAATTGTTCTGCAATAACAACCATCAAAATTCTCTAATATATCTAGTTATTTATTAAACATTAATTACAGGTAATTTTTCATCTGGTCTGATTAAATAAACGAGATGAACACACATGTTAAATTTTAAATCAAATTGCTCCATTCAAGTAAAATTGCAATTTAAACTCACTTGCACAATATTATGAAAATGAGAGATGACAGTGGGTTCCTAAAACATTGAATATGGAACCAAGACAGGTAGAGAGAGATTAGTATTGCTCAGCTTCTTTTTTCTTATTTTTCATTGTTTTTTTGTCAATTTTTATAATTACTATAATTTTTAAATGCAATAATTATCGTGCAATAATATTTATCATGCAAAATTTATGTAATTTTACGAATATTTCATTAATTTTTTTTTTGTCAAATGCATAATCATGTCGTTCTGTAGTCATGACAACGCTTTATGTATTGCAACAACAATACAAAATTGATTCAGGGTTCGTCGTGGCCGCGATCGGATGGTAGTATGATTTAAAGCTACTTTTGTAAACTGTCCACTTATCACGACATCGGGCGGACCCTCACGAAAGGAGTATAAACTAAAAGATATGTGATAGTCACACACATTTTAAAGAAAACGTTTGGGTTTTATTCCGAACTGATATAAAATGTCTCTAAAATATATTTTTTGCACTATGAAGAGGTACATGGGGGTAAAATTAGCCATCTTTTCCTTTAGATCAACATGAATCACGTGGTGGAAAAATTGACCAATCGTTTTTTCTTTATATTTAGAAGATGACATAAAGGGTGCACTATGAACCACATGATGATGTGATTAACCAATCATGTTTTGCTTTATATTTAGAAGATGACATAATATGTGCACTATGAACCATGTGATGATGTGATTGACCAATCATGTTTTGCTTTAGAACATCATGTAATTTTAATTAATTCTTACTGCTTTTAGTGGTATATTTTATGCAATAAAATTTCTTATTAAGTAAATACATATCGTTAAATAATTATATGTTTGGTATGAGGTCCAATTGCGCTCCTCTTATCACCAACTTCAGCATCAGTGGCGTAATGGTTAGCATGCTCGCCTCAAGTGCGGTAGATCGTGGGTTCGAGCCGCGGTCGGGTCAAACCAAAGATTATGAAATTGGTATTTGTTGCTTCTCCGCTAAGCACGCAGCATTAAGGAGAAAGAGCAAAGACTGACTGGCTCGGAATCAGAATAATGTGTCCGAGTGGAGCGACATGTCTACCCGCTGACTGTTGTTTCAGTGAGCTAGCATTATAAAAATACAACTCAGCGTGTTGGTCCAGTACAAAGCAGACGTCATCATCATCTCATTGAAAATTTATTTGTTCTTGCCATGGTATAGCTGAAATATTGCTGTATTGGCGTTAAACAACAATTACTCACTCAATCACTCTTATCGCCACCTTCTTCCTATATCCAGATGAGACAGGCTTCGCACAGGAGCTTCTCAGGAAAAATGAAATAGAGATAGTCCGATTCTTTGATTTCACGTTCCGATAAATAGATGATGTCCTTTCAGTTGTAAATTAAGGCTATAAAGGGTACCAAGGATGTAGCTAGTTATGAAAAAAAGCTTAAATAGTGATGGTAATCAATTCCACCAATTCCATAGTTTAAAAAAAAACGAACAATCACCTCTAATCTTAACCGAACACAGCAAATACCACGACATATGACATGGTTCGATAATACACTGAGGGATGAACTTTACTGGAAGAAGAAGAAGAAATCCAGGCTCTGGCTTGGAACAGGCATAAACATGTGACGGGGTTCAGCCGGTTAATGATATTCCAACCCTCTCCTCTTGATGATTGTATCTCCAACGACAATAAATATATAAGCAAACGATAAAAAAGTGCAAATATCCCCTTCTCCTCATAGAGAATACACACTATCACAAACATCACAACATAAGCATGGACAGTACATTTGTAGTGTCAATCAATGCTTGTAATGTATGCTTCATGCCTTGGCTTACACATAGAAGTTGTCAGTGAGGGTCTGTTAGGAACGAATTTTTACGACAAAAGAATTATTTCAATTTTGTCCATTGTGAACCTTCCATATGAAGCAACATTCAAATAGCACTTACATATGGAGTATATTTCTGTTAGTTGATACGATGCTTAGGATTTGTGATGCACATCATGATTCCCTAACAAGGAAGTTACTGCAGCAAAGCTGCCACTGGTTAATCATTGAAGTCATCACTGACCGTTTATAACATTTAGACCACGCCTACTTGACCAAAATCAGTTGGGGCCTCTTGGGGGTAACTAATTTTTTAAATAATTTTAATATTGGTAGTAATATCCATTAATGTCACTAATGATTGCAGTATAAAGACAATAACAGTGCATTGACTTGACATAAAATTCGATATACGTATTCGGCACGAATCGGTGAAAATGCGAGGAAAACCCCCCGATTCTAAGCCTCTTCCGTATATCGATTGTATGTCAAGTCAATGCACTGTTATTGTCTATATAATACCCAGTACATATTCCGTTGTAGTCACAATACCGTCCTTTATATACTTATGAGTTTTGACTTTCCCTTTGTAAGATTGTTCGGAGTTCGGTAATTTTGTTATTACCCTTATTCATCATTCATGAGTTTTCCACGGATTTTTAGTGACAGTAACACGACGGGTTCCACTAGTGGAACAGGAACTTTCTACCTACTATGTTCACTTCTCTTTTTAATGGGGTTCGGATTGCTTAACCTTTGTTGACCTTTGTTTTTCTTCCTTTTCATTTGGTCATTATAATGCTTGTCCTTCTTCGAATAACGACTTCTGATTACTTCTTTGGTATCTTTTTAATTTCCGTGTTGTGATGTTCGCGTAAAAACGATGTTTGGTTCGTCTTGACTACTTTTTGTTATGTAGGAGGTTCATATATTTTTTTTTTTATTTATTTACGTATACTGGTTCAACACGATTTCCATGTAAGCGGATGTTCGTGTTGCTTGTCCTTCAATTTACGGATTACCCAATTGTTAACGTGCTCGTCTCGAGTGCGGTAGATCGTGGGTTCGAGCCCCGGTCGGGTCAAACCAAAGACTATAACATTGGTATTTGTTGCTTCTTCGCTAAACACGCAGCATTAAGGAGAAAGAGCAAAGACTGGTTGGCTCGGAATCAGAATAATGTGTCCGAGTGGAGCGACATGTCTGCCCGCGGACTGTTGTTTCAGTGAGCTAGCACTATAAAACGCCAACTAAGCGTGTTGGTCCAGAACAAAGCGGAACTCATCATCATCTCATTGAAGATTACCTTGTTCTCACCATGATATAGCTGAAAAATTGCTGAATTGGTGTTAAACAATAACCACTAACTCACTCACTATAATTAGAACTGAGGTTCTACCCACTCGGGAATATGCTAGGGTTGTCGATTTTGCTACAATTTTGAAATTGGATTTTGGAAATGTTTTAACAGTGTGGTAATTCTTATTTTATTTTATTTGTTCTATATATACTATAGATAGATACAAATATGGAAAAAATCAGCACAGCGTCAATGTTATTATAAATACGTACTATCGTATTGTATTCATTATAGATATATGATCAGACCGGTGCATTACATTAGCGCGAATTGACCTTACATAAGCGCGAAAAAAATCCTACGAAAACGCGAAAAAAATCTTTACATAAGCGCGAATTAAATACCAAGATTAATACAGGTAAATTACAGGATTACCTCTTCCGTTCGCCAGAAATTAGTTAATTTATAAGTAATTTCTGTTACCCCTGCACACCATGGGGAGGTGGAAGTAGGATTTTGTGCAGGATATAGTTTTAACATATAATAAAAGTACAGGCATGAATATTTGAAGCCTATAGCTTTTATGTATTGATGACGATTTCTTTCGCCGTTCTGATATTTAGCGTATTTCTCCATCAGAAAAGTAAGTTTGTTCATCTCTGAACGTCGGCCGACAGCAGATTAATGCAATGTTCTAATTTTAATGTACATGTATTTTGTAATCTGAATCTTGGTGATAACATCCAAAAACGCAAAAAAAATAGTCGGATGAGCAGCATAGAATTGCTCATTATAATGAGCATGGAATGATTCTGCGGCATTTGTCGTGCGTTTCGAATCTAACGATGGCAACTGTGCCCAAAGATTTGGAGGAAACTTGGAGTTGGATGCGCCATAGTTTTTGAGAATATAATCTGCAAACAAACTGCAACATGGGTCAGCTGGCATGTCACTCATTAAATCTTTTACGAAGCAATCCTCTCTTGGTACATCTCCATGATATATCCTCCGATTTTAGCACGAAGTCAATTCTGTAAGTAAATCCTTCGTAAAGTAAAGCTTTCTTTCCTTTATTTGTCTCACTTACGACTAGATCCATTTTGATCAAATAAAGTAGACAAACTGATTTTATTTTTTAACATTCGTGAACTCAATTCATGTTACTCACCAGCTGTAAATCATTGCCCAATGGAATTCGGAATAATTTTATACTCAATGTGTAAAAATGTCTTTCAAAATACATTGGGAATAAATAAATACAAATTCATATAATATTTTTATTATTTTTATAATAATTTGACATTAAAAATACCAGTAAATTTTTCGCTCTTTTGTAATGCACTTTCTTCGTGCTTTGTAAGGTCCGTTAATCCCTAAATTCGCGCTTTTGTAATGCGCCCGATCAGACAATACAAACGCCACCGACAAATTTTAGCCAGCACCTTTCACCACCTTTCGCGACTTTTTATTTTATTTTTTTTCAATTTTTAATTTATTGCTTCACAAAGACAAAGCTCTCTGAATTGTTAATTGCTTTTGATAAGTATTTATATACAAACGTCCATCTCCATGCGACCTCTAATCGGCTTCAACCGCATCGGTAGAGTAACAGTTAGCGTGCTCGCCTGGGGTGAGGTAGATCGTGGGTAATAGCCCCGGTAGGGATCAAACCAAAGATGATAAAATTGGTATTTGTTGCTTCTCCGCTAAGCACGCAGCATTAAGGAGAAAAAGCAAAGACCGGTTGACTCGGAATCAGAATAATGTGTCCGAGTGGAGCGACATGCCTACCCGCGACTGTTGTTTCAGTGAGCTAGCACTATAAAATTCCAACTCAGCGTGTTGGTCTAGAACAAAGCGGACCTCATCATGATCTCATCGAAAATCAACTTGTTCTCGCTATAGCTGAAAAATTGCTGAATTGGCGTTAAACAACAATCACTCAATCACTCACTCTATTCGGCGTCAGTCAAATGTTAGAGGCAGAGCAGTGTATGATAACAGCTGATTGCAAACATCAGATTAAAATACATGTACATGTAAATGGCATTCGTGTCGATATTCGGTTGCTCCAGAATCGTTTCGCACGCAATAATTTGAATATTTACGATGTTTATTACTTATTACTACCACTAGATCGATACATCCGCCGGGGGACTATATATAGCTGTAAAACGCTGAGAGTATCATACGCACTGCAATTAGTGCTTCGACAATGACATTGTTAATTAAATATACAAATGTATTTATGTTTGATATTTACCTTTCCTACGTAATGTAATATATTAAAGCAAAGGTTCTCCTCCCTCAGGTATTGGTAGTTTTGTAGATTTTGGCTATCCTGTTTAGGTCCTTTCGCTTAAGACAAAGGTTCTCCTCCCTCAGGTATTGGTAGCTTTGTTGATTTTGGCTATCCTGTTTAGGTCCTTTCGCTTAAGACAAAGGTTCTCCTCCCTCAGGTATTGGTAGTTTTGTTGATTTTGGCTATCCTGTTTAGGTCCTTTCGATTAAGACAAAGGTTCTCCTCCCTCAGGTATTGGTAGTTTTGTTGATTTTGGCTATCCTGTTTAGGTCCTTTCGCTTAAGACAAAGGTTCTCCTCCCTCAGGTATTGGTAGTTTTGTTGATTTTGGCTATCCTGTTTAGGTCCTTTCGATTAAGACAAAGGTTCTCCTCCCTCAGGTATTGGTAGTTTTGTAGATTTTGGCTATCCTGTTTAGGTCCTTTCGCTTAAGACAAAGGTTCTCCTCCCTCAGGTATTGGTAGCTTTGTTGATTTTGGCTATCCTGTTTAGGTCCTTTCGCTTATCAGCTTCCAAAGAACTTTATCACATAATGTTGTAACTTCGCCCTGATCAAGATGCAAACTCCCAACATCAGTGGTGATAGGCACTGATTGCATAGGTAGTTTTAAATTCAACTACCATACGATAACGGCCACGACGACCCCTGGTGTTTTGTAGACCATTGTTTGCCATTATGTTCGTTTTCATTTGGCCGTTGTGTTGTTTGTCCTGAGATTTCGGACTTCTAATTACCTCTTTGGTATATTCAACTTTTCTTTTTAAATCAATTGGTTTTCCAATCTTTCGGCCATGGACGTAATTGATGAAGGTTGTTCCAGAAACGCAAAACGCGCACTAAATTAGATATCAGTGCTTTTGTTTATGACGTAATGAGTATTCATTAAAAAAAGTATTGAAGTATTTTTGTTTCTATACACAGGAATATCACGAAATGTGCTAAATTGAAATTTCTAGTATGATTTAAAATAGTTTTTTTTAGTTGGATAGTAAAGTAATCGACATATCTCTTTTACTATTTGATTCATATAACTTGAAGTTGCGTCTGAGTCTGAAGGAGTTCAAGGTCGATTTTGCAACAACAAAAAAACCAACAACAATTTTACTACTTTGTTCACGTTTATATTGCATTTAATCTAAATATTAAGTACGTAATGAAGATGGAGATTGTTGATAGTTCCCGTGTTTGTAGACTTGGAACATTTATAAAGATGGAGATTGTTAATAGTTCACTTGTTTGTAGACTTGGAACATTTATAAAGAATGGGATTGTTGATAGTTCCCGTGTTTGTAGACTTGGAACATTTATAAAGATGGAGATTGTTGATAGTTCCCGTGTTTGTAGACTTGGAACATTTATAAAGATGGAGATTGTTGATAGTTCCCGTGTTCTTAGACTTGGAACATTTATAAAGATGGAGATTGTTGATAGTTCCCGTGTTTGTAGACTTGGAACATTTATAAAGATGGCGATCGTTGATAGTTCCCGTGTTTGTAGACTTGGAACATTTATAAAGATGGAGATTATTGATAGTTCCCGTGTTTATAGACTTTGAACATTTATAAAGATGGCGATCGTTGATAGTTCCCGTGTTCTTAGACTTGGAACATTTATAAAGATGGAGATTGTTGATAGTTCCCGTGTTCTTAGACTTGGAACATTTATAAAGATGGAGATTGTTGATAGTTCCCGTGTTTGTAGACTTGGAACATTTATAAATTATTAACATAATTTATACAATTTAGACTTGGATACTTCCATGAAGGTATAATATAATGGAATATTGATTGATTGATTTTTTGGTGCTTAGAGCCAACGTTAGCAGTATTTCAGCTATATCGTGGCGTGAACAAATTTAATAATTTAAGATCCGTAAAATTAAAACATATTTGTGTATAAAACAATCGGGTATATGTACAAATAACAGAAAAATTAAAAGGATAAAAACATATATTTAGAAGGTATCATGGAATAAGTGGTGGTTAAGTGATCATTCCATGTCCTTGGCAACATATTTCATATATTGTCAGAAGATTGAAACATGATCACGGGCGTCACTGGTGATGCAGGAACTGCCTACCCTTCTGGAGCAGGGGCGTCGTTGTCGTGATCGTATGGTAGTTGGATTTATGACTACCAATGCAATCAGTGCCTATCACCACTAAAGTTGTGAGTTCGAACCCCGTTCATGGCGAGGTGTACTCGATACAATATTATGTGATAAAGTTTGTCAGCGACTTGCGGTAGGTCGGTGGTTTTCTTCGGTTTCCTCCATCAATAAAGCTGACCGCCACGATAAAACTGAAATATTGTTGAAAGTGGCGCTAAACACCATAAACAAAACAACATACTCTTCTGGAGCACCTGAGTTTTAGTGGGGTTCGTGTTGCTCAATCTTTATTATTCTGTATAGTGTTCTATAGATAATTGTTCTCCTTTTTCTTGTAGTCGTTGTATTGTCTGTTCCTCTCCTATTTACAGCTTCTGATTCACCCCTTTGGTATCATCAAACATTTCTTGAACAATGAGGGGTGCAGAATGGTGAATCGGGCGACATGAATATGTTGCTTGTCGTTGCTGCTAAATAAATGCTACACTTGAATGGTATTATTTATTTATTCAATGTAAGAATGGTATTATGAATTTACAAATCACAATTTTTAAATAATATTATACATGTCTAGAGATTAATACTTGACCTTTTCCATATCAGTCCGGGTGATAGCCGGGGTGATATGGAAAAGGTCATGTATTAATCTGTTTATCATACACTTCCGACAAATTGTTTTTATGACGCAAATAAAAAAAAATTAATAATTGAAAGTCAATAAATTTATATGGATTTGTTTGTGTGTATTCAACAGATACATTTTGAGAACATTAGTGTCAAACAAGAGCATCTCTACCCACATTAATATTAATGGCAACATTTCATATGAAGGCATTTAGAAACCTCGCAAATTTAGAAGATGTGATTCTTTAGTGTCGTTTTTTTTTATCTACCTGAATCGTGACGAGTAAATTGCTCGTGAATCGTTTTCATTCAAAATAATTTTACGTTCTCTGTGATAATCATCTATCATTTAACATTTTTATGATTTTTTTTCAATGTGGTCTTCTTGACGACAATTTTCCCCTCTCAATAAGATTTGTCAATAGTACAAGCATCCTAACTGGTCACCTCAACTGATTCTTGTTGGCAAGAGTAGTAGGGATGTAGCAAAGGTAACAACGCGCATTTAACAATCTACGTCGAGTTTCATATTTTTCATTTTTTTTTTTCCTGAACCGTGATGAGACCCATATTCCCCCACTCATCTTTGTGTATCAGTCAGTTAATGTTTGCTAACAGCCCAATCTGATTAAAATCATATTCTCATCTTGCTCCCGTTTTCTGATATATCGCTGCGTGAGAATCTGACGAAACGCCGTAGACATCCTCGTGTCAGTGACCTAGGGTCAATGAGTGAATTGACCAATCAGATTGCCGCTTTCAGGATCTTGAAAGTAATTACTCAAATGCGTTGTCCTTAGTACAATTTCGCTCGTCGTAAGGGAAATAACTCGTATTAAAAAAGTATAAAAACCAATAATGTTTTTTGCTTGTTTGTTTGTTTATTTGTTTTTGTTTGTTTGTTGGTAATTTGCTTATTTTGCTAAGGACAGATTTTTACATACACGATTGTGTACACACGATGTTTCAGTACACAAAAGTTACCATGTAAAATATAACCTTGATAAATATAATTGATCATCATAGCATAATATTTTGTAAAAATGACTTTCACAAAGTTTTAATTTGTAGATCTATTTTAATATTATCCACTCAATATGACAAAAAACGAATAATGTTAGATTTGGTTGGTTGTTTTTTGCATTGTTGTGTTTAACGCCACTTTCAACAATATTTCAGTTATACCGTGGCGGTCAGTTTTATTGGTGGAGGAAACCGGAGTACCCGGAGAAAACCACTGACCTGCCGCAAGTCACTGACAAACTTTATCACATAATGTTGTATCGAGTACACCTCGTTTGAGTGGGGTTTGAACTCACAACTTTAGCGGTGATAGGCACTAATTGCATATGTAGTTGTAAATCCAACTACCATATGCTCATGATCACCACGGTCCCTAATAATGCTGCAATCAAATTATAATGTGCAAAAGATTAACAAAGATAATATATAGACCAATTCAGACAGATGATACATAATAAAACACGACTGTTATAACTTAGAAGCGTATTGTACAATATCATATGAACATTAATATCTCATACATGTGATACACAAAATAATATGAAGCTTTATAACTCAGACACGAGATACACAAAATAATATGAAGTTTTATAACTCAAACACGTGATACATAGTAAAGCGTATACATGTTTTCCCCCATCTTTAAGGGGCAATTTTTGAAATACAAAATTTGTGTATGATTTTGTGGTATTTTCTTTTGAGTGTCATTTATTGTATCAATTACAATATATGAATTTTGTGACTACGTCATTTAATGAATAAAGGACAATTTTCATTCAATGTGTGTTTATTACGTGTTTGCCCTCAAACGGAGCTAACCTGCAGTGCGTAGACAAAAATAATATTAACGTGTCATATTTCTTGGATGTGTTCAAGGCGTAATATTCTCCTATGATCTTGATATTAAAAAATAATGAGGATTATTGTGATAAATAGCCATGATATGTACAGTACCAGACCTCATGTCAGGGTATCACCTCGGTTAATGAAGCAGTATTTTGATATAGTGGGATAAGTTATGGGGGGCTAAACGGTTCGTCATTAGACTACATGAATAGGTGCTACAGTGTACCAACTGTGTACCAGAAAGGATAAGTCATGGGGGCTAAATGGTTCGTCATTAGACTACATAAATAGGTGCTACAGTGTACCAACTGTGTACCAGAAAGGATAAGTCATCGGGGGCTAAATGGTTCGTCATTAGACTACATGAATAGGTGCTACAATGTACCAACTGTGTACCAGAAAGGATAAGTCATCGGGGCTAAATGGTTCGTCATTAGACTACATGAATAGGTGCTACAGTGTACCAACTGTGTACCAGAAAGGATAAGTCATGGGGGCTAAATGGTTCGTCATTAGACTACATGAATAGGTGCTACAGTGTACCAACTGTGTACCAGAAAGGATAAGTCATGGGGGGCTAAATGGTTCGTCGTTAGATTACATGAATAGGTGCTACAGTGTACCAACTGTGTACAAAGAAAGGATAAGTCATGGGGGCTAAATGGTGCGTCATTAGACTACATGAATAGGTGCTACAGTGTACCAACTGTGTACCAGAAAGGATAAGTCATGGGGGGCTAAATGGTTTGTCATTAGACTACATGAATAGGTGCTACAATGTACCAACTGTGTACCAGAAAGGATAATTCATGGGGGGCTAAATGGTTCGTCATTAGACTACATGAATAGGTGCTACAGTGTACCAACTGTGTACCAGAAAGGATAAGTCATGGGGGGCTAAATGGTTCGTCATTAGACTACATGAATAGGTGCTACAGTGTACCAACTGTGTACCAGAAAGGATAAGTCATGGGGGCTAAACGGTTCGTCATTAGACTACATGAATAGATGCTACAGTGTACCAACTGTGTACCAGAAAGGATAAGTCATGGGGGGCTAAATGGTTCGTCATTAGACTACATGAATAGGTGCTACAGTGTACCAACTGTGTACCAGAAAGGATAAGTCATGGGGGCTAAATGGTTCGTCATTAGACTACATGAATAGGTACTACAGTGTACCAACTGTGTACCAGAAAGGATAAGTCATGGGGGGCTAAATGGTTCGTCATTAGACTACATGAATAGGTGCTACAATGTACCAACTGTGTACCAGAAAGGATAAGTCATGGGGGCTAAATGGTTCGTCATTAGACTACATGAATAGGTGCTACAGTGTACCATCTGTGTACCAGAAAGGATAAGTCATGGGGGCTAAATGGTTCGTCATTAGACTACATGAATAGGTGCTACAGTGTACCAACTGTGTACCAGAAAGGATAAGTCATGGGGAGCTAAATGGTTCGTCATTAGACTACATGAATAGGTGCTACAGTGTACCAACTGTGTACCAGAAAGGATAAGTCATGGGGGGGGGGGGGGTCCTAAACGGTTCATTAGGCTACATGAATAGGTGCTACAGTGTACCAACTGTGTACCAGAAAGGATAAGTCATGGGGGGCTAAATGGTTCGTCATTAGACTACATGAATAGGTGCTACAGTGTACCAACTGTGTACCAGAAAGGATAAGTCATGGGGGGCTAAATGGTTCGTCATTAGACTACATGAATAGGTGATACAGTGTACCAACTGTGTACCAGAAAGGATAAGTCATGGGGGGCTAAATGGTTCGTCATTAGACTACATGAATAGGTGCTACAGTGTACCAACTGTGTACCAGAAAGGATAAGTCATGGGGGGCTAAATGGTTCGTCATTAGACTACATAAATAGGTGCTACAGTGTACCAACTGTGTACCAGAAAGGATAAGTCATGGGGGCTAAATGGTTCGTCATTAGACTACATGAATAGGTGCTACAGTGTACCAACTGTGTACCAGAAAGGATAAGTCATGGGGGGCTAAATGGTTCGTCATTAGACTACATGAATAGGTGCTACAGTGTACCAACTGTGTACCAGAAAGGATAAGTCATGGGGGCTAAATGGTTCGTCATTAAACTACATGAATAGGTGCTACAGTGTACCAACTGTGTACCAGAAAGGATAAGTCATGGGGGGCTAAATGGTTCGTCATTAGACTACATGAATAGGTGCTACAATGTACCAACTGTGTACCAGAAAGGATAAGTCATCGAGGCTAAATGGTTCGTCATTAGACTACATGAATAGGTGCTACAGTGTACCAACTGTGTACCACAAAGGATAAGTCATGGGGGCTAAATGGTTCGTCATTAGACTACATGAATAGGTGCTACAGTGTACCAACGGTGTACCAGAAAGGATAAGTCATGGAGGGCTAAATGGTTCGTCATTAGATTACATGAATAGGTGCTACAGTGTACCAACTGTGTACAAAGAAAGGATAAGTCATGGGGGCTAAATGGTTCGTCATTAGACTACATGAATAGGTGCTACAGTGTACCAACTGTGTACCAGAAAGGATAAGTCATGGGGGGCTAAATGGTTCGTCATTAGACTACATGAATAGGTGCTACAATGTACCAACTGTGTACCAGAAAAGATAAGTCATGGGGGGCTAAATGGTTCGTCATTAGATTACATGAATAGGTGCTACAGTGTACCAACTGTGTACCAGAAAGGATAAGTTATGGGGGGCTAAATGGTTCGTCATTAGACTACATGAATAGGTGCTACAGTGTACCAACTGTGTACCAGAAAGGATAAGTCATGGGGGGCTAAATGGTTCGTCATTAGACTACATGAATAGGTGCTACAGTGTACCAACTCTGTACCAGAAAGGATAAGTCATGGGGGCTAAACGGTTCGTCATTAGACTACATGAATAGGTGCTACAGTGTACCAACTGTGTACCAGAAAGGATAAGTCATGGGGGGCTAAATGGTTCGTCATTAAACTACATGAATAGGTGCTACAGTGTACCAACTGTGTACCAGAAAGGTTAAGTAATGGGGGCTAAATGGTTCGTCATTAGACTACATGAATAGGTGCTACAATGTACCAACTGTGTACCAGAAAGGATAAGTCATGGGGGGCTAAATGATTCGTCATTAGACTACATGAATAGGTGCTACAATGTACCAACTGTGTACCAGAAAGGATAAGTCATGGGGGGCTAAATGGTTCGTCATTAGACTACATGAATAGGTGCTACAATGTACCAACTGTGTACCAGAAAGGATAAGTCATGGGGGGCTAAATGGTTCGTCATTAGACTACATGAATAGGTGCTACAATGTATCAACTGTGTACCAGAGAGGATAAGTCATGGGGGCTAAATGGTTCGTCATTAGACTACATGAATAGATGCTACAGTGTACCAACTGTGTACCAGAAAGGATAAGTCATGGGGGGCTAAATGGTTCGTCATTAGACTACATGAATAGGTGCTACAGTGTACCAACTGTGTACCAGAAAGGATAAGTCATGGGGGGCTAAATGGTTCGTCATTAGACTACATAAATAGGTGCTACAGTGTACCAACTGTGTACCAGAAAGGATAAGTCATGGGGGCTAAATGGTTCGTCATTAGACTACATGAATAGGTGCTACAGTGTACCAACTGTGTACCAGAAAGGATAAGTCATGGGGGGCTAAATGGTTCGTCATTAGACTACATGAATAGGTGCTACAGTGTACCAACTGTGTACCAGAAAGGATAAGTCATGGGGGCTAAATGGTTCGTCATTAGACTACATGAATAGGTGATACAGTGTACCAACTGTGTACCAGAAAGGATAAGTCATGGGGGGCTAAATGGTTCGTCATTAGACTACATGAATAGGTGCTACAATGTACCAACTGTGTACCAGAAAGGATAAGTCATCGGGGCTAAATGGTTCGTCATTAGACTACATGAATAGGTGCTACAGTGTACCAACTGTGTACCACAAAGGATAAGTCATGGGGGCTAAATGGTTCGTCATTAGACTACATGAATAGGTGCTACAGTGTACCAACTGTGTACCAGAAAGGATAAGTCATGGGGGGCTAAATGGTTCGTCATTAGATTACATGAATAGGTGCTACAGTGTACCAACTGTGTACAAAGAAAGGATAAGTCATGGGGGCTAAATGGTTCGTCATTAGACTACATGAATAGGTGCTACAATGTACCAACTGTGTACCAGAAAGGATAAGTCATGGGGGGCTAAATGGTTCGTCATTAGACTACATGAATAGGTGCTACAGTGTACCAACTGTGTACCAGAAAAGATAAGTCATGGGGGGCTAAATGGTTCGTCATTAGATTACATGAATAGGTGCTACAGTGTACCAACTGTGTACCAGAAAGGATAAGTTATGGGGGGGCTAAATGGTTCGTCATTAGACTACATGAATAGGTGCTACAGTGTACCAACTGTGTACCAGAAAGGATAAGTCATGGGGGGCTAAATGGTTCGTCATTAGACTACATGAATAGGTGCTACAGTGTACCAACTGTGTACCAGAAAGGATAAGTCATGGGGGCTAAACGGTTCGTCATTAGACTACATGAATAGGTGCTACAGTGTACCAACTGTGTACCAGAAAGGATAAGTCATGGGGGGCTAAATGGTTCGTCATTAAACTACATGAATAGGTGCTACAGTGTACCAACTGTGTACCAGAAAGGTTAAGTAATGGGGGCTAAATGGTTCGTCATTAGACTACATGAATAGGTGCTACAATGTACCAACTGTGTACCAGAAAGGATAAGTCATGGGGGGCTAAATGGTTCGTCATTAGACTACATGAATAGGTGCTACAATGTACCAACTGTGTACCAGAAAGGATAAGTCATGGGGGGCTAAATGGTTCGTCATTAGACTACATGAATAGGTGCTACAATGTACCAACTGTGTACCAGAAAGGATAAGTCATGGGGGGCTAAATGGTTCGTCATTAGACTACATGAATAGGTGCTACAATGTATCAACTGTGTACCAGAGAGGATAAGTCATGGGGGCTAAATGGTTCGTCATTAGACTACATGAATAGATGCTACAGTGTACCAACTGTGTACCAGAAAGGATAAGTCATGGGGGGCTAAATGGTTCGTCATTAGACTACATGAATAGGTGCTACAGTGTACCAACTGTGTACCAGAAAGGATAAGTCATGGGGGGCTAAATGGTTCGTCATTAGACTACATAAATAGGTGCTACAGTGTACCAACTGTGTACCAGAAAGGATAAGTCATGGGGGCTAAATGGTTCGTCATTAGACTACATGAATAGGTGCTACAGTGTACCAACTGTGTACCAGAAAGGATAAGTCATGGGGGGCTAAATGGTTCGTCATTAGACTACATGAATAGGTGCTACAGTGTACCAACTGTGTACCAGAAAGGATAAGTCATGGGGGCTAAATGATTCGTAATTAGACTACATGAATAGGTGCTACAGTGTACCAACTGTGTACCAGAAAGGATAAGTCATGGGGGGCTAAATGGTTCGTCATTAGACTACATGAATAGGTGCTACAATGTACCAACTGTGTACCAGAAAGGATAAGTCATCGGGGCTAAATGGTTCGTCATTAGACTACATGAATAGGTGCTACAGTGTACCAACTGTGTACCACAAAGGATAAGTCATGGGGGCTAAATGGTTCGTCATTAGACTACATGAATAGGTGCTACAGTGTACCAACTGTGTACCAGAAAGGATAAGTCATGGGGGGCTAAATGGTTCGTCATTAGATTACATGAATAGGTGCTACAGTGTACCAACTGTGTACAAAGAAAGGATAAGTCATCGGGGCTAAATGGTTCGTCATTAGACTACATGAATAGGTGCTACAGTGTACCAACTGTGTACCAGAAAGGATAAGTCATGGGGGGCTAAATGGTTCGTCATTAGACTACATGAATAGGTGCTACAGTGTACCAACTGTGTACCAGAAAAGATAAGTCATGGGGGGCTAAATGGTTCGTCATTAGATTACATGAATAGGTGCTACAGTGTACCAACTGTGTACCAGAAAGGATAAGTTATGGGGGGCTAAATGGTTCGTCATTAGACTACATGAATAGGTGCTACAGTGTACCAACTGTGTACCAGAAAGGATAAATCATGGGGGGCTAAATGGTTCGTCATTAGACTACATGAATAGGTGCTACAGTGTACCAACTGTGTACCAGAAAGGATAAGTCATGGGGGCTAAACGGTTCGTCATTAGACTACATGAATAGGTGCTACAGTGTACCAACTGTGTACCAGAAAGGATAAGTCATGGGGGGCTAAATGGTTCGTCATTAAACTACATGAATAGGTGCTACAGTGTACCAACTGTGTACCAGAAAGGTTAAGTAATGGGGGCTAAATGGTTCGTCATTAGACTACATGAATAGGTGCTACAATGTACCAACTGTGTACCAGAAAGGATAAGTCATGGGGGACTAAATGGTTCGTCATTAGACTACATGAATAGGTGCTACAATGTACCAACTGTGTACCAGAAAGGATAAGTCATGGGGGGCTAAATGGTTCGTCATTAGACTACATGAATAGGTGCTACAATGTACCAACTGTGTACCAGAAAGGATAAGTCATGGGGGGCTAAATGGTTCGTCATTAGACTACATGAATGGGTGCTACAATGTATCAACTGTGTACCAGAGAGGATAAGTCATGGGGGCTAAATGGTTCGTCATTAGACTACATGAATAGATGCTACAGTGTACCAACTGTGTACCAGAAAGGATAAGTCATGGGGGGCTAAATGGTTCGTCATTAGACTACATGAATAGGTGCTACAGTGTACCAACTGTGTACCAGAAAGGATAAGTCATGGGGGGCTAAATGGTTCGTCATTAGACTACATGAATAGGTGCTACAGTGTACCAACTGTGTACCAGAAAGGATAAGTCATGGGGGGCTAAACGGTTCGTCATTAGACTACATGAATAGGTGCTACAGTGTACCAACTGTGTACCAGAAAGGATAAGTCATGGGGGGCTAAATGGTTCGTCATTAGACTACATGAATAGGTGCTACAGTGTACCAACTGTGTACCAGAAAGGATAAGTCATGGGGGGCTAAACGGTTCGTCATTAGACTACATGAATAGGTGCTACAGTGTACCAATTGTGTACCAGAAAGGATAAGTCATGGGGGGCTAAATGGTTCGTCATTAGACTACATGAATAGGTGCTACAGTGTACCAACTGTGTACCAGAAAGGATAAGTCATGGGGGCTAAACGGTTCGTCATTAGACTACATGAATAGGTGCTACAGTGTACCAATTGTGTACCAGAAAGGATAAGTCATGGGGGGCTAAATGGTTTGTCATTAGACTACATGAATAGGTGCTACAGTGTACCAACTGTGTACCAGAAAGGATAAGTCATGGGGGGCTAAACGGTTCGTCATTAGACTACATGAATAGGTGCTACAGTGTACCAACTGTGTACCAGAAAGAATAAGTCATGGGGGGTTAATCGGTTCGTCATTAGACTACATGAATAGGTGCTACAGTGTACCAACTGTGTACCAGAAAGGATAAGTCATGAGGGCTAAACGGTTCGTCATTAGACTACATGAATAGGTGCTACAGTGTACCAATTGTGTACCAGAAAGGATAAGTCACAGGGGGCTAAATGGTTCGTCATTAGACTACATGAATAGGTGCTACAGTGTACCAACTGTGTACCAGAAAGGATAAGTCATGGGGGGCTAAATGGTTCGTCATTAAACTACATGAATAGGTGCTACAGTGTACCAACTGTGTACCAGAAAGGTTAAGTAATGGGGGCTAAATGGTTCGTCATTAGACTACATGAATAGGTGCTACAATGTACCAACTGTGTACCAGAAAGGATAAGTCATGGGGGGCTAAATGGTTCGTCATTAGACTACATGAATAGGTGCTACAATGTACCAACTGTGTACCAGAAAGGATAAGTCATGGGGGGCTAAATGGTTCGTCATTAGACTACATGAATAGGTGCTACAATGTACCAACTGTGTACCAGAAAGGATAAGTCATGGGGGGCTAAATGGTTCGTCATTAGACTACATGAATAGGTGCTACAATGTATCAACTGTGTACCAGAGAGGATAAGTCATGGGGGCTAAATGGTTCGTCATTAGACTACATGAATAGATGCTACAGTGTACCAACTGTGTACCAGAAAGGATAAGTCATGGGGGGCTAAATGGTTCGTCATTAGACTACATGAATAGGTGCTACAGTGTACCAACTGTGTACCAGAAAGGATAAGTCATGGGGGGCTAAATGGTTCGTCATTAGACTACATAAATAGGTGCTACAGTGTACCAACTGTGTACCAGAAAGGATAAGTCATGGGCGCTAAATGGTTCGTCATTAGACTACATGAATAGGTGCTACAGTGTACCAACTGTGTACCAGAAAGGATAAGTCATGGGGGGCTAAATGGTTCGTCATTAGACTACATGAATAGGTGCTACAGTGTACCAACTGTGTACCAGAAAGGATAAGTCATGGGGGCTAAATGGTTCGTCATTAGACTACATGAATAGGTGCTACAGTGTACCAACTGTGTACCAGAAAGGATAAGTCATGGGGGGCTAAATGGTTTGTCATTAGACTACATGAATAGGTGCTACAATGTACCAACTGTGTACCAGAAAGGATAAGTCATCGGGGCTAAATGGTTCGTCATTAGACTACATGAATAGGTGCTACAGTGTACCAACTGTGTACCACAAAGGATAAGTCATGGGGGCTAACTGGTTTGTCATTAGACTACATGAATAGGTGCTACAGTGTACCAACTGTGTACCAGAAAGGATAAGTCATGGGGGGCTAAATGGTTCGTCATTAGATTACATGAATAGGTGCTACAGTGTACCAACTGTGTACAAAGAAAGGATAAGTCATGGGGGCTAAATGGTTCGTCATTAGACTACATGAATAGGTGCTACAGTGTACCAACTGTGTACCAGAAAGGATAAGTCATGGGGGGGCTAAATGGTTCGTCATTAGACTACATGAATAGGTGCTACAGTGTACCAACTGTGTACCAGAAAAGATAAGTCATGGGGGGCTAAATGGTTCGTCATTAGATTACATGAATAGGTGCTACAGTGTACCAACTGTGTACCAGAAAGGATAAGTTATGGGGGGCTAAATGGTTCGTCATTAGACTACATGAATAGGTGCTACAGTGTACCAACTGTGTACCAGAAAGGATAAGTCATGGGGGGCTAAATGGTTCGTCATTAGACTACATGAATAGGTGCTACAGTGTACCAACTGTGTACCAGAAAGGATAAGTCATGGGGGCTAAACGGTTCGTCATTAAACTACATGAATAGGTGCTACAGTGTACCAACTGTGTACCAGAAAGGTTAAGTAATGGGGGCTAAATGGTTCGTCATTAGACTACATGAATAGGTGCTACAATGTACCAACTGTGTACCAGAAAGGATAAGTCATGGGGGGCTAAATGGTTCGTCATTAGACTACATGAATAGGTGCTACAATGTACCAACTGTGTACCAGAAAGGATAAGTCATGGGGGCTAAATGGTTCGTCATTAGACTACATGAATAGGTGCTACAATGTACCAACTGTGTACCAGAAAGGATAAGTCATGGGGGGCTAAATGGTTCGTCATTAGACTACATGAATGGGTGCTACAATGTATCAACTGTGTACCAGAGAGGATAAGTCATGGGGGCTAAATGGTTCGTCATTAGACTACATGAATAGATGCTACAGTGTACCAACTGTGTACCAGAAAGGATAAGTCATGGGGGGCTAAATGGTTCGTCATTAGACTACATGAATAGGTGCTACAGTGTACCAACTGTGTACCAGAAAGGATAAGTCATGGGGGGCTAAATGGTTCGTCATTAGACTACATGAATAGGTGCTACAGTGTACCAACTGTGTACCAGAAAGGATAAGTCATGGGGGGCTAAACGGTTCGTCATTAGACTACATGAATAGGTGCTACAGTGTACCAACTGTGTACCAGAAAGGATAAGTCATGGGGGGCTAAATTGTTCGTCATTAGACTACATGAATAGGTGCTACAGTGTACCAACTGTGTACCAGAAAGGATAAGTCATGGGGGGCTAAACGGTTCGTCATTAGACTACATGAATAGGTGCTACAGTGTACCAATTGTGTACCAGAAAGGATAAGTCATGGGGGGCTAAATGGTTCGTCATTAGACTACATGAATAGGTGCTACAGTGTACCAACTGTGTACCAGAAAGGAAAAGTCATGGGGGCTAAACGGTTCGTCATTAGACTACATGAATAGGTGCTACAGTGTACCAATTGTGTACCAGAAAGGATAAGTCATGGGGGGCTAAATGGTTTGTCATTAGACTACATGAATAGGTGCTACAGTGTACCAACTGTGTACCAGAAAGGATAAGTCATGGGGGGCTAAACGGTTCGTCATTAGACTACATGAATAGGTGCTACAGTGTACCAACTGTGTACCAGAAAGAATAAGTCATGGGGGGTTAATCGGTTCGTCATTAGACTACATGAATAGGTGCTACAGTGTACCAACTGTGTACCAGAAAGGATAAGTCATGAGGGCTAAACGGTTCGTCATTAGACTACATGAATAGGTGCTACAGTGTACCAATTGTGTACCAGAAAGGATAAGTCACGGGGGGCTAAATGGTTCGTCATTAGACTACATAAATAGGTGCTACAGTGTACCAACTGTGTACCAGAAAGGATAAGTCATGGGGGCTAAATGGTTCGTCATTAGACTACATGAATAGGTGCTACAGTGTACCAACTGTGTACCAGAAAGGATAAGTCATGGGGGGCTAAATGGTTCGTCGTTAGACTACATGAATAGGTGCTACAGTGTACCAACTGTGTACCAGAAATGATAAGTCATGGCGGGCTAAATGGTTCGTCATTAGACTACATGAATAGGTGCTACAGTGTACCAACTGTGTACCAGAAAGGATAAGTCATGGGGGCTAAATGGTTCGTCATTAGACTACATGAATAGGTGCTACAGTGTACCAACTGTGTACCAGAAAGGATAAGTCATGGGGGGCTAAATGGTTCGTCATTAGACTACATGAATAGGTGCTACAATGTACCAACTGTGTACCAGAAAGGATAAGTCATCGGGGCTGAATGGTTCGTCATTAGACTACATGAATAGGTGCTACAGTGTACCAACTGTGTACCACAAAGGATAAGTCATGGGGGCTAAATGGTTCGTCATTAGACTACATGAATAGGTGCT
The DNA here is from genome assembly GCA_963383655.1 of Bathymodiolus septemdierum. Taxonomy (NCBI): domain Eukaryota; kingdom Metazoa; phylum Mollusca; class Bivalvia; order Mytilida; family Modiolidae; genus Bathymodiolus; species Bathymodiolus septemdierum. Next base: position 34,865,847 of record OY726523.1, read on the forward strand.
ACAGTGTACCAACTGTGTACCAGAAAGGATAAGTCATGGGGGGCTAAATGGTTCGTCATTAGACTACATGAATAGGTGCTACAGTGTACCAACTGTGTACAAAGAAAGGATAAGTCATGGGGGCTAAATGGTTCGTCATTAGACTACATGAATAGGTGCTACAGTGTACCAACTGTGTACCAGAAAGGATAAGTCATGGGGGGCTAAATGGTTCGTCATTAGACTACATGAATAGGTGCTACAATGTACCAACTGTGTACCAGAAAGGATAAGTCATGGGGAGCTAAATGGTTCGTCATTAGACTACATGAATAGGTGCTACAGTGTACCAACTGTGTACCAGAAAGGATAAGTCACGGGGGGCTAAATGGTTCGTCATTAGACTACATGAATAGGTGCTAGAGTGTACCAACTGTGTACCAGAAAGGATAAGTCATGGGGGGCTAAATGGTTCGTCATTAGACTACATGAATAGGTGCTACAGTGTACCAACTGTGTACCAGAAAGGATAAGTCATGGGGCTAAACGGTTCGTCATTAGACTACATGAATAGGTGCTACAGTGTACCAACTGTGTACCAGAAAGGATAAGTCATGGGGGGCTAAATGGTTCGTCATTAGACTACATGAATAGGTGCTACAGTGTACCAACTGTGTACCAGAAAGGATAAGTCATGGGGGCTAAATGGTTCGTCATTAGACTACATGAATAGGTGCTACAATGTACCAACTGTGTACCAGAAAGGATAAGTCATGGGGGGCTAAATGGTTCGTCATTAGACTACATGAATAGATGCTACAATGTACCAACTGTGTACCAGAAAGGATAAGTCATGGGGGGCTAAATGGTTCGTCATTAGACTACATGAATAGGTGCTACAATGTATCAACTGTGTACCAGAGAGGATAAGTCATGGGGGCTAAATGGTTCGTCATTAGACTACATGAATAGGTGCTACAGTGTACCAACTGTGTACCAGAAAGGATAAGTCATGGGGGGCTAAATGGTTCGTCATTAGACTACATGAATAGGTGCTACAGTGTACCGTGTACCAGAAAGGATAAGTCATGGGGGGCTAAATGGTTCGTCATTAGACTACATGAATAGGTGCTACAGTGTACCAACTGTGTACCAGAAAGGATAAGTCATGGGGGGCTAAACGGTTCGTCATTAGACTACATGAATAGCTGCTACAGTGTACCAACTGTGTACCAGAAAGAATAAGTCATGGGGGGTTAATCGGTTCGTCATTAGACTACATGAATAGGTGCTACAGTGTACCAACTGTGTACCAGAAAGGATAAGTCATGGGGGGCTAAATGGTTCGTCATTAGACTACATGAATAGGTGCTACAGTGTACCAATTGTGTACCAGAAAGGATAAGTCATGGGGGGCTAAATGGTTCGTCATTAGACTACATGAATAGGTGCTACAGTGTACCAAATGTGTACCAGAAAGGATAAGTCATGGGGGCTAAACGGTTCGTCATTAGACTACATGAATAGGTGCTACGGTGTACCAACTGTGTACCAGAAAGGATAAGTCATGGGGGGCTAAATGGTTCGTCATTAGACTACATGAATAGGTGCTACAGTGTACCAACTGTGTACCAGAAAGGATAAGTCATGGGGGGGCTAAATGGTTCGTCATTAGACTACATGAATAGGTGCTACAGTGTACCAATTGTGTACCAGAAAGGATAAGTCATGGGGGGCTAAATGGTTCGTCATTAGACTACATAAATAGGTGCTACAGTGTACCAAATGTGTACCAGAAAGGATAAGTCATGGGGGGCTAAATGGTTCGTCATTAGACTACATGAATAGGCGCTACAGTGTACCAACTGTGTACCAGAAAGGATAAGTCATGGGGGGCTAAATGGTTCGTCATTAGACTACATGAATAGGTGCTACAGTGTACCAACTGTGTACCAGAAAGGATAAGTCATGGGGGGGCTAAATGGTTCGTCATTAGACTACATGAATAGGTGCTACAGTGTACCAATTGTGTACCAGAAAGGATAAGTCATGGGGGGCTAAATGGTTCGTCATTAGACTACATGAATAGGTGCTACAGTGTACCAACTGTGTACCAGAAAGGATAAGTCATGGGGGCTAAATGGTTCGTCATTAGACTACATAAATAGGTGCTACAATGTACCAACTGTGTACCAGAAAGGAGAAATGAGTGTTGTTGATACATTTACAAGTGTATATTATATTTCATGTTTTTTGGCTATTTAGTTTTTTCTATCCCTTGTGTGTGTCTGGTGCATTTACATATATAACTAGTTTTTTGTCTCAATGTGTTACTGTACTCATTTGCTCCTTGTTGGTCGTTAATAGTAGCTTCAATATATTTGAAGTGATTTTTATTTTGGATATATATTACGCAAAAAATAAGATCCGTGAAAAAAAATTTGTAAACAGGGCACACCTAGATTCTACTTGTCATTTCCACACCTGCTATTTCTGCCGTGTTATTTGATTCAGTATGGCGAAGCTTCCATATCAACCAGAGTATTGCCAAAACTAGTATTACTACCAAACCCAGTAAGAGTCCTATCACAGCCCATTGTGCGTCCGTGTTAGTGTTATTACTGCCATTATCTGAAAAAATACAAAAGCATATTATTTCTGTTACTACTAGTTTGCGTTATCATAGAGTGAGAGAATGATTGATTGCTGTTTAACACAAAATGAGCGATACCTTAGCCATATCATGGCGAGAACAAGTTACATTCGATGATATGATAAAGATGTTCGCTTTGTGATCAACCAACACACTTAGATTTTTATAGTGCTGTCTCACTGAAACAACTGTACTTGGTATCCATGGCGCCCCACTCGGACATATTATCCTAATTCCGAGTCAACCAACTTTGGCTCTTTCTCCTTAATGCTGCGTGCTAAAGCGGAGAAGCAACTAATGCTAAATTTACAGTCTTTGGCGGTTTGACCCAACGGGCTTGAACCCACGATCTACCAGTCTCGATGTGAGTACGTTAACTATTACACCACCGATGTGATATGTGCTATAGAATACGAATAACAGTAATAGTATTAATATACTCAATATATTCCGTCATCTATTTATATACTAAACGCTATTGATTCAGACAGTTCTTGATCTATTGTTGTCTTTTATGGTTTTGTTTTGTTTGTTTTTGATTGTTTTGTTTTTTGTCTTTTATTTTTTCCTTTGTTGTTTTTTGTTTTTGTTGTTGTTTTATTTTTGGGGGTGGGCATTTGTGGCGTGTTATTCGGTACTAGAAATATGAAAATAAGGATTGTTGTGGCTATCCTGTTAGACCATTTGGATTACTTGTCCCCAATTTCTTATAAAATTATTTGGCTTTCCAATGATGAAGGTTATTCCAGAAACGTGTCATACTCACAAAATTATATATCTACATTTTTTTTTAAATAATGATGGTCGATAGAGCAACGAAAAAATAATTGTGTATGTCTACCTACCATGTAAATAAACGTTAGAGAAAATCGAAAAGGCAATTAAGAATGGACAATCCAGAGACACAGACAACATTGAGCACAAAAGACGCAGGACTAAGACAATCCAGAGACACAGACAACATTTGGCACACAAGACACAGGATTAAGACAATCCAGAGACACAGACAACATTCGGCACACAAGACACAGAACTAAGACAGTCCAGAGACACAGACAACATTCGGCACACAAGACACAGGACTAAGACAGTCTAGAGACACAGACAACATTGGGCACACAAGACACAGAACTAAGAAAGTCCAGAGACACAGACAACATTGGGCACACAAGACACAGCACTAAGACAATCCAGAGACACAGACAACATTCGGCACACAAGACACAGGACTAAGACAATCCAGAGACACAGACAACATTGGGCACACAAGACACAGGACTAAGACAATCTAGAGACACAGACAACATTCGGCACACAAGACACAGAACTAAGACAATCCAGAGACACAGACAACATTCGGCACACAAGACACAGGACTAAGAAAATCCAGAGACACAGACAACATTGGGCACACAAGACACAGGACTAAGACAATCCAGATACACAGACAACATTCGGCACACAAGATACAGGACTAAGACAATCCAGAGACACAGACAACATTCGACACATAAGACACAGGACTAAGACAATCCAGAGACACAGACAACATTCGACACATAAGACACAGGACTAAGACAATCCAGAGACACAGACAACATTCGGCACACAAGACACAGCACTAAGAAAATCCAGAGACACAGACAACATTCGGCACACAAGACACAGCACTAAGACAATCCAGAGACACAGACAACATTCGGCACACAAGACACAGGACTAAGACAATCCAGAGACACAGACAACATTCGGCACACAAGACACAGGACTAAGACAATCCAGAGACACAGACAACATTCGGCACACAAGACACAGGAATAAGAAAATCCAGAGACACAGACAACATTCGGCACACAAGACACAGGACTAAGACAGTCCAGAGACACAGACAACATTCGGCACACAAGACACAGGACTAAGAAAATCCAGAGACACAGACAACATTGGGCACACAAGACACAGGACTAAGACAATCCAGAGACACAGACAACACTGGGCACACAAGACACAGGACTAAGACAGTCCAGAGACACAGACAACATTCGGCACACAAGACACAGAACTAAGACAGTCCAGAGACACAGACAACATTGGGCACACAGGACACAGGACTAAGACAATCAAGAGACACAGACAACATTGAGTACACAAGACACAGGATTAAGACAATCCAGAGACACAGACAACATTGGGCACACAAGACACAGAACTAAGACAATCCAGAGACACAGACAACATTGAGCACACAAGACACAGGACTAAGACAATCCAGAGACACAGACAACATCGGGTACACAAGACACAGGACTAAGACAATCCAGAGACACAGACAACATTGGACACACAAGATACAGGACTAAGACCGTCCAGAGACACAGACAACATTGGGAACACAAGACACAGGACTAAGAAAATCCAGAGACACAGACAACATTGGGCACACACAAGACACAGGACTAAGACAATCCAGAGACACAGACAACATTGGGCACACAAGACACAGGACTAAGACAATCCAGAGACACAGACAACATTCGGCACACAAGACACAGGACTAAGACAATCTAGAGACACAGACAACATTCGGCACACACAAGACACAGGACTAAGACAATCCAGAGACACAGACAACATTGGGCACACACAAGACACAGGACTAAGACAATCTAGAGACACAGACAACATTGGGCACACAAGACACAGGACTAAGACAATCTAGAGACACAGACAACATTGGGCACACACAAGACACAGGACTAAGACAATCCAGAGGCACAGACAACATTGGGCACACAAGACACAGGACTAAGACAATCCAGAGACACAGACAACATTCGGCACACAAGACACAGAACTAAGACAATCCAGAGACACAGACAACATTGGGCACACAAGACACAGGACTAAGAAAATCCAGAGACACAGACAACATTGGGCACACAAGACACAGGACTAAGAAAATCCAGAGACACAGACAACATTCGACACATAAGACACAGGACTAAGACAATCCAGAGACACAGACAACATTCGGCACACAAGACACAGCACTAAGAAAATCCAGAGACACAGACAACATTCGGCACACAAGACACAGCACTAAGACAATCCAGAGACACAGACAACATTCGGCACACAAGACACAGGACTAAGACAATCCAGAGACACAGACAACATTCGGCACACAAGACACAGGACTAAGACAATCCAGATACACAGACAACATTCGGCACACAAGACACAGGAATAAGACAATCCAGAGACACAGACAACATTGGGCACACAAGACACAGGACTAAGAAAATCCAGAGACACAGACAACATTGGGCACACAAGACACAGGACTAAGACAATCCAGAGACACAGACAACACTGGGCACACAAGACACAGGACTAAGACAGTCCAGAGACACAGACAACATTGGGCACACAAGACACAGAACTAAGACAGTCCAGAGACACAGACAACATTGGGCACACAAGACACAGGACTAAGAAAATCCAGAGACACAGACAACATTGAGTACACAAGACACAGGATTAAGACAATCCAGAGACACAGACAACATTGGGCACACAAGACACAGAACTAAGACAATCCAGAGACACAGACAACATTGAGCACACAAGACACAGGACTAAGACAATCCAGAGACACAGACAACATTCGGCACACAAGACACAGGAATAAGACAATCCAGAGACACAGACAACATTGAGCACACAAGACACAGGACTAAGACAATCTAGAGACACAGACAACATTGGGTACACAAGACACAGGACTAAGACAATCCAGAGACACAGACAACATTGGACACACAAGATACAGGACTAAGACCGTCCAGAGACACAGACAACATTGGGCACACAAGACACAGGACTAAGACAATCCAGAGACACAGACAACATTGGGCACACACAAGACACAGGACTAAGACAATCTAGAGACACAGACAACATTGGGCACACAAGACACAGGACTAAGACAATCCAGAGACACAGACAACATTCGGCACACAAGACACAGGACTAAGACAATCTAGAGACACAGACAACATTGGGCACACACAAGACACAGGACTAAGACAATCCAGAGACACAGACAACATTGGGCACACACAAGACACAGGACTAAGACAATCTAGAGACACAGACAACATTGGGCACACACAAGACACAGGACTAAGATAAAAAAAAAACACAAAATAACAACACAGCATAGAAAGCTAAAAAGATGAGCAACACAAATCCCACTAAAAATCGGGGGAGGGGACTCTGATGCTCATGAAGGTTAAGCAGTTCCTGCTTCTTATAAGACACCCGTCGTGACGTAATTTTTAAAAGTCATTTTCTCGTTTTAAGCATATACATGGATTATGTACTCATTTAACAGTTGTGTCTCTTTGTAAGATTTCATACATTTTCAAAATTACGCTACATTGTATAAGGAAATGCATATTAATTAATATTTCTTTTTTTATTAACATTTTTACTGATATTTTAGCAAAAACGTTATTACAAAGTGTCACACTTGACTATGCAGGAAAACATCACTACAGCAGCTCAGTTGTTTTTACATTGCTATTTATAGATAGAAATGAATACGTGTACAATATACCCTTCGTACATTTCCGATTTGATTCTAAAAAATTATACACTTTAATACCTTTTATATTCGAGTTATTTCCCTTGCGACTGGCAAAATGGTCTACCAAGAGTAAAGGAAAGAAGCATACTTTTAACGTAATTTTGAGATATTTGAACCTTGTAAAAAATGAGAGTGTATTTTACAGCAAATAGGGAATTCACAAGTAGTTACAACATTAACATTTTAAACCTATAATGGGGCAAATAAGTTAATATTTCTGTTGAACTTGCATGAAAGGGAATCCTTTTGCCCACCTTATAGGGAAATAACTCCTATCCACGGTTAATTTTATAATCAAAATAGGGAATGTGAAAATGGTTTTCATGGACGACTCAACCTAATTATACTCACCAACAACCCCAAGTTTCGTTGTAGCCGACTGAGACGATGCATCAGTAGGAAAGCTATGACAGGTTGGAAATCCTTGAGGCGGAGGAGGTTGGTTAGGAAATGATTCATTAATCATCAAAGCCATTCCACCAATCGCGTGAACGTCAATATGACAGTGCATAAACCAAACGCCAGGGTTGTCTGCTATAATACGTAAAACTACATATCCTCCACTCGGAAGGATGATCGTGTCCTTACCGACAGGATTTTTTAGATCTAGTCCTGGTACATTCCCGTTCAACCAAGATGGATCGCTCCATGTTGGATTATTACAGAAACTTTCATCTTTAGTTGTGTCGCCTTGACAATTTATATCTGTGTTTTGACTAGTTAATTTACCAGTTGATTCATTATATGTTCCAAAACCAACCTTAACTATATGATATGTGTGACCATGCATGTGTATAGGATGATTAGCGCCAAAGCTTCCGGTTCCCATATTCACTAGTACAACTTGTACTGTGTAATTCGGTTTCAATAATATTGAGTGTGCGCATGTGCAGATTTTCTGCTCGCCACAGTTTGCATCATCACAAACATGATCCACATGCTGTGGATCCGCTAATCCTGAAACTGTTGGAAAAACGAACTGGCGACCATTGATTGACGGTGGTGAAAATCCTTCATTTCCCGGAAAACCGAAGTTCAGGAAAAATTCTTGAAAATTCTTTGTATTGTTAATTCGACTGGGAATATTTTTATCCGCTCCCTTTATATCCTTATATGTTATACATTGTTTATTTTCTGTTACTGGAAAGTATAGAAAAGGGCAGTTAAAAACGATGCAATTGTCTTCTTGTGTACATGATTTTTCAGCTGACGTGGGATCGTTAGGAGATGCTCCGGCGTAATTCAACTTAGAGTGCGCTATAATGGTACCATAAGTTCCTCTTTCTGACAACATACGACCTCTGATTCCGTATCTATCAACCGGTTCAGTAGCATTTAGAATAAAATCGTACCTTTCACCAGGATTTATTATAATAGAGTCCACAATCACATGTTCAATATCAATTCCATCAGAAGCAATGACCGTTAATCTATGTTGGTCTATAGATACCTCCCACGGATGCATCATACCCGTTCCTATCATTCTAAATCTATAACGTTGCCCGGATGTAACTGTAAAGACTTCCAATGGCGCTTCATTGTCATCATATTGCCCTCTACCGTTAATCAAACCAGACTGGTAATATTTCTGTACTGGATCCCCCTCACCAAAACGCACTTGGTCGTGTCTAGCTCCGTCAACATCAGCATCCCAATCGTGGTTCCATTCAATAATTGTTAATATGTGCTCGTCTAATGTAACCCCGGGGTTTCGTTCACGAATAACTAATGCTCCAAATAACCCTTTCCCTCTCTGGTTTCCCATGTGCGAATGATACCAGTATGTACCACGTGGTTTGGCTGTGAAGTTATAGAGAAATGATTCTCCAGTTTGAATTGGACATTGTGATAGGAAAGGAACACCATCCATGTATTCCCAACCTTTTTGTGGAAGGCCATGCCAATGTATTGTTACCTGTTCTGATGGTAATTTGTTTACTACATTGATGATCAGCTGTTGACCTTCATAGACAATAAGTGGTGGACCTGGCATCGTTCCATTGGCTACTACAACCATTCGAGAAGTGTTGTACCAACCATCGGCTGAAATAACATTTCTTAATGGAACAGTAACATTTGAGCCGTCAAACTTAAATAGCTGGTTTTGTTTAGGAAATACCATAGTCTTGGCTTTTATATCTACCATCACAAGGCTGGTATCAATAATGAGCGATGTTTCACACACTGTGGCAGATGGATCACACTTACAATCTGTATCGTCTTTACTACAATGATACCAGATACACATTCCTTCTCCCATCAGTAATGTGTATAGTATTAATATGTGTGCATTGGCCATCTAAAAACAAAAAATATTAAGAGATTATTACATGACATTTTCCATATTGGCTCTGGTATCAGCCCGAAACTCCCATATCAATCCCGACAGCGAAACTGGAGGGCTGATACCTGGACGATATGGAAAATTTCATGTAATAATCTATTTATCACATATTTTACATTGACCTTTTCCAAGCATTGACTTTTATATGGCAGAAAAGATCTTTGAACTGACAAATTGCGAAAATATATCCTTAAGAGAGTTGCCTTTGTTCAACTTGCAAATATTTTTGTTTCGAGTTTTGTACAATAACGTTAGAAAGTGTTTGTAAAATCTACCCATGACGTTGACAATTGAATGGATTTTCCTATTCAAGACGACATATACATTTGAGCTAATTATTCCGTTTCAAGTTATTTAAACTTTATTCCAATATTTTGAAACGTGTTAATTTGATTGAAATACGATTTACCATCTTTCCTTGTACTTTGACATATTTTCTGTGAGACCACTGCGCAGATACCAGAAGTTAAATTCGGGGGTAAATACGGATATCTGAGGGCCAATACGGATATTGAGGGCAAATGACTAACACTAACTTCTAACTATTATTGGACATGCAAAAACGAACATATTGCAACAAAATATGTGATAAATATTATATATATGATGGATCATTTTTCGTCGCTAAATAGAGATAGTTATGACTTTGATACCGGGTTTGTAACAAGAGAAACACGACGGATGTCACACGTGGAGCAGAAACTGCTTAACCTTTCACAGTAACTGAGTTTACCCACTGTATTTAGTGAGGTTCGGGCGGTTTATAATTTTCTGTGAAGTGTTTTGTACATTATTATTTGCCCTTTTGTATTTTTCTTCTTTTCACCATTGTATTGTCTGTCCCTCTCTCCTTTACGTCTCTGATTAACCATTTGGTATATTCAAACCTTACATCAAACGTCACACGTCACCTAACAGATAGGATACATCAGGAAAATAAATATTTCTTTACTGCAATTTATTTGTTTTTTGTTTTTTAATTCATAATATTTTTATTGAAATCTGTACATTTGTTAATTAAAAAAATATCGAATACCGATCCCGGCCTCGCGACAAGAAAGTACCATTGAGTCTGTACGAGCAGACGATAGATGATTATATTCTATTTACAAATGTAGTTCCTACAAAAATACAGATTTTCAATTTTACATTTTTTCTTGGGGTTATATTAATAGTATTTTATATTAATAGTATGCTTAAGGATATGAAAAATATTTTAGGATGTAAGAAAAACAAGATACTTTTGGTTAACTACTAGTTAGAACCAGGAAAAAAAATAGAAGAAAATATATAGATAAATGAAAAAAAAATTAAAGTAAGTACAAAATGAATAAATAACTAATCAAATTGAGGGGGAAAACATCAACAAAAAACGAAGGTCGGAACAGTTACTGCAATTTGTTGATTATTTGTCCCCATACTGGCTGATGTTCAAATTGTTTATCTAGAGTTGTTGTTCTTGAATTATAGCAAAGTAGAACAATGACATTCATGTCTTTTTTTAAAGTCGAATGAATAAATTCCTATGCTTTGCGTCATGTCTCTGAATACAATGAAAAACAACAATTACCACGTTATAGGAACAGTCTTGACATCCTGCTCATTTAAATAACAATTATTTTCATAAAACGATTCAATTATATATATTCTTGGTAATACTTATACAGTATTTAAAGATACAGGTAAACACATAGCTATGTATATTATACTGAGAAGTAAACACCTTTGTTATTTCTTGAATTTTCGTAAATATTTCTATCTACCCGACTTCACAAATTATAAATAGGTCACTAGCTCAATTTTTATATTGTTCGTTTTTAAATTAAACGCCCCTGCAAAATGCAATAAAATTTCGAACTTCACTTAAACTTCTTTTTCTAATGAGTTTGATATGTAAGTGATTGTGTGATTGTTGTCTAGCGCCACCTGAAAAATTGTTCTGCTATATCATGGCGGGGCACGTTGCATTCAATGAGATGATAATGTACAAAAGCAAATCCTTAGTTGGATTTTCATAGTGTCAGCTAATTGAAAGATAGTCTACGTGTAGACATGTCAATTAGCCCAGACAAATCCTGATTACTTTCCAATCAGTCTTTGCACTGTCTCCATACTCATGTGTGCTTAGCGGAGAAATAGCAAACATCAATTGTAGAGTGCTTGTTTTGACCTGACCAAGATCTACCACACTCTATGCGAGCACGCTAACCATCTACCACACTCTAGGCGAGCACGCTAACCATCTACCACACTAGGCGAGCACGCTAACCATCTACCACACTCTAGGCGACCACGCTAACCATCTACCATACTCTAGGCGAGCACGCTAACCATCTACCACACTCTAGGCGAACATGTTAACCATCTACCACACTCTAGGCGAGCACGCTAACCATCTACCACACTCTAGGTGAGCATGTTAGCCATCTACTACACTCTAGACGAGCATGTTAACCATCTACCACACTCTAGGCGAGCACGCTAACCGTCTGCCACACCCTATGCGAGTACGCTAACCATCTACAACACTCTAGGTGAGCACGCTAGCCATCTACCACACTAGGCGAGCACGCTAACCATCTACCACACTCTAGGCGAGCACGCTAACCATCTACCACACTCTAGGCGAGCATGCTAGCCATCTACCACAATAGGCGACCACGCTTACCATCTACCACATTCTAGGCGAACATGCTAGCCATCTACCACACTCTAGGTGAGCATGCTAGCCATCAATCACACTCTAGACGACCACGTTAACCATCTACCTCACTCTAGGCGAGTATGCTAACCATCTACCACACTCTAGACGAGCATGCTAGCCATCTAGCACACTATAGGTGAGCATACTAGCCATCAACCACACTCTAGGCGACCACGCTAATCATCTACCTCACTCTAGGCGAGTATGCTAACCATCTACCACACTCTAGGCGACCACGCTAACCATCTACCTCACTCTAGGCGATCACGCTAACCATCTACCACACTTTAGGCGAGCATGCTAGCCATCTACCACACACTAGGTGAGCACGCTAACCATCTACCACACTTTAGGCGAGCATGCTAGCCATCTACCACACACTAGGTGAGCACGCTAACCATCTACCACACACTAGGTGAGCACGCTAACCATCTACCACACTCTAGGCGATCACGCTAACCATCTACCACACTTTAGGCGAGCATGCTAGCCATCTACCACACTCTAGGTGAGCACGGTAACCATCTACCACACTCTAGGTGAGCACGCTAACCATCTACCACACTCTAAGCGAGCACGCTAGCCATCTACCACACTCTAGGCGAGCACGCTAACCATCTACCACACTCTAGGCGAGCACGCTAACCATTACACCACCCACGCGTTTTGTTTGACATGGACAATGATTATGTAAGCTACATACTACGTGGGCATGGCTGTATTACCAAATGCAAATATAGATACAATATAAAGTGCAGTTGCTGAATCTCAAGAAATTTGAAAATACCAAAGGGGTAATCAGAAGGCGTAAATCGAAGAAGGACAGACAATACAATGACCAAAAGAAAAAAGACTAATCAGCAAAACATTATACAGAAAACTAAAGATCGAGCAACACGAACCCCAATAATATCCGGGGGTGCTCTGAAAGGGTAAAGAATTCTTTCTCCACATGTTGAACCCACCGTGTTACTCCCGTTACAAAGCTGGTGCTAATGCATTAAAGAGGACAGAACCGGATTATAATTAAGACAAACCGGACATATCATTGGTTATATGTGATGCATATATTCCGTTACTGATAACCAAGTCATGGTGGCGATCGCAAGACTGTCGAGGGGCCGTCGTGGTCGTGTTCGCATGGTAGTTGGAATTAAGCTACCTGTGCAATCAGTGCCTATCACCACTAAAGTTGTGAGTTCAAACCCCGTTCGTGGCGAGGTGTACTCGAAAAAACATTATGTGATAAAGTTTGTCAGTGACTTGCGACAATGCGGTGGTTTTCTCCGGGTACTCCGGTTTTCTCCACCAATAAAACTGATCGCCACAATATAGCTGAAATATTGTTGAAAGTGGCGTTAAACACCATAGACCAAACCAACAAGACTTTCGAATTGATGACCTCAACTTAACCACTAGGAACCCTTGGTTCAATAGCTTCCTTGTTAACAACAATCCTCTATCAAGGAAACCACGATAAGAAGCACAAGCTCTGACATATAATAGAAACTGAGATATATATACTCCATATGCAGGTGCTGTTGGAATGTTGCAACATATAAATTGAAATTTCACAATGGGAGAATTGAAAACATCTATTTTTGTCGTACAGTTTCGTTTTTTACAGGACCTCATTGTCAATTTCGAGTTGCAGGTCAAGGAATGAAGCTGATCTAGCTGTATATGTGGTATTCTTTATTTCAAGCTCAGTGAGATAGATGTGATCATAATCACCAAGCTTAAAATTATTTAGCGGAAGGACATCATCTGTATAGTGAAACGTGAAGTTAAAGGTTTTCTTGTGAAGCCACTGTATGAAGTCTGACACGTAAGAATAAAGCAAAAAGTCGGCGAGAAGAGGAGCATATTTGGTACCCATATGTATGACGACCGTCTGTTGTTTCGTGAAGAATTTGACAGACCCAGCAATATAACGCTGTTTGTAATCACACTTGTGTAATTATGATTCCAGTATTGTGACGTAAGATCCAATTCTTCATATTTGATTGAAATTCCAAAAGAAACACAAAACAGACCTATATAAGTCTTTAACCACATGTGAGTAAGACGAGTTTGAAGATACCAAAGGAAGGTAATCAGAATCCGTATATCTAAGATACCAAAGGGGCAATCAGAATTCGTATATCTAAGATACCAAAGGGGTAATCAGAATCCGTATATCGAAGAAGAACAGACAACACAATGGCCAAAAGTAGGAAGATACCAAAGGGGCAATCAGAATCCGTATATCGAAGAAGAACAGACAACACAATGGCCAAAAGTAGGAAGATACCAAAGGGGCAATCAGAATCCGTATATCGAAGAAGAACAGACAACACAATGGCCAAAAGTAGGAAGATACCAAAGGGGCAATCAGAATCCGTATATCGAAGAAGAACAGACAACACAATGGCCAAAAGTAGGAAGATACCAAAGAGGTAATCAGAATCCGTATATCGAAGAAGAACAGACAACACAATGGCCAAAAGTAGGAATATATCAAAGGGGCAATCAGAATCCGTATATCGAAGAAGAACAGACAACTCAATGGCCAAAAGTAGGAAGATACCAAAGAGCCAATCAGAATCCGTATATCGAAGAAGAACAGACAACACAATGGCCAAAAGTAGGAAGATACCAAAGGGGTAATCATAATCTGTAAATCGAAGAAGAACAGACAACACAATGGCCAAAAGAAAAAGTACAAAAGGACAAACAATGATCTACAAGACATACATATAAAACTAAAGATCGAGTAACACGAACCCCACTAAAATCCGGGGGTGAACGCAGGTGCTCCGGAAGGGTATGCAGTTCCTGCTCCAAATAAAATACCAAACCTCACATATAACAAGGTGAGCAGTGTTGTTATAAAGAAACGACAGAATCTTGAACTATATACATTTTTGTCACACAGTTCTAGTTGTCATGTGTATAATATTGTTTTATTTAATAGAGTGAATGGCCTTAAACATCATAGAAAGATGGGTCTATGACGAGCTTTTCTGGTCTTTTTAATTCGAAGTGAGTTCAAATACATTTCACTTTATTGACAATGTACCATGTATATTGATTTTATCTTCCAATGTCAAAAGGTTAAGGGGCCGTCGAGGCCGTGATGGAAGTTGGATTTACAACTCCCTATGCAATCAGTGCCTATCACCACTGATGGTGTGAGTTCGAATCTCGAACAGGGCGAGATGTACAACATTATGTGATAAAGTTTGTCAGTGACTTGCGACAGATCGGTGGTTTTCTCTTGGTCCTCCGATTTCCTCCACCAATAAAACTGACCGCCATGATATTACTGAAATATTGTTGAAAGTGGCGTTAAACACCATCAAACAAACAGACAAAAACAAACAATCAAAAGGTTAATATTACTAAAAGACCAGTAACAAACATTATCATCTAATATACGTACAGTACATATTTAGGATGAGAACAAGTTCTACAATATACAAGATAATCACAGCAATGACGTTTGACTGACACTGAAAAGTAGGGGGATTGTGGGTAGTGAAGAAAGACATTCGCTCTTCGTTATCTTGTAAAGAGGGTGATATTCTTCACACAATGGTCAACAGTCATGCTATCTGTATTATACCATGACGACCCCTCCAACTATCACCCACATAGGGATGTATTGGACAGCTCTGTGGGAACCGTCACCATCATTCGGAATAAATATTATAATAAATTCCTTACCTTTCTGTCGAATTATTTAAAAATGGATCAAAGCTCCGAAATGTTTATATGTTTGCTTTAGGGAGTAATTTTCGTAGAATTGGGGTATTTCCATAGTAGCATATACCCGAATATTTAAGTAGGTGTCAAACTACATTCTTTTCCAAGAAAACCCATATTGATGTATCGTACGAATACATCATGCCCCATTAATTGTCTGATCGGAATGTGACCATTGTATCTAAAGACAATAATATTTACCTGGATATTTAGGTAGAATTGGGGTATTTCCATAGTAGCATTTTCCCCGATATTTAAGTAGGAAGAAAGCCCATAGTGATGTATCGTACGAATACATCATGTCCCATTAATTGTCTGATCGGTACGATTGTATCTAAAGGCAATAATATTTACAAAAATACATCAATATTAGGACCAAATGACGGAATAAAATTTAAACCTACTTATTTTAGGTGACGTAAGAAAATTGTACGGAAAGATTTTTGTAAAATTGTGTTTTTTGTGTAATTACAGTTTAAAAAAATATACAATAAAATATTAATATTTAAGTTATATGTTATATTTAGACTATATTTCAAGATGTTAATATGAGAAAAAGACATAAAAAAATAGCTAAACGTTGTTTTCGCATGCGAGTTATTATCTATTATGTGATGCACTTTAAATTCGACCAGTGTGCAACATTTAACTATTTCCGTTAACAACGCATTTTACATGTTTGATTTTAGCATACAATAAAAGTTATCCCAAACCGTCCTGTATATATTCGTCGATAGTGTGCAATAACATACTGTTCCAGAAAATGATGACAGTGCGTCAGGTGTAATATGTGTGTTACTTAGACTTCAGCAAGGGAAATTTTCAAATTTCCAATGAACCTACTAGATTAGAAAAAGGACAGCAAATAATCATTCTTTGGATTAAGATTGATTTCCAATCCCACAGAGTGGGGGCGTCGTGGTCGTGATCGTATGGTAGTTGGATATACAACTACCTATGCAGCCAGTGCCTATCACTTGCGACAGGTCGATGGTTTCCTTCGGGTCCTCCTGTTTCCTCTACCAAGACCGCCACGATACAACTGAATATTGTTGAAAGTGGCATTAAACATCATCAAAATAACAAGACAAACACACCAAATCCCAGATCCACGTGATAATCACACACTTGTTACATATGTACCTGTTGATGATCCTAAGATAAATGACATCGTAACTGTTTGAGAACCGTAAAACAATGTACATGTATATAGGCATATCAAGAGACGTTGTACAGGAATTCTATACAGACGGTTAATAAACAACCTTAGGTAGTACAACAGCATATAAGTTCCTAAATAATGTAATCTATAAAAACTAAGGTCATTCTCTTTCAGATATAAGTAATACAAACTTACATAATAATTTAGTGCGCACGACGCGTTTCTGGAATACCCTTCATCAGTTACGCTCAATACCGAGATATTTGAAAGCCAAATAATTTAAGTCTTTGGGAGCAGGGCCTAAACAGGATAGACAAAATCGGCCATGGTTTATCTTGCTTTACAGCTTGTATTGGAAGGCAATTATGATCTTCGTGGTCTTTTGAGGGGCCGTCGTGGTCGTGATTGTATGGTAGTTAGATTTACAACTACCTATGTAATCAGTGCCTATCACCACTGATGTTGTGAGTTCGAATCTCGATCAGGGTGAGGTGTGCCACATTATGTGATAAAGTTTGCCAGTGACTTGCGACAGATCGGTTGTTTTCTCCCTGTGTATATATCTGGATTGTCCACTCTAGATTACATCTTCGGTTTTATTTAACGCTTATATACACATCTCAATCTCCACTCATATTTGAGCTGGGGCCATCGTGGTCGTGATCGTATGGTAGTTGGATTTACAACTACCAGGTGCAATTAGTGCATATCACCACTAACGTTGTGAGTTCGAATCCCGTTCATGGCGATTTGTACTCGATACAACATTATGTGATAAAGTTTGTCAGAGACTTGAAAAGGTCGGCGGTTTTCTCCGGATACTCTGGTTTCCTCCACCAATAGAAATGGCCATCACAATAAAACTGAAATATTGTTGAAAGAGGCATTAAACACCATAACGCTACCAACAATATTTGAACTTGTTTCTTCGCTAAAACGTACACTTATGTTTCCTACCTTTCTTCGGTATCCTAACATTTTGAATGGGTTTACTGGATATAATGTATGTTGTAAATGGTGATACGTTATTTGATTAATCTTATTTTCATTGGTAAGAAATGATACAGAATTACACTTAAATATAAATTAAAATTAAAGGAATAACGTTTTTATTGCTGTTCTACATTTCACAATAACAACAGGGTTCAACAATGAGAACAACAGAGTCTTCAATAATGAGAACAACAGAGTCTTCAACAATGAGAACAACAGAGTCTTCAACAATGAGAACAACAGGGGCTTCAACAATGAGAACAACAGGGTGTTCAACAATGAGAACAACAGTCTTCAATAATGAGAGCAAGTCTTCAATAATGAGAACAGGGTCTTCAACAATGAGAGCAACAGGGTCTTCAACAATGAGAACATAGTCTTCAACAATGAGAACAACAGGGTCTTCAACAATGAGAACAACAGGGTCTTCAATAATAAGAACAACAGAGTCTTCAACAATGAGAACAACAGGGTCTTCAACAATGAGAATAACATAGTCTTCAACAATGAGAACAACAGGGTCTTCAACAATGAGAACAACATAGTCTTCAACAATGAGAACAACAGTCTTCAACAATGAAAACAACAGGGTCTTCAACAATGAGAACAACAGGGTCTTCAACAATGAGAACAACATAGTCTTCAACAATGAGAACAACAGTCTTCAACAATGAGAACAACAGGGTCTTCAAAAATGAGAACAAGTCTTCAATAATGAGAACAGGGTCTTCAACAATGAGAACAACAGTCTTCAACAATGAGAACAACAGAGTCTTCAACAATGAGAACAAGTCTTCAACAATGAGAACAGGGTCTTCAACAATGAGAACAACAGGGTCTTCAATAATGAGAACAGGGTCTTCAATAATGAGAACAACAGTTTTCAACAATGAGAACAACAGTCTTCAGCAATGAGAACATAAGTCTTCAACAATGAGAACAGGGTCTTCAACAATGAGAACAACAGGGTCTTCAACAATGAGAACAACAGTCTTCAACAATGAGAACAACAGTCTTCAACAATGAGAACAACAATCTTCAACAATGAGAACAGGGTCTTCAACAATGAGAACAACAGGGTCTTCAACAATGAGAACAACAGGGTCTTCAACAATGAGAACAACAGGGTCGTCAATAGTGAGAACAGGGTCTTCAACAATGAGAACAACAGTCTTCAACAATGAGAACAACAGTCTTCAACAATGAGAACAGGGTCTTCAACAATAAGAGCAACAGGTTCTTCAACAATGAGAACAACAGCGTCTTCAACAATGAGAACAACAGGGTCTTCAACAATGAGAACAACATAGTATTCAACAATGAGAACAACATAGTCTTCAACAATGAGAACAACAGGGTCTTCAACAATGAGAACAACAGGGTCTTCAACAATGAGAACAAGTCTTCAATAATGAGAACAACAGGGTCTTCAACAATGAGAACAACAGTCTTCAACAATGATAACAACAGTCTTCAACAATGAGAACAACAGTCTTCAACAATGAGAACAGGGTCTTCAACAATGAGAACAACAGGGTCTTCAATAATGAGAACAGCAGGGTCTTCAATAATGAGAACAAGTCTTCAACAATGAGAACAAGTCTTCAACAATGAGAACAACAGTCTTCAACAATGAGAACAGGGTCTTCAACAATGAGAACAACAGGGTCTTCAACAGTGAGAACAACAGTCTTCAACAATGAGAACAAGTCTTCAACAATGAGAACAACAGTCTTCAACAATGAGAACAGGGTCTTCAACAATGAGAACAACAGGGTCTTCAACAATGAGAACAACAGGGTCTTCAATAGTGAGAACAACAGGGTCTTCAACAATGAGAACAACAGTCTTCAACAATAAGAACAAGTCTTCATCAATGAGAACAAGTCTTCAACAATGAGAACAGGGTCTTCAACAATGAGAACAACAGGGTCTTCAACAATGAGAACAACAGGGTCTTCAATAATGAGAACAGGGTCTTCAACAATGAGAACAACAGGGTCTTCAACAATGAGAACAACAGTCTTCAACAATGAGAACAACAGAGTCTTCAACAATGAGAACAACAGTCTTCAACAATGAGAACAGGCTCTTCAACAATGAGAACAACAGGGTCTTCAACAATGAGAGCAGCAGGGTCTTCAATAATGAGAACAACATGGTCTTCAACAATTAGAACAACAGTCTTCAATAATGAGAACAACAGGGTCTTCAACAATGAGAACAACAGGGTCTTCAATAATGAGAACAACAGGGTCAACAATGAGAACAAGTCTTCAACATTGAGAACAACAGGGTCTTCAACAATGAGAACAACAGGGTCTTCAACAATGAGAACAAGTCTTCAACAATGAGAACAACAGTCTTCAACAATGAGAACAAGTCTTCAACAATGAGAACAACAGTCTTCAACAATGAGAACAGGGTCTTCAACAATGAGAACAACAGGGTCTTCAACAATGAGAACAACAGGGTCTTCAATAGTGAGAACAACAGGGTCTTCAACAATGAGAACAAGTCTTCAACAATGAGAACAACAGTCTTCATCAATGAGAACAAGTCTTCAACAATGAGAACAGGGTCTTCAACAATGAGAACAACAGGGTCTTCAACAATGAGAACAACAGGGTCTTCAATAATGAGAACAGGGTCTTCAACAATGAGAACAACAGGGTCTTCAACAATGAGAACAAGTCTTTAACAATGAGAACAAGTCTTCAACAATGAGAACAGGCTCTTCAACAATGAGAACAACAGGGTCTTCAACAATGAGAGCAACAGGGATTTCAATAATGAGAACAACAGGGTCTTCAACAATGAGAACAACAGTCTTCAATAATGAGAACAACAGGGTCTTCAATAATGAGAACAACAGGGTCTTCAACAATGAGAACAACAGGATCTTTAATAATGAGAACAAGGTCTTCAACAATGAGAACAAATCTTCAACAATGAGAACAACAGGGTCTTCAACAATGAGAACAGGGTCTTCAACAATGAGAACAACAGGGTCTTCAACAATGAGAACAACAGTCTTCAACAATGAAAACAACAGGGTCTTCAACAATGAGAACAACAGGGTCTTCAAGAATGAGAACAGGGTCTTCAACAATGAGAACAAGGTCTTCAACAATGAGAACAACAGAGTCTTCAACAATGAGAACAACAGTCTTCAACAATGAGAACAGGGTCTTCAACAATGAGAACAACAGGGTCTTCAACAATGAGAATAACAAGGTCTTCAACAATGAGAACAGGGTCTTCAACAATGAGAACAACAGTCTTCAACAATGAGAACAGGGTCTTCAACAATGAGAACAACAGGGTCTTCAACAATGAGAATAACAAGGTCTTCAACAATGAGAACAGGGTCTTCAACAATGAGAACGGGGTCTTCAACAATGAGAACAAAATTCTTCAACAATGAGAACAACAGTCTTCAACAATGAGAACAACAGTCTTCAATAATGAGAACAACAGTCTTCAACAATGAGAACAACAGTCTTCAATAATGAGAACAACAGAGTCTTCAACAATGAGAACAACAGGGTTTTCAACAATGAGAACAGGGTCTTCAACAATGAGAACAGGGTCTTCAACAATGGGAACAACAAGGTCTTCAACAATGAGAACAACAGGGTCTTCAACAATGAGAACAGGGTCTTCAACAATGAGAACAACAGTCTTCAATAATGAGAACAACAGGGTCTTCAACAATGAGAACAACAGTCTTCAACAATGAGAACAACAGGGTTTTCAACAATGAGAACAGGGTCTTCAACAATGAGAACAGGGTCTTCAACAATGGGAACAACAAGGTCTTCAACAATGAGAACAACAGGGTCTTCAACAATGAGAACAGGGTCTTCAACAATGAGAACAACAGTCTTCAACAATGAGAACAACAGGGTCTTCAACAATGAGAACAACAGTCTTCAACAATGAGAACAGGGTTTTCAACAATGAGAATAGCAGGGTCTTCAACAATGAGAACAACAGTCTTCAACAATGAGAACAACAGGGTCTTCAACAATGAGAACAACAGTCTTCAACAATGAGAACAACAGTCTTCAATAATGAGAACAACAGAGTCTTCAACAATGAGAACAACAGTCTTCAACAATGAGAACAACAGTCTTCAACAATGAGAACAAGTCTTCAATAATGAGAACAACAGAGTCTTCAACAATGAGAACAGGGTCTTCAACAATGAGAACAACAGGGTCTTCAACAATGAGAACAACAGTCTTCAACAATGAGAACAGGGTTTTCAACAATGAGAATAGCAGGGTCTTCAACAATGAGAACAACAGTCTTCAATAATGAGAACAACAGTCTTCAATAATGAGAACAACAGTCTTCAATAATGAGAACAACAGGGTCTTCAACAATGAGAGCAACAAGGTCTTCAACAATGAGAACAACAGGGGCTTCAACAATGAGAACAACAGGGTCTTCAACAATGAGAACAGGGTCTTCAACAATGAGAACAACAGTCTTCAACAATGAGAACAACAGGGTCTTCAACAATGAGAATAACTCATACCATAAATTCAGTGTGACACGGCTCCAAGTTTATATTACATTCTGTTACCGGTTTCAGTATTTCTTACCATGCATCCACCACTTTGAGTTTATTCGTGTCATTTTGAAGTGGATATTTAATAATTGTTTCTTGTTTTTTATATTGGTTACAGGGGCCTTCGTTGCAGTGAACGTATGGTAATTGGATTTAAAACTACCTATGCAATAAGTGCCTATCAACACTAATGTTGTGAGTTAGAATCTCGACCAGGGCGAGGTGTACAACATTAAGTGATAAAATTTGTCAGTGACTTGCGACAGGTCAGTGGTTTTTTCCGGGTCCTCCGGTTTCCTCCACCAATAAAACTGATCACCACAATATAACTGAAATGTTGTTAAAAGTGGCGTTAAACACCATCAAACAAAAAATAACAATTTATTGGTTACATACACCAAATACGTTGAATACAATCATTTATTTACTAAATATTTTTTGATTATGCTAACTAAATAATATATAAACAAAATAGTAAATGTGTTTACTTATGGGGCGGCATTAGCATCAAAAATAAATATCTAAGGTTAACCATATTTCGAAATAAGGTTAGCCATAAATCAATCTTTATAAATAAACAATTTTCTTTTCATGCTAATACCGCGGTATATTTTTCTTCTTCTTTTTTTTTTAGTAAATTATATTAAAAACAAATAAAAACTACAATAGTTAACCTCTAATATAAATATAAAACAAAGTTTACAACTAAACACATGTGTAATATATATAACTTTGCAGAGGAGCTACAAAAAATCAATTTTATAGTCCTTGGTTTGACCAAACTTGGACTCGACCCCACGATCTACCACACTCAACCGAGGCAGGCGGTTAGTTTATAGTTAGTCTCCTGAGCATTACACCACCCACCAAAGAGGCAGGCGGTTAGCTTGTAGTTAGTCTCCTGAGAGTAAATTGTAATGAAATCCAATGCAATGAGTAGATCTATGTAGGATAATTTCAAAATATTTCAATCTTCTACACAACAACAACATATGTATCTGAACATTATCAGAGTAATTTCTATGTCATTTTCCTGTGCTACTATAGAGTGAAAACGTTTTAAAAAATGAGGTAGATAGTAGTCAAGCCAAAATTGCCTTTAGTATTTTGATGGTATGCAAATGTTATATATTTGAAGTATTTATCACATTGATATAAAAATGAAGAGATTAGTGCAAAAACGATCTGGGCTAGCATATGGACTAGACTTTTTTCCAATTGTCTATACATTTTAAAATCAATCAATCAAGTGTTTCAAACATAATCTTTACATTTTCAAATCAATAAAAAATAAATATTTTAAACAACATTTTTGATTTTCAATTAGTTGATTTAAATTTCAAAAGTCACAATAAAATTCCAAATAAAATTAAATTTTACATATAAAAGCAACCTTATCTCATGATATTTACAATAATATCGAACATGAAAAAAGCCTACAAAGACACATATTAACTCTGATTACTTCTGCTAGGGGAGATAACCGAAAACGCAAAGAATAGATATTTTTAAACATCTAAAATATATTTTTATTTGTCACATATAGATATATTCAAACATCGAATATATATTTTTAAACATCTAAAATATATTTGTATTTAAGTCATGTAGATATATTTTACAACATCGAATATATACATTTTTAAGCATTCAATATTAATTGAAACATGGAACATATATATATACAATTAAAAAACATGATATATACATCTTAACCATCGAACATATATATACGTGTATACACACACTGTATAATCATCATCAACATATAATATACAAAACATTCATGTATTTTCTAATATATAGATATCATATCTACTGCCATAATGGTGCACTTTGATAGAAAATAGATTCGAAAATAATCAGAAATAAATGTAGTTGAATTCATGCTCACTGTTAAAAGTAAAATAATACAATAAATAATATTCAGATATTATTGATACAAAATTAGCTACCTATAAATAAATTAATTTTAGAGTCACATGTCATTTAATATGTGTTTTGATTGGTTTAAAAAGTTGAGTACATTTTCGTATGTACTGAATCTGAAAATAGACGTCGTTCCCAAGGCGTCGCGTGCCGTTGTCATCAGCGGATTTTCTTTAAATGAGGCACCATTGGGGTTATTTAAATTTATTTCGATTATTTGCCTTATTTTGAAAAAATAAATATATTTTTCAATATCAGAGCAAAAAAAGTTTGAATTAATTTATAAGGATTGATCGCAGTTTTTGTTCGGTTCATTCGAAATAACCTCAATCAGGTT
Source organism: Bathymodiolus septemdierum (assembly GCA_963383655.1). NCBI lineage: Eukaryota > Metazoa > Mollusca > Bivalvia > Mytilida > Modiolidae > Bathymodiolus > Bathymodiolus septemdierum. The sequence continues at coordinate 34,890,925 of OY726523.1, forward strand.
GTACACACCCTTGCGAAACACAAAAATTGCGATCAATCCTTAAATATACATGTTAAATATGTGTTCTCTAATACACACATGTGTTGAGATGGTCTTGTTTTCCTCATTTCATCATTCCCACGGCGTCTTCCAAGGGATGCCTAATATCAACAGGGACAACTCCATACGTATCTTCCAAAGCCTTTCTGACTGTAGGTGTTAAAAATGCTGGCATTATAGGGCCTAGTCTTATATTCTTTACTCCAAGGCTGAGTAAACTGAGCAAGACTGCTACTGCTTTCTGCTCAAACCAAGATAACGAAAGAGAAAGTGGCAAGCTATTTATATCTGTATTAAGAGCCGATGCCAAGGCTTTAGCTACCATTATTGCTCCATAACTGTCATTGCATTGTCCAAGGTCAAGAAGACGGGGAATTCCAGTATCTGCTAAATTACCAAAGTCAATGCTATTGATTCTAAATTTAGCACATCCCATGGTAAGTATAAGAGTTTCCGGTGGTAGCGACTTTGCTAGTGTTGTGAAATAATTTCTCTTGTGTTCCGACCCATCACAACCTCCGATGACTAAAATTCGCTTTAAATCCCCGTTGCTTACTGCTTCAAGAACCTGAAAATATCATAAGAATATATAAGTTACCGTTGGTTCTATCGTTCATTACTTACACACAGTGTCGGAATTACATATAAGAAGTGTTTGTAGATACCAAAGTGGCAATCAAATTCATAAATTGAAGAAGGACAGACAACACAATGGCCAAAAGAAAAAAGACAAAAGAACAAACAACGATCTACAAAAAATACACATAAAACTAAAGCTTGAGTAACAAAAACCCCACTAAAAACCTGGGGTGAACTCATGTGCTCCGGAATGGTTAACAGTTCCTGCTCCACTAGTGGCACCTGTTGTGTTACTCGAAACCCGGTGATAGGTCATGAATAAAGAAAGGACTGGAAAGTGTTTACGACAAGTGGAACATATCCGTGGTCATTTATGACACAGATGTTCTGTAACAGTTAGGTGTATAATAATTTTGACACTGTCATATGTCGTTATTACATATGGTTATTACATATGTTGTCAATTGCGCACTGTATTCATATACAAATTGCTTAAGACATTTTCCCATCTTCTCTAGTCGTGATGATGGTTGGGGTTTTGGGAAGGGTTTCAAAAGTGGAATAGCCTAGGACCTCTCTTCATCTAAATCCGGCACTGCTTATACCATTTTAACATTGATATATAAGATATCACTGCAATTCATATACATGTACGTAACTTAGACATGATATAAGGACGTTTGTGTGCCATAGTAATTGCTAATTGACAATTATCTTCTCACTCCTTACTCTCTCTCCTCAGTAAATAAATATGTTGCGTTCGCTACAAAATCGCATTTAATTTACAAACAACTTTTTAAAATCAACAATAACACAAATCAGATATGGATAAATAACGAATATATATTACAACATATCATTTACTATCTTGTAAGAAAGTCGCATTATATTCGAACAGACTACATAATATAATATATATACATTTGTACTACCCGCCAAGACTACTGGTGCATATAGGAATTCCAACACAATGTTGAAAAAAAACCAAATACCGTTAAAAGACAAATTATTATATTGAGAATGTAGAGAAATACATTGATAAATTATTATCAATGAGAACATTTAATGTATCAGACATACCTATGACTTGTAGTATTGTGAATGTAATAAGGGAATAGAGATAATATATGCAATTCGAAGAAACTGAACACAATAAATATCAGGGTACCAAATCCTGTCAATTCATGGAAGTCAGCGCAATAAAATTACTCTATCCACCCAGAAAATGTAGAGTCAAAATGTTGTAATTATCGGCTTATATGTAATTTTAATGAAGAATTTTATTTCTTTACAACATTTTCAGTATTGTTGTTTGTATGTTTGAGAAGGTAATTGTTGTTTGTATGTTTGAGAAGGTAATTGTTGTTTGTATGTTTGAGAAGGTAATTGTTGTTTGTATGTTTGAGAAGGTAATTGTTGTTTGTATGTTTGAGAAGGTAATTGTTGTTTGTATGTTAGAGAAGGCAATTGTTGTTTGTATGTTTGAGAAGGTAATTGTTGTTTGTATGCTTGAGAAGGTAATTGTTGTTTGTATGTTAGAGAAGGCAATTGTTGTTTGTATGTTTGAGAAGGTAATTGTTGTTTGTATGTTTGAGAAGGTAATTGTTGTTTGTATGTTTGAGAAGGTAATTGTTGTTTGTATGTTAGAGAAGGTAATTGTTGTTTGTATGTTTGAGAAGGTAATTGTTGTTTGTATGCTAGAGAAGGTAATTGTTGTTTGTATGTTTGAGAAGGTAATTGTTGTTTGTATGTTTGAGAAGGTAATTGTTGTTTGTATGTTTGAGAAGGTAATTGTTGTTTGTATGTTAGAGAAGGCAATTGTTGTTTGTATGTTTGAGAAGGTAATTGTTGTTTGTATGTTTGAGAAGGTAATTGTTGTTTGTATGTTTGAGAAGGTAATTGTTATTTGTATGTTTGAGAAGGTAATTGCTGTTTGTATGTTTGAGAAGGTAATTGTTGTTTGTATGTTTGAGAAGGTAGTTGTTGTTTGTATGTTTGAGAAGGTAATTGTTGTTTGTATGTTTGAGAAGGTAATTGTTGTTTGTATGTTAGAGAAGGTAATTGTTGTTTGTATGTTTGAGAAGGTAATTGTTGTTTGTATGTTAGAGAAGGTAATTGTTGTTTGTATGTTAGAGAAGGCAATTGTTGTTTGTATGTTTGAGAAGGTAATTGTTGTTTGTATGTTTGAGAAGGTAATTGTTGTTTGTATGTTAGAGAAGGCAATTGTTGTTTGTATGTTTGAGAAGGTAATTGTTGTTTGTATGTTTGAGAAGGTAATTGTTGTTTGTATGTTTGAGAAGGTAATTGTTATTTGTATGTTTGAGAAGGTAATTGCTGTTTGTATGTTTGAGAAGGTAATTGTTGTTTGTATGTTTGAGAAGGTAGTTGTTGTTTGTATGTTTGAGAAGGTAATTGTTGTTTGTATGTTTGAGAAGGTAATTGTTGTTTGTATGTTAGAGAAGGTAATTGTTGTTTGTATGTTTGAGAAGGTAATTGTTGTTTGTATGTTTGAGAAGGTAATTGTTGTTTGTATGTTAGAGAAGGTAATTGTTGTTTGTATGTTAGAGAAGGCAATTGTTGTTTGTATGTTTGAGAAGGTAATTGTTGTTTGTATGTTTGAGAAGGTAATTGTTGTTTGTATGTTTGAGAAGGTAATTGTTGTTTGTATGTTTGAGAAGGTAATTGTTGTTTGTATGTTAGAGAAGGTAATTGTTGTTTGTATGTTTGAGAAGGTAATTGTTGTTTGTATGTTTGAGAAGGTAATTGCTTAATCAAAGATTAAAGATACCAAAGGGGTAAAGCCGTAAACCAAAGATAGAGAACACAAGAGCCCAACGATAAATTCCAAAGGACTAACAATGATCTACAAAACACAGAAAACAAAAGATTGAGCAATGAGAAGAATATATAGAACCTGATGAATCAAATGTTTTAGAAATCAGAATATAAATCTATACTCCGCCAAACTGTCAGTTGAATGTTTCAAAAAGTCACAAAAAAACTTTTTAGGACTGAGAAAAATATCTAGACCCGATCCAATAGTCCTCTGAATGACAGGAGATATCTTAGGAATGAGTTAAAGATCTAGTCAATCCAAAAGTCAACTGGATTATTCATAAAAACGACTGGCTTAGTAATGAGTAAAAGAGTGAGTAAACTCCACAGCAGATTGTCAAGTGTGGAAAGACAACTGTGTAAAGGAATGAGCAATACATATAGATTCAACCTGCAAGTCAACCAAATGTTTCAGAAGATAATTGTTCTTGGAATGAATATTAGTTCTAGACTCTAATTAACAGTGGACTGGCTGAAGGCGAAGATATCATAATAGAATAGAAAACAACACATACTACATTTTCGGAACAATCCCAAAATCCAATAGAAAAATCATAGAAAGATGCAAAATCGATACCCCTAACACACAAGTACATAACCACTAACTTTCCTGGACTGGTTGATGCACTTCAATAAAAAAATTAATAGCAGGGTTAAACTAGTTTTATAGGCCCACACGATTTGGACCCAACTTGACGGTCAATGGAATATTCAAGAAGATAACGGTTTTAGGAATGAGTAATAGATCCACACATTTGTATATTCATTACCGATATGATTGTATTACCTTGTCTGCATGTTCCAAAATGGCCTCCCGTCCGAATCCGACGCTGAAATTTTTTTCTTCATACTTTGTTGCTGCAGTTTCATCAAATCCAGACAACGAATTTGCATGCTGAAATAAATACGATGTAAACCCTTTAGTGACCAACATTGACAAATACAAAATGCCATGGCATACAAGTAAGATCATAGCTTACAACAATATCAAGTGAACACCCATACATACCCCACAGAATTCGTGGTAGGAAAATGACCAGTTTGTATGTTAGACATAATATGAATGCCTATATCTTACAGTAGTATGTTATTTACTTAACGCGTCGCCAATAAAATCAATTTGCGACCATTAAATCTCCAATTGATGCCGTGAAATTTTCAAATACAATACAGTTATCTCCATTCTAATGTAATCATTTGTATACATGTGTATTGCCACATTATTGTCAAGATGACGTAAGCGGTAATCGGCTAAAATTCTAAAAATATCTCATGATATTTCAATTGTGTAATTAATACCGTGAAAATTACAGCATTGTCCAATCACAAACCAGGAATATTTAACAACTACATTAGAATTAGTGGTAGCTATAAGATAGTGTAAGGCGATACGTTATTTTAGAACATGCTCATTTACCAAAACTTGTAATGTAATTATTATTACCACTAAGGTACTTCTCCCTCAGGCATATGTGACCTTAGCCTATTTTGACTATTCTGTTTAGGCAATGTAGTTCACTGGTTACCAAATATTTAAAAATTATTTGGCTTTCCAATCTCAATACCAATTCTTGTATTTCATGCTTACATTAAGAAGCTGTGTCTGGTGGTCAGGGTTTTCGAGGTCAATATGTTTCACTCCATGTACGCCAGTTTCATTCAGTGTGTATAGTCTGTCCCTGTATGCTCTCAATGGTTCTATTACACAGTTTGTTGTTATGACAACAGGACCAGGAAAACTGGCAAAGTCAATCTTTTGATTCTGCCAAGCACCACCAAAATGTCCCACCAGACTCTGTAAATATTTTTAAATATTTAAATTTGACATTACATGTTTAATGTTTCTGTTTAATGTAATTTCGACTATTGTTTGCATGTTGTTCTTTCATTTTGACCGTTGAATATTGCGTGTTCTTTGAAATACGGCTTCCGATTGCCCCTTTGATCAATCGTAACTACTCTGCCATTCTCCTTTGATATCTTCAAACTTTCCTTACTTGGAATCGGAAGCGTGTTTGACTTATCCTTTATAAATTAAGCTATAAGCTATATGATCCGGTCAAATATTTACTTTGATTATCAAAAGAAAACAAAATATATGAGTGTTCGACTGTTGTAATCAGAATCTGTAAATCGAAGAAGAACAGACAACACAATGGTCAAAAGAAAATGTACAAAAGGACAAACACTGATCTACAAAACATACACATAAAACTAAAGATCGAGTAATACGAACCCCACTAAAATACGGGGGTGAACTCATGTGCTACTCCGGAAGGGTAGTAGTTCCTAGTGGCACCCGTTGATTTGTGTTAATCTAGTTACAAATCCAGTTTTATGTGCATGCTTTGTAGATGGTTGTTTGTCCTTTTGTATTTTTTCTTTTGGCTATTTTGTTATCTTTTCCTGTTTAATTTACGGATTCTCATTACCCCTTTGGTATCTTCAGGATTCTCATTCCCCTTTGGTATCTTCAGGATTCTCATTACCCCTTTGGTATCTTCAGGATTCTCATTACCCCTTTGGTATCTTCAGGATTCTCATTCCCCTTTGGTATCTTCAGGATTCTCATTACCCCTTTGGTATCTTCAGGATTCTCATTACCCCTTTGGTATCTTCAGGATTCTCATTACCCCTTTGGTATCTTCAGGATTCTCATTACCCCTTTGGTATCTTCAGGATTCTCATTACCCCTTTGGTAACTTCAAACTCTTCTTGTAAACTGTATATAGGAAACCAACAAAAGATTGTGCTCTTGTCTCAGGTTGTGTTTTATTACAAATAACAGAAGACATTGTTACCTTGAACTCTCTGAGTTTTGGATAGCCATGAGCTGGTAACATCTCACCGTGAGTATACACATTAATTCCTTTGTTCTCTGTGAGTTGTAGCAACCTGTGCAGGTCCATCAGATCGTGACCAGACATCAGTATACACTATAATATATAAAGAATGGCTGCAATGATGAAATATACTGAACTGTGTTAATATGTGACCAGACATCAGTATACACTATAATATATAAAGAATGGCTGCAATGATGAAATATACTGAACTGTGTTAATATGTGACCAGACATCAGTATACACTATAATATATAAAGAATGGCTGCAATAACGAAATATACTGAACTGTGTTAATATGTGACCAGACATCAGTATACACTATAATATATAAAGAATGGCTGCAATGATGAAATATACTGAACTGTGTTAATATGTGACCAGACATCAGTATACACTATAATATATAAAGAATGGCTGCAATGACGAAATATACTGAACTGTGTTAATATGTGACCAGACATCAGTATACACTATAATATATAAAGAATGGCTGCAATGATGAAATATACTGAACTGTGTTAATATGTGACCAGACATCAGTATACACTATAATATATAAAGAATGGCTGCAATGATGAAATATACTGAACTGTGTTAATATGTGACCAGACATCAGTATACACTATAATATATAAAGAATGGCTGCAATGACGAAATATACTGAACTGTGTTAATATGTGACCAAACATCAGTATACACTATAATATATAAAGAATGGCTGCAATGACGAAATATACTGAACTGTGTTAATATGTGACCAAACATCAGTATACACTATAATATATAAAGAATGGCTGCAATGATGAAATATACTGAACTGTGTTAGTATGTGACCAGACATCAGTATACACTATAATATATAAAGAATGGCTGCAATGATGAAATATACTGAACTGTGTTAATATGTGACCAGACATCAGTATACACTATAATATATAAAGAATGGCTGCAATGATGAAATATACTGAACTGTGTTAATATGTGACCAGACATCAGTATACACTATAATATATAAAGAATGGCTGCAATGATGAAATATACTGAACTGTGTTAATATGTGACCAGACATCAGTATACACTATAATATATAAAGAATGGCTGCAATGATGAAATATACTGAACTGTGTTAATATGTGACCAGACATCAGTATACACTATAATATATAAAGAATGGCTGCAATGATGAAATATACTGAACTGTGTTAATATGTGACCAGACATCAGTATACACTATAATATATAAAGAATGGCTGCAATGATGAAATATACTGAACTGTGTTAATATGTGACCAGACATCAGTATACACTATAATATATAAAGAATGGCTGCAATGATGAAATATACTGAACTGTGTTAATATGTGACCAGACATCAGTATACACTATAATATATAAAGAATGGCTGCAATGACGAAATATACTGAACTGTGTTAATATGTGACCAAACATCAGTATACACTATAATATATAAAGAATGGCTGCAATGATGAAATATACTGAACTGTGTTAATATGTGACCAGACATCAGTATACACTATAATATATAAAGAATGGCTGCAATGATGAAATATACTGAACTGTGTTAATATGTGACCAGACATCAGTATACACTATAATATATAAAGAATGGCTGCAATGATGAAATATACTGAACTGTGTTAATATGTGACCAGACATCAGTATACACTATAATATATAAAGAATGGCTGTAATGATGAAATATACTGAACTGTGTTAATATGTGACCAGACATCAGTATACTCTCACTAGTAATATATAAAGAATGGCTGCAATGATGAAATATACTGAACTGTGTTAATATGTGACCAGACATCAGTATATAATATATAAAGAATGGCTGCAATGATGAAATATACTGAACTGTGTTAATATGTGACCAGACATCAGTATACACTATAATATATAAAGAATGGCTGTAATGATGAAATATACTGAACTGTGTTAATATGTGACCAGACATCAGTATACACTATAATATATAAAGAATGGCTGCAATGACGATATATACTGAACTGTGTTAGTATAATGAATAATATGAGTTAACATGCTCGCCTCAAGTGGGGTTGGAGGGCCCAGGTGGCTCAATGAGTTAGGTAGTTGGATTACCTAGCAACTCATACAAGCCTATCACCAATATGGCATGAGTTTGCGGCCGGCTTTGTAAATTACAAAAAATATTGTACTCGACTTGCATCCGCAAGTGATTAAGTTTACCAGTTTCTTGCCCATGGTCGGTGGTTCTTTCTGGGTACTCCGGCTTCTTCCACCACTAAAACTGGTCGTCATGATATAGTTGAAATATTGCTGAAAGTGGCGTTAAAACTCCAAAAATAAAAAAAACGAAATATACTGAACTGTGTTAATATAATTAATGAATAACAAGAAAGGTATACTGTCGGGCAGTTCTAAAATCTACAGAAAAATGGTAGAAACAGAGAAATATAATTGAGCATGTATTCTGTTTTTATTGTAATAATAATTGTTCTCTTCTTATAAGAATATACCTTTATCCCTTTTATAATGTACTAATCAGCTGTTTGTATAAGAATATACCTATATCCCTTTTATAATGTACTAATCAGCTGTTTGTATAAGAATATACCTATATCCCTTTTATAATGTACTAATCAGCTGTTTGTATAAGAATATACCTATATCCCTTTTATAATGTACTAATCAGCTGTTTGTATAAGAATATACCTATTTCCCTTTTATAATGTACTAATCAGCTGTTTGTATAAGAATATACCTATATCCCTTTTATAATGTACTAATCAGCTGTTTGAATAAGAATATACCTATATCCTTTTTATAATGTACTAATCAGCTGTTTGTATAAGAATATACCTTTATCCCTTTTATAATGTACTAATCAGCTGTTTGTATAAGAATATACCTATATCCCTTTTATAATGTACTAATCAGCTGTTTGTATAAGAATATACCTATATCCCTTTTATAATGGACTAATCAGCTGTTTGTATAAGAATATACCTATATCCCTTTTATAATGTACTAATCAGCTGTTTGTATAAGAATATACCTATATCCCTTTTATAATGTACTAATCAGCTGTTTGTATATAATATACCTATATCCCTTTTATAATGTACTAATCAGCTGTTTGTATAAGAATATACCTATATCCCTTTTATAATGTACTAATCAGCTGTTTGTATAAGAATATACCTATATCCCTTTTATAATGTACTAATCAGCTGTTTGTATAAGAATATACCTATATCCCTTTTATAATGTATTAATCAGCTGTTTGTATAAGAATATACCTATATCCCTTTTATAATGTACTAATCAGCTGTTTGTATAAGTATATACCTATATCCCTTTTATAATGTACTAATCAGCTGTTTGTATAAGAATATACCTATATCCCTTTTATAATGTACTAATCAGCTGTTTGTATAAGAATATACCTATATCCCTTTTATAATGTACTAATCAGCTGTTTGTATAAGAATATACCTATATCCCTTTTATAATGTACTAATCAGCTGTTTGTATAAGAATATACCTTTATCCCTTTTATAATGTACTAATCAGCTGTTTGTATAAGAATATACCTATATCCCTTTTATAATGTACTAATCAGCTGTTTGTATAAGAATATACCTATATCCCTTTTATAATGTACTAATCAGCTGTTTGTATAAGAATATACCTATATCCCTTTTATAATGTACTAATCAGCTGTTTGTATTAAGAATATACCTATATCCCTTTTATAATGGACTAATCAGCTGTTTGTATAAGGGCTGATATTTACATTATTTGTGTTTGTTTGCATAAAGTGGTGTGCAACACATATTGTGTTGTGTTTTTTGTTTTGTTGTCTTGTGTGTTGTGTTTTTTTGTCTTGTGTGTTGTGTTTTTTGTTTTGCTGTCTTGTGTGTTGTGTTTTTTGTTTTTTGTCTTGCTGTCTTGTGTTGTTGTGTTGTGTTTTTTGCTTTGTTGTCTTGTGTTTTTTGTTTTGCTGTCTTGTGTGTTGTGTTTTTTGTTTTGCTGTCTTGTGTGTTGTTATGTTGTGTTTTTTGTTTTGCTGTCTTGTGTGTTGTGTTTTTTGCTTTGCTGTCTTGTGTGTTGTTGTGTTGTGTTTTTTGCTGTCTTGTGTGTTGTGTTTTTTGTTTTGCTGTCTTGTGTTTTGTTGTGTTGTGTTTTTTGTTTTGCTGTCTTGTGTCTTGTGTGTTGTTGTGTTGTGTTTTTTGTTTTGCTGTCTTGTGTGTTGTGTTTTTTGTTTTGCTGTCTTGTGTCTTGTGGTTTTTGTTTTGCTGTCTTGTGTCTTGTGTTTTTTGTTTTGCTGTCTTGTGTCTTGTGTGTTGTTGTGTTGTGTTTTTTGTTTTGCTATCTTGTGTGTTGCCAGTTTCTCTTGATTTGTCCATCTCTGATTGACCCTCGGGTTTCTCTAATGTTTACATACTCGTAACTACATGAACATTAGTGTTAGCACATCTTTATTCTGTTGACCTTATTCTCATGGTTTTTATGAAGGTTATTATGAGATAATGATATGACATAAAGACATCAGTAAATTATCTGGTGATTACATATCATGTAAAAAAAAACATCCATCAGTCTGCTTAACATACAAATGTACACAATTGTTGTGTTCAACACTTATTATTATTAAAACTATTTATATATATATATTTAGAAAGCTACCCCTTTACAACGGGGGCAACCTCTACTGGGGTAGTATAAGTCGAGTCTAAAAGTACATATTCAATATAAAACAATGTCATATTTACATAACATGATTAAGCAACAATAAATACATAAAATAGATAAATACTATATTGGCTATTCATAGAGCTTTCTCAATAAAATATGATAATAAGATATTATATAAATACTCTTTTGAGTGTTCGAAAAGGAATAAAATCGATGTTCTTGGGTATAAATTTGTTTTCTTAGACTAAACAAAGTTCGTCCACTTTAATTTATTTCCACTTTCCTGTCAATCTAATAAGTGATTAGTAGATATCTAATTTAGTGCGTACGATCTGTTTCTGGAACAACCTAGCTTCATCATGTACGCTCAGCGCCAAAATATTATGTTTTATTATTTTTTTTTATTTATAATTGTTTATAAAATGTGGAATGAAATGTTAACTCGAATGGTCTGAGAAAAAGATTAAAGACCCTACCATATTTAATCCAGAGGTAGTGTTCAATTTTATTAAGCCATAAATCGTGGATAAAATAGTAACATATCTGATCAAATCATTCAATGAGTGAATGTCAACATGAATGGACCATATTGAAGATCCAGTTGTCTCATAAATATGTTTGTGTATAATAGCAGGTGCGGATCCAGATTAATTTAAACAGGCGGGGTTCCAGTAAAAAAAAGGGGGGTTCAAGACTAAAAAAGGCAAATTTTGGTCTAATTTTCGACAATTTTCACGTAATTTTTACAAATTTTCTGAAAAAAAGGGGGGTTCCAACCCCCAGAACACTCCCCCTGGATCCGCCAATGAATAGGTATTACAATAATAGATGAAACGACATTATGAAAATGAAAACTGATGCAACAACCAACACAGCACCTATTATAAAATAGATGTTCGGTACGTCTCTATCCCCAGTTGTTTGTAGGAGGGTTCTTGTCTTATTTACGTTATTTGTGTTTGCTTGCGTATAGTGGTGTCCAACACATATTGTGTTATGTTATGTTTTTGATTGCCCCTTCGATATTCTCTAACATTTATTTATAATACAATTCGTAATGAATGTACCTTTCCAGGTATGGGTGCAGTATGGACCGTGTATGGAGAAGGTATTCCAAATTGTTTTCTGTGTCCTTGGTCAAGTAGTTCCATCACCCGTAGGTTAACAGTCCCTACTTCAATTGCCATGCTAAGGTTTGCATTCAGGTCACAGCGTTCCTCTTCCTTTCCGCTTGTAATGAAATCAAAGGCCTTTGAAAGAAAAGAACATCAGTGTTACTTATAATACATATAATAGTACAAGGATTAAATAGGAGTAATCTATGAAGATTTGTGCCAATTGTTCGTAAATATAATAATATAGAATTGAGCATTCTATTTCATATTCGAGGACCTTTCCTTGAATGGCCTTCATAAGTGCTAAGGAAAGCATAAAATAAGCAAAACGTCCATCGGTTCAGACGTAAAAAAATGACTCGCATTTTGAGAACGCCAATAGCTCTGGCCTCGAAAAGGGATCGCTACGAATGTTCGTTAATCACCTTATTCTGATAATCTTCATTTTTATCCAAATTGTAAATCTTAATACAAATACCTTATTATAAAAGAAACATTAAAAGAGGAAATGCTAGAAGATCGAGCTCAATTCACATTGATAATATGCTAACATTTAAATTGTACATTGTAGTCTCTTTGTGGACCTTCCTGCATTTTCTATTGATTTATATATATTGAAAAGGTCTGGGAAGAAAAGTTTGAATATACCAAAGGAATAATAAGAAGTCGTTAATCAAAGGACAGACAATACAATAGCCAAACAAAGAGGGAAAAAAGGTAAAGAGGACGAACAAAGGTCTACTAAACAATACAGCGAACACTAAAGATTGAAGAACATTAACCCAATTATAAACTGTGGTTTGACTCGGGTGCTTCGAAAGGTCCATGTTTTTTCTAATGAAGACAAATCAAATGATTGATAAATACATGTCTTAAAATTATTTAAAAGTCACAAAGTGCAAGATGGTAAACAACAAAACATGTTTGTCACTGAATAAAAGCAAAGAAAACATTGTCCATCTCAATATGTAAAAAAAATTGACATAGTAAAGATGAAAGTTAAAAAATAAGATATTTCTTGTAAAATATTGAATAAGATCCAAAGGTCTCTTTCGTATTTTGCAGATGGAAACCTGGATTTTAGACTGGACTATTCCTTTACAGAAAGAACTTCTGGTTCAAAGTGTTTCAAGTGTTTTACAAAAAAAATGCTTAGGGCTTTGCGTTTGTCCATTGCTTTAGAGAGAGAAAAATAAGTTAAAGGAAAACATCTACATAATAGCACTTCAACTTTAATGAACTTATTAATCTTTTACATATTGTGACCTTGTCAATAAAATACAATCTGACTATTAATCAGGTATTTGTAGGTGTACTATACGGGTATACTTGAAGTTTGAAGATTGCAAATGAGTGACTAGAAGCCGTAATTCTAGGAAGGACAAACAACACAACGGACAAAAGAAAAACAATGTACGACAACATATTACACAGAAAAGATCCAGCAACACGAACACAACTGAAACCGATGTGAACTCATGTGTTCCGGAAGGGTAAGCAGTTCATACTCTACTTGTGGCACCGGTCGTGTTACAAAATCCGTAAACTACTCCTGCGTTCACACCAGTATTTATAATTAGTGGAGTCCATGTTGTTCCATCTTTAGTTTTCTGTATAGTGTTTTGTAGATCGTTGTTTGTCCTTTTGTCCTTTTTATTTTGGCCATTATGTTGTCTTGTCCTTCGATTTATTGATTCTGATCACCACTTTGGTATCTTCAAACTCTTCTTATACATTTTGCAGACGTTTCATTCCATTCTATGTGTTGCTGCTGACAGGTTCACACTTTACTTTATGTTAGTGCCATGTGACTTATCATGAGTATAGCTATATTGATTCAATTATGTGAAAACATAATATGTTAATTTTTATAAGTTAGATGTAATATTCCAACAAGTAACATCATTTGTATCAGAATTGTTGATGTAAGATTTTGAAAGATAAATTGCAGTTGTATTTATCTATGATCTTGATAGTGTAAACATATTTTATTAAGTAATTCATTAAGACAATACAAGCATGAATATATATAAACTATTGGGATGAATCATTAATAGGATTGGAAACAAGTTATAAAACTTATATTAATCCGTTTCCTGATATTAATCCGTTTCCTGAGCTTGATCGTGTTGACTTTCCAACACAAAACTTAAGTGGAAGTAATGGGGTTTTTTTTTTTTTCACACAGAACGTAGTTATCATTAAAAAGATAAAATATGCATTTACTTTGTAAATGAATTTTGAAATCTCTGGATCATTTTCTCCCAATGCTGTTGCATGGCATGCGTACGCAGACAATCCTTTCATGCCATATATGGTCATGTATCTCACACCATTGACGTCAGCTCCGTATAAATCTTGATTCTCTAAAACACCAACCTTTTTACCTAAAATAATAACGTTTTTTTTTTTCAAATATCGTCTAATTATTCTATATAAAATGGAAAAAAAACAACGCTGTCGGAACAGTTCCAAAATCTAATAGAATAAACGTAGAAAAAGACATTTCGTGACAGCTCACTGTCCTAGTTTGGCACAGGCACCTTAATACGGTCATCTTAGATTTTTGTATGGATAACCTGTTTAGGCCCTTTATTTGCCCTTTTGTATTATTTGGATTTCCAATCTTTCGACTTTGGGCGTACATAATCAAGGTTGTTCCAGCACTAAAGTCATGCTTTAAAATTATTACAAAATTTTGAATTTCTCCTACGTAAAAATTTGTGTACACTAATTACAATGTAAATTAATTAATTATTCTTATCATTATACTTGATGTTCTTAGTCATTGAGGGAGAGCGCTTACATAGGCTATGCCTGATGTGCAATCCCATTGGATATTGTATTCATTTATTCAATAAAATATTTGAATTGAATTGAAATTAAAGTGATGTCTACGTTTTAATTATACATTTATAAATGATTTTGTCTGACTCTATAAAGGGGTGTGCATAAATTTGATGCTTTTCCACCTTTACTGGGGCCACTAAAGGGATTAACATATAAATCGTAGGTTGTATATTTGAATTCCACAAGAAAACAAGGGATATGCTCTGCCAACGTCGTTTTTCCCTTTATTTTTAGTAGCCTCATAAATAAATCACATATGTAAAGAAACCATGCCTAGATTGTTTACATAACTATATTGAAATCTATAAAGGTAAAGTGGTATTTGTAACCGACATATCATTTAATACTAATCCACTTGTTTAAATTCTGGGGTTTTTATTGGTGGAAATAAGGGTGCAATAGAACCAGGAAGTAGAATGGTTCCTTTGTTATTGATATAATGGACGCCATCTTTTATTTCACCAATATCTGTTTTGGTTTTTGTCTGTAAATTTATTCTACTTTATCTACTCAGCATGACTTTGATGTCTTAATGGTTTAGTTGTAATTGTATACACACTGCATGTTCTTAATAAGGTTTTTTCTATAGCGATATCTTCTTGAAAGTGGAGTCAAACACCCGATCGTTGCAATGCTTTCTCACATGTCTTGTTGTTTAAAAATATTTTTATGGGTGAACTGCGATAAATAGTTTTTATTATTTAAGGAATATTTTCAATTTTTAAACAGGTCATATGATATAATCAGGTTTAGGGCTGTTGACACTAAATAAATAGTTTTATGAAAATCGTAAACTTTTCCACACCATACAAGTGTAACCTGTTAAAAAATTCCAAAAGTTCCTTTGAAACAAAATTTAATGATTTCTCGTTTTTAATTACGATTATTTCATGGGACAATTTGAAGTGGTGTGAATGAATATATACGTTGTTGACGTCACAATACCAACCCAGGTTATCATGTATAACCAATGTTGCTTTGGGCAGACCAGCCAATCAGATTGCAGTATTCACATCAAATTAAATTATTAATTCATATTCTAAAATACATCGATTAGCAAGGACGTAAATCATTACCAATTCAAGTATAGAATTTTTTTTATCTTCATTATTTATTCAAAACAATTACAACCCAACTTGTCAGGATAAGAATTCATTAAGATTACTGAAGAATGACTGTTTGATTGGTATTATTGTTTTTATGCATAGAAAATACAAAATAAAATGACGTCACCTTCTTGTTCAAGATAAGACATCTCGTATGATTCCGGTATCCAGCTGGCGGCGCCATGGTTGAGTTCGTCGTCAAGGGGTTTACCAAGTTTTCGAGAAGCTTCTTCTAAGATTTGTTTTGCAGCATCCCGATGGTGAATGGCTGTTTTGATATATTCAGGAAATCTGTCCTGGTCGAAATTTACATTTGTCAACGTACTGAAAAAGATTACATATAAATTTTAATAATTCTTTTTTTCTTAATTTGCATATTACTGTTTCCTGGTATGTATTTCATTGGACCAAACAACAACGCTTTGAACGTTTACACATCGATAATTCCATTTTGTACCACATTGGAAAATAAAAAAAAGGGGGGTGAATAATATGTTCTAATAAAATGAAAAACAATAAATATCACACTGTCAGAACAACTTTAAAATCAAGAGAACAATCATAAAAAGAGGCCAAACTCGATACCCACAACACATAAATACATCACCGATCAGTTTTCTTGCGCGGTACAACCAAAGGTGGTGGGTTTTATCTAGTTTTATGGACCCAATCCTCGAAACCAAGATATTTTAGAGAATCAATAAAAAGAGGTATGAAAAAATCAATATAAATGTACAATGTACAGTTATAAAGATCTGCACAAGAGTGGAATATTAATGACATATACAAATATAGTAAATAACTGATACAGTCCAGTAGAAAGATCTGTACAAGAGTGGAATATTAATGACATATACAAATATAGTAAATAACCGATACAGTCCAGTAGAAAGATCTGTACAAGAGTGGAATATTAATGACATATACAAATACAGTAAATAACCGATACAGTCCAGTAGAAAGATCTAGAGGTCGTTGACTTTGTAAACATTTTATATTCTTCAAATCATAATTAAACCACTCAAAATGTAAGAATTTATACGTTTCTGGCTCCAATTATTACACTATCATTATTTTATCTGAAGTTAATGTATGCATTTGTTTGTTAGTTTGATGGTGTTTAACGCCACTTCAACAATATTTCAGTTATATCGTGGCGGTCAGTTTTATTGCTGGAGAAAACCACTGACCTGTCGCAAGTCACTGACAAACTTTATCACATAATGTTGTACACATCGCCCCGATCGAGATTCGAACTCAAAACATCAGTGGTGATTGCCACTAATTGCATAGGTAGTTGTAAATCCAACTACCATACGATCACGGCCACGACAGCCCATTTAATGCATGGAAGAATAGTACTGGAATTAAATCGGTCTTCTGTTGCATTAACATCGATATTCATATTACTTTAATATGGAATTACATGTATAAGAATTACATGTATAAGAATTACATGTACAAGAATTACATGTATAAGAATTACATGTACAAGAATTACATGTACAAGAATTACAGTTTTGTAAGTTTGTAAGAGTTTAGCGATGTGTAATCTCTGCCTTTCACTCATAAACTTTTCATGAAGTGCGTCGAAATTTGTTCATTTGTGAGTTGATGCGTCCGATAGAATTAACACATCGATAAACCCCTTCAAAGTCGAATTTTAATCATGTAATATAATAAATCCACATAGTGCTTATTATTCAGCTAATACATTTAAGGTATTGTGTAATTTCTATGTACCTTTAAATATAAAAGATAATATTCGTTGAGCTATGTACATTGTACTGAAATTTGAATTTACGCCGCATACATGTAGTTGAAACCGATCGTAATACTGGTAGAAATATGCAAATTGACGATTGCGTGTAATCTAAACCTTTCAAATACGAATGTGAAATACCGAAGTCCGACGATAACAATTTTGACTAGTTTGCACAAATCTCAATTTAAGTCTCCATTACACCTTTTGTGTAAATTAATTTCACATGTATATTACACCTTTAGTGTAAATTAATTTCACATATATATTTGAAGTAATTTTAAATTAAATCAAGGTTTGTGCAACCCAGTTATGGGTGCAAAACCAACGGTATATGGGAAACCGAAACAAAAGAAGACAATAAACATCAGAGAAAACCGAAGGAGCAAATAAAGTATGGACAATCCAGAGAAACTGGCAACACCCAGTACACAAGACAAAGGATGAAAAAAAAATAAAAATAAACACAACATAGAAAACTATAAAGATAAGTACCGCGGACCAATGCTCGGACGACACAAATTCTAAAAAAAAACAGGGAGTGAGGTGTCACCCCTTTACAAATCATTTCACAAATCATCTCCATTTTGGTCATCTTAATTAGGTTGAATATAATATTTTCAGAATTAACAATGCTGCATTTTAACTCACCTAAACATAGCCTGCTGTATGAAGTCATCACTGTCTGTAGATACAGACAACCCTAATTGATTAACTCTATTAGCATACATAGACAGTCCCTGGAGAGCATATACCAAGGTGTCCTGTAGAGCTGATACTTGTGGTGTTTTGCCACATACACCAACAGTCACACAACCTTTTCTGCTCTTTGTTTGCTCACATTGGTAACAAAACATATCTGGAAAGACATTTCTAGATTGTTGCTCATTTGCTATAAACTTTTCTTTTGTTTTTAGTATACTACGGTGGTGTGGTGGTTAAGGTCATCACATCGTGTGAGGTAAACCAAGGCTTCAATCCTACGTCGTGTCAAACTAGGTGGTTAAGGTCATCACATCGTGTGAGGTAGACCAAGGCTTCAATCCTACGTCGTGTCAAACTAGGTGGTTAAGGTCATCACATCGTGTGAGGTAGACCAAGGCTTCAATCCTACGTCGTGTCAAACTAGGTGGTTAAGGTCATCACATCGTGTGAGGTAGACCAAGGCTTCAATCCTACGTCGTGTCAAACTAGGTGGTTAAGGTCATCACATCGTGTGAGGTAGACCAAGGCTTCAATCGTACGTCGTGTCAAACTAAGACCATCAATTTGGCATTTGTTGCTTCACAGCTAAGTAAGCAATATTAAGAGTAAACAAAAGTCTTGTTTCGGGTTGTGGAGAATGTGTCTTGAGTGGACCGAAATATTTACCTCTGGAGTTGTTGTATCTGATAGCCAGCACTTACCCTGCTTAGCATGTTGCTCTTGACTATCATCATTTTCTAATTATAAAAAAATGCTGTCGCCATGTCATAACTGGCAATTGTTTACTTAATACTGATAGAATTAAAAACAAAAAATACCGTACTGTCGGATCAGTTCTTGAATCCAATTGAAAAATCGTAGAAACAGAGGTAAACTCGATACCCCCCCCGACACACAAATACATGTCCGATGTCTTATCCATCTTGGTACAGGCATTTCAATAAAAAGCAGGCGGTGGTAACCTAATGTTATGGACCCAAGCCTTCTCTCTTAGACAAATGATGCGGTTGTGCTAATATAAAGGGGACTTTGGGTGAGTTCGTGCGGTGATTGCTACCGGCAATGTGGACTGGTCGTTTACATTTGGTAATTAATAAGCATCCCTTGAAGAATTTTTAAAATAATAAAATTAAAAACTATTAGCTGGATATAATGTTTATATTTTTCCAATTTTCCGATTGTAATCTATAATAGGGGCGGATCCAGGGGGGAGGGGGCGCAACCGGCGCCCCCCCCCCCCCCCCCCCCCCCCTAAAATTGGAAAAAATCGTGATTTTTCCCACGAAATACCCCAACAATTGTCTCGCCTCCCTCCGCTCGGCGCAATTTTTTAAAGTGTGGCCCCCCCCCCCCCCCCTAACTTGAAATCATGGATCCGCCCCTGTACAAAACATATATCATATATAATACAATGTACATATCAGGTTTATGTATAAGATACAGTACTATTGAAACAAAAGAAGCGGCCCGTATTGGATATACCGGGTTTCTTTTTCCGCACGAGTACTCAGGTGAAGGCCGAGGTGCGTAGCACCAAGGCCGTCACCTGAGTACGAATGCGTAAAAAGAAACGGGCAAATTCTTTTGTTTCAATAATAATGTATCAAACTTGTACAATAATAGTATTGTTGAAAAAATAAATGGTATGGCATATATTTTTACACTTTTAATGTTTAGAAAGCCAAATAAGACAACAATTAACAAAAATAAAACGACAAATTTTTATCGGTCAACGTCCTTTCGATTCTCGTTTATATTTAGATATTTTAAGGTCAGAATCGTTTATATTTAGATATGTCAAGGTCTTTCAAGTGTCCCGAATGTTCACCTGTGGTCTGTCTGATTTGTTATTACTTGCGGTCGGTTCGTTAGTTGTTTTTGTATTGCGAGAATACATTTTAAAAGTTCACATACTCGTCAGTTCTTAACATAAATTATGCCAGATCTAAAATACTTGTATCGTGTCTTGTATATTGCTTGTTTAAACAAATTGTTGATATTTTTTTTAACAAAGCTTACTATCAAGAGTCATATACACTAATTATAGAGGATATCAGTGTGGTTACCGTAGCTGAGTGGTTAGGTGGAAGTTTTGAAAGTCAAAGTAGATTTGAAAAAGCACAACAGTGGTTCGATACCCGAAAGTCCCAAAATATGTTTAACACGTTTTAAAGTCTAAAACAGTAAAATGTTAAAGTTCAAATATTCAACAACAAAAGAATAAACTGTAGATTCTTAAAAATAATAATCCACTGTTCGAACAATAGTGTGATGTCAGAATTGACCCCTATTAGCGGCCTGTATCATCGGTCTCTATTAGCGGCCTGTATGTGATATTAGGGGCCGCATTTACAATAGCTGTGCTGGGGGTATTATTGTACAACATAAGGGTATAAAAGAGCAGTGTAACATAAATACGCATTTTTCCTTTGATGTTTTTATGCAATAATCAACTTAAAAATAGTGAACTTTTACAAACCATGGTCTAACATGAAGATCTTGATGCTATTCCATGATTTTGACGTCATAGGTCTGTTATTCCATGATTTTGACGTCATAGGATCTGTTATTCCATGATTTTGACGTCATAAATCTGTTAATCATGTAATTTCTGTTACAAACCATTTACACCATGGATCTTACTCATGAACTTATTTAAACCAACTCATCCTTCGGATTCGTTGGTTTAAATAAGTTAATTCGTAAGATCCATGGTGTATGTTACAAACCATATATACCATGGATCTTACTCATGAACTCCAGGAGCGGGTTTTTCACACGAAATACCCCAAAAATCTTCGCGCCTCCCTCCGCAATTGGAAAAAATATGATTTTTTGGCGTAAAATCGTGATTTTTCACACGAAATACCCCAAAAATTTTCGCGCCTACCTCCGCAATTGGAAAAAATATGATTTTTTGGCGTAAAATCGTGATTTTTCACACGTGATACCCCAAATATTTTCGCGCCTCCCCCCCCCCCCCCCCCCCCCCCTAACTTGAAATCCTGGATCCGCCCCTGAATTCATCCTTCGGATTCGTTGGTTTAAATAAGTTAATTCGTAAGATCCATGGTATATATAATACTAATAAGTACTAATAAAGTATTATAATACATACCAGGTTTAACAAACTCTGATGTAGTATTAGAGGCCGAGGCGGCAGCAGCCACTCCATATCGGCGGCACAATTTGGTTGTAGTGTCCACATGTTTTAAGTTTATTTTACGCAGGCATGCTTGTATATTCCTTCCTGATAAAACACTGTGTCTAATCAACACGTTCATTTTTGCTTTTTTTAATAAATTAGTTCATAAAATATTTGAAGTAAGTCCTCTCTTTTCACCTTCCTCAACTACAATAAATTCCAACTGTATAATCAGTTACGCAATGTCAATCGAATGATATATTATATACGTGCCTTCTTACACATCGACTTCATAATACACCCTTAACATGTTGACATTCGAGAAAAAAAGATAATTATTATAAACACATATGACCTTGACCCACATGCCTCATAGAGTAATCGACTTTTTTTTAAACATTAGATGTCCCATATATTCTAGTGCAGAGGTACTGTTGATATTCAAAGTACTTCTTGTTATGAAAACAACATGAATTTAATCATTTAATTGGTCATGTATGATCACTATATATATATATGACCATTGTCTAGCAACTTTTTTATCTTCTGTCTACCTTGGGTAATACATATATACAATTATTAAAAATAGAACATATTGATTTTTTTTGTATCAGTCACGTTTACTTAAAAATCTCAAAATCATGTCCGAGATGTGAAAATATAAGTAAATTCTACTAAAACACACAAAATAAGGTGGGTGGATGTATCTCGATATAGTGAAATTAAAGAGAAACCAGAAATTTCGAAAATATTCTGCAGTGTGCAAATATCATCATTTAGAGATAGGGGTCACGTGTCTACAAAATGTCAACGACCTCATACAGGAAATGAATAACATCAAACGCTTGGGTAGATTCACACAAACATAATACAAGCCGTTAAAATTCAGTATGGACAATGCATGGACGAGTAAACCGACCTGCGTAAATATGACCTTGGAAATTCCCACTTCAAACAAACATCGTACGTCACGATGCAAAAAACAATTTTGCGTTCACGTGAATGTTAACTTCGTAGGAAGCTTTATTACAGGATATAATTCATTTTGATTTTCTTATCGGATTCGCGCTCACAGTTGATATTATAGTATTTGTAGAAAAAATGGGTTGTATCCAAATGTGTAAAATACGTCAAAATTAGGTGATTTTGCGTAGAGAAGGTTAGAATAGAGGCACTAAAAGGGAAACTATTTAATTTTAATGAAAATAACGAAAATCACAGTGTACCCGAGTGCCTGTGATCGCGCTTTGTAAGTATTTATCATTGATTGATTGAATTTGTATGTTGAAATCTGTACCTAATTAAAAGCAAAAATAGTAAAACTTGATTTCATTTATTTATACTTGAATGGGAATTCCCTTCATTGCGCACATCAATTAGGGCATTACGTATTATTCTTCCTTAGCGATTGGTTCGTCGTATTTGACGTCGTTGTATAGGTTTCCCCTGGAAAGTGTTTGCGCAGGTCAGTTTGTTGTGATTGGTTTTTAAAATGTTTATGTCTGTTTTGAATGAGTTTAGTCTGCGCAGGTTCAGATCTTTGCCCATACTGAATTTTGACGGCTTGTAAGCAAAATTATATTTAGACTTAAACTTGTTAATGGTCAACAATTCCACCAATATCAACAAAACTAACAATCACATCACACCTGCAATAATGTAGCTCCTGTGACAAACTTGTGTCTCGGCAGAGCTACAACGCGGTCCCATTCGTCACAATGGAGCAAAAAAAAAGTTGCAGTTGAAACATAAAAACTCACTATTTACGCTTCAAACATTTCATTAGAACTATTACTGATGATCCCAATCCTTGTTAAATCGGTTTGGCTGAGAAATATATGCTTTTCAAAGGTAGTAACAACCTTGTTCAAATTTATCGATCGTTTTCCATAACCGGAAACTACGGAAGGCGGAGCTTTTCTAAATATGGTATTTCTTACTACGATGCTGATGTAAATATTCACGCCTCAATCGCCAAATATGGCATCGACATCCAAATAGTGAGGCCGGAAATGACGAAATTCAAAATGTTCAGATAGAAGATTTTTATTTTGTGGGAATTACATTCTAAAATACTGGTAGGTGATAAAAACTTGTTATAATAATGGACAAAAGGAAAGGTTATGTCTTATTATTGATAAATGCAGGCGTCAGAAGCTCTGTAAGCGAGCGCAAAAAATCTCGGCGGCTGCTCCATTACGTGTAATGGCATCCCGTTATAACCCTTGCGAGTAAGCGAGCATTTAGGGTTTTATTATTAGAACTAATCACACCTCAACTCACTGAACATGAAAACTAGAACTAAAATCGAGACGGTTGTAAGAAAGGGACCTTTATGGCCGCGACCGTATGGTAGTTGTTTATGCATCTACTTCTGCATTCATGTGGTGCATATCACCTTAGAACTGAAGTTGTGATATTCTCAGTCGTGATGAGGTGAACTCGATACAACATTATGTGATAAAGTTTGTCAGTGGCTTGTGGCAGGTCGGTGTTTTCCTCCGAGCATCCCGTTTTCCTCTATTAGTAAAACTGACTGGCACTGTAAAACCGACTGTCATGATTAACCTGACTGCCACGATAAAGCTGATTGTCATGATCAACCTGACTGCCACGATAAAACTGACTCATGATCAACCTGACTACCACGATAAAACTGACTGTCATGATCAACCTGACTACCACGATAAAACTGACTGTCACGATAAAACTGACTGTCTTGATCAACCTGACTGCCACGATAAAACTGACGGTCATGATCAACCTGACTGCCATGATAAAACTGACTGTCATGATCAACCTGACTGCCACGATAAAACTGACTGTCATGATCAACCTGACTGCCATGATAA
Organism: Bathymodiolus septemdierum; assembly: GCA_963383655.1. Lineage (NCBI taxonomy): Eukaryota > Metazoa > Mollusca > Bivalvia > Mytilida > Modiolidae > Bathymodiolus > Bathymodiolus septemdierum. The sequence goes on from OY726523.1 coordinate 34,915,466, forward strand.
AACTGACTGTCATGATCAACCTGACTGCCACGATAAAACTGATTGTCATGATCAACCTGACTGCCACGATACAACTGACTGTCACGGTAAAACTGACTGTCTTGATCAACCTGACTGCCATGATAAAACTGACTGTCATGATCAACCTGACTGCCACGATAAAACTGATTGTCATGATCAACCTGACTGCCACGATAAAACTGACTGTCACGATAAAACTGACTGTCATGATCAACCTGACTGCCACGATAAAACTGATTGTCATGATCAACCTGACTGCCACGGTAAAACTGACTGTCATGATCAACCTGACTACCACGATAAAACTGACTGTCATGATCAACCTGACTGCCACGATAAAACTGACTGTCTTGATCAACCTGACTGCCACGATAAAACTGACTGTCATGATCAACCTGACTGCCATGATAAAACTGACTGTCATGATCAACCTGACTGCCACGATAAAACTGACTGTCACGATCAACCTGACTGTCATGATAAAACTGGCTGTCATGATCAACCTGACTGCCACGATAAAACTGACTGTCATGATCAACCTGACTACCACGATAAAACTGACTGTCACGATAAAACTGACTGTCTTGATCAACCTGACTGCCACGATAAAACTGACGGTCATGATCAACCTGACTGCCATGATAAAACTGACTGTCATGATCAACCTGACTGCCACGATAAAACTGACTGTCACAGTAAAACTGACTGTCATGATCAACCTGACTGCCACGATAAAACTGACTGCCACGATAAAACTGACTGTCATGATCAACCTGACTGCCACGATAAAACTGACTGTCATGATCAACCTGACTGCCATGATAAAACTGACTGTCATGATCAACCTGACTGCCACGATAAAACTGACTGTCATGATCAACCTGACTGCCATGATAAAACTGACTGTCATGATCAACCTGACTGCCACGATAAAACTGATTGTCATGATCAACCTGACTGCCACGATACAACTGACTGTCACGGTAAAACTGACTGTCATGATCAACCTGACTACCACGATAAAACTGACTGTCATGATCAACCTGACTACCACGATAAAACTGACTGTCACGATAAAACTGACTGTCTTGATCAACCTGACTGCCATGATAAAACTGACTGTCATGATCAACCTGACTGCCACGATAAAACTGACTGTCTTGATCAACCTGACTGCCACGATAAAACTGACTGTCATGATCAACCTGACTGCCATGATAAAACTGACTGTCATGATCAACCTGACTGCCACGATAAAACTGACTGTCACGATCAACCTGACTGTCATGATAAAACTGGCTGTCATGATCAACCTGACTGCCACGATAAAACTGACTGTCATGATCAACCTGACTACCACGATAAAACTGACTGTCACGATAAAACTGACTGTCTTGATCAACCTGACTGCCACGATAAAACTGACGGTCATGATCAACCTGACTGCCATGATAAAACTGACTGTCATGATCAACATGACTGCCACGATAAAACTGACTGTCACAGTAAAACTGACTGTCATGATCAACCTGACTGCCACGATAAAACTGACTGCCACGATAAAACTGACTGTCATGATCAACCTGACTGCCACGATAAAACTGACTGTCACGATAAAACTGACTGTCATGATCAACCTGACTGTCACAATAAAACTGACTGTCATGATCAACCTGACTGCCACGATAAAACTGACTGTCATGATCAACCTGACTGCCACGATAAAACTGACTGTCATGATCAATCCGACTGTCACAATAAAACTGACTGTCATGATCAACCTGACTGCCACGATAAAACTGACTGTCACAGTAAAACTGACTGTCATGATCAACCTGACTGCCACGATAAAACTGACTGTCACAGTAAAACTGACTGTCATGATCAACCTGACTACCACGATAAAACTGACTGTCATGATCAACCTGACTGCCACGATAAAACTGACTGTCATGATCAACCTGACTGCCACGATAAAACTCACTGTCATGATCAACCTGACTGCCACGATAAAACTGACTGTCATGATCAACCTGACTGCCACGATAAAACTGACTGTCATAATCAACCTGACTGCCACGATAAAACTGACTGTCATGATCAACCTGACTGCCACGATAAAACTGACTGTCATGATCAACCTGACTGCCACGATAAAACTGACTGTCATGATCAACCTGACTACCACGATAAAACTGACTGTCATGATCAACCTGACTGCCACGATAAAACTGACGGTCATGATCAACCTGACTGCCACGATAAAACTGACTGTCATGATCAACCTGACTGCCACGATAAAACTGACTGTCACGATACAACTGACTGTCTTGATCAACCTGACTGCCACAATAAAACTGACTGTCATGATCAACCTGACTGCCATGATAAAACTCACTGTCATGATCAACCTGACTGCCACGATAAAACTGACTGTCATGATCAACCTGACTGCCACGATAAAACTGACTGTCATGATCAACCTGACTGCCACGATAAAACTGACTGTCATGATCAACCTGACTGCCACGATAAAACTGACTGTCACGATAAAACTGACTGTCTTGATCAACCTGACTGCCACAATAAAACTGACTGTCATGATCAACCTGACTGCCATGATAAAACTGACTGTCATGATCAACCTGACTGCCACGATAAAACTGACTGTCACGATAAAACTGACTGTCATGATCAACCTGACTGCCACGATAAAACTGATTGTCATGATCAACCTGACTGTCATGATAAAACTGACTGTCATGATCAACCTGACTGTCATGATCAACCTGACTGCCACGATAAAACTGACTGTCATGATCAACCTGACTACCACGATAAAACTGACTGTCATGATCACCCCGACTGTCACAATAAAACTGACTGTCATGATCAACCTGACTGCCACGATTAAACAGACTGTCATGATCAACCTGACTGCCACGATAAAACAGACTGTCATGATCAATCTGACTGTCATGATCAACCTGACTGCCACGATAAAACTGACTGTCATGATCAACCTGACTGTCACGATAAAACTGACTGTCATGATCAACCTGACTGCCACGATAAAACTGACTGTCATGATCAACCTGACTGCCACGATAAAACTGACTGTCACGATAAAACTGACTGTCATGATCAACCTGACTGCCACGATAAAACTGACGGTCATGATCAACCTGACTGCCACGATAAAACTGACTGTCATGATCAACCTGACTACCACGATAAAACTGACTGTCACGATAAAACTGACTGTCAAGATCAACCTAACTGTCATGATCAACCTGACTGTCATGATCAACCTGACTGTCACGATCAAACTGACTGTCATGATCAACCTGACTGTCACGATAAAACTCACTGTCATGATTAACCTGACTGTCATGATAAAACCGATTGTCATGATCAACCTGACTGCCACGATAAAACCGACTGTCATGATCAACCTGACTGCCACGATAAAACTCACTGTCATGATCAACCTGACTGCCACGATAAAACTGACTGTCATGATCAACCTGACTGCCACGATAAAACTGACTGTCATGATCAACCTGACTGCCACGATAAAACTGACTGTCAAGATCAACCTAACTGTCATGATCAACCTGACTGTCATGATCAACCTGACTGTCACGATCAAACTGACTGTCATGATCAACCTGACTGTCACGATAAAACTGACTGTCACGATAAAACTGACTGTCAAGATCAACCTGACTGCCACGATAAAACTGACTGTCACGATAAAACTGACTGTCAAGATCAACCTAACTGTCATGATCAAACTGACTGTCATGATCAACCTGACTGTCATGATCAACCTGACTGTCACGATAAAACTGACTGTCACGATAAAACTGACTGTCAAGATCAACCTGACTGCCACGATAAAACTGACTGTCACGATAAAACTGACTGTCAAGATCAACCTAACTGTCATGATCAAACTGACTGTCATGATCAAACTGACTGTCATGATCAACCTGACTGTCACGATAAAACTCACTGTCATGATCAATCTGACTGTCATGATAAAACCGATTGTCATGATCAACCTGACTGCCACGATAAAACCGACTGTCATGATCAACCTGACTGCCACGATAAAACTGACTGTCATGATCAACCTGACTGCCACGATAAAACTGACTGTCATGATCAACCTGACTGCCACGATAAAATTGATTGCAACAATAAAACTAGTTGTCACATTAAAACTAACTTCCACAATATACCTGGTTGCCACCATAAAATGAACTGCCTCAATAAAACCGATTGCCACAATTAAACCGATTGAAACAATGAAACCGACTGTCATGATGAAACTTACTGCCACAATAAAACTGACTACCACAATAAAACTTACTGCCACAATAAAACTGACTACCACAATAAAACTGAACTATTGGTGAAAGTGGCATTAATCAGCGTTAATCCTAATCGTAATGATTATATTCTGTTAAATTGCGTTGTAAGATAACTTGTACAATAATACCCCCAGCAAAGCTATTGTAAATGCGGCCTCTAATATCACATACAGGCCGCTAATAGAGGCCGATGATACAGGTCGCTGTACTTTAATAATTTGACCCATTTTTGAGACAAGGTAAATATCGTTTACCTGGTCATAATAAATGGGGAAATTATTTACACTCTCTCTCAAACAAAACAGTTAAAATTTCCCTGGATCGTCAGCAAAAACTTTACACTCGTGCGTAGATTCTTGATATGTGTTTACAATTGACCAATTCAAATGACAAAAAAAAAAAAACTGGTAAACCATATTTGATATTTTTTCTAGATAGCCCAGTTCGTTCTTTTATAAAATGTTCATCAAATTTCATCTGTTATATTTAAAAGATCCATCGCTGTATATAGTGATCTGAAAAAATATATAGAAATGTACATTTAGTTATGTATTAACCCAAAGTATAAATGAAGAAGAACAAATTAAAAGAAGTGTAAAAAAAAAGAAGAAAAAAAACGAGATGTGTAATATCAATTTATTTCGTTCATATAATATCATTTCCGCACGTTCATGAGGTTTTTTTAGCTTAAAATGCCAAAATTCCGTGTCGGATTTGATACAATGTTATTGTGCGAAACGCGATTGCCTATCAACGTATGAATGCCTACAAAAATATGTTTGTATACATATTATTACACACCTTTCTTAAATGACCAGTCTTTCCATCACTGACAAAACTTTGTAAATCAAATTGACGAGCGAAATCGGTTTCCACATCAAATATGTCTCAGTCATCTTCGTGTTCATCAAATTACATGTGTACAACAGTTACCTGTTGTTTGACATTGAACGGTCGTACGATTTTTATAAAGGCGATTGACAATAACACGATATATGTTATTAAATTGATGTTTTTTTTTTTATTCCTTTAAGATAATAATAATATTATTCTTATAAATTACCGTATTATATTTTACTATAGCAATTAACAAAATATATCAGGTTTATAGGTACAAAGGGATATAGAATACTTGACATTTTTTTGAAATGCACAATCGATTGGTGATATATAGATTAATAAATCAATTTTAAAGTTGTAGTTGGATTAAATGCCATACCATTTATTTTTTCAACAACACTATTATTGTACAAGTTAGATACATTATTATTGAAACAAAAGAATTTGCCCGTATTGGATAATATGAGACAGGCAACCTGTTTGAAGGACGAAGTCCTAAAATTTCAATAATACGATGATCTGTACAAGTTATTTTGAATGAATTTTGTAGCCGATTTGTTACGGCTGTTCCGTTCATTTTACCTACTGTACGCCGCTCTTCCGTCGGAAATGCCTGTACCAAGTCATTACGCGATTTTCACAGTTTTCCGGTTGTTGACTGATTTTGTCTGTCTATATACTTATGAGTTTTGACTTTCCCTTTGTAAGATTGTTCGGAGTTCGGTAATTTTGTTATTACCCTTATTTCGTAGAAAGAATTTTTTTTATTAGAATTTTATTTCAAGTTTATTTCGATTTTGCATCTAGAGTAAATAAATAAAGAATTGGAAATTTTTCATTGAAATATATTTCTTTTGCGTTTCTAAATTATCAATTGATTTTTTTTAAACTTCCGGTGAACAGATATTTGGCTATCAATATAGAAGGAAAAATCGGACAGCCTACCGTTATAAGGACTTTGTCCTTTATAACCGGTTTCTTTTTCCGCACTGATTCGTACTCAGGTGACGGCCTTGGTGCTACGCACCTCGGCCTTCACCTGAGTGCTCGTGCGGAAAAAGAAACCCGTTATCGGCCGTCACCTGATTACGAATGCGGAAAAAGAAACATTTCAATAGTACTATCTTATACATATTTTTCCTGTCTGATCTTTAAATTCTGGTAGGCCCTAGGCCCATGTAATGTTTTAATCAACCAATGAAAACCATGCTGGCAAAATTTTACCAATAAGTGGGTTCATGTATTAATGTAAAGTATATGAGAATACCAGGGGCTTAGCTAGGTATAAAATGAAGCGTAGGCACAACTTGTGGCGAGGAGTCTGGGGGCCGCTTAAGGCACCCAGCAGTTCCAGGGGGTTCAAGGGGCAAAGCCCCCCAACGGGAAAATATTTTAAGCGTAAATAGATGTACAAATGGCGAAATCTGAACAATAAAAGACATGAAATATATTCTTATTTTATCATGGAAACAATACGAAAATCGAAGTTGTTAATACATTTTTGCTAAATATGAGAACTTTTGACTGAATGTTACGTATACCCTTAATGGAGTAGCTACACGTAAGCTACTAGTAAGTTCAAAGTACAAAAAAATGCATTTCATTAATGCTTCAAAACTTGTTATACGCCTGTAGCCAAATATTAAAGCAACTCAAAATCTCGAGGTTGTAGAAAAAAGTCCCGATACAGGATTACGGATGATGAACATGGATAAAGTTATATGCATCGGCTACTTTGTGGCAGAGTATAAAAAGAATAACGATGTTTTCTTACACTGGCAACACAGAGAGAAATGTCCGGAAGTAATTAAGACCTATAATAACAGATGTGCAAACTTAATTTTATGTAATACATGTATCATTATCATATATAATAATATAATACAAAATTAAAAAGGAATATTTGTTTTCTAATTTATGTATCTGCTTGGAAATTTGAGTATATGAGAGTCGTTCCACTTTGAAGACAAAAGTTTTCGTTTTACTGTGTCATCCATTACGGTTAATTTGGCAATGTCAGAGTATGGAAGTTCAATATTCTGTTGAGTATCGGTGGTTGAAACGGAAGACTCCAAGTCCGATTTGGTTGCTCCTGTCTGACTTGATTCAGATTCAACTGGTCCGCTATCAGTCTCGGATAAGCTAAGTGCTGGACTGTTTTCACTTGTATGTGCTAACTGTTCAGGATCATTTTCTGAAGATTCGCTTATCTTTTTAAACATTTCATTCAAAGTTCTAACTTTAAGTTTAGGTCTAGAGCCAGACATTTTTATACTGCAAGCCAATAGCCCGACAACAGTTCTTTTGACGGTCAATGACAAACTAGTAAATGTATCAATTCATTTCTAGATTCAGATGTTAAAAAGCGTGTGTAAAACAAATTGTGTTTTATTTTATGTCAAGACAAAGCCTTTGAAGATAAAATGAACTGTCAATTTCAAAGAGTTAGTTAGTTAGTTAGTCAGTTAGTCAGTCAGTCAGTCAGTCAGTCAGTCAGTCAGTCAGTCAGTCAGTCAGTCAGTCAGTCAGTTAGTTAGTTAGTTAGTTAGTTAGTTAGTTAGTTAGTTAAGGTCACAGTACTCATTGTAAATGTTTATCTTTCAACTTGTGGAAGCTTGTCATCAGTACAATAAACATAAAACAGACATAATTAAAATATGTAATGCGTTGATTGTCATTTTTCATCAATAAAAAAATTGGGAGGGGGAGGGGGGGGGAATTATGTGCAGGCACGTGCCTAAAGTGCCTTACGGTAGCTACGCCCCTGAATACTATAGTTCATCTGTACCAACGTGTTAGATGATTTTCATCTGTACCAACATGTTAGATGATTTTCATCTGTACCAACGTATTAGATGATTTTCATCTGTACCAACGTGTTAGATGATTTTCATCTGTATCTACGTGTTAGATGATTTTCATCTTTATCAACATGTTAGATGATTTTCTTCTGTATTAAATGTGTTAGATGATTTTCATCTGTGTCAACGTGTGAGATGATTTTCATCTGTATCAACGTGCGAGATGATTTTCATCTGTACCAACATGTTAGATGATTTTCATCTCTATCAACGTGTGAGATGATTTTCATCTGTCCCAACGTGTTAGATGATTTTCATCTGTATCGACGTGTGAGATGATTTTCATCTGTACCAACGTGTGAGATGATTTTCATCTGTATCAACGTGTTAGATGATTTTCATCTGTACCAACGTGTGAGATGATTTTCATCTGTCCCAACGTGTTAGATGATTTTCATCTGTATCGACGTGTGAGATGATTTTCATCTGTACCAACGTGTGAGATGATTTTCATCTGTATCAACGTGTTAGATGATTTTCATCTGTATCAACATGTTAGATGATTTTCATCTGTATCAATGTGTTAGATGATTTTCATCTGTACCAACGTGTGAGATGATTTTCATCTGTATCAACGTGTTAGATGATTTTCATCTGTGCCAGCGTGTTAGATGATTTTCATCTGTATCAACATGTTAGATGATTTTCATCTGTATCAACATATTAGATGATTTTCATCTGTATCAACATGTTAGATGATTTTCATCTGTATCAACATATTAGATGATTTTCATCTGTACCAACGTGTTAGATGATTTTCATCTGTGCCAGCGTGTTAGATGATTTTCATCTGTATCAACATGTTAGATGATTTTCATCTGTATCAACATGTTAGATGATTTTCATCTGTATCAACGTGTGAGATGATTTTCATCTGTACCAACATGTTAGATGATTTTCATCTGTATCAACGTGTTAGATGATTATGTAGCGTAACGTTTATAAAACAATTGATTTTGATCAAATTCACAATTAGCATAAATTATTTGAGAACAACATAATGAAAAACAAATCTACGGTTTTACTTCTAAGAACCTTGTATGTAAATATTGTGTAATAATGCACGTTTGAAGTTATTTTCGTTTCGTCTCAGTTCTGTAATTACTGACAATGACATTACATGAACAATGAGAAATAGGTTTATACACACTCCATGTATATTACACATTAATTTCGGATATCAATAGAAAGAAAAAGTGTAACCAGATTTTATGAGAGGAAGCTTCCAACGCAAAAATGGTAAAAAATGTAAACAAATCAGTTTATTTCTTTTCCTTTTTTTTTGAACGGTTTTCAAATTAAAAATGTGTTTAGGTATTTTGGAAAGCCAAGACTACCTAGATTTATCTGCTCCATGATGTATTGGATAGCACATAACTAAGCACAAACACAAGCCCAGGGGCGGATCCAGGGGGGGGGGGGGGGGGGCACCCGGCGCGCGCCCCCCTAAAATTGGGGAAAATATGATTTTTTGGCGTAAAATCGTGATTTTTCACACGAAATACCCCAACAATTTTCGCGCCTCCCTCCGCTCGGCGCAATTTTTTTAAGTACGCCCCCCCCCCCCCCTCCCCCCCCCCTCCCTCCCCTAACTTGAAATTCTGGATCCGCCCCTGAAGCCGAATTTGTCTTGTTGCTGATGATGTCTCACTTCCATTGTGAAACTACTGACATGGCGACATGGCTATTATGCGCCACAAATAATAACAAACGAAATCCAAATTCCATTGTCTTTTTATAAATTGAATTTTTAATTTCACAAACATTATCCGTCTCAAAATATATTGACAGTTTAGAATTTTCACATACCGGTATACTAATAAAAATAACGTTTGAAGATATATGTAGCAAAGGAGTAATCAAAAACATGAAATCGAAGAAAGGTCAATAAAGTTACGAGTACAAAAAGATATGAATGGCACAAAATTCGCCAAATAGAAAACTAAACAATGAACACCCCGAGTTCCACTCAAACCAGGGGTGAACTCGAATGTTCAGGAAGGGTATGGAATTCCTGTTCTACTAGTGGCACACGTCGTATTGCTGACGTTCAAAATCCGATGATAGGTCTTATTCTGTGGTAAGTCATAAATATCTTGGCGAGAACAATTTACTTCTTGATAAAGAGTCTATTTTGTACTAGACCAACACATTGAGTTGGCATTTTGTAATGCTATCTTATTGAAGTACCAGTCTCCATGTTGATATATGGCTTCAGGCATACACAATATCTTGATTTCGAGCAAAACCAGACTTTGTTCTTTTTTTTGTGTAATTGTTTATTTTAAAAACAGAAAAAGTGTAACATACAAATGAATTTCAATACATACAATACACAAAATAATATATAAATGATATTTTGTTTTCATACAAACAATGTAAAATACAAGAACAAAGACAATAATATATGTATCCAAAGATAATCAGCCATTCATTGCCGCATCAACATTAAGCCATTTTTTATTAATTTACTCTGCCTGTTTTGGGGACATGTAAAAAGTGGATTTTTTTCTCTATTTAAATATAATAATTTAGGTATTGAAGACCTCCGTGTAAGTGTGGAATTTCCCCCTTACATCTACACCTATATTATATAACATTTCAAAATTAACAAGATATTATTTACTGTATTTTGATTCTCAATGTAAATCTCAGATATTCCAAGAGTTATCTCCCTTGCAGTTAATGGCAGAGCAATACCACAAATCAGTAAAAGGTTTTTAACAGCAAACCAAATTTGTTTAGGTAAATTACAATTCCAAAATAAATGTAGCAAGTTTTCCTTAGTTTCCATACAAAAAGTACATAATTCTGTTTCTTTAAGCCCACATTTATATAGGAATGAATTGACAGGTAAAATTCTATGCAATAGCTTAAACTGAAAGTTTTGTAGTTTTGTATCTTTAGTTATACAAAATGACAATGAATAAATACCATGCCAATCTTCTATAGATGTTTCTAAATCGTTTTCCCATTTTTAGTGGCAATTTATAGGCTCTTGCTGAACTTTCTGAATAAATAATTTATAGAAATATTTACAAGATTTGTTTTCTGCTTTTATTTTTTATCAACTATTTGATTGCATATTCTGTCAAGTTTTATATTTTCATCTAGAATAATTTGTTTCCAATTATTTGGAATTGCGCTAATGATACCATAGTATTCTACAAAATTAATATTAACATTATAAGTAACCACAAATTCATTAAATGTGTACAGTTTTTTATTATCTGGTGATATTAAATCATTAATAAAAAAGGATACCATTTTCACATACATGTAGTTGACTATGAAAGCACATATTCCCATAAGACTTTGTTCTTACTCCTTCATGTTACGTGCTTTGCAGAGAAGCAGCGAATGCTAATCTTATAATCTTAGGTTTCACCCGACTTGAGGTCGAATCCATGATATACTGGAGGCAAGCAGGATATATGACACACGGAACATATCCATGATGATCATCTGTGACACACATTATTGACACACGGAACATATCCATGATGATCATCTGTGACACACATTATTGACACACAGAACATATCCATGATGATCATCTGTGACACACATTATTGACACACGGAACATATCCATGATGATCATCTGTGACACACATTATTGGTTCAACAATATATCAGTAAGTATGTAATGTCGTCTCATACGAAGAGACATATGTAAACAATGTATATAGTCAGCAAGACTGTTATTATGAGTTGAGAATAAACGGTTTTCTTGTAACGGACGCCTTACGACACTTATGACAAGTTTCACTTCTTCAGATTTACTGAATGAGTTCTCTTGCACATCAATTCGGGGTTTAGTCGGGTTCGTGTTGCTCAATCTTTAGCTTTCTGTGTTGTGTTATGCAGACCATTGGTTTTCCTTTTGTCTCTTTTCATTTTGTCTATATAGCTCCTGTCCTTCTTCAATTTACGGCTTCTGATTATCCCTTTGGCAACTCAAACTTTTAATCGCATCGGTGATTTAAATATTAGCATTCTCGCCCCGAATGTGGTAGAAAGTGGGTTCTAGCCCTAGTCTGGTAAAACCAAAGACTATAACATTGGTATTTTCTGTTTCTGGCTCGGAATCAGAATAATGTATGCAAGTGGCGCGACATATCTATCGGCGGACTGTTGTTTAAGTAAGCTAGCACACCAACCTATCGTGTTGCTTTAGTACAAAGTGGATGAATTACAGATAAAAACTGTGATTGATCACGACTTGAAAGAACTGTATGAATGGTCAAAGAAATAGTTGATGTCTTTTAACCCAGAAAAAACAGAAATTATGTTTTTTTCAAATACGGAAATTCCAGAATTAAATTTTACATTTAATGGAAGAACTATTCCAATTACACATTCTCATAAACATTTAGGAGTTACATTCAGCAGCGATGCTAAATGGAATATACATATAGAAAAATATTGTCAAGTATTTACAAACATCTGAATGTTCTTCGAAAGTTAAAATATAAACTTTCTAGGAAAAATCTAGAGAAACTCTATTTAGTTTACATCAGACCAATTTATGAATATGATAGTGAAGTATGGGATAATTGTGGTGTGGGAAATTCTAACAAACTTGATCAGTTGCAACTTGAGGCCGCTAGAATCGTTACTGGTCTTCCAATATTTGCTAGTTCCATTCTAATTTATAAAGAGTTAAGCTGGGAATCATTGACAGAAAGAAGAAAAAGGAGAAAATTACAAATGTTTTATAATATTCAAAATAATAATGCCCCCAGGTATCTTTGTGACTTAATTCCTCCAACGATTCAAAGTACAACCGTTTATCCATTGCGTAATGGAAGTGATATAATAATACCATTTTGCAGACTATCGATTACTTGTGACTCATTTATTCCCTCAACAATACGTCAATGGAATAGCTTAAATCCATCTCTTCGAAATATGGAATCTATTGCAAAATTTAAGACAAGATATTAGACAAGATATTAGACAAGTTCCTAAACATTTCGAAATTGGACCTCGGAAACTTAATATTGCATTAACCCAACTTCGATGTTTTGCTTCTTTCTTAAATTTTGATTTGTTCCAAGTAAATATAGTCTCAGATCCGTCTTGTCGTTGTGGGGCCAATCGTGAAGACTCGTATCACTTCTTCTTTGATTGTTCCCATTATGCAAATATGAGATATAAATTGTTTCGCAATCTCAGCTGGCTACCTAATGACTGTGCTATAGACCTCAAGCTTTTAACCAGTGGTAATCCTATTCTTTCAAATGAACAGAATGAAATTATTTTTAAGCACGTGTTTGAATATATAAAGAGATCTGAAAGGTTTCTTGTTTAAGTGGTTCACCAAATGAACAACCACACACACCATCACCACCAACCTCTCTCTCTCCTTCTCTAATTCCTTTCTTCATTCTCTGTTCTTCTTCAATTTACACATATTAATGTAAGAAATATTCATATGCATGCATGCTCTATCAAATAATGTTGTAACTTATTGTATATAGGAGAAGACTTCATAAGTTTGTTTAACTTGTGTCTTATCCTTTTTGCATATTTGAGCAAATAAAATATTGTATGTTTAAACTAAACTACAAAGTGGACATTGTCATAATCTCGTCGAAATTTAACTTGTGCACGCTATGATAGAGATGATAAACTGCTCACTTCACGATAAACGACAATCACTTACCACTTCTCGTACTTATCAAAGACAAACAAATTATAAAATCTAAAGTCTTTATTCTCACTTTCATGTGTATTGATGATGTTCAAACAATTAATAATCCAAACTTTGATATAACTGTATTCCATTAAAAAAAAGTTTGAAGATGTCAAAGGGGTAATCAGAATCCGTAAATCGAAGAAGAACAGACAACACAATGACCAGAAGAAGAAGATCAGACAACACAATGTCCAGAAGAAGAAGAACAGACAACACAATGGCCAGAAGAAGAAGAACAGACAACACAATGGCCAGAAGAAGAACAGACAACACAATGGCCAAATGAAAAAGGACAAAATACTACACAGAAAACTAAAGCTCGAGCAACTCGAAGCCCATTAAAATCCGGGGATGAACTCAGGTGTTCCGGAAGGGTGAGCAATTTCATGCACCGCTAGATTAGTGGCAGCCGTCGTGTTGTACTCGTTACAAACCCAGTGATAAGTCATGAATGAGGAAAGGACTTCGAAGTGCTTACGACAAATAAAACATATCCGTGGTCATTTGTGACACAGATATTGCGTAACAGTTAACTAAGTCATGGTGGTGACAGTAAAACTTTCGAAGTGATAATTTCAATCTAACCAATAATCTTGGTTCAGTAGCTTCCTTGTTAGTAGCAACCCTTTATCAAGAATATTATGATAGGAACCACAAGCTCTGGAATATTGAATCAACTGAGAGATATATACGCCATATACAGGTGCTGCTGGAATGTTGTTACATGTGTAGGGAAACTTCACAATTGGAAAAGTAAAATCTTCTCTTTTATCGTAATGTTTCGTTCTTACCCGGCACTGACTGTCAGTTTGAAGGTGTAGGTCAAGGTATGAAGCAGTCCTAGCTGTATTTGTAATATCCTCCAAAATATTTGAGATAAAGAAGCAAATTAAAAAGAAACAACCTCCTCTACCTCATTTCATGACATTTACCTTAAGTTTGACTCAGTGTCTATCACCACTGATGTTGTGAGTTCGAATCTCGATCAGGGAGAGGTGTACAACATTATGTGATAAAGGTTGTCAGTGACTTGCGATAGGTCGGTGGTTTTCTCCGGGTCCTCCGGTTTCCTCCACCAATAAAACTGACCGCCACGATGATATAGCTGAAATATCGTTGAAAGTGGCATTAAACACCATAAAACCAAACCAAACCAAACTAAATTTGATTACCGCATAAAGATATTGTTTTTCGTTCTTATTCAACTCCCCCATACGTTTCCAGTGATAGTCAAACATTGTTGTTCCAGTCATCACATTCCTCCCTCATTTCTATATAATTTCTATATCTTGAACTTAAATATCTAATGCAGTGACGTTTCGCACGATATTGCGTCCAGTGAAAAATGGTGTCAATGTTCTTTTGTACTTTTTTTGTCATTGTGTTGTCTGTTCTTCTTCGATATACGGATTCTGATTACCACTTTGGTATCTTAGATATACGGATTCTGATTACCACTTTGGTATCTTAGATATACGGATTCTGATTACCACTTTGGTATCTTAGATATACGGATTCTGATTACCACTTTGGTATCTTAGATATACGGATTCTGATTACCCCTTTGGTATTTTCAAACTGTTCTTGATATTAAGGATTATATAAAGTCTTTGTCAAGTTTCTCACCGCCACCAATTGCATAAAATGAACTACAATGGCATATCACCACAACTTACTACAAACTGGATTAATTTTTTCCTTTCTATATATATATATATCCACATATTCAAAGCCTAAAGTTGCGAGAGAAACAACGTAAGAAATTCTTTAGGGATGGTATCAACCCGAACAAAAATATACCATCTGAATTATCTGTCACTTCTGGGGAAACGACAAGGCGGAAACGAAGATTTTCAAGACACAAAGAAATTAATAGAGACCAAAATGACACAGTCGTCAATTTGTCATCAAAAGATCTAAAACCTGCTGAAATTCGTATACTCTCTAAGGGACTTAATTTCTGCCCCACCCCCAACAAAATCAACGAGGAGCAACTATCAGCTGATCTCGACAAATTTGCTAGATCTCTTCGTATTAAAGAATATTTCTCAGCCAAAGAGAGAGACTGTCCTGTAGATGGGTCGTCCGATTCGAAAGATGATAATGACATCCCCCTTCCTAGGTTTAAGAAAAAAAGTTCATGGATTCCAAAACCCAGCAAAAATACAACTATAGAATCCTTTATTGATTTAGTCAAAAATGATGTCCAGACAGCAACCAGCACGAACATACCAACCTATAACAACCTCACTCCAGCAGAAAAAGGTGCGCTACAAGAATTAAAGGAAAGGGATGACATTGTCATAAAGTTAGCAGACAAGGGTAGCGCAGTTGTTGTTATGGACAAAGTAGATTATTTAGAGGAGGCACACAGACAACTGACGGATGAAAGATTTTACAAAAAACTGGACTCTGACCCCACGGAAGAATTCAGCACAAAAATAACACAGGAGCTAAAAATTATGAAAGAAAATAGTCATATCGACAAGAACACTTTCGATTATTTGAAACCAGACAAACCCAAAGTCGGACGCTTCTATCTATTACCTAAAATTCATAAAGTCAACAACCCCAGGAGACCCATTGTTTCAGCAAATGGGCACCCCACAGAAAAAATCTCCGAATTCGTCGATTTCCACCTTCGACCTCATGTAGAAGCGTTACCCTCACATTTGAAAGACACCACTAATTATCTTCAAAAAATGGAATCCATGAACCCCCTTCCTTCGGGGACCATTGATGTTTCGATGGACGTTATGTCATTATACACTAACATCCCACATAATGACGGTATCGAAGCATGTCGAGAGGCCTGGGACCAAAGAGCCGTTAAAGAACCACCAACGGAATGTCTTGTCCAGTTGCTCACATTGGTACTGAAGCATATCAATTTTACATTTAATGGAGAGCATTTTTTACAAATCAACGGAACAGCTATGGGAACAAAGATGGCACCTTCATACGCCAACATCTTCATGGGGAAACTTGAAAAAATAATCATACAATCTGCACCTCACAAGCCACTTTCCTGGTTTCGTTTCATAGACGACGTTGACATGAAGTGGACCGAGTCGGAAGAAAACCTCCATCGTTTCTTTGACCATGCCAACACTGTTCACCCCACTATAAAATTCACCCATGAAACATCTAGAAATAACATCTCCTTTCTGGATACTTACACCACCTGTGAAAATGGTATTATGTCAACTGACATATACAACAAACCGACAGATAAACATCAGTACCTGTCCCCACAGAGTTGTCATCCTAAACATTGCACCAAAAGTATTCCGTACAGCCAAGCTCCCCGAATCAAACGCATCTGCTCCAACGAACAAACCACCAAAAAACGGCTTGGGGAACTGAAATGTCATCTGAAAAAGAGGGGCTACAACAATGCGAGCATTAACCATTGTTTTAACAAAGCAAGTGGCATTGACAGAAAAGACCTCATCCAATATAAAGAAAAGAACGCGAACAGAGTGCCATTTGTCATCACATACCATCCTGCGCTCAGTAATTTATCCAGCATCGTTCGTGAGCACTGGACAACCATACAAAAACACCCAGAACTGTGTAAAATCTTCAAAGAACCACCCGTCTTGGCCTTCAGGAAACCCAAAAGTTTGAAAGACATCTTGGTGAGAGCTGACATCTCCCCTCGATCTGCCTACAATGGTCAGTGTCAAAACTGTGATTCGAGACGATGTATGACGTGCAAAAACATCCAATGCACACAAACATTCAGCAGCACACATACAGGAGAAAAATTCATCATATACTGCAATGCCAACTGCAAGACAGAAAATATTATCTACTTCCTGGAATGTGCAATTTGTGGTCTTCAATACATCGGAGAAACTAAACAACAACTTAGTAAACGCTTGAATGGCCACAGAAGCGATGCAAATTGCAAACCTGACCTTCCACTCAGCAGACATCTCAGATCGACGGGCCACCATGATTCTTTTGACAAACTGAAGGTCACCATAATTGACCATAACCCCAAGTGGGATGATAAAAGCAGACAGGAAAGGGAAAGCTTCTGGATTAGAAAACTTAAGATCTTATCACCGAATGGAATCAATGAGAAAAAGTAATATCCTCTCTTGACTCCTATTCGTGTTGATCTCCTCCAGTCGTATTAGGACATACAGTTTGCTCTATTGGCCCAAAGTATATATTCCAGACTGTGGCGGGCCGTTTTTTTTAATGAGTTTGGGTATTATACCGTTTTCAACAATATTTTGACAGTGCTATTTGATACATTTACCAATAATGTCTCATTTTTATATTTATTTTTATTTCTAATTTAACATTTATTTAAATGTGTAGCCCTATTGTATATTTATATTATTGTTATTGTACTTTTATTAATTTATATGTAGGATTTCCATTCTTTTATGCATGCAGTTTCATATGTGCATCTACTGGTTCTTTTGTGCCGTACATGGACCGTCAAAAACTTTTTTTTGAAATTTGAAAAGTCGCTATATTGTTTCGAGATTTTATTTAATTATACATTGATAAAGTCCCTCGGTGGGACGAAAATTTTGTCATTCAACGAAGTGTTTAATTCTTTATCACTTTGTTTTGTGTACTTGGTGTTGTTTTACAAACCATTTTAGACGTTTATAATTGTTTTACTTGTATAGTATCGTTATACCGTAACGATCCAACACCCCGTAAGATTGATCGTTGACTGGTTTTTCAGACGTTGTATATATATATATATATATATATATATATATATACAACGTCTGATGTATATATATATATATATATATATATATATATATGATATCAACCAGGAGCTCAGCTATATTAGGCTCAAGTAGGCACGTGCCTATACATAAATTTGACATTTTTTTTAAATATATATCAATGCTCCACTTTCCTACTGGAATACACATATAGATATGTACCATGATTTTGTGGATGAGGTTGAACGTTGGGAAATTAGGTGGGCTCTTGTAGATGATAAGCCAGAAACTACTCGACACCGGCTATATGCAACAAACCGTGACTTATACCCTGCTATACACACCACCATCAGTGTCTTACTGACACTACCGGTGTCATCAGCAGCAAACGAGAGACCTTTAAGTGCAAGAGACGCGTGAAATCCTATTTAAGGTCGACTATGGGCGATAAACGACTGTCCAACTTATCACTTAAATGCATATACAAAAGAACACACAACGATCTACAAAATATGCATATAAAACTAAAAATCGAGTAACACGAACCCCACTAAAAACTGGGGATGAACTCAGGTACTCCGGAAGGGTAAACAATTCCTGCTCCACTAGTGGCACCCGTCGTGTTAATCTAGTTACAAACCCGGTGATAAATCATGAATGAGGAAAGGACCGGGAAGTGTTTGCGACAAGTGGAGCATATCCGTTGTCATTTGTGACACAGATATTCCATAACGGTCAACCAAGTCATGGTGGCGACCGTAAAACTTCCGAAGTGATGACTTCGACATAACCAAGAGGAACCCTTGGTTCAATAGCTTCCTTGTTAGCAGCAACCCTCTATCAAGGAAATCCTGATAGGAACCACAAGTTCTGGAATATCGTATCAACTGAGAGAGATATATACTCCGTATGGAGATGCTGCTGGAATGTTCAAGCTACGTACATATAAATGGAAAGTGTAGGCTATATTTGGTGTTTTCAAGCTGTTTTTAGTATATCCAAGTTGGTGTATGAGTGATATGATTTGTTCCATTCGATTGTGCTGGTTTACTACATGTTGTAAGTACAATTTTAACGTATTCAATTTTGTTAAATTTATATGAAATTTGAATTCGTCAATAAGAATATCTCGGAGCACGGAAATAAATTCTTGTCCGGATCCGCTTGCGATTTAATTGTTAGAAATATTCAAGATGTCAGCGCCCATGTCGTATAATCGTTAGTGTTATTGTTATAATTATTTTGTAGGTGCACTCACTACTGGTGAAGTTTACAACACCATTTCATGTCATTTAGAAATCTTACATAAAAATCTCGTCCACGTTCTTATCAGTTGTTCCATAGGGACCTGCAAAAATTACTTTTTTTTTCCATTTAATATCGTAGTCTTCGGGCACAGGGACTTATCACTATCCAGGTAAATATACTATCAATGTATAAACATATACAAGGGCGGACATCTTTTTTACCCCCGCTCGCTTCAAGTCGTGTTTGTTTTTTAAATTCCTTCTAATATATTCAAAACCCTGTTTGGTTCAACTCCCAAGACCTTATTCTTTTCAAAAAATATCATGACCTCCCCTCGACTACCTCTTGTGAAGGCGCAGCGGTCGTTTTTGTCAGGAATTCGCCTGAGTAGAGAACAACGTGGACCCAAAGTGAATGTAACAGCGCCACCTATAAAAAAACGGAAGTTCAGAACTCTCGGGGTTTTACCATTCGATATTTGGTTTTCTCGCTAGTTATCGTGTTTCTAAGTATAAGATACCGCGGGAAATAACATACGAAATAATAAATTAAAGAAAATGGACAGCAATCAAGAAAAAGCCTTGAAAATGGCATTTATCATTCAATGTATGTACAAGTCAAAAGTGTTCAATTTTCACTTCAAATCGTCCCGCTCGTTTAATGATGTTTGAATCTTAATGGTATTTTCCTTACCTCAAAGCTAAAACCCCGAGAGTTCCGAACTTCCGTGTCTTTTTTTAGGTGGCGCTGTTACTTTCACTTTGGGTCCATGTTGTTCTCTACTCGGGCGAATTCCTGACAAAAACGACCGCTGCGCCTTCACAAGAGGTAGTCGAGGGGAGGTCATGATATTTTTTGAAAAGAATAAGGTCTTGGGAGTTGAACCAAACAGGTATTTGAATATATTAGAAGGAATTTAAAAAACAAACACGACTTGAAGCGAGCGGGGGTAAAAAAAGATGTCCGCCCTTGTATATGTTTATACATTGATAGTATATTTACCTGGATAGTGACAAGGCCCTGTGCTTCGGGTAACTTCTTGAGAGAAAAAAAGGGAATTTAAAAGGATGTACTGAATGATATAGAAATAATCTGACATAAACAAGTCAAAAATGCTGATAATTGGTCCTTGACTAGTATGCTGAATACATACAAAATGATTCAACTGCATCGGTGGTGTAATGGTTATAATTAGCATGCTCGCATCGAGTGTGATAAATTTGTTTGTTCAACCCCAGATTGGTTAAAAAAAGACTATATAATTGGTATGTGTTGCTTCTCCGCTAAGCATGCAGCATTAAGGAGAAAGAGCAAATACTGGTTGTCTCGGAATCGGGATAAAATATCGGAGTGAGGAGACATAAAGGATCTAACACCGGTAAGAGGGCAAGACGGAACAATCTCTGACACCCAAGGGAAAGATTTCTGGTCTCCAACGAGGCTCTGCTGAGTTGGAGACCAATAGAAATCTTTCACACGGGTGTCTGAGATTTTTCCGTCTTTCCCTCTTACCGGTGTTCAGGGGTTTCAAAGTGGGCCGGTACCCGGTACTTTTACCCGCCTGAGATCGTGTATAGTACCGGCAGAAATTACTGAACCCCCCCCCCCCCAAAAATTAGCGGTGATCAAAACCACAACTGGCACAAGTACGATGGTCGATAGGCTTGTAGAATATTTTTCATAAAAAATTAATGATCACGTCAATTGTTGAATTCTCGCATTCAAATCGAACAACTGCGTCACGACCAAGTTGATGGGATATTCCCTGTTTTAAAAATAACTACCTGTTACCTGTTACCTTAGAATCGTAAATAGCAGTTTGCGCATGCGGTAAATAGATATGTTTTCGCCCCAATATCTTTTCATCCTTGTGTACATCATTTCAAAATAAAAAAAATGACCGATTACAAATTATGTTCAAACACAATTTAGTGTAATCTCCAGTAATATAAGTATGATCATTATGTATTATGAATATATGTCTACACAATATTTTGTGCGATTTTTTTTATCCATTTAAAACCCAGGGTCGAATCATTCTGGGGCGTACTGTCTTGTTGCTTAACTCCGTCCATATTTTTTAACTTCCGGTATACAAAAATAAAACCCTATGGCTAATTTATTTACATATTTTGACGGGGCCCTACCGCAGTTGTTCACAGAAATGAAAGTGTGCTGAAAAAACATTTTTAAAAGGGGGTACGAGGAGATAAGGAATAGAAAATTACTAGAAATCTTGAAAAAGGACCGGACATGGTTCCAATACGAATTACATTGTAATGTCAAAACGCCGGCCCCCTTTTTTTTCCAAAATAATTTAACTTTTGTGATTCAAATGTTAATAAATGTCTTCCCGCGAATCGTTTTTGTTCGAACATTTTTTTTTGCACATAAGTCGTGAAAGTAACAATATATATTGTTTTTGTTTAATTATATTTGTATTGATCTATTAAAAAATTATAAATTTTATTAAAGATTGATGATTGCAAATTAAATTTATATGTTTCATCAAGAACGTATTCTATATACGTTCTTGGTTTCATTAATTATGACACTTATATGTCTTGATCCTGCCAACGGTCTTTGATGAGTTTAATTACTGGTAATAAAGTAAAAAAAAACACACAAGCCAAGGTATTGTGAAAAAGAAAAGGACAAAGCCAACAAAAGAATTTTGAGAAGTTTAAGCTTTGATAACAATGGCTTGGTCAAGCCTAGCTGCGGAACCGTAGCTCTTTATGGTCCTTTTGGGTTTTTTTAAGATATGGCAGACTATCTATGAATAATCTTGGCTGAAGTCTGTAAACTGAAATATTCAATAAAGAAATTGGGGGGAAAAATCCAGGCATTATGCATGGTCTTCACTCTTGGTGAATTCCGAACTCTAAAGTTAATGGGATTTTTCTTTCAAAAACACTTAATGTTTTGCAGTCTCTGAAGTACATTTTGCGGCCCTCAGCCTATTTTTTTAGGTACCTCCTAAAATTTAAGAAGTACCTCCTATTATAAAAAACTTTGAAACCCCTGGGTGTTTGATTCTTTTTCTCACTAATTTCCCTATCTTGTATGTTTTCCGGTGTTTGATTTTATTTCTCACTAAACATCTTTGTTTTGTTTACATTCCATCGAGCATTTTCCCGCAAAATTGTTTTCCGTTGGTAAAGTTAATTGTCGATTTATCGATATACATCCGTGTATTGGCAGTATTTTAATTGTATTTCATAATAAAATACAATGTATTTAATAAATATATTATATATGCTACTACAACAACGATAAATACCTGTAAAAATTATTTGACTTTGGTCAAAGGGAGGTAATTTCTTTTTTTACGTTAGTTACTAACAAGGGAGAGCACTCTATTTTTTGCTCAAAGGAAACAAACATTGACACGGTAGAAAAGGGTGAGAAAAAGTCAAAAGCAGTGAAAGGTGCAATATCGTTAAATCGTTAGAAAGCAGAATAGTATACATAGATTAATAAAAAAAATACTTATGTGGTAGAATCATGGTTTTATTGATGAGAATAAAGACGAAACCGTGGTGAAGAGCTATTTTGCGAAACGTAGCATTTATATGGGAAAAGTAGCATGAAATTCTTAACTCACCCACAGATTGAGACAAGGATATCTCACACGGCTAAATATAGGAACTGTGCTGTCTCATTAGTGAGAAATGTCTACCCGTGAACTCTTGTTTTAGTGAGCTAGCATTATAAAATATCCAACTAAGCATGTTGGTCTAGTGCAATGTGAACCTCATCATCATCATCATCATCTCATTGAATATTATCTTGTTTTCGTCATGATATAGCTGAAAAATTGCTGAGTTGGCGTTAAACAACAATTACTGACACTTACTCACTCAAAATGATTGTACACGTATCTATAAGTAGGCGTCAACTTTGTCTTTTTTTTCGTTTGGTAGACAAATATTCATATACTTCGTGCTTCTAGGTATAAATATGTTAAAACCGGAAAGATCCAAACCATAAAAAGTGTGCCGTTTGAAGACTATTTTCCAAGATTCACAATTACAATTTGATTTTCATGTGACAAAATACATTTTTTGTAGTTGTTTTATCAGTATTTAATTGTATTTAGAAAAAGTATACTGAGGTATAATAAATATACTCTATTTTATCAGAGATGAAGTCGATTCTAAAGATACAGCACGTTTGTCAATATGCAAGGTGTAATGGAAGGAGTTTTCTCAGCACCACCCCAGGGACAAGAGTTCTACCCTATGATGTGATTGTTGTAGGTGGTGGCCATGCAGGGACAGAGGCTGCGTGTGCTGCAGCCAGGATGGGAGTACAGACATTGCTTGTTACACACAAATTTGAAACAATTGGTAAACATGGGTTTGTCTTAATAATATTTAAATCTCACTGTTTTTATACGACCCTCAAAATTTTGCAGTCAGATTATATTATAGGTCTGTTGTCTTCTGTCTGTAGACAGAACAGTTTCCGGGCGATAACTTAAGTTGTAGTTGACAGATCTTTCCAAATTTTGACCGCAATGATTCTAGGCACTTAATAGGCATTGATAAAAGTTGGTTTTGATGGGGTATTGTAACACGATCTGTTTCTAGATAAGGGGTCTAAAATGAGCTCAAAGTTAAAAAATTCAACTATTTTAAAGGCATATTCAACACTTGAAATAGAAAAACAAGACAAATGTCTAAGATACAATTGGTCCATCATATTACTGTGTCCAGCAAATTACATTGTCCACACTTGCTTTTAATATACATTTATTCAACTTTCTCTTGTCGGGGGGGCCCGGGTGGATCAATGAGTTCCTAACAACTCATACAAACCTATCGCCAATATGGCGTGGGTTCGCAACCAGCTTTGTAAATTACAAAAAGGGTTCATTCGACTCGCAGCCATGAGTGATACAGTTTACCAGTTGCTTGCCCATGGTCAGTGGTTCTCTCCGGGTACTTCAGCTTCTTCCACCACTAAAGCTGGTCGCCATGATATAGCTGAAATATTGCTGAAAGTGGCGCTAAATTAAAACACAATAAATCATTAAATCATCATCTCTTGTCGGCATGTTATATTTGTTGCACATGCTGAATGTTAAGCAACCAACAATAATAAAATAATATCAAAATGCCTACTAAGGAATGACAAAAGGTAGATCATATTTTTACATTCTGTAAATTGTGAATTATTTTGACACATATATATTTCCCTTGATAAAAGACTTTCCTCCTTTTGCCATTATTCTGACATATTTATTTCCTGAAGTAAATGATTTATCTCCCTTTGCCATTATTCTGACTTATTTATTTCCTTAAGTAAATAATTGTTATCTCCCTTTGCCATTATTCTGACATACTTATTTCCTTAAGTAAATGATTTATCTTCCTTTGCCATTATTCTGTCATATTTATTTCCTTAAGTAAATGATTAATCTCCCCTTGCCATTATTCTGACATATTTATTTCCTTAAGTAAATGATTTATCTCCCTTTGCCATGATTCTGACATATTTATTTCCTTAAGTAAATGATTTATCTCCCCTTGCCATTATTCTGACATATTTATTTCCCGAACTAAATGATTTATCTCCCTTTGCCATTATTCTGACATATTTATTTCCTGAAGTAAATGATTTATCTCCCTTTGCCATTATTCTGACATATTTATTTACTGAAGTAAATGATTTATCTCCCTTTGCCATTATTCTGACATATTTATTTCCTTAAGTAAATGATTTTTCTCCCTTTGCCATTATTCTGACATATTTATTTCCTAAAGTAAATGATTTATCTCCCTTTGTCATTATTCTGACATATTTATTTCCTTAAGTAAATGATTTATCTCCCTTTGCCATTATTATGATATATTTATTTCCTTAAGTAAATGATTTATCTCCCTTTGCCATTATTCTGACATATTTATTTCCTGAAGTAAATGATTTATCTCCCCTTGCCATTATTCTGACATATTTATTTCCTGAAGTAAATTATTTATCTCCCTTTGCCATTATTCTGACATATTTATTTCTTTAATTAAATGATTTATCTTCCTTTGCCATTATTCTGAAATATTTATTTCCTTAAGTAAATGATTTATCTCCCTTTGCCATTATTTTGACACATTTTTTCCTTTAAGTAAATGATTTATCTCCTTTTGCCATTATTCTGACATACTTATTTCCTTAAGTAAATGATTTATCTTCCTTTGCCATTATTCTGTCATATTTATTTCCTTAAGTAAATGATTTATCTCCCTTTGCCATTATTTTGACACATTTTTTCCTTTAAGTAAATGATTTATCTCCTTTTGCCATTATTCTGACATATTTATTTCCTAAAGTAAATGATTTATCTCCCCTTGCCATGAATCTGACATATTTATTTCCTTCATTCTCTATCCAGAGTTGTCTTCCCGCTATGCTCCAACACCTCCCAGGCTCTGTCAACGCTCATTTTACAAGATTTTTGTAAAATTTAGAAACAGTAACAAAATGTACTTAAAATTGTTTTAATTATTGTAAATATCAATAAAGATGAAAATAAATCACTCATTTCAAATCAATTCTCTCTTAAAAAGAATTTCCCCCACACTTCTTGGAGAACTATTTTGCGGAGGTAAAAATAAAAAACGATCACATGATAGACAAAATGGAGGATAGAGTGAAACATGTCGTCAACAAGTACGACGATGTTTTGATCATGTGATTGAAAACGGTGATGTCATGTGATTTTGGGACTATTTTTCAGAGGTGTGGTGGAGCTTAGCGGAAACAACAACTCTGGATAGAGAATGTATTTCCTTAAATAAATGATTTATCTCCCTTTGTCATTATTCTGACATATTTATTTCCTAAAGTAAATGATTTATCTCCCCTTGCCAAGTATCTGTTGTGTACTCTACACAACTTACATGAAATAGTTTTATCTTTGACTTCTGCAGAATTATCTCCCTTGCCAAGTATCTGTTGTGTACTCTAGGATGCAGGGGATAGTACTTTTAACCAAAATCTACGGCAATTGACAGTGTTTCTATTTGTTGCTATTATTTAGTCAAGGACACTACACATCAACAAATGAAAGCGCTATGAAAGTGAAATAGTAATGAAATTGTCAGTCAATATACAAAAATGGTATTTGTTGCTCACTTAAAATATAAAATGAGGTTTACATATAGAAATTTCAAATTCAAAATACCACTAAATTGTACGGACGGTATTACACTTCCACAATATGGAATTTATAAAAAGCAAAACACAGGGACAAAACTGAATAAAAGCATTTCATCTGCACATAGCATCCTACCAAAAAACGCTTTCAGCAGCCCTAATGACCATGAAAATTTTGTGCATTACCTCTTTACATGGGGGCTGCCATTAATCAACTGGTATCCTATGTCGAAAAACACAGGGTCAGTACAGGAGCGTACCTGTGCCGGTAGCAGCTTATAATCTCAAATCCAATGTATTTTGCAGAAAAGCTTTTACAGAAATTAATCACCTTTGAAATTATACTGAAGAATTGTCAGTCATTTTAGCTATAAAGTCTCATTTTTTTTTAAATATCACCATACTGCTCTACTAATAAATAAGGGAGGGGGACAAATAGAGGCTACTATCCCCTGCATCCTTAAGAAGACCAAAAATAATCTGCATCATCCACTGTATATTTTTTTCCTAATAATTTATCCAATTTGAAACAAGAATAACTATATTTGAACACTTACAGATGTTACAGACTCTATTTAGAAATGTTTAAACAAGTACACTGTTCTTTACAAATTTACAGGAATTTGTCTGCAATATCCAAATTGCTTAAAAAAATTCCAAAAAATCAAGATAGACCTCTATAAGGAGCCCTTATCTAATTCTGGAAAGACTGAATCATAGGGAATATAAAGATGCCTTCCTACTGCAGGATATTAACATCAAAATGCATAAAATGATGATTTTAATGTGCTCGGCCACTTTAAACAGACTGGAAATTACTACTACAGATTAAAAAAAAAAAAAATTCCTAGTGATCAAAATACAGAAAACATGAAATTTACATGCTGGACATAAATTTACATCAACACTAAAAGAGTCTTACACGGACATTTCCAGTAGTTCTTCTGTGTCTGTTCTACAAAGGTGCCATACCAGTTCAGAGGAATTTGTTGATGCTCTATCTGCACAGTGTGATGGAGATGTACTTCCAACAAAGCTGAGATCTGTCAAAATAAAAGATGAAAATGAAAATGACTGAAATATCTGAGGATAAATTTGATATCTACGCTTTATTACTATCACTGGGTCGATACCTCTGCTGGTGGACTATTAGTCCCTTAGGCTATCATTCGCCCAATAGTCAGTGCTTCAGCACTGCCATGGTTTAATAGATATGTGTTATTGAAATTTACAGTTTCTAAATAATGGAAGTATTATTAAAATTAAGGTTCTCCTTCCTCAGGCATAGGTGACCTTTGCCGATTTTGGCGATCCTATTTAGGCCCTTTGGTTTACTTGCGCGCAAAACTTTTTACATTATTTGGCTTTCCAACCTTTCGATTTTGAGTGTACCTGATGAAGGTTATTCCAGAAACGCATTGTGCACACTAAAACTATTTTTTTTCTTAATGTACTCGCTTACTTTACAAATTTCTTTATCGGTGAGCTTAGTTTTGTAAAAAATTGTCATATTGCATTGTAAAATAAAATTATGTAGTGAACAAAAAATATTGTATTTTGTTAATGCATAGTTACTATGGGAAAGTTTGATGATGCCAGTTTGACTTAACTGCAATAAAAAAAAACGAATAAAAACAAACACATTACATGACAAAGAAACTTTTTTGTCAGCTAATTCATGAATATTTACCATTGCAATACTTTGGGGACGGATTTAACAAAATTGGGAAAAACGACAAAAAACAGAGTTATCTATCTTGAATTGCAGTATTATTTTTAAATTCATTTTCTCATGACATTTCTCACATTCAGGTATTAAACTGAAGCATGCCAAGTAGCAAAAAACATGTATATTTAGAAAAAACAAATGACTTAATTTTAATATTTTTTTTCTTAAATTCTGTAATTTTCTTAAGGATGCAGGGGATAGTACTTTTAACCAAAATCTACGGCAATTGACAGTGTTTCTATTTGTTGCTATTATTTAGTCAAGGACACTACACATCAACAAATGAAAGCGCTATGAAAGTGAAATAGTAATGAAATTGTCAGTCAATATACAAAAATGGTATTTGTTGCTCACTTAAAATATAAAATGAGGTTTACATATAGAAATTTCAAATTCAAAATACCACTAAATTGTACGGACGGTATTACACTACCACAATATGGAATTTATAAAAAGCAAAACACAGGGACAAAACTGAATAAAAGCATTTCATCTGCACATAGCATCCTACCAAAAAACGCTTTCAGCAGCCCTAATGACCATGAAAATTTTGTGCATTACCTCTTTACATGGGGGCTGCCATTAATCAACTGGTATCCTATGTCGAAAAACACAGGGTCAGTACAGGAGCGTACCTGTGCCGGTAGCAGCTTATAATCTCAAATCCAATGTATTTTGCAGAAAAGCTTTTACAGAAATTAATCACCTTTGAAATTATACTGAAGAATTGTCAGTCATTTTAGCTATAAAGTCTCATTTTTTTTTAAATATCACCATACTGCTCTACTAATAAATAAGGGAGGGGGACAAATAGAGGCTACTATCCCCTGCATCCTCTACACAACTTACATGATACAGTTTTATCTTTGACTTGCTGCAGATCTGAAGTTTTCTCCAAGTAATCTGATCTCCTCCACCAATAACACAGACCCTAAGGATGTACATGTAAATGAAATATTTTTTAAAGTATGTTTAAGCACTTATAATCCTTTGGATTTACAACTACCTATGCAATTAGTGTCTATCACCTCTAAAGTTGTGAGTTTGAAGCCTGTGCATTTTTATCGGTGGTTTTCGCCAGGTACTCTGGTTTCCTCCATCAATAAAATTGACTGCCACGATATAGCTGAAATATTGTCGAAAGTGGCATTAAACACCATACACCAACCACAACCTTATAATCCTGACATACATATACATGTGATTACATTGGATTTTATGTATTATAAGGTGAGATGTCATGTAACCCATCATTTGGTGGTATTGGTAAAGGACATTTGATGAAGGAGATTGATGCCTTAGATGGAGTGTGCGCCAGAATATGTGGTAAGTTGGTCCATCTAACAGTGATACTTTAAATAAGTGTGTGCCAGAATAAATGGTAATTTTGATAAGAAAAACTAAACAGTGTCGGTGATGATCACCAATTCCACCAATATCAATAAAACAAACAATCACCTTTACTCACTGAAAAAAGAAAGACCATAGTATATGATGTTGAAAATTCAGATCCTGGGTTAGGACAGGTACAACAATGTGGTGGGATTAAACCGGTTAATGAAATCCCTTGTTTATGTAACAGGTGGAATTTGTTATTGTAATAATGGAATTGCAAACTGACTTGAACACAAAAAGTTCATAAATATCCAGGTGAGCCATACAGGATGGGTTTTGTAGGGTTTGGATAAACTAAAATGTTGTGAAGGGTGGCCTCAGTTGTTAGTATTATTAATCCTGTACATAATGTATGTTTTGTATCTGAAATCTAGAATGACAGCAACTGCAGAACATATTGTATTAAGATAGAAAAGACAACCATGAATTTCTTATCCCATACACAAAAAAGTATATACAGTCAAACTTGTAATAAGAGGTCACCTTTGAGCAAAGAAAAGGTGGCCTTATAAGACAGATGACCTCTTAAAAGAAGTTCAATTCAGATGAAATTCTCTATGACAGGACAAGAAATAGGTGCCCTCTTAATAAAGGTGACTGCTTAATAGAGGTGACCACATGAGCAGGTTTGACTGTATATACAGTATATAAAATGGTTGTCCTTTGTGTTTGAAATATCAGTGTAGTGCTGCAAAATGTTTTGTTAAAATTGATCAAATGTAAAGGAAATTACATTGTATACTTATGTGGCAGATACTGAAGTGCGGAGGAATATAAGATGACACCGGAAGCCTAAAACGGAACTCCTCGGGATTATCTACCTCATTCGTGTCACCTGTTATATTACTGTTGAAGCACACAGACGTCACTCCAGACTCAGCAGACTCAACTGTGGTTATACACCATATTATAAGTGAGTTGTAATTACAGGTAATGTCTGACACTTATATAATTTAATTGTAATGTTTTGTTCTATTTATAGACAAATCAGGAATACAGTATAAAGTTCTAAATAGAAGTAGAGGCCCTGCTGTATGGGTAAGTACATGTAAGTGAGTGATTGTTGTGTAATGCCAAGTTATGTAGCATAATATACTAGATAAAGTATTGTTTTAATGCAATGAATTACAACCAAATAAATGACATTAGGAGTGGAATGCATTATGGATGTTTAATAAAAAAAAAATTCAACGATATTTCTGTTAAATCATGGCACTGTGTTTTATTGATAGAGAAAAACAGAGTACATTGTACCTTAAGGAAACCAACAACCTTCAATAAATAATGTTCAAATGTAATGATGTATGATCACAGACATTGTTAAACCTGAGACATTCAAGTGGGAAGAAGTGATATGGTTCATACAAAGACAAGACCAGGTCTTACAGTCTTCAAACTTTTGAGTGTGATTTTTGTACTCTTACTGAAAAAACAACCAATCAGAACACACCAATAATAAAGTACTGAAAAAACAACCAATCAGAACACCAATAATAAAGTACTGAAAAAACAACCAATCAGAACACCAATAATAAAGTACTGAAAAAACAACCAATCAGAACACCAATAATAAAGTACTGAAAAAACAACCAATCAGAACACCAATTATAAAGTACTGAAAAAACAACCAATCAGAATGCCAATAATAAAGTACTGAAAAAACAACCAATCAGAACACCAATAATAAAGCACTGAAAAAACAACCAATCAGAACACCAATAATAAAGTACTGAAAAAACAACCAATCAGAACACCAATAATAAAGTATTCTGATTGGACGATTTAAGAGTAAAGGTACTTAAAAGCTTTTGCCTTTCTGTATATCCATGGTAGTCTTAACTTGTACCTGCTCTGTATCTCCATGGTAGTCTTAACTTGTACCTGCAGATTTATTTCTATGCTAAATAAGGATAACAGATATAAATGCTGTATGATTTATCTAGAAGGTGGTCTTGGATTTCTGAAATATGCTATTGATATTGAAAAGGCATCAATGTTTTATCGGTCCTCTGTACAATAGGAATACATTAGAATAAAATTGTTAGTGGAGGTGGTATTGAATGGGTTAGGGTTATGGTGTTTAATGCCAATTTCAACAATATTTCAGTTATATTGTGGTTGTTAGTTTTATTGGTGGAGGAAGCCAGAGTATCCAGACAAAACCATAGACCTGTCGCAAGTCACTGACAAACTTTATAACATAATTCTGTATTGAGTACACCATGTCATGAGCAACTCTCAACTTTAGTGTAATAGGCACTGTTTGTATAGTTAGTTGTAAATCTAACTACCATACGATCACGACCACGTTCGCCCTGCTATTACAAGCAGTCACACTTTATAATTAAGAAAAATGAATTAATGAATTTAAATGGTAACTATGAATTTCGAAAGTTATTTAGACAATAATATGTTATATGAAGAGTCTAATATATTTATGAAGATCAACACTGTATATTTACATTGTAATTTTTGTCACGTATATATAAATATGTTCTTTCAAAAAAGCAAACAAATATACAATAAAAATAAGGATAACAGGGGTTAGCCAAGGTGTTTATTGATTAATGATAAAAGTACCATGAAATAAATAATGAAGAATTTATAATATACAATGAATTTATAGGGTCCAAGAGCACAGATAGATAGAGACATATACAAGAGACATATACACAAGGAAGTAAAAAGCACCGATAATTTAACTATAGAAATATCACCCGTGGAGGACCTCATTCTGAAACAGGCACATCATCCTGACCATGAACTGATGAAACAAGAATGTTGTGGTGTTAAATTAGGTATAAACATACATATAGTTGTCCAGCTGATACTAAGTTTACTTTTTACGACATAAATATAATTTTGTAGATTTACAGTGAAATCTGTTGAGAGCAAGCTCTGAATAAACTTGAATCCTGTCTAAGTCGATCTTAAATAAAGTCCAAATCCATGTATTCTTTGTTAATTTAACCTGTATTAACCAAACACCTGTCTATTCTAAATACAAAAGTTGGTCCCAATGATGTTCAGTTTAGACAGCTTTCTCTGTATACCTTAAGTCTTGATCCAAACAGCATATTGCAGAAAATTAAGAAACATTTAGTGTCCACTTAAATGTTCAAGTGTAGGTTAAAGCTGCTATATGCATTGCCAGCTGCAGGCACAGGTCAGAGAATTGCTTTCTCCGTCCGTCCATCTGTCCGAAACAACGATAGGATACCTAGTTTTTGTAATCTGTAACTACAATTCAATCTTTGCATGCTGATTACACTCATATTGAAAATGTGCTCCTTTTATTTTGCACAGATTAATTTTTTTTCACATGTGTGGAACTTCAATCTGATTAAAATCAGCTGTTATGATATGCTCTCTCTAACATCTGACAATTAGAGGTTGTATAGAGATGAACTTTCGTATATTAATTCTAATTAATATAATCTGCCTATCAGAGAGTTTTATGTATTGCAATGTAATAATAAAAACTCAAAAGACACTGTTAAGATTTGCCAGCGACCTTTTCGTTGTCTGATCGTGTCTTCATCTGCACATGACCTCTAATTAAGCTCTGTCACATGTTAGGGGGGGAGTGTAGTGTAGTGTAACAGCTTATTTGAATCAGATTGGTGGAACATTTTGTCATTTTTGTCATCCTCGTACTTTATAGTAAAAGTTTTTTATATATTTGTTGTCACATGTTAGGGGGGAGTGTAGTGTATTTTAACAGCTGATTTAAATCAGATTGGTGGAACTTTTTGTCATTTTTGTCATCCCTGTACTTTTTTATATATTTGTTGTCACATGTTAGGGGGGAGTGTAGTGTATTTTAACAGCTGATATGAATCAGATTGGGGGAACCTTTTTATTGTTGTCGTCATCCCATACGCTATAGTAAAAGTTTTTATATATTTCTTGACAGGTGATGGTAAGGTAGTGTATGGTAAAACTGTGATATTGACGGCTGGTACATTTTTACGAGGAAGTATAAATATTGGTCTAGATGTTTATCCAGCGGGCAGAATGGGAGACCAGGCAGCTGTAGGTCTGGCTAAAAGTATAGAAAATGCTGGCTTTACCATAGGAAGACTCAAAACTGGTATTGTTAAAATAAAACACATCTTATCAATAAAACTTTTATAGAAAATGCTGGGTTTAGTTGAAATAAAACTCATTTTATCAATAAATCTTTTATCGGAAAATGCTGGGTTTACCATGGGAAGACTCAAAACTGGTATTATTAAAATAAAACTCATCTTATCACTAAAACTTTTATAGAAAATGCTGGTTTTACCATAGGAAGACTCAAAACTGGTATTGTTAAAATAAAGCACATCTTATCATTAAAACTTTTATAGAAAATGCTGGGTTTACCATAGGAAGACTCAAAACTGGTATTGTTAAAATAAAACTCATCTTATCACTAAAACTTTTATATAAAATGCTGGGTTTACCATAGAAAGACTCAAAACTGGTATAGTTAAAATAAAGCACATCTTATCAATAAAACTTGTATAGATAATGCCATGACTTTTCCAGAATTTTTTTATAGAGGGTCGGAAGTTGGTATTGAAATAAAAGTGCCTTCTGACCACTTGTGAGAAGTTTATCAGTAACTAGCAGATTAATGATGGTTTTCATGGGGTTCTCCAGTTACCTCCCCTAATAAAATTGTCCCCCACGATATGATTGAAATATTGTTAATAGTAATAGTGTGTCCAATCATTGATTATGATCGGAAATCGGTTGATTATTTGAAATTCACAAATTATCCTTTTCAAAGCTTAAAACTTACATAGATTCATCAAGGTTATGAAGACTAGCACTTATTTCATGATAATAAAATACAATTATGAGTGATTTAAGACTGAAAGCTAAGTCATCAATTACATTTGTACTAGCTGCGGAACCGTAACCCTTATGGTCCTTGGCCAGTTTTCTGACGCAAATATCAGAAAACTGGCCAAGGACCAAAGGGCTACGGTTCCGCAGCTACATTTGTACCTGAAAAAATATTTTCAGTTACCTTCTATCAAACAACACATTCCGATTATAATCGAAAATCGAATTGGTAACAGGCATCTGATTGTTCCAATTAGTCAAACTTTTTTTCTAGCCAATTCCCAACACTAGCTAATAGTGACTTTGAAGAATATATTTGACATGCTGGAATTTGTAATTTAGTTAAAATAGAAGTCAGTTGGAGTTACCTCCCTTATAATAAGAAATGTTTATCTTTATGTGGAATTTTAAAGGAGAAGACAGTTAAATTGTGGAATCAGTAATTCAAACTGATATTTTAGTTTAATATATTTCTCACATTTTCGATCTTTAGTGTATATAACTGTATCAGTGGTGTAATGGTTAGTGTGCTTGCCTTGAGTGCTGTAGATCATGGGTTCAAGCATTGGTCGGGTCAAGACTGAAATTTGTATTTGTTATCTCTCCACTATGTATGCAGCATTAAGGAGTAAGAGCAAAGATTGGTTGTCGTGGAATATGGATAATGTGTCTGAGTGGAGTAACATATCTACCTGCAGATTGTTGTTTCAGTGAGCTAGCACTATAAAAGTTCAACTGAGCCTGTTGATCAAGTACAAAGTGGACATCATTATCATCTTATTGAAATATGGCTCATTCTTGCCATGATATTGCTTAAAAATTGCAGCCACTCACTCACTCACTCAATGGTGAGCATAGCTCTTACCTCAAAGTTAGTACAAGACTACTCCTAACCTACAGGTCAGCTGTACTCTTAACCTCTATCAAATACATTATTATTATTGTGCTGTTCATATCTCTATAATCTGTTGGGGCCGTCGTGGTCGTGATCATATGGTATTTGGATATACAACTACCTGTGCAATCAGTACCTATCACCACTAACGTTGTGAGTTCGAATCCTGCTCATGGCGAGGTATACTCGATACAGCATTATGTGAAAAAGTTTTCAACGACTTGCGACTGGTCTGTGGTTTTCTCTGGAACCTCCGCTTTCCTCCACCAATAAAACTGACACCACGGTATAACTTGAATATTGCTGAAATTGGCATTAAACAATATAACCTAACCCAACCCCCTATGACCTGTTAGTCTGTTTCATCTTAAGGTACACCACCCAGATTAGATGGTAAAACAATAGATTTCTCTAGAACAGAGCCAAAATATGGAGATGATCCTCCTCAACCATTCTCTTACCTCAACGATGAAGTCTGGATAAAGGTTAGTTACTCTTCATTACCTTGGTTGTGTAATGGTTAGCATGCTCGCTTTGAGAGTGGTAAATCATGGGTTTAATACCGACCCTGTCAGGTCAATCCAAAGACTATTAATGTCGTATTTGTTGCTTCTCCTCAAAATATGTAGTAAGGCATAAAAACAAAGACTGGTTGGCTCTGACTTTGATAATTTGTCCCAGTGGAGCGACATGTCTACCTACAGACTGTTGTTTCAATGAGTTACCACTATCATAATCCAACTACTTTTATATGTCTAGTACAAAACAGATATCATCTCATTAAAAGAGTTCCATGTTATCTATAATCTATATAAAAATAATTAAAAAAAAATTAAATTGTGTGATGTGTAGAGCTTGGTTGATTTGATTTGATTTTTGGTGTTTTAACACCACATTCAGCGATATCTCAGCTATGGTGGTTTTAGTGGTGGAAGAAGTCGGATCACCCGGAGAGAACCACCGACCATGGGAAAGCAACTGGTAAACTCTATCACTTGTGGCTGCGATGTAGAGCTTGGATCAAGTTCCATGTTATCAGTAATTTATTAACGTTTTTTTTTTTTATGGGTAGAGCTCCGACCAGGTGCCATGTTATATGACACAGACAAATGAAGATGTTGACAAGATTTGTATGGAGACTCTTCACCTCAACAGACATGTACAAGAAGAAACCAATGGACCAAGGTAAGTTCTTCTCTTTGTCATTATAAGGCTCACCACACTTGATAAAAACTGGGTGACATGACTCAGCTGACTGCGAAGTGAGGGAAAATATGAGAAACTTTCAAAAAGCTTGCATCTATTTTAATGTTTCTTTCCCCACTACCACATGTCCCCCTACCTTTAACAAAACAAACGTGCTGAACAATGATCTTAAAAAGTATCAACAGTTTGGAATAAAATATTGAATATCAACCCCTGTAAAGGTCAACTTTCAGGAACATGAGAGCTCATTATACGTGAATATTGCAGAAAAAGTATGATTTTTGGTATCAAAAATATCAACTTCCAAAGGCTGACAGTGCAACTAAAACCTGGCCTGGATTTGGTGTTCCCTACATATCATTCATTCGCTAGTAACTTAGAATTTGATTTGATTTACTAACTATCCTTTTATTTCAAGAAATAATTGATGGCAGCCCAATGTTTATTGTAGATTTTATCATGGGGTATTTCATCTTTATGTGAAAATATTACGCTGATCTATTGATGGTAAAATCGTAAATAAACCACAGGATGACATACCAGTACATTATTTTGATTCTAACAAGAAAACGTAAAAATAATAATTTAAAATTTAATGGAGAATTTTACAGATACAATGGTTCCCACAAAATATGCTGGTTTTTTACAGTTTTCATCCCATATTACAATTCTTCTTATACTAAAAGCTGTCACCAAAAAAGATTGATTTGAGACTTGAAACATTTAATAATTTACTGAGAGGTGTATTATTGTTGTGGTGTGTATATTGAATAGTGTTACATTGTAATATTATTGGCATAATATATAATTTGAAATGTTTGTACATGTACATGTGGATAAACAAATTTCCCATAATTCATTAGTCTCTGAAGTAGTCATCTATTATTTTTTTTTATGTAGAAGAAAAGTAATTTAGTTATTAAATCAAGAAGAGTTGTTCATTTTTTTTTTTTAATAGTCCAGAAAACATATGTACAAATGATTTAATTCTATAGAAATAAAGAGTACCGCTCTACAACAGGTCTCGAGTGCGGTAGATCGTGGGTTCGAGCCCTGATCTGGTCAAACCAATGACTATGAAATTAGTATTTGTTGCTTTTCCGCTAAGCACGCAGCATTAAGGAGAAAGAGCAAAGACTTATTGACTCGGAATCAGGATAATGT
Source organism: Bathymodiolus septemdierum (assembly GCA_963383655.1). NCBI lineage: Eukaryota > Metazoa > Mollusca > Bivalvia > Mytilida > Modiolidae > Bathymodiolus > Bathymodiolus septemdierum. Next base: position 34,953,604 of record OY726523.1, read on the forward strand.
GTCAAGGTGAGGCGACATATCAATACGTAGACTGTTGTTTTAGTGATCTAGCATTCTAAAAATCCAACTAAGCATGTTTGTCTAGTACAAAGCAGACCTCATCATCATCATCGTCTCATTGAAAATTAACTGAAAAATTGCTTATTTGGCAATAAGCAACAATCACTCACTCACTCTACTGCAGGTTAGGGGTGGTTTCACTTCATTTTTATAGTACGAGTTATGTTCATTTTTGTGGACCCTACTTTGACTGTGAAATGAAGAACAGTCATTAAAGTGCTGTTTCTTTGCTTTAATTTTTGCTTAGGTGTAAAATTTGATAATCTCTCATGTTCATATTTACACCTGTATCCTTTCTTACTAATAATAAAATGAAAAACTTAAGTATTCAAATCAAAATAATTATAAAAATTGAAATAATCTCTAATGGTATTTACTAAAAGTATAAATAAGTTTTATAAAGTCTTGTGTCATTGATTTACAATTTGTTGTTTACGTCTCCCTGTGTCATGTAAATCTGTTGTTGAAAATAAGAAATTAAGAGAATAAAAATCAGAATATTTCTAGAGTTATCTCCCATTTCAATCATCAAATGTAATATTGTTGAAATCCAAAAAAAAGGAGCTATTTCTTGGTTTTGGTTTATTGTGTTTAATGCCATTTTCAACAATATTTCAGCTATATCTTAGCGATCAATTTTATTGGTGGAGGAAACCAGAGAAAACCACCGACCTGTCACAAGTCACTGACAAACTTTATCACATAATGTTGTATCGAGTACACCTCGCCATGAACAGGGTTCAAACTCACGACTTTAGTGGTGATAGGCACTGATTGCACATGTAGTTGTAAATCCAACTACCATGCGATCATGACCATGATGGCCCTCTATAAATATATATATATATATACAATGTATATATATAAAATACATTTTATACAATTTTATTTATGTAAATTTTGTCTATATCTTAAATCAGTTATAAAAATGAAGGTTGTGTATACTTTAAAATGAGCTATTTGTTTTATTAAAGAGTTGTAAGTAGTCAGGAATTATTAGAATTTATTATACATATTTTTTTACTATATAAAAGTAATAAGACCATTCAGATGTTTTTTGGAAAATTTGCTGATGAGAGAGAATACCTACTGAACAACCCAAACATATATATGCAGAGGGAGACAATAGGTTGTCGCCTGGTCCACAACCCCTGACAACCGGAAATTTGTTGAAAATTTCTGTTTTTTTCAGTCTGGTTCCGTAATTGTATTTTCTATACTAGAAATCATTTTGTTGTCTTCCGCAAAACAAAGCATTCAAGTCAGAAACATCTTAGAGTAGTTTCTACAAAGCAAAGCATTCAAGTCAGAAACATCTTAGAGTAGTTTCAGTATAATAAAACAGTTATTGCCTTCATATGAGATGAACATCAAGCTGTCAAAACTTGAGAGGTTGTTTTCCTTCGGATTGGCAACTTCCGATGTTTACCTCATATGGAGGCAATAATTGTATATTGTAGCTGTTGTATAATACTATCTTCGTGTAATGAGCTGGGATCTGTTGTTGAACTTGTGATTAAGCTTGATCATATGATTAGCCTTAATTACATGATTCATTCCTAATCACATAATTAGATAATTCAATAATTAAATATGATTTGTTAATACATTGATTAAAAAAGAGTTCAGCAACAAAATTTAATCATTGCAGTAGCTAAGTATGAGATTAGGAATTAATTATGTAATTAGGGCTAATCATATGATTAGTTTAATCACAAGTTCAACAACGGACCCCAGTCATAAGTGTATACTTGTAGTATGAATAATAATGGAAAACTTTTATTCTAATATATTAAAAAAAATTTTTTTAGTTCTGAAGAAAAATATTTAAGCCACAAGGTTAACATAATTCAGTTGTATTTAAGCTGTCACTGTATAAATATAAAAAATATTTTAAAATCTGTAAAGCTTTAAAAGCTAAATTTACTATTTTACTTATTTTTTCCTTTTGTAAAAAAATGTACAGAAACTAGGACTTTGAACTGTTTATATGTAACCATGACAACCATGTTGTAGTATTTTGATGCATACAATTTGCCTACTTAAAGAGGTAACATTTTAAGTATGAAAATTTAGAAATCTAATTTTATGTGTTTGATGATGTGTTTATATATTCAGGTAAGAGTCCTCATCCATGTCATTGTGCTTATGTTTACCATTATCAGCTGTTGTTTATCAGTAACTCCCAGCCCACTTTACTATAAATAATGACATTTTAATGCACATGTCTCCTGATCAGTCTGATCGGATGTTTCTGGTTTGTCATCAGTCTGTTACATTACATAATATAATAACAAATTTACAACAATGTAACTGATTTGTTTTGTCAACAACAGCTGATAATATTCTGACTCCTATTTATGAGGGTCTTTACCATATTAATGTACAGATCAGACTCTGTTTCTGCTTTTTATCCTGTTCCCTGTTATAAATTCCTTTGAATGTTTTATTTTCATCAATATAACTGATTTGTTTTGTCAACAACAGCTAATAATATTCTGACTGTATTTATGAAGGTCTTAATCATACCATATGTATACATCAGATTCTGCTACCATTTTTTATTGTGTTCCTTATTATAAATCCATATTTTACAACAATAATGAATATAACTGATTTTTTTGTCAACAACAGCTGACAATATTCCGACTGTATTTATGAGGGTCTTTACCATATTAATGTACATCAGATTCTGTTTTTACGTTTTTTTTATGGTAGGGGATACCATAAAAAAAATGTAAAAACAGAATCCTTTGGGGGTTTCAACCATAATTCTGTATACAAGATTCTGTTTCCATTTATATGATGTTCCCTATTATAAATCCCTTGGGAGTCTTAACCGTAATTATGTTCCTTTTTTTACTGTTGTTCCCTATTATATATCCTTTTTGACTTTGTAGTCATTTGGCCACTTTTAGTACTTTAATGCTGGAGTGGATGTTAACAAGTATTTACTACTTTAAGTATGTTGGAACATGTCTAATCATTTATTGTTGTTTCAGTGCACTAGCACTATAGAAAAAACATTTTTCTGCAGAAATACAAACTTGATTGAATCTAAACTGTAAATGAATGATCATAGGATGCTCCCATACAAAGTTTACATTTTTTTATGTGAACTAAAAATTCAAGATGGCTGCCACTAAGACAAATTATGGGAAAAGATTAAATAGTTGTGGTCAACAATATATTTCACCAATATCAACAAAGTGAACATCTACCTCTTATCTCAGCACAAAAAGTTAAAAGGACCACACTATTTGTTGATGGAGATCCAGGTTGTGGCTTGGGACAGGCAAACAAATATGGCAGGGTTAAATTGATGAATGGATCCCTCCTAATAATAGGATCCCCAATGCCACCTGAGATAAACAACAGTTTAACATAAAACTCTACTAAGCAGCTAAGTTCTTCAGAGTTGATTACTTTGTACAGTCAAACTGCTTTAGTGACTGCCTCTATTTAAGAAATAAATCATGGAAGCCAGAATGTGTTTTGAGTTTTAACATGGATTGGCAGATAAAATTTACTAATATCCGCCAACCCATGTTAAAACTCAAAACACATTCTGGCTTCCATGATTTATTTCAATTCTGATATGTCTAAGAGTGCAAATACTGTAGTATACTTTGATTGGAAGATGGTAATTTATATTTACGTTTGTGGAAAATGTCGCACACAATTTATGCTGCCAATGGGAAAGTCAGTCACATTCGGCGGCGCATGTGCGAATGAGATTATACCATCGATAAATTGCTTGTTTGTCTTCAAAGGGAATGAAGGACGCCATGTTAGAATAAGTAATAACTTAATCAAAATGTATTATGGTGACCTTAATTTTTATTTCCATACACAGTGTATTTCATATCAATTAAACCTGTATTAAGCAACCACCTGTCTTATGTGACCATATTTCAATGTTCACTTGGAAGGTCACATAAGACATAAGAACTTGTCTAATCCGACACACCAAGGGACCAGGGAAATGTGTCATATTGTACAGGATGTCGGAATAGTCGCAGGTTTTATTTTAGTTTACAGAAATACTTTGGGACCATAAATATTTGTCGGATGTCACAGGATGCCAGAAAACTAAGGTGTTGGATTGCACAAGTTCCACTGTATATTCAATTATAATCCAAAGATTTAAACAAGATTAATTAACTAGTAATATACCTTTAATTGATACCAATGCCATATGTTCCTTATTGTAGAGATCAAATTTATTACATCTTGTAGATATCGATCTTAATTTCTTAATATTTATTTGCTTAAAGGTGTCATAATTAGATACAAAGACTTGATTTACAGCCTGGAGAAATGATATCAAACTGAAACAGATGTTTTGACGAATTTTCATAAATCATATTCAATACTGAAATGTGTAAGACATCTGTACATATGTTATATAGGTTTGTAGAGATACAGAATTCTGTATGATGGTATACAAACTCTGTCTGTAGTGTAACTCAATTCCATTCATAGATATATTTATGTCATGTGCTTAAGAATTGTGTTCAGTGATTAGATGTGGGGTTGTTTTTGTTTTGTTGATATTGGTGGAATTGCTGACCATCACTGTTTAGTCAGTAAGTGATTGTTGTTTAACGCCAAAATGAGAAATTTTTCAGTTATAGCATGGCGAGAACAAGATACATTCGATGAGATGATGAGGATGTCTGCTAGACCAACACACTTTATACTAGACCAACACTCTTTGTACTAGACCAACACTCTTTGTACTAGACCAACACTCTTTGTACTAGACCAATACTCTTTTTACTAGACCAACACTTTTTGTACTAGACCAACGCTCTTTGTACTAGACCAACACTCTTTGTACTAGACCAGCACTCTTTGTACTAGACCAATACTCTTTTTACTAGACCAACACTCTTTGTACTAGACCAATGCTCTTTGTACTAGACCAACACTCTTTGTACTAGACCAACACTCTTTGTACTAGACCAACACTCTTTGGACTAGACCAACACTCTTTGTACTAGACCAACACTCTTTGTACTAGACCAACACTCTTTGTACTAGACCAACACTCTTTGTACTAGACCAACACTCTTTGTACTAGACCAGTGCTCTTTGTACTAGACCAATGCTCTTTGTTCTAGACCAACACTCTTTGTACTAGACCAACACTCTTTGTACTAGACCAATGCTCTTTGTTCTAGACCAACACTTTTTGTACTAGACCAACACTCTTTGTACTAGACCAACACTCTTTGTACTAGACCAATGCTCTTTGTACTAGATGAACACTCTTTGTACTAGACCAACACTCTTTGTACTAGACCAACACTCTTTGTACTAGACCAACACTCTTGTACTAGACTAACACTCTTTGTACTAGACCAACACTCTATGTTCTAGACCAGCACTCTTTGTACTAGACGAACACTCTTTGTACTAGACCAATGCTCTTTGTACTAGACCAACGCTCTTCGTACTAGACCAGCACTCTTTGTACTAGACCAACGCTCTTTGTACTAGACCAACACTCTTTGTACTAGACCAACACTTTTTGTACTAGACCAACACTCTTTGTACTAGACCAGCGCTCTTTGTACTAGACCAACACTCTTTGTACTAGACCAACACTCTTTGTACTAGACCAACACTCTTTGTACTAGATCAACACTCGTTGTACTAGACCAGCGCTCTTTGTACTAGACCAACACTCTTTGTACTAGACCAACACTCTTTGTACTAGACCAACACTCTTTGTTCTAGACCAACACTCTTTGTACTAGACCAACACTCTTTGTACTAGACCAACACTCTTTGTACTAGAACAACACTCTTTGTACTAGACCAACACTCTTTGTACTAGACCAGCGCTCTTTGTTACCAATGCTCTTTGTTCTAGACCAACACTCTTTGTACTAGACTTACACTCTGTACTAGAACAACACTCTTTGTACTAGACCAACACTCTTTGTACTAGACCAACACTCTTTGTACTAGACCAACACTCTTTGTACTAGACCAACACTCTTTGTACTAAACCAACACTTTTTGTACTAGACCAATGCTCTTTGTACTAGACCAACGCTCTTTGTACTTGACCAACACTCTTTGTACTAGACCAATGCTCTTTGTACTAGACCAACACTCTTTGTACTAGACCAACGCTCTTTGTACTAGACCAACACTCTTTGTTCTAGACCAGCACTCTTTGTACTAGACCAACACTCTTTGTACTAGACCAACACTCTTTGTACTAGACCAACACTCTTTGTACTAGACCAACACTCTTTGTACTAGACCAGCGCTCTTTGTTACCAATGCTCTTTGTTCTAGACCAACACTCTTTGTACTAGACCAACACTCTTTGTACTAGAACAACACTCTTTGTACTAGACCAACACTCTTTGTACTAGACCAACACTCTTTGTACTAGACCAACACTCTTTGTACTAGACCAACACTCTTTGTACTAGACCAACGCTCTTTGTACTAGACCAACGCTCTTTGTACTAGACCAACACTCTTTGTACTAGACCAACACTCTTTGTACTAGACCAACACTCTTTGTACTAGACCAGCCGTATTTGTACTAGACCAATGCTCTTTGTTCTAGACCAACACTCTTTGTACTAGAACAACACTCTTTGTACTAGACCAACACTCTTTGTACTAGACCAACCCTCTTTGTACTAGACCAATGCTCTTTGTACGAGACCAACACTCTTTGTACTAGAACAACACTCTTTGTACTAGACCAACACTCTTTGTACTAGACCAACACTCTTTGTACTAGACCAACACTTTTTGTACTAGACCAACACTCTTTGTACTAGACCAACACTCTTTGTACTAGACCAACACTCATTGTACTAGACCAACACTCTTTGTACTAGACCAACACTCTTTGTACTAGACCAACACTCATTGTACTAGACCAGCGCTCTTTGTACTAGACCAACACTCTTTGTACTAGACCAGCACTCTTTGTACTAGACCAACACTCTTTGTACTAGACCAATGCTCTTTGTACTAGACCAACACTCTTTGTACTAGATCAACACTCTTTGTACTAGACCAACACTCTTTGTACTAGACCAACACTCTTTGTTCTAGACCAACACTCTTTGTACTAGACCAACACTCTTTGTACTAGACCAACACTCTTTGTACTAGAACAACACTCTTTGTACTAGACCAACACTCTTTGTACTAGACCAGCGCTCTTTGTTACCAATGCTCTTTGTTCTAGACCAACACTCTTTGTACTAGACTTACACTCTGTACTAGAACAACACTCTTTGTACTAGACCAACACTCTTTGTACTAGACCAACACTCTTTGTACTAGACCAACACTCTTTGTACTAGACCAACACTCTTTGTACTAAACCAACACTTTTTGTACTAGACCAATGCTCTTTGTACTAGACCAACGCTCTTTGTACTTGACCAACACTCTTTGTACTAGACCAATGCTCTTTGTACTAGACCAACACTCTTTGTACTAGACCAACGCTCTTTGTACTAGACCAACACTCTTTGTTCTAGACCAGCACTCTTTGTACTAGACCAACACTCTTTGTACTAGACCAACACTCTTTGTACTAGACCAACACTCTTTGTACTAGACCAACACTCTTTGTACTAGACCAGCGCTCTTTGTTACCAATGCTCTTTGTTCTAGACCAACACTCTTTGTACTAGACCAACACTCTTTGTACTAGAACAACACTCTTTGTACTAGACCAACACTCTTTGTACTAGACCAACACTCTTTGTACTAGACCAACACTCTTTGTACTGGACCAACACTCTTTGTACTAGACCAACGCTCTTTGTACTAGACCAACGCTCTTTGTACTAGACCAACACTCTTTGTACTAGACCAACACTCTTTGTACTAGACCAACACTCTTTGTACTAGACCAGCCGTATTTGTACTAGACCAATGCTCTTTGTTCTAGACCAACACTCTTTGTACTAGAACAACACTCTTTGTACTAGACCAACACTCTTTGTACTAGACCAACCCTCTTTGTACTAGACCAATGCTCTTTGTACGAGACCAACACTCTTTGTACTAGAACAACACTCTTTGTACTAGACCAACACTCTTTGTACTAGACCAACACTCTTTGTACTAGACCAACACTTTTTGTACTAGACCAACACTCTTTGTACTAGACCAACACTCTTTGTACTAGACCAACACTCATTGTACTAGACCAACACTCTTTGTACTAGACCAACACTCTTTGTACTAGACCAACACTCATTGTACTAGACCAGCGCTCTTTGTACTAAACCAACACTCTTTGTACTAGACCAGCACTCTTTGTACTAGACCAACACTCTTTGTACTAGACCAATGCTCTTTGTACTAGACCAACACTCTTTGTACTAGACCAACACTCTTTGTACTAGACCAACACTCTTTGTACTAGACCAACACTCTTTGTTGGTCGCAAATGTAATGTATTTGAAGATTTGTCTGTCAATGGTGAGTTGTTGGTCACAAATGTAATGTACATGTATTTGAAGATGTGCCTGTGTCTGATGATTTGTTGGTCGTAAATGTAATGTATTTGAAGATGTACCTGCGGCAAAGGTGATTTCTTGGTCGGTCACAAATGTATTGTATTTGAAGATGTGCCTGCATCAATGGTGATTTGTTGATCGCAAATGTAATGTATTTGAAGATGTGCCTTCGTCAAAGGTGATTTGTTGGTCGCAAATGTAATGTATTTGAAGATTTACCTGTGTAAATGGTGATTTGTTGGTCGCAAATATAATGTATTTGAAGATTTACCTGTGTAAATGGCGATTTGTTGGTCACAAATGTAATGTATTTGAAGATTTTCCTGCGTCAGTGATGATTTGTTGGTCGCAAATGTAATTTAGTTGAAGATTTGCCTTCGTAAATGGTGATTTGTTGGTCTCAAAGGTATTGTATTTAAAGATTTGCCTGCGTCAATGATGATTTGTTGGTCGCAAATGTAATGTATTTGAAGATTTACCTGTGTAAATGGTGATTTGTTGGTCGCAAATATAATGTATTTGAAGATTTACCTGTGTAAATGGCGATTTGTTGGTCACAAATGTAATGTATTTGAAGATTTTCCTGCGTCAGTGATGATTTGTTGGTCGCAAATGTAATTTAGTTGAAGATTTGCCTTCGTAAATGGTGATTTGTTGGTCTCAAAGGTATTGTATTTAAAGATTTGCCTGCGTCAATGATGATTTGTTGGTCGCAAATGTAATGTATTTGAAGATTTGCTTGCATCAATGGTGATATGATGGTCGCAAATGTAAAGTATTTGAAGATTTGCCTTCGTCTAAGGGGGAAGCAATTCACCATATGTACCGAAATTGCGATTATTTTGGGGACGGTTCGGTTCACGATACGTGGAGGCCGCTTACGATACAAACGACATGATGCTCATTTTTTGAAAAAAAGTAGTGTTGAACTTCCATTTTCTTCTTTCGGTGATCATTTAATTAATATTTTGAGAAAAGTGAATCGATTAATTTACGCTTTTAAAATTAATTAATCAAATATCAAATATTTATAATTTCCGTTAGTACGTAAGCGACCTCATATAAGAAAAAAAACATGGCTGCACCCATGTCCACCAGCATAGACTTCAAGGAATAGTTACAGTTTCCTATAAAACGTATCGTAATACATATCAAATATCGCGATACGTATCGCTTGTGGAAAAAGTGTATCGTTACACCCCTACCTTCATCAATGGTGATTTGTTGGTTGCAAATGTAATGTATTTGAAGATTGGCTTGCATCAATGGTTATTTGTTGGTCACAAATGTAACATATTTGAAGATTATACATCAGACCTAGATCTTAGCAGCAAATTAGTTTTGAAGGTTGAAACATACACAATCACTAGTATCGCTGCTCGCTCTATCAGACTCGCTGCGATACTAGAGATAATGTCTGTCTTGACCTTCAAAATTGCCGTTATTCTATAAAATGTCAGTCCTTGATTAAAAAGCAAATTATAAGTAACTGTTTGAGATTAAAAGACATATTGGTATTATAACATTATTGGCAGTTATTTCTACACTTCACAGTGGCAGAAAACTGCTTTTATCAAACCAGAAGTATTTTAACAGAAATAAAAACCTGATATTTTCATCTAAAGTCTGCAGGATTTTTGTCAAATTTATTGCAGATGCAGAATTGATATACAGTTTTTACCAAATAATTTAAGCTCATTAAGATTCTTTGTTTTCATTTTTTGACAAGGGTTCAAGCTCGTCACTTGTCACTCTGGCATGATACAACAATTTAATGCCCCATTTCTTCTCAAGCTCATCAGAGTTTAATGGCCTGAATAGTAGGATTTCTTAGGTTTTTGGTGAAGATTGTTTGTATTTTTATGTGGTTTAGGAGTTTGTATGTTTGATTACAAACATAATTTATCACAGTGAGATATTGACAGAATTTTCATTATGTGGGAATTGTTGATAGTGATTTCTGTTTTCTTCTTTTAAAATTTTGCTCACACAATCTAGTATTTCTAATTTTAGTGTAATATGACAATTTAAAATAATTAACTCTTTGATTATGTACTTCACTTCAGCTCTATTAAGCAGTCACCTGTATTTAAAGGACAACGATTTTCATTCTCGTACTCCAAAATTGTCCAATCAGAACAAAGTACTTATTTGATACAGTATTTTGATTGGCTTTACTAGAACAAGCTCCCACTCACTGGTAGATTGATACATGTGTCAGAACCTCTTTAGTCTATGTAACTCTTAAATAAAAGATTGTCATAAGCAATGTATTGCCATGGTTACAACATACTCCTGTAGAACCTCTTGTTTGTTATGTCAGCTATGGTTATTGGTAATAAAAGGACTAATCTTATTGTAAAAAAATCGAAGTTCAGTGAAACCTGTCTAAACTGAACCCTTTATAAACCAGAACCCTGTATAAACCAGAACCCTGTATAAACCAGAACCCTTTATAAACCAGAACCCTTTATAAACCAGAATCCTGTATAAACCAGAATCCTGTATAAACCAGAACTCTGTATAAACCAGAACCCTGTATAAACCAGAACCATTTATAAACCAGAACCCTTTATAAACCAGAATCCTGTATAAACCAGAATCCTGTATAAACCAGAACTCTGTATAAACCAGAACCCTGTATAAACCAGAACCCTTTATAAACCAGAACCCTTTATAAACCAGAATCCTGTATAAACCAGAATCCTGTATAAACCAGAACTCTGTATAAACCAGAACCCTGTATAAACCAGAATTCTGTATAAACCAGAATCCTGTATAAACCAGAACTCTTTATAAACCAGAATTCTGTATAAACCAGAACCCTTTATAAACCAGAACCCTGTATAAACCAGAGCCCTTTATAAACCAGAATCCTGTATAAACCAGAACCCTTTATAAACCAGAACCCTGTATAAACCAGAGCCCTTTATAAACCAGAATTCTGTATAAACCAGAATCCTGTATAAACCAGAACCCTGTATAAACCAGAATCCTGTATAAACCTGTCTAAGCTGAACCCTTTATAAACCAGAACACTGTATAAACCAGAATCCTGTATAAACCAGAATCCTTTATAAACCAGAACACTGTATAAACCAGAACATTGTATAAACCAGAACCCTTTATAAACCAGAACACTGTATAAACCAGAACCCTTTATAAACCAGAACCCTTTATAAACCAGAATCCTATATAAACCAGAACCCTGTATAAACCAGAACCCTTTATAAACCAGAACCCTTTATAAACCAGAATCCTGTATAAACCAGAACATTGTATAAACCAGAACCCTTTATAAACCAGAACCCTTTATAAACCAGAATCCTGTATAAACCAGAACCCTGTATAAACCAGAACCCTTTATAAACCAGAACCCTTTATAAACCAGAATCCTGTATAAACCAGAACCCTGTATAAACCAGAACCCTTTATAAACCAGAACCCTTTATAAACCAGAATCCTGTATAAACCAAAATTCTGTATAAACCAGAACTCTTTATAAACCAGAATCCTGTATACACCAGAACCCTGTATAAACCAGAATCCTGTATAAACCAGAACCCTGTATAAACCAGAACCCTTTATAAACCAGAACCCTTTATAAACCAGAATCCTGTATAAACCAGAATACTGTATAAAGCAGAATTCTGTATAAACCAGAACCCTTTATAAACCAGAGCCCTTTATAAACCAGAATTCTGTATAAACCAGAATCCTGTATAAACCAGAACCCTGTATAAACCAGAATCCTGTATAAACCAGAATCCTGTATAAACCAGAACCCTGTATAAACCAGAATTCTGTATAAACCAGAGCCCTTTATAAACCAGAATCCTGTATAAACCAGAACTCTTTATAGACCAGAATTCTGTATAAACCAGAATCCTGTATAAACCAGAACCCTGTATAAATCAGAATCCTGTATAAACCAGAATCCTGTATAAACCAGAACCCTTTATAAACCAGAATTCTGTATAAACCAGAATCCTGTATAAACCAGAACTCTTTATAAACCAGAATTCTGTATAAACCAGAATCCTGTATAAACCAGAACCCTGTATAAACCAGAATCCTGTATAAACCTGTCTAAACTGAACCCTTTATAAACCAGAACACTGTATAAACCAGAATCCTGTATAAACCAGAACCCTTTATAAACCAGAACACTGTATAAACCAGAACATTGTATAAACCAGAACCCTTTATAAACCAGAACCCTTTATAAACCAGAACCATGTATAAACCAGAACCCTTTATAAACCAGAACCCTTTATAAACCAGAATCCTGTATAAACCAGAACCCTTTATAAACCAGAACCCTTTATAAACCAGAACCCTTTATAAACCAGAATCCTGTATAAACCAGAATCCTGTATAAACCAGAACTCTGTATAAACCAGAACCTTGTATAAACCAGAACCCTGTATAAACCAGAGCCTTTTATAAACCAGAATCCTGTATAAACCTGTCTAAACCAGAACCCTTTATAAACCAGAATCCTGTATAAACCAGAACCCTTTATAAACCAGAACCCTGTATAAACCAGAGTCCTTTATAAACCAGAATTCTGTATAAATCAGAATTCTGTATAAACCAGAACTCTTTATAAACCAGAATTCTGTATAAACCAGAATCCTGTATAAACCAGAACCCTGTATAAACCAGAATCCTGTATAAACCTGTCTAAACTGAACCCTGTATAAACCAGAACACTGTATAAACCAGAATCCTGTATAAACCAGAACCCTTTATAAACCAGAACACTGTATAAACCAGAACATTGTATAAACCAGAACCCTTTATAAACCAGAACCCTTTATAAACCAGAACCCTGTATAAACCAGAATCCTGTATAAACCAGAACCCTTTATAAACCAGAATCCTGTATAAACCAGAACCCTGTATAAACCAGAATCCTGTATAAACCAGAATCCTGTATAAACCAGAACCCTTTATAAACCAGAACATTGTATAAACCAGAACCCTTTATTAACCAGAACCCTGTATAAACCAGAATCCTGTATAAACCAGAACCCTTTATAAACCAGAACATTGTATAAACCAGAACCCTTTATTAACCAGAACCCTGTATAAACCAGAATCCTGTATAAACCAGAACCCTTTATAAACCAGAACCCTTTATAAAGCAAAACCCTGTATAAACCAGAATCCTGTATAAACCTGTCTAAGCTGAACAACCGAACATTAGATAAAGTCCCAATGTAGGAAACTTTGTTAATTTAACCTGTATATACTAAGCACCTGTCTATTTCAAACACAAAAATTTGTCTCAATGAGGTTCTGTGTAGACAGGTTTCACTGTATAAGTTTGAAGTGACAGATGTCAGTATAAATCCTGTATAAACCCAACATTGAATAAAGTCCCAGTGTAGTTGTTAATTTAACCTGTATAAACTAAACACCTGTCTATTTCAAACACAAAACGTTGTCTCACTGAGGTTCTGTGTAGACAGGTTTCACTGTATTTGTTTGAAGTGACAGATGTCAGACAGTATGTAATTACTACATCAGATGTATGTGTGTGTAGGTAGAATCTACTGGCTGTATAGTAACATGTATGTCATGTGTCTATTGTATATTTGTAATATAGTAATATGAACACAGTTTAATGCCCTTTATATTTCTCTGGGTACTTCTGTTTCCTCCATCAATAAAACTAACCGCCACTATATAACTGAAATATTGTTGAAAGTGGCGTTAAGCACCATAAAACTAATCAAACCTTTATATCTAGCATTTATCTATCTTATAGATACATTAGTACCAACCTTTAAGATTTCTTTTTTGAAAAAAATTGGAATAAAAGAATTACAGTAGTACCCATCTTATAAAAGCACTCTCACCACAGGCCACACAAGATTTCAGATACACTAAAATACTACTAAATTCTCCCGCACAAGAGAGGTCAGTGACTTGCGGCAGGTTGATAGGTTTTCGCAGGGTACTCCGGTTTCCTCCACCAATAAAACTGACCGCCAAGACATACATTGTGTAATTGAAATATTGTTGAAAGTGGCGTTAAACACCATAACCCTAACCCCTTTGTTCAGGATAATTATAATTACATTGAGGTCATAAGTAAATTGATTGATTTGTGATTGATTTATTGTGTTTAACGCCACTTTCAGCAATATTTCAGCTATATCATGGTGACCAGTTTTAGTGGTGGAAGAAGCAGGAGTACCCGGAGAGGACCATGGGCAAGCAACTGGTAAACTTTATCACTTGCGGTTGGGAATCGAGTGCACCCTTTTTTGTAATTTACAAAGCCGGGCGCGAACCCACGCCATATTGGTGATAGACTTGTATGAGTTGTTAGGTAATCCAACTACCTAACTCATTGAGCCACCCGCCCCCTGTCATAAGTAGATAAATTCTATCCATTTCAACATTTGTCTATATATGATGTCCTGGAAAACCTGATTTGGGTTATAAAAGGGAAACAAAAATACCAAAGTCGGAACAGATTTAAGATCCAATCAAAAATCATAGAAACGGAGATAAATCTGAATAAAATTAAAACTTAATATAATTATCTTGATGATGGCATCAAGAATGCTGAAAAGTATTGATCAATGAACTATAGCTCGCAATCCTTATAATGTTGTGACAGTGTCCTTCATACTTTTTGTCATTTTAATGTTATAGATGGACCCCCCACACACACACCCCTGCATGCTTTTTGGTATCCAAGTCTAAGGATTCTGACCAACATTACATATCAAGTGCTGTTTTTCTTGCTCAAATGTAATGTGATACATGTATATTTTTTCAACTTACATTTAATATTATATCTAAAACTAATTAATGACTTTGTAGTCTATGTTTAATATGGTGGGGGAAACGTGAGTACCCATAGAAAACCACTGACAGAGTTAAATTATGGGAATTTGAAACTACAAACTTGCTTGAAATCAATTAGTGCATGTATAACCATGTGCTGGATACAGGCTGAGATGATCCTCTAGTCTAGATTTAAAATCAGAATTTGTCATTTTTGATGATTTTTCATTACCAACCCCTCCCCCTCCTCCAATCTCCACTACATTTAAGTCAATCTTGTCAGACTTGTTATATTAATTCTGGTTGTTGATACAAGTAACATACAAAACAGCTTTTCAAATTTATCATTTTTTATTTTTTCTACAAAAAAGATATGATAATATTTGGCATAATAATTATTATATATAATATTTACAATTTCTGTTTTTAACTATATTTCATAGCAACAGATGTTTTTGGGAGATTACAAATATATTTGTGTATGAATACATTTTTTTTTTTTAATTAAGGAATTGATTTAATCCTTAAATCCACAAAAATGTGCATCTACGAATGTTAATTAGATCAGATTCATGAAAAACAATAATGTATGAAAAATTTAACCTATTTTTAATAATTTGAATTACAAAAAATTGTTCATTTCAAAATTGTTCAGAACATGTACAGTTAACATTAAGTTGACTTTGACACGAGATTTGACTGTGTTAAAAAACAAACTTAATAACTTGTTGGAAAGATTTTGAATAGAATTTCCCTGGTTTTTAAAAAGAGGATAAGACAAAAAATTTTTTTTTTTAAAGATTTCTGGAAAAAAAATACTGGTAGATGTAATATTTCTTGTTTGTATTTGTGACCAACACCTATGTGTATTTATCTGTAATTAATATATTTTTCCTTTGATCTCATTAATAGATATTTTTGTATCCAGTGACTGACCACGATTATCGGTCATTGTGACATCAAACACATTTGAATGTTTCTGATAAAAACAATAAGGTCAGTTTTGAAGGTTTCGACACACATTATTACTAGTATCACAACTCATCATATTGAACTCTGTGTGATACTAGTGATAATGTCTGTCTCGACAATCATAACTGCTGTTATTCTATATATCTGATGCAAACAAAAAATATCAAGCATTGCAGATACTAAATTATTTTGAATGGAGAAAGATGCAAGTTCATACTTCCTGAAATAATTTTCTAACTTCAATTTGATCTAACATGGAAGTCCAATATCTTGATTCATAGTTCTATCATCCATCTGCATAGTTGATAGCGGCGTCGATTCATGACTGTGCTGAAGCATTGTGCTAGGAGTACTGTGAGTACTTTGATTTTCGTTGTTCAGAGATTGATCGTATACAACTTGGTTATCCTCTATGTCGTAACTTGGAATAGAATGAGGATGAGGTATGGCGGCGATTTGTTGGTTCATCAAGTTAGCTATGGTAGTTAAGCGGTATTGTCGGTAACGATCACAGTAGATATGCTTAGCCAGTAAGTTAATATGTCGGTCAAATAAAATATAAATCATCGGCTGAATGGTTCCTTGTGTCCAAGCTATAAAACTAAAAGATTGATAAACTTTAGGCGATACCTTAAAATGAACATCTATTAATAGTAACAAAAATAACGGGTACCAGCAGATTACGAAGGCAATGGTGTTGAAGATAAATATTTTTGCACGATGGCTGGAATCATTTATGAAGGTTTGTATATTACAGGACGATAGAGTTTCGTCTGTTATGGTCAGAGACGAACGCACAAGCATTGACACACGATTTGTATGATTTACTTGAATTTCTTTGTATAGCCTACATATGAAATGAATTATACCAATGATAGCCAGTGTTGAAATAGCTATCCACATGGCATGAGCCACGTATCCCGTCTCTTTTCCCAAGACAAACGAACAGCTACCAATTTCTGGATGAAAATCAAAATATCCTCCAATCAATGTAGGACCGAGATGTAAAACTGTACTAGCAATATACACAAGGATAATTCCGAATAGTATACAACATAAAGATCCTCGAGAATTTCCTCCGATATTGATCTCCCCGAATGTATAAGCTTCCGTACAAACCATGGCTAGCATGTTAAACACTGAGGCAGTTACGATTAAAACGTAGGTTGCTCCAAAAAAATCACAGTCAGATGGCTTTTGTTGTGTTACAAGGTTATTGGCTATTGGAATGCAGTAAGCAGCTTTAAGACAATCCAAAAAGCAAGCGTGTATCAAAAAGGCACTGGTCATTTTACGTAGTGTCTGTCGTATAAAAACAAACAACACGACAACAAGATTCAACAGTATCCCTAACACTGCTACAAAGTACAAATAATATGCCTCTTGATGGAAAGTATTATCAGAGGAATATTCATACTTTTTGTCAAAAGATTTTTCCACATAACTATAAATAGCTTGGTTGTCATGGTTATATTTAATATTGGTCTGTTCGGGAATCACGTAGGTGTGGTTAACCATGGTGGTCTGTATGTTGGCAGAATTTGTGTAATTGTTGTGTAGTGTTTCCTCATACTATTCTTACTTCACTATCCTGTAATATAAAGATATTATATTAAAACATTTAATCTAATAGAAAGTCGGTGTGTGACCAGGGTTTGTGAATCAACCGAGGCAGATCAGGCAGAAGGCACGATCGGCAATGCCGATGTAAATGCTGACGTACTTAGAACGATCCAACGAATGCTGAATATAAGTAGTCTAAGAGTACTTTGTGGTCATAGGGAAAGCGAAGACGTTTTTATACTGTTAATTGCTATTGAAAAAATTGTTGGTTCCTGTATGACCACAAAAGTCAGTCGAAGCTAGTTTGCAATGCTTATTATAAGTTTATACACTGTTCAAAATGAAATAAGATTCATTTAGAATTTAACTCAAACTCACAACGTTAGTGGTGATAGGTACTGATTGCATAGGTAGTTGTAAATCCAGCTATTATATGATAATGAACTCGACTGCCGCCTGTGCATGTATACATGATGTCAAATTTTGATATTTTAAACATCTCATTAAGATTTATAGTTTTCCATGTCTATCTATATGTTATGTAATGTCTGAGCTGCTTCTTATTGATTGTATTTGTCTTCAAGTACATGTAGATATATATGTAAAATATCTCTATAACTGGTAATTGTAGTCAGTTAAATATTAGTTAACATAGGGTATGTCATCAGGAAACGAAGAAATGATCATGATAATATGTGATTGGTGGACGTAGGGTTTGTCATCAGAATACGAAGAAATGATCATGATATGTGATTAAGGGTAATGACAAAATTACCGAACAATCTTACAAAGGGAAAGTCAAAACTCATAATTATATAAACAGACAAAATGAGTCAACAACCGGAAAACTGTGAAAACCGTATTACAAATATATTTTGTATCTAGTATGTGAGGGTTGAGGAAATTAAATTATAAAATTTATTCACACCACGATATACAGCTGAAATACTGCTACTGTTGGCGTTAAACACCAATCAATCAATCAATATGTTTTGTTTGATTAATAGGCTTCTATCACTGGATGTTTGACTAGTGGGTATTGAAATTGGATTACAGTAGTGACCCCTCTTATAAGGCCACTCCTTCTGTGTACAGTAGTGACCCCTCTTATAGGGCCACCCCTTCTGTGTACAGTAGTGACCCCTCTTATAGGGCCACCCCTTCTGTGTACAGTAGTGACCCCTCTTATAGGGCCACTCCTTCTGTGTACAGTAGTGACCCCTCTTATAGGGCCACCCCTTCTGTATACAGTAGTGACCCCTCTTATAAGGCCACCCCTTCTGTGTACAGTAGTGACCCCTCTTATAGGGCCACCCCTTCTGTGTACAGTAGTGACCCCTCTTATAGGGCCACCCCTTCTGTGTACAGTAGTGACCCCTCTTATAAGACCACCCCTTCTGTGTACAGTAGTGACTCCTCTTATAAGGCCACCCCTTCTGTGTACAGTAGTGACTCCTCTTATAAGGCCACCCCTTCTGTGTACAGTAGTGACTCCTCTTATAAGGCCACCCCTTCTGTGTACAGTAGTGACCCCTCTTTTAAGGCCACCCCTTCTGTGTACAGTAGTGACCCCTCTTATAGGGCCACCCCTTCTGTGTACAGTAGTGACCCCTCTTATAGGGCCACCTCTTCTGTGTACAGTAGTGACCCCTCTTATAAGGCCACCCCTTCTGTGTACAGTAGTGACCCCTCTTATAGGGCCACCCCTTCTGTGTACAGTAGTGACCCCTCTTATAGGGCCACCCCTTCTGTATACAGTAGTGACCCCTCTTATAAGGCCACCCCTTCTGTGTACAGTAGTGACCCCTCTTATAGGGCCACCCCTTCTGTGTACAGTAGTGACCCTTCTGTGTACAGTAGTGACCCCTCTTATAGGGCCACCCCTTCTGTGTACAGTAGTGACCCCTCTTATAAGGCCACCCCTTCTGTGTACAGTAGTGACCTCTCTTTTAAGGCCACCCCTTCTGTGTACAGTAGTGACCCCTCTTATAGGGCCACCCCTTCTGTGTACAGTAGTGACCCCTCTTATAGGGCCACCCCTTCTGTATACAGTAGTGACCCCTCTTATAAGGCCACCCCTTCTGTGTACAGTAGTGACCCCTCTTATAAGGCCACCCCTTCTGTGTACAGTAGTGACCTCTCTTTTAAGGCCACCCCTTCTGTGTACAGTAGTGACCCCTCTTATAGGGCCACCCCTTCTGTGTACAGTAGTGACCCCTCTTATAGGGCCACCCCTTCTGTGTACAGTAGTGACCCCTCTTATAAGGCCACCCCTTCTGTGTACAATAGTGACCCCTCTTTTAAGGCCACCCCTTCTGTGTACAGTAGTGACCCCTCTTATAGGGCCACCCCTTCTGTATACAGTAGTGACCCCTCTTATAGGGCCACCCCTTCTGTGTACAGTAGTGACCCCTCTTATAAGGCCACCCCTTCTGTGTACAGTAGTGACCCCTCTTATAGGGCCACCCCTTCTGCAGTGAAAAAGTGTCCTTACAAGAGATGTAGCCTCTCTTGAGGGGAACAATTATTGCATCTGAAATCTGGTCTGATAAGATGGGTTTACAGATCATTGATAGTAGCGGCTTTATAAGAGAGGGCTTCTGTAATACAAAAATGACTATTTAGAAAATACATATTGTACATAGGCTATTGACATTGAGTCGGGTGGCGCAATGAGTTAGGTAGTTGGATTACCTAACAACTCATACAAACCTATCACCAATACGGCGTGGGTTCGCACCCGGCTTTGTAAATTACAAAAAAGAAAAAAGAATGCATTCGACTCTCGGCCGCAAGTGATAAAGTTTACCAGTTGCTTGCCCATGGTCGGTGGTTCTCTCCGGGTACTCCGGTTTCTTCCACCACTAAAACTGGTCGCCATGATATAACTGAAATATTGCTGAAAGTGGCGTTAAAACACCAAATATCAATCAAAATCATTGAGAAATGAGGAAAATTGAAAAATAAACAAAAGAGTTGATTTCAATACAAATTAAATACAAAACTTGTAATGCCACATGTAATTGTAACAGTACTAAGCTATGTGTTATTACTAAAAGATGGAACACATCTGTCTTGACTTTCTTAGGGATTTACTACAAAACAATACCCTTGGGAAGACTTCCCTTTTGTGGTTCAAGCAGCAAAAATTAGTTGTCACTATATGTCTATGATGAGTCTAGACAACAAAGAGTACCAGATTATGGTTTATTATCAGACTCACAGTATATTGGAAAACGTCCCTAGATCCCAGGAGACATAGTTTTCCATTTTTATGTAATTCATGTCTTAGAAATAGCAACTTGACCCAGATCCAGGACAGATTTTTATCAATAGTATTTTTTTCTATTCTGATACAATGAACATTTAATCTTGACTTATTTAGATGTATTTTAATGTTAGATGTACATCATTAATTATAGTGGCTTTGTCTTTCAATGCATATTAAGTATCATTGTCCTGTATTTAGATCAGTTGGTTTTGAAAAGGAAATTTCTTTAACCTTAATCAGAAATGGGGTTTTCAGAAAAAAAAGATAGCCTTGACAATGACTTCTTATAATTATTAAATAAATGAACTGAAATACAGCACTGATTTTGAGAGAAAAAAAATCAAACTTTTAATTTTTACTGTGAAGTGTTGTGCAGTCATGAAGAATTGGTATTTCAATTTCTCAGAGTTGAAAACACTTTTATAAATACCTATGTACCTTTCTTGTGTTATAATCAACCGTCTTAAATCAAGTAAAAATACTTTACTAAAGATATTGTTCATGGACCGGCATTACAAAGTGGTCCTTTAAAAAAATTAGATCGAATAAAAGTTAAAAATCATAAAATACAAAAAATGTTATCAAAGTTAAAAAAAAATGTAATAAAATTTGAAGAAAAACAAATTGTATAAATGGGAGGCATTTGAACTTTCTGTTTAAATGGGAGGCGTTTGAACTTTCGAACATCAGATGAAAAACAAGATTCTGGCCTGTGTCAATTATCAACAGTCAAATTAAAATTGCATCAGTAAAATCAGTGATAGACATCACCAAATATTTAAATATCATACATACATACAGATGTAAATTTCCAGTAAAAAGTTGAAGTAATGGACAATGCTTAAGGTTAACAAATATGTTTATATATAAAAAGTAAAAAGGCTGATAGCGTTAGATCAAAAACCATCCTGTAAATTTCCTGATATTTTTATGTATAAAAAGAAAATAAACGTTAAAGATTATGGAAAGGGGGGGAAAAAAAAAGGCATATCCAGAGAAACTGGCAACATAGACCAAGGAAAACAGAACACAATATGTGTTGTACACCACTATGTGCAAACAAACACAAAAAACATAAATAAGACATGCACCCATGATAAAACATAAATTTTCATGGTTTTATTCGTTATAGTTTTACTTTCATCCTATTTCTTTTGGCCATTGTATTGTCTGTCCTCTTCAGACTTTTTTAACAGAGTTGATCATGTTCAATTTGATTTAGTAGGTCACATGTAGATATATTTATATTTTGCAACCTACTTTACTCCCAAAGAAATGTAAGTGTGACCTAATTAAGTCAATGAGGTTTCTCCTAAATATCACTGATCTAGTCAATTAGATCACTTTCTCTAATATAGGTCAATGAGGTCTCCATCTAATGTCAGTGACCTAGATAGATCAATCAGATCACTTTCTCTAATATAGGTCAATGAGGTCTCCATCTAATGTCAGTGACCTAGATAGGTCAATTGGATCTCTTTCCCTGATATAGGTCAATGAGGTCTCCATCTAATGTCAGTGACCTAGATAGATCAATCAGATCACTTTCCCTGATATTGGTCAATGAGGTCTCCATCTAATGTCAGTGACCTAGATAGATCAATCAGATCACTTTCCCTGATATTGGTCAATGAGGTCTTTACCTAGCTTTTGATTGGTCGATGACCCGTTGGTACAAACCCATGCTACCGGCTGGTAGTTATGTAATGTCACTGGGGGGTCTTTACGTTGCTATACATGATGTAAAGATGGTGTAAAACATAAACAATCTCAAACCGCTTTGTATTCAACATAGAGAACGGAGGACGTATTTCTTGAGAAAAAAAATCAAGCATCTCAATAAATGCAGTAAAAAAACAATGCACCAAATTATGTTGAGAGATTTAAAGTTCCTACGGTATTGATGGTCATGTTTAACATAGTGTAAGATTTTGTTGATTCGCGCTACATGATTCATGAATGATGAAACTTTGATTTTGTTGTCATTTTGTGTCTTCATAGAAATGGTAAATTGTTTGAATACAATCATCTTAAAATTATTTCTCATTATTGTTTTCACATCAATTCTTCATTTGTTTTATCGTACTATAATACCACCCAAAATATGTATGACACTTATTTTTTATCAATAGAATTCTCTGCCCTATTACTAGTGACGTCATGAATACTGTAACGCTATCAACGTGACAATACGCGCCAAATACAAGAAATTAAATTACAACAAAGCAAGACTGAAAACTTAAAAATTTAGTTAACTGTAGGGTCATACCAAAGGTATCTCCCTACACTTTGTCAAAATGCACCCAAATTTCACCTGAGCTATGGCATTTTAGTCCGCAAGTACAAAAACGTTACGATTACGTTACAAAAAGAACGAGAAAATCCATTAAAAATAAGTTTTTGTTTTCAAACCGGGGATAAAACCGTTATCTACGTGTCTACCCGTGGGCATTGAGATTGTACCACCCTTCAGCACCACTGTACAACCTTCGGCTTCGCCTCAGGCTATACAGAAGTGCTTCAGGGTAGTACAATCTCAATGCCCACGGGTAGACACGTAGATAACTTATAATGTCACCTGCCTGTTCTCGCGTCCATGTCTCTATAACAGTCTGTCAATGTATATGTCCTAATATTTTCTGAAGTTGGTGTAAATTTCATTTCCAAGAAGACCTACATGACCCTAAACTTGCTGATGCCCCATCTTTAAAACTCTTAATCAAATGTACCATACTTTCCACAATGGAGCAGTCATCCTTTCTCACCAAAAGCAACGTCTTTTATATGATCATATTCGCAATGCACAATGTAGGTAAAATACTTCTAAATAAAACAATACATTCCTATATTATTTTTCATTACATCGTGGTCGTGATCGTATGGTAGTTGGATTTACAACTACCTGTGCAATCAGTGCCTATCACCACGGAAGTTTTGAGTTGAAACCCCATTCATGGTGAGGTTTAAGTTTGTCAGTGACTTGTGACAGGTCTGTGGTTTTCTCCGGTTACTCTGGTTTCCTCCACCAATAAAGCTGACCGCCACGATATAGCTGAAATATTGTTGAAAGTGGCATTAAACACCATAAACCATCATTACTCTGATTACAATCAGGGGAGATAAAACTACATATCTTCTGTAATATATATTAGTTCCTACTTAGTAACACATTGTTTAAGGGAGCGTAACATTCTTTGATAATTTAATTGTTATAACATCTTATTTCAAGGCAACGTGTACTTTGTATTAGTAAGTAGCTGTGCGTCAGTCAACATAAACATTCATTTTGTGGTATTATTTGATTGCAAGACGTCTGATGAACATGGTATTGGTATTTATGGTATGGATAGTTTTCTGAGCAGACGTCAGTTTATTGGTATTTTTTGCCATGCTTTCTGTTTGAGTTGAAAGTCCAGAACAAGGAGTTATTTTTTTTGTTTGGAGGAGGACACAACTGTAGGAAGAAGAGGGGGGAGAACTGTGGGTCCCTCCCTCTTGACAACAAGGAAGGACTACTAAAGTAGAAAGTTTGGTTGAACTATGACTATGAAAGACCAGATGTTGACCCTCTGCCACAAGACTCTGTCACATTACGAGTCTATGAAACCCCCTTGAAAAAACCTGGAGGATTACAGAAAATTGGCGGCTTATATTTATCATATTGATGCATGAATGGATTCTAAATTATCGGTATTTAACATCACTTTCATGTTTTAGATTTTGTACTTGAGTTGGTATTCCATGTTTCTGTTGGAGGAGACCTTTTATCTTGGATACCCTTCAATCTTCCTTAAGTCGCTTTAGTAAATGTATCACAATTAGGACACCATTTTGGTCATGTTACAAGCACAAAACTATCTGACAATGTACTGTTGTAATATGAACTAGAAATGTTGTTGTCAGTCTTTCCAAAAGGTTACTGTCATAGTGTAGTTTTTTTTTACAGATCTGACTTTTAATTGGTGGACTATTGATCCAAAAATAGAATGGTCAATTTTCTGATTGGCCAAATCAGATAGTGATCATTTTATAGACTTCTGAATGGTCGATAAAAATATCCTATGCTATATATTATATTCATACAGGGAAAATCCACGATGTCTTTGATAAAAGTAGGTTGTTTAAATACCGGTTGATATTTTGTACCGCAAAAATTAGAGAAGAATAGCTTACTACATCCCTTTTGCAATATAAAAGTAGGTTTATTAGAGAGTTGTCTCTCTTGAGGGACATGGTTAAGTAGTATTTTACTATTTCATGCATTTGAAATTTGGTCTGATGAGAGGGGTGGCTTCTTACTCATTACTTTGAGTTGCCTTATTATAGGGTGACAGTCTGTGTCTTATTTTTTTCCACGAGTTGCCTTATTATAGGGTGACAGTCTGTGTCTTATTTTTTTCCACGAGTTGCCTTATTATAGGGTGACAGTCTGTGCCTTAATTTTTTCCACGAGTTGCCTTATTATAGAGTGACAGTCTGTGCCTTAATTTTTTCCACGAGTTGCCTTATTATAGGGTGACAGTCTTTGCCTTATTATTTTCCACGAGTTGCCTTATCATAGGGTGACAGTCTGTGCCTTAATTTTTTTCACCTACTTACCCGAAAGCCAAATTTAGAAAAATTTTATATTTATTCAAGCAAATTCTTTCATAATTTTAAATTGTCCGAATCCAGTTTTACTCGTCACGGGCTTCAGGCAAGTGGGTTAGCACGATAACTGGGGGTGTCTATTTTACAGGGTTTAAGTCCAGACCACCCAATGAGACTCGATCAAGTTTAATGTAACAATTTTCACCTCAAATACAAGCAGCAAAAAAAATGTTGATTTGATTTCATGCATGACCGTATGTTATCTATAAACTTGGTCAGTTAGCAGAAGATTATAAAGTGTTTGTTGATGGCAGATCAATCAGAGAACACAGTTTATCTTTGGCCTGTATCATGTTGTTGTCTATGCTCATCAACTATCTCTCTTATTTGTTTGTTTACATTGACCTTGAAATTCCACACATTTTAATGGCCCTTTAATATACATGCGGTCACCTCTATTAAGCAGCCACCTGCATTAAAAGGTCACCTTTTGCTTGTCCGGCCATAGAACATTTCATATGAATTGAAGTTTGAACCTCTTTTAAGAGGTCACCTGTCATATAAGGTCACTTTGTCTTTGTCCTAAAGGTGACATCTTAATACAGGTTTGTCTGTATTTACATTTTATATTCATTTTTTATAGAGGGTGTCAACCAAACTCTTGACTTTTTTAAACATTCCTTCTTGGTTTTCAAGGGAGGGTCATATGAAACCCTGTCAGTGATTGTAGATGGTATTATGGTATAGCTCTGTTGTTGTCATACTTAGTCATCTGTCTGTAGACACAAAGATTTTTGTGCATTTTTTTTTGTTCTAGTTGATTTACCCTTCCAAACTTTTAACACAGTGACAAACCATTGGCACAGAGTAAAAGTTGTTTTAATGTACAACAATTTTTAAAAAGCCAAAATTTATTGTACATACATATCTTCTCTATACCTACCAGCCTATGTCTATATTGTTTAATGAAAATAAAGATATATAAAGAACAAGGCTAGATATTTAATTGAAGATATATTTTTAATTCAGTGGTTTCAAGTTTCTTTACACGTTTGCTGTTCAACAGACAAAATGTATTTTAACCTGAATTAAATGTCACTATTTATTTTACATCATTTTTGTTGTATCAACCAGTACTTTGATACAGGGTATTACCGGTAATTACATTTGCTTCAAATCATTAGGTACAAAAACACCCCCTGATATTATCTGGTTGGGCGTTATTATGATCATCAAATTAAACTCGGATATAATTCGTTTTATATTTCGTATTAAAACATATTGATGTAATTATGAAAAGAAATCATTACTTTTATATGAACTAGAAACGTGCCTAATTATAGCTTGGAGATATATTCAAGTGTAATATCAGATGTTTATATATCTCTCCCGATCAATCTCATTGCTACGATTTGTAAGAATAAGACACCAATCTTTAACTTCATTTATCGTGAGTGTTTTGTATGAAGTACCTGTTTTACCTACATACAACATGATTATATATACAATATACGTACATTGTCGGAAAATATATTATTTATTTGCATGAGCTAGCTTGTTTCGTATCGAGTGCAAATTAATTTGATATTTAACGACAATGTACATATATTGTGTTTATCCTGCAATATCAAAAACACCTTACAAGTTGTCTGAAAATAATTGAAACAAGCATTGAGGAAAACCGCTCGTAGTCATTGGCTCTTGGCAATCCTCATTAAACAAATAAAGAATTAAATTAAGTTGTTCTAAACGTTTTCAATTGTGTCATCTGTGACGTGAGAGCTTTGCTTTTTAGGTCCATAACCTAATGACACTGAAGTTTAATTGACCACCTTAATTTAAGTACTCAAAATCACACAATTGCAGGATAGATGTCATTGTCCCCACACCACAACATATAAATACGGGTTGTACTAAACTACGAAACGAAATCGAAACGCAACGAACGAAACGAAACGAAATATTATGCAACGAAATATACTAAAATGCGAAACGAAACGCAACGAAACATAATAAAATGCGAAACTAAGCGCAACGAAACGAAATATACTAAAATGCGAAACGCAACGAAATATACTAAAATGCAAAACGAAACGAAAATATACTAAAATCCAATAAGAACAACATGAATGGAACGAGAAGTGATGAAAAAATCTAAGCAGAATTTTATACTGATATGTATATATAAGAAGATCTATGAACCATTCTTCAAGACAAAAATTTAATGTATAAGATTTATGAACCATTCGTCAAAACAAACAAAATAAAAATTTATCAACGACCATTATGCCAGGTAGAATCCTCTTTTATATAAGGAGCACCCTCAATAAATGAGATAAGAAGGATATCCAGGTATTCCTGTCAGGGTTTCTGTAGTATCTCCAGAGTCGGACCTCAGGACCTATGCGTCTGGTCTAGCAGCTTAAAAGGGGGTGCAGGAAATACTTACATGCCACTCCATGATCATCCCTACAGTGATGTGAACATTATTTACAGTGTAATGCAAACGGGGGAAAGAACCACGGACCGGGGGACAAATTCAGCCCCAAACATTAAAAGGCTCTGTAACGGGGAATACCGACCTGGACAACTATACATACTATCTAGTCGAGTAGCCCCAGATATCACTGATGCCGATGTACATACACTATGTACAAAAGCGGCTGTATTAAAGATGAAGGAAAGTGGAAAATCCTCAAGAAACCATCAAACTGTCAGAGGAAGAACCGAAACCTGCAGACATCAAGTAAATGAGAGGTCTGCTTGACTTCCACAGCGTTCAATGAAAGTCAACTGACAGCCCCACGTTTTCCATCTTCACAACAAAAAAGAAAAGAAATCTTTTCTTTGTAAAAGTGAATCAGTTTACCACAAAATTTAAAAGCGTTTTCGATTCACATTATCAGATGCATATTCGTCTGACACAAACTGGTTGCCATGATATAGCTGAATATTGCTGAAAGTGGCGTTAAACACCAAAAATCAAAATCAATCAATCAAATCAATACGATGTACCTTTTGTGAAATCAGCATTGAATTTTACAATACTAGCACAGAAACTCCTTTCGAAAAAACTATTATTGTTAATAACTATTTTTATTATTATGACATTGCACTTCGTGGTCTGATAAATTCACCATGAAATATATGCCCACTTTATTTTGGACAGGGGCCACATAGACAATACATATGCCTTCTTATGTGCCTATATATACATGTACATATATGCATCCTTAATATACAGAAGAATATATCAATTACAAGTTAACTTATTCACACTCTAAATTGGCAAATTTCACAATTATAAAGAATAAATGGACAGTTTTAAAATTATTACAAAATTTTGAATTTCTCCTAAGAAAAAAATCTTTGTACACTAATTACAATGTAAATTAATTATTCTTATCATTATACTTGACGTCCTTATTTATTGAGGGAGAGCACTTACATAGGCTATGCCTGATGTGCAATCTCATTGGATATTGTATTTATGCATTTATTCAATAAAATATTTGAATTGAATTGAATATCCATGTTTGTGGAAACCCCATTATTTGCTTGCATGTGAAGTTTTCATCATAATAAATGATCCTCTTTGTCTTAAGATATTTAATTTCTTTTGACGCCAGATAATGTATATAGTACTTGAAACATGTTCGCTGTTCCGTTAATTACGGGTATTATGATGGAACCATAACCGATGCCTATCAGAGAATTTCAAAGGCAGAGTATTGTCACTGTAACTATTACATTGAATTCTGAGTTTTTAATTAATAATGAGAACTGCCTTGCTTCTGATGAATGATAATTATAGGGAAAACTTCCTCGCGTTTCGCTAAATTCCGTTTCGTTCTATTGCATTTCGCACGTTAGTATATTTCATTTCGTTTCGTTGTATTCATTTCATTTCGTTTTGCATTATAGTAAATTTCGTTTCGTTGCATTGCGTTTCTTTTCGCCTTTTAGTATATTTCGTTGCGTTTCATAATATTTTGTTTCGTTTCGTTTCGTTTCGTTCGTTGCATTTCGATTTCATTTCGTAGTTTAGTACAACCCTATAAATACAGGGGAACAAAACACTGAGAAATGGGGTTTTAATCAGATAGCTTATAATACAGTGTGAAGATTTAATGCTACATTACCCCCTCTGTAGACTTTGTTATGATTTATGCCTTTATGTTACCAGTTGAGTATTCCCATAAGATTATTAACTTATCATGGTTTTGACTTAAATTTCTAATTATGATCTCATATATTGATCTATGAGGAATTCTGGGCTCAATTTAATTGTACATACCTCCTATATAACCCACAAAATATGACATAAATTATTTATTCCAAAACATGATTGATATTAAAACAGCTTGTAATAATCATGGAAACTTCTAAATCATGAAAACCATCTTCAAATTATCTGATAAATATACAATATATGTACATTGTTAAAAAATATATCATCATTTGAACGAGATTGAGACACAGGTAGAAAAGTGAAGTTAGACGAGTTTGTCTAGCCAGTTTCACATGAGTGCGAATAAACTTTGCATGCAATCAGGGCCGGATTACGACCTTTTGGGACACTTTAAGGCTAATGAATTTATGTGGTACCCATCAGGCGGAGCCACCCTCTAACTCACCCACACCTGTCTTCAATACTTTTTACTCACGATATATTTTAGGGACATTTACATAGCTTGAAGTAAGCTTATTGCAAAATTACAAAAGCTAGCTTGAGGGGCCCTGCAGCCTATATTAGCCTTAGGATAATCTGACCCTGCATACAATGTACGTATATTGTGTTTATCTTACAATGTCAAATGTCCAAAACAACGATCAAATCAACGATCAAATTTCATAGAAAAATGCAGCATCAAGAGTGAGTGAAATCATTATTAAGGATGCTGTCCTCTGTCAGGTCTCTGTTATACTGTTACCATGCACTCAGTGAAATCATTATTAAGGATGTTGTCCTCTGTCAGGTCTCTGTTATACTGTTACCATGCACTTAGTGAAATCATTATTAAGGATGCTGTCCTCTGTCAGGTCTCTGTTATACTGTTACCATGCACTCAGTGAAATCATTATTAAGGATGTTGTCCTCTGTGAGGTCTCTGTTATACTGTTACCGTGCACTCAGTGAAATCGTTATTAAGGATGTTGTCCTCTGTCAGGTCTCTGTTATACTGTTACCGTGCACTTAGTGAAATCATTATTAAGGATGCTGTCCTCTGTCAGGTCTGTTATACTGTTACCATGCACTTAGTGAAATCATTATTAAGGATGCTGTCCTCTGTCAGGTCTCTGTTATACTGTTACCATGCACTTAGTGAAATCATTATTAAGGATGTTGTCCTCTGTCAGGTCTCTGTTATACTGTTACCATGCACTTAGTGAAATCATTATTAAGGATGCTGTCCTCTGTCAGGTCTGTTATACTGTTACCATGCACTTAGTGAAATCATTATTAAGGATGCTGTCCTCTGTCAGGTCTGTTATACTGTTACCATGAACTCGGTGAAATCATTATTAAGGATGTTGTCCTCTGTCAGGTTTCTGTTATACTGTTACCATGCACTCAGTGAAATCATTATTAAGGATGTTGTCCTCTGTCAGGTCTGTTATACTGTTACCATGCACTCGGTGAAATCATTATTAAGGATGCTGTCCTCTGTCAGGTCTCTGTTATACTGTTACCATGAACTCGGTGAAATCATTATTAAGGATGTTGTCCTCTGTCAGGTCTCTGTTATACTGTTACCATGCACTTAGTGAAATCATTATTAAGGATGTTGTCCTCTGTCAGGTCTCTGTTATACTGTTACCATGAACTCGGTGAAATCATTATTAAGGATGTTGTCCTCTGTCAGGTCTCTGTTATACTGTTACCATGCACTCAGTGAAATCATTATTAAGGATGTTGTCCTCTGTCAGGTCTCTGTTATACTGTTACCATGAACTCGGTGAAATCATTATTAAGGATGTTGTCCTCTGTCAGGTCTCTGTTATACTGTTACCATGCACTCAGTGAAATCATTATTAAGGATGTTGTCCTCTGTCAGGTCTCTGTTATACTGTTACCGTGCACTCAGTGAAATCATTATTAAGGATGTTGTCCTCTGTCAGGTTTCTGTTATACTGTTACCATGCACTCAGTGAAATCATTATTAAGGATGTTGTCCTCTGTCAGGTTTCTGTTATACTGTTACCATGCACTCAGTGAAATCATTATTAAGGATGTTGTCCTCTGTCAGGTCTGTTATACTGTTACCATGCACTCAGTGAAATCATTATTAAGGATGCTGTCCTCTGTCAGGTCTCTGTTATACTGTTACCATGAACTCGGTGAAATCATTATTAAGGATGTTGTCCTCTGTCAGGTTTCTGTTATACTGTTACCATGCACTCAGTGAAATCATTATTAAGGATGTTGTCCTCTGTCAGGTCTCTGTTATACTGTTACCATGAACTCGGTGAAATCATTATTAAGGATGTTGTCCTCTGTCAGGTTTCTGTTATACTGTTACCATGCACTCAGTGAAATCATTATTAAGGATGTTGTCCTCTGTCAGGTCTCTGTTATACTGTTACCATGCACTCAGTGAAATCATTATTAAGGATGTTGTCCTCTGTCAGGTCTGTTATACTGTTACCATGCACTCAGTGAAATCATTATTAAGGATGCTGTCCTCTGTCAGGTCTGTTATACTGTTACCATGCACTCAGTGAAATCATTATTAAGGATGTTGTCCTCTGTAAGGTCTCTGTTATACTGTTACCATGCACTCAGTGAAATCATTATTAAGGATGTTGTCCTCTGTCAGGTCTCTGTTATACTGTTACCATGCACTCAGTGAAATCATTATTAAGGATGTTGTCCTCTGTCAGGTCTCTGTTATACTGTTACCATGCACTCAGTGAAATCATTATTAAGGATGTTGTCCTCTGTCAGGTTTCTGTTATACTGTTACCATGCACTCAGTGAAATCATTATTAAGGATGTTGTCCTCTGTCAGGTCTCTGTTATACTGTTACCATGCACTCAGTGAAATCATTATTAAGGATGTTGTCCTCTGTCAGGTCTCTGTTATACTGTTACCATGCACTCAGTGAAATCATTATTAAGGATGTTGTCCTCTGTCAGGTCTCTGTTATACTGTTACCATGCACTCAGTGAAATCATTATTAAGGATGTTGTCCTCTGTCAGGTCTGTTATACTGTTACCGTGCACTCAGTGAAATCATTATTAAGGATGTTGTCCTCTGTCAGGTCTCTGTTATACTGTTACCATGCACTCAGTGAAATCATTATTAAGGATGTTGTCCTCTGTCAGGTCTCTGTTATACTGTTACCATGCACTTAGTGAAATCATTATTAAGGATGTTGTCCTCTGTCAGGTCTGTTATACTGTTACCGTGCACTCAGTGAAATCATTATTAAGGATGTTGTCCTCTGTCAGGTCTCTGTTATACTGTTACCATGCACTTAGTGAAATCATTATTAAGGATGTTGTCCTCTGTCAGGTCTGTTATACTGTTACCGTGCACTCAGTGAAATCATTATTAAGGATGTTGTCCTCTGTCAGGTCTCTGTTATACTGTTACCATGCACTCAGTGAAATCATTATTAAGGATGTTGTCCTCTGTCAGGTCTGTTATACTGTTACCATGCACTCAGTGAAATCATTATTAAGGATGTTTTCCTCTGTCAGGTCTCTGTTATACTGTTACCGTGCACTCAGTGAAATCATTATTAAGGATGTTGTCCTCTGTCAGGTCTCTGTTATACTGTTACCGTGCACTTTCCATTTGCTCTACATTAATCAGATACCAGGAGGTTATTATTTGTATACTAGATGAATATAGCTAACATTTATTTGTATAACTTTATTGTACGGAAGATGTAATGATTGCAGGATAAACAATAGTCATGGGGTACTAAATTACATTTTCAGGATATTGTTTTGGGGGTTCCAAGAAAAAAATATGCCAAAAAATACCCCAAACAACAACTGGTTGCCATGGTGCTACTGTAGCCTGCTGCACCAGGCATAGCTTTTAGTTTAATATGACCTGGAAGCAGGGGGTGGGGCATCTATGTCCTATGGAAATAGTCTTTAGTTGTTTTTTATGACTTATAAATGCAATTTTTCAGATAATTTTTGTTTAAGTTCTATGAAATTTATTTTTCTAAACACAACTATGTTTGTTTTTCTTCATTTTAATCATTGTAAGGGTTATTGTTTTAAACTTGGAAAGTAAACAGTATGTGTGAAATAAAAAATCATCAAAATCTCAAATTTCAAAAATTAGAATAAACAGTGATGACCTTGTGTTCATGAATCTCCAATTCCTGAAACAGGTTCATTGACTTTATGACAATTCTTTCCAATATTCATGAGTTTCTGGAAAGAAAAGGGTTTTTTTAAAGAAGGATTTGGGGTATTTTCAAAAATTTGACCCCCTCCATCCCTTGAAAACCAAGAAGAACTACAGGAGAGGAAACATTTTTTTTAAGAAGAATTTTGGGTATTTTAAAAAATTTGACCCCCTTTCTCCTTTGAAAACCAAGAAAAACTATTAAAAAGTCAAGATACTGAAAGACTGTTGCATGGTGAATTGATTGAACCTCACCCCCTGAACAATCCTGGCCACGTGCCTGTACATGTATACCAGCTGAAGACCCTGTTTTGTTGCTACCCATTCTTGATCTTTCCATTTTTTATTTTGTAACTAAGAAGAATTTTATCATGAATTTTAATGCATAGCAAATAGTTATTCTAACAAGCTATTGTCTGGGAATAAAAATATTGAAATAGAGATTATTTTTGAATGATTTTCCATCAAGTGGCAAGATTGTATACTGATATCTAGATGACCAGATAGTGTTGCAGTGTAGTCTGTAATGGTATTTGACAAACTGTTTTCAATTCATCAACAGAGATATCTCGTTCAGACCAAGGTGATGCCAAAAGAAAACCATTAAATAATTTGGAAGTAAATAGCTTTATAAAGAAGAAAGTGTTAAATATGACTATTTTTGTAGTGTATAGAAATGATAGAAGAGTTTGAAGATACCAAAGGGAGGTAATCAGAATCCGTAAATCGAAGGACAGACGATACAATGGCCAAAAGAAAAAGGGCAAAAAGACAAACAATGGTCGACTCAACACATCAAACTTAAGATTGAGCAACACGAACCTGACTCAAAACCGAGGGTGAACTCAGGTACTTTTGGAGTTTTAAGCAGTTCCTGCTCCACTAGTGGCACCTGTCGACTGTCGTGTTACTCTAGTTACAAACCCAGTGATAAGTCATGAAAAAGGAAAAGACTGGGAAGTGCTTATGACAAACGGAACATAGCTGTGATCATTTGGCAGAAATATTAACTATTGTTCATTTGTTTTGTGAGAATGGATTTCTCAGTGGAATCTCGCATCGAAGGCAGACCCAGAAAGATGCGATGAGAAGTCAATTTGGAGCAAAACATATCAACGATACTATGTTTATTGAGGATTTTGTGTGATGACGTCAGTGACGTCATTATAGCACCACATTAAAGAACTGCTATATTATATTCATATCACGATAGTTGCTTGATAATATACAATTATAGTCTTTTGTTGAGGTCAATACAAGTTTTTATGGACCTTAAAAACGATATTCACCGAAGCCTTTAGGTTGAGGTGAATATTGATTTCTAAGGTCCATAAAAACTCCTATTGACCGATGCAAAAGACTGTAATTGTTTTATTACATTAAGCGAAAATGAAAGTGAAACCAAGTCAATACGAGTATTAATCAAACAATATCAAATTTTACGGAATGTCAATAAAATTGTTTAAATAAAATCATTAAGTAATAATAGAAATTATCACATGTAAAGATCAAAGAGAAAATATATTAATCATTGATAAATCTATATCCAACAGGACAGGATGATTTTTTTTTCAGTTATTTAACTGATATCACCTATTTTCGTCTAAAAAAAAAGATTATGAAAGTTG
Organism: Bathymodiolus septemdierum; assembly: GCA_963383655.1. Lineage (NCBI taxonomy): Eukaryota > Metazoa > Mollusca > Bivalvia > Mytilida > Modiolidae > Bathymodiolus > Bathymodiolus septemdierum. The sequence continues at coordinate 34,989,390 of OY726523.1, forward strand.
TAGGACACGGTCAGAACAGTTCAAAAATGGACATTTGAAAGGAGTTGTAGATATTTTCAGCTATTTATCATTGGTTTTCAATTATTTTATTTTCTAACTAAAATCATCCCTAATCCTGGTTGGAGAATTTTATTCACCATCGTGTATATTACATAAGATTATGATCTTATTTCAGTGTTTCAACTACACTTTTAAATCTTCAGGACAATTGCCAGTTTTATCAAAATTTCTTCTGGACATGCTTTGATAATTTAATTTGATTTGAATATTGCAATCTGATTGGCTGATTTGCCTGAAGAAAATTTTGGTTAAACTTGATAACCTGGGTTGGTATTGTGAGGTCACCAACATATTCGTTTGCCAACAACAAATTCAAATAGTCGCATGAAATAATCGTAATTAAAATCGAGGTTAACATGTATAACCTGGTTTGGAACAGTTTACGCTTTTCATAAAGCACTTCACGGTTTATTAAGCGTAAAATGCCCCAAACCAGGTTATATCATATAACCTGTTAAAAAATTTCAAATATTCCTTGAATAATTAAACTAATAGTATCAAATTCTTTTGGGACAATTTGAGAAATAGTTGGGCAAATGTACTGAGACCGGTGTCTAGCTGAATCACTGTATTGCTAATAAGTAATAATATAGGTATATTTTTCAAACAACTTACAGATTCATCAATACTCGGTGATCTATATTTTAATTATATTTGAAATCTGACGATTGAGTGTTTCAAATTTGACAGAAAATTTAATTTGTATACAAACCATCACCTGCTGTACATAAAAGAACCAGCGAACCTTTAGAAAAGCATGGCTATAGACATGTAGACTGACAAATCAAACGTTCCTTTTAATATGCATGTGACCATCTGTTGTTAATCAATATAGTTACAAACTTTATAACTACTGATTTATCTTTGATGTGTCAGTCAGATACAGTCAGACAATATGTCCACAATTTTATCTGAATATGGAAACCTGTTTTACCATACCAAGTGTCTGAATCAGTATGGAAACCTGTTTTACCATACCAAGTGTCTGAATCAGTATGGAAACCTGTTTTACCATACCAAGTGTCTGAATCAGTATGGAAACCTGTTTTACCATACCAAGTGTCTGAATCAGTATGGAAACCTGTTTTACAATACCAAGTGTCTGAATCAGTACAGTGAAACCAGTCTAAACCGAACTCTGAATAAAACAAAATCTTGTCTAAACCGAACCCGAAATAAAACAAAATGCTGTCTAAACCGAACCCGGAATAAAACAAAATGCTGTCTAAACCGAACCCTGAATAAAGCAAAATCTTGTCTAAACCGAACCCTGAATAAAACAAAATCTTGTCTAAAGCGAACACTGAATAAAACAAAATCTTGTCTAAACCGAACCCTGAATAAAGCAAAATCTTGTCTAAACCGAACCCTGAATAAAACAAAATCTTGTCTAAACCGAACCCTGAATAAAACAAAATCCTGTATAAACCGAACCTTCAATAAAACAAAATCTTGTCTAAACTCTCCAATGTAGAAAATCTATGTTAAATTAACCTATAAACTGAACACCTGTCTATTCTGAACACACAAGTTGATCCCAAGGAGGTTCAGTTTATACAGGTATTACTTTGATTTAATAATGTCGGTTTGCTGTTACCAGACTGCCCCATCAAAATTGCCCTTACCTAGAAGATTTTATTGTGGTTTTCTACCTACTAATTTCAGTAATCATGGGACCTGGAAACAACACACTGTTTTTTTAAGGATTCCTTTGCTTGGTAACCTTTCTAATATGAATATTATAATTGGGTAGTTGAATCCTTTGTTTTCTGATCAATTTTGTACAGTACCTTGCATTTTGAAATTGAAAATTGTATATTAAGAATTAGTTCTCATCTATTTTGAGCATTATGTGGTGTTTCAGCTTTTAAAAATTGTAAAATCATATTTTTTATTCATAGACTGTTAAGACTAAAAATTTGGGGTGACCTTTTTTTTGCTGCATAACTTTTGTTCCTGAGGTGTAGAGTGTGTTATTAATAACAGAAAAATAGAAAATGTTATGTTTCTATAGCAACACTGGCAACATCTGTTCATGGGGCTGTGCAAAGTTTTATAAATTCATAAAATAGTATTCTACAGTTTCTAATAGTATTCTATAAGTTACATACACATTGTATTGTAAGAGGATTTGAATCACAAGTACCATGTAAAACGATTTACGTTAAAATGTTTTCTCCAATTATCGGTAGGTAACCACAACATTTTCTTTCAATTTCGGATGAGCACTAATTGTAGCTCGAAAAACTGATGAATCATGACAAAAATTCATTCTCCAAAATGATGCAAATGTTGTGAAAAAAAGGGGGCATTTGATTCTTGACAGTAAAGATTAATCCTTCTCTGTAAGGTATTGATGACATTCAATGAAGTGGTGTTAAACACCCATAACTCTATCATGTAAAAATAGATGACATTCAATGAAGTGGTGTTAAACACCCATTGGGCCATAACTCTATCAGGTAAAAATAGATGACATTCAATGAAGTGGTGCTAAGCATCCATAACTCTATCATATAAAAATAGATGACATTCAATGAAGTGGTGTTAAACATCCATAACTCTATCATGTAAAAATAGATGACATTCATTGAAGTGATGTTAAACATCCATAACTCTATCGTGTAAAAATAGATGACATTCAATGAAGTGGTATTAAACATCCATAACTCTATCATGTAAAAATAGATGACATTCAATGAAGTGGTATTAAACATCCATAACTCTCATGTAAAAATAGATGACATTCAATGAAGTGGTGTTAAACATCCATAACTCTATCATGTAAAAATAGATGACATTCAATGAAGTGATGTTAAACACCCATAACTCTATCATGTAAAAATAGATGACATTCAATGAAGTGGTGTCAAACATCCATAACGCTATCATGTAAAAATAGATGACATTCAATGAAGTGGTGTTAAACATCCATAATGCTATCATGTAAAAATAGATGACATTCAATGAAGTGGTATTAAACATCCATAACTCTATCATGTAAAAATAGATGACATTCAATGAAGTGGTATTAAACATCCATAACGCTATCATGTAAAAACACAATCTTGTAATGCATTACCACTTGACATTTGACAAGAAACCAACTTATTACGTTTTAGTCACACAAATAGTATTACACAAATGTAGTTCCAAGGAAAAAAATACCCAAGTTTCCACTAATATTCTTGCAAAAATTAGGGTAGTTAGGTAGGCAAAGGTTTTTTTTTCACCTAGGTTATGCATGACAAGGATCTGACATTAACTGTGCCTAACCAAAAGTGGCAATAAAAACTTAAGGTAGGCACTAGAAATTAGGGTCAGTAGAGTCAGAGGAAAATAAAAACTTAAGGTAGGCACTAGAAATTAGGGTCAGTCGAGTCAGAGGAAACACAGGTATGTTTTGATTTTCCTAGATTGACCTTATTGTTCAGATAAGGAGAATGACTATTTACTACTAGGACAGATGTTTTCTAAGTCAAACAAGGAAACAATAGACAATATTAAATAATATTATATGTCTGGCATGTTGGGGAGTTTAAGTGCTTAATGCTAATTTTTATCTTGAAATCAGGTGATTTTTAAGCATCTTGAAATCGGGTGATTTTTATGTATCTTTGAAATCAGGTGATTTTTAAGTATCTTGAAATCAGGTGATTTTAAGAACTAATAATAGGCATTATTATTTTTCCAGTTATTTAGCTGATTTCAGCTATTTTCTGTGAATAAAAATATTCCGAAAGTTGCAGGACACGTTAAGAACAGATCAAATAAGGACCTTTGAAAGTGGTTGTAGATGGTTTCAGCTATGCTTAATTGATTTTCAGTAATTTTATTTTCTAACTAGAATCTTCCCTGTATGATAAACTCAAGTTTTATAAAAATGTAGAAAATTTATTTAGTGTGCATGAAACATTTCTGAAATAACCTTCATTGGGTTCTCGTTATCAGTCATAAGATTGGAAAGCCAAATAACTTAAGCCACAGGGCTTAAACAGGATAGCGGGTATTTGAGCACATTGACATAACAAAGCTTTTTCTGGTACCCCTTTCAAATGTTTTGCCTCTTGAACAATGGTAATCTACATGTAGTTTTAAATCTGTTAACTTCCTGTTGACAGAAAATATCAAAAGGAGCAAACAAGGTAGAAACAGATGTTTGTTGATATTTAAATACATGGTTTTGTTACTTGTGATAATTTCAAATGACTTCTCTAGCTTTTTGGTTGTACACTAATTTTCGTGACTGGATTGAACCATCAAAAGCAACGAAAATTAGTATTCAACGAATAAAGCAAATTCTGACTTGATAAGAATTTTACAATAATCTTAAATCTTAATTGTAATCGATCTGTTTTGAATGTTTAGTTTTATTGAAATCAATTTGTATTCATTGCATATAAAATTTTAATTTCAAATTTGAATTTGTCAATTAATCAGAATGACGAATTGATACATTTTCCTTATAAAGAAGGGGGTAGGAGGGATTCTCATCCTGAATTCCTATCCAGATAAAGTGTTGTTTCCCGAATCCTGAAAATTATAGAATCACATCCCTAATCCCAATAAAGTTTAATATCAAAATCCCACCATTTAAATACAAAATCCCAAATTCCTACAAAATAAAAAACTCAATCACTAAGTCCCTAAAAAGGTCCTTCCATTCCTCTATAAAGACAGATAATACACATGTAACAGCAATATCCATTCTGTAGAAAACTTATTTTTATACCCCCGCTCCCCAGAGGGGGAGGGGGGTATACTGTTTTACCTCTGTCCGTCTGTCTGTCCTTCCGTCCGTCTAAGATATTTTTCATCGCATTTTTCTCAGCAACTATTGATGACACAAATCTGATATTTGGTCACAAGCTTCATATCGGTACCTCGTATCGTGGGAAGCGTTTTTTGACCCGTCAGATTCCTACTTCCTGTTTGCCGACTTAGTTGGCTTTTATACACATTTAACATATATGCACATTTTTCGTCGCATTGTTCTCAACAAATATTGATGACAGGAATCTGATATTTGGTCACAAGCTTCATATAGGTATGCCATATTGTGGGAAGCGTTTTTGGGACCCATATATGCTCATTTTTCGTTGCATTTTTCTCAGCAAATATTGATGCTAGAAATCTGATATTTCGTCACAAGCTCCATATAAGTACCCCATTTTGTGGGAAGCGTTTTTTGACCTGTCAGATTCCTACTTCCTGTTTGCCGACTTAGTTGGCTTTTATACACATTTAACATATATGCACATTTTTCGTCGCATTTTTCTCAGCAACTGTTGATGACAGGAATCTGATATTTGGTCACAAGCTTCATATAGGTACCCCATATTGTGGTAAGCGTTTTTGGACCCATCAGATTCCTACTTCCTGTTTGCCGACTTGGTTGGTTTTTATACACATTGAACATATATGTGGGGGTATCATAAGTGAGCATTAGCTCACAATTCATCTTGTTTGAGAATTTCTTTTATTTGTTTAATTCTTTGTTTTTTTAACGAGGATTACTAATAATCAAAGGCTACAAGAAGCTCAAAAAATTCTTTTAATACAGTCCTCAAAATGAAAATTTTAAATTACCTATCTGAAACTGAAAAATTTACTGGTCCAAACAAAGATTTACTGGTCTTGGGTTGGACAACCAGTGTTCATCATGAGGATTGTTAATATGGTGAAGTTACATTATCTGGTTATGGGTGGCACAATTGTGGCTATATATTTTTTCATTTTTTATCGACTTCCACAGATATTATAAATATCTTGACTTAATGTTTTAAAGACATTCTAAATAATCAAATATTTTATAATGTGTGTAATTTTTTAAAATATCGAAAATTGGGATAAATTTGAAATAAATAGGAGAAAAAAACTTACACAAACTTGGTTGTTCCTTTGTGTAATTCAAAAAATTATCGAAAATTGGGATAAATTTGAAATAAATAGGAGAAAAAAACCTACACAAATTTCGTTGTTGCTTTGTGTAATATAATTTTTTTTCGAAAAGTGAGATTTAATTGGGAATCAATGGAAAAAAACAAAAACTGATACAAACATTGGTTGTTTCTTTATTTGTATAAAACATCAAATAATCACCTGATATAGACAGTCATCAAACGTATTTTTGCCATTAATTACAAAAGAATAATTTACACATTTGAATTACTTAGTAAACAATCTGTTACTGCAGAATCAATACAAGATATTGTAAGATTATTATTACTACAACTTTTTCGTCTGTCTGTTTTCATGATCAAAACCGTATTTTTAATAGTATTAATATCAAAACACCACAATTTTCTTTCTTTAAATTTTCTTTTGTGTCTATAATACATGTACTTACATGTACAGTCTTTGTCTCCATTTTTTCATCTACTTGCCCAAAAGCCAAATTTAGAAAAATGTTCTATTTATTCAACCAAATTCTGTCATAATTTTCATTTGTCCGAATCCAGTTTTATTTGTTCGGAGCTTCAGACAAGTGGGTTAAGACTACATGTATACCAGTAGATACTGTGAATTCAATTTTAATCATTGAATACCAATTTTCGTGGTTTTCGTTTGTATCATGAAACCACAAAATTTAGTGAACAATGAAAGGCATGTGTAACAAGAGAAGTTATGAGTAAATAACAAAATCACAATTTCAAATATCAACAAATATCTCACTCTCCGTTTATCCACGATAATTAATACCAATGAAAATAGATAAAAGCACAATACAGTCGAACCTGCTCATGCGGTCACCTCTTTTAAGCAATCACCTGTATTAAAAGGTCATCTTTTTCTTGCCCTGTCATAGAAAGTCTCATATGAATTGAACCTCTTTTAAGAGGTCACCTGTTTTATAAGGCCACCTTTTCTTTGTCCCAAAGGTGGCCTCTTAATACAGGTTTGACTATACTTGCTGATACATATATTTTTCGGCAGAGTGGAATCACAAAAATTCTTTTATTTCACAGATGAATACAAATCGATAATTAAATATGAATTTAGTACTTGATTTGAAAGCTGTTGATCAAAGAGTAAAATCAAAAAGTACCAAGACTTGATCTAAGTCTATAAATCAATAGATGGTTTGGTTTGGTTTCAATATTATTTCAGTTATATCGTGGCAGTCAGTTTTATTGATGGAGGAAACCGGAGGACCCGGAGAAAACCACTGACCTGTCGCAAGTCACTGACAAATTTTATCACATAATGTTGTACACCTCGCCCTTGTAGAGATTTGAACCCACAACATCAGTGGTGATAGGCACCAATTGCATAGGTAATTGTAAATCCAACTACCATACGATCACCGCCACGACGACCCATATAAATCAATAGAAAACCATCAAAACTATAGTTAAAAAAGGAAAAAAGAAGATGGACAAACACAATTCACAAATACTGAACAAAGAAAACTAAAATAGAGCAATCCAAAATCCTCACAAAAAATGGGGGTGAACTCATGTGCTCCGGAAGGGTAAACAGTTCCTCCTCCAGTTAATACCATAAAGGGGAACTACCTAATATAATGATCCCAATTTTTATTGGCAAAGCTTCATCAATTATTATTTGTTATATGTTTTCACTCATAATATGAATTTAAACAAGTTTAATTTGTTTGTATACTACAGACATTGTTTGTAAATCTTCATTACATAAAAGGCAAAGTGTGATTGAGTTGATAAATTTATTGTTTTCTGTGTAATGTTTTGTACGTCATTGTTCATCCTTTACCATTGTGATGTCTGTCTTTTTTTGATATACAGCTTTTGATTTCTGCTTTGGTATCTTCAAACTTTTCATGTAAGATAATGTAAACACATCACCATTGCTGGACATGTTGGATCATTTATATATGTGGAGGAAGATTGTTTTGGGTAGGAATGGAATTAATATAAATCATATACTAGATATCTGTATAAAAAAAAAAAAAAAAATGATTTCCTCAAAGTAAAGTACAATAATCAATTATTTTGTTTCATCTTTTTGATCATTATTTTCAATCTGATTTCAAGACTACTAAAAGTGTTTTTAGTTTAAACGCATTTTATTTGTCACAAAATAACAAATTGGATAGGACACAAGTACAACTACTTACGAGGTCTTCTCCTAGTGACCATCTCTATTAAGCAAAACTTGTATTATGTGACCTTAATTTCAATTTCCCTTCACAGTGCATTTCATATTAAATAAACCTCTATTAAGTGACCACCTGTCTTATGTGTACATACATCAATGTTCCTTTGGAAGGTCACTTAAGACAATTTTGACTGTATAACTTTCCATTTCTATATAGAACAGTACAAAAAAATCAAAAGATAACTAACAAAAATGTATGCAGAAAAATGACTGCATTGTCAAGCTATGAGTGATCTATAACTTACTGTTTGTCCCTAGAGAATCATATTTCCTATCAGATATTTACAGAAGGAAAATAAAGACACAACATATATATATAAAGCTATATCTTCTACAGTATAAATCAATGTCTTTATAAGGATATGTCACAGGCCTGTCATGAATAAGGTAAAATGTTGGGTAACATTTGGTAAACTTCAATAGTTGATCAATAATATTGACTAAGGTCTGGTTGGTTCTTAAGAATGATTTAATTTCCACTTTTTACCCTTGTTACAGAGGGATTGAAAAATTTTACAAGTGTTTGTTTAAAGAATCATTATCTGTTTAGATGTAATTTTACAAAGATTATTTTTGTATTTAAATGTTTTTAAAAGATTTTAATACTTTTGAAAACATTTGAAGTAAGGTTTAATACATTCTTTATTGAAATATTAGTTCATTTAACTTTAAATTAGACTTTTTACACTTCATTTCTGTTTTGTCAGACAGAGGATTAAAACTTGTGTTATTTTAATTAATTAAGAATTATTCTGTTGTTTTGCAGTATAAATTTTAAGAAATTTTAGATTCTGCAATAATGGTTGTATTTGACTACAATTTGGTGTGGTCAATCAAAATTTTACTTTCACTAATTTCTGAATTCTGGTGTTAGTAAATTGACTCCAATAATTCATCACCAGCAAATCATAATTTGCAACAGTAAAATTACTGATAACCATAAGTGAATATTCAATATGATACAACTATTCTCTAATTCATTAACAAACAAACATTTCCATAACAGAATACCAAACCTCCTAGGTTAGTTTGCTTATTTCAATCCTCTTTATGATTGTAGTATCCAGAAAATTATGTTGTATATATCTGTTGTGAATTTATTTCAAGAAGGGATAAACTTGGTAAGGTCCAGTAGCCTAAGGCTTAATTATTGTGATCTATGTTCCTGAAATTGGTCCAGCAGTAGGCCATTGTGTTTATGGTTATGACTGTTTAACGGCACTTAACTTTGATTATGATTGTTTAAAGCCACTTTGATTATGACTGTTTAATGCCACTTAACTTTGATTATGACTGTTTAAAGCCACTTTGATTATGACTGTTTAATGCCACTTAACTTTGATTATGACTGTTTAAAGCCACTTTGATTATGACTGTTTAATGCCACTTAACTTTGATTATGACTGTTTAAACCACTTTGATTATGACTGTTTAATGCCACTTAACTTTGATTATGATTGTTTAAAGCCACTTTGATTATGACTGTTTAATGCCACTTAACTTTGATTATGACTGTTTAAACCACTTTGATTATGATTGTTTAAAGCCACTTTGATTATGACTGTTTAATGCCACTTAACTTTGATTATGACTGTTTAAACCACTTTGATTATGATTGTTTAAAGCCACTTTGATTATGACTGTTTAATGCCACTTAACTTTGATTATGACTGTTTAAAGCCACTTTGATTATGACTGTTTAAGGTCACTTTCATTATGACTGTTTAACACCACTTTGATTATGACTGTTTAATGCCACTTTGATTATGACTGTTTAATGCGACTTTCATTATGACTGTTTAACACCACTTTGATTATGACTGTTTAATGCCACTTTGATTATGACTGTTTAATGCGACTTTCATTATGACTTTAAAGCCACTTTGATTATGACTGTTTAATGCCACTTTGATTATGACTGTTTAATGCCACTTTCATTATGACTGTTTAAAGTTACTTTGAGTTTGATTATCAGATTATGACTGTTTAATGTTATTTCAATTATGACTCCTTGATGCCACTTTGATTATGACTGTTTAAAGCCACTTTGATTATGACTTTAATACCACTTTGATTATGACTGTTTAAAGTCACTTTGATTATGACTGTTTAAAGTCACTTTGATTATGACTGTTTAAAGCCACTTTGATTATGACTGTTTAAACCACTTTGATTATGACTGTTTAAACCACTTTGATTATGACTGTTAAAGGCCATTTTGATTATGACTGTTTAATGCCACTCTGATTATGACTGTTTAAAGCCACTTTGATTATGACTGTTTAAGGCCACTTTGATTATGACTGTTTAAGGCCACTTTGATTATGACTGTTTAAGGCCACTTTGATTTTGACTGTTTAATGCCACTTTGATTATGACTGTTTATTGCCATTTTTGCTGTAGAATTATGACTGTATTTTATAACTTTTTTATTATTCTATATGACAGTTCTACTTATCCTTTTACCAAATATTGACTGTTTTCTACAAGTTGAAGATTATGTCACATGACCATTGAGAAAGGTTAACACTTTTTACAGGTTTCTTAGATTAGTACGCTCCTGAAGTTAATGGTAGAAGTATGAATATGTACTACTATGGCACTTTAAAATCTTCAACAATATGGCTGCCAAACCGGAAATAAATTAAAAGAAAAATCATGTGACCTAAACCAGAACTCTAGTTGAAATAAAAATGAAACAATGTTCGCTAGTGGATACGAAAACTGTCCGGAGTTTGGAGTTTTAGGCGGTGTTATTTTTAAGCTTGATATTTTGTAAAGAGAAAGAAAAATTACTGTTCTTCGGGAGCGTTTCAGGTTGCACCTGCCTCATATTATTTGAGATAGGAGACAACAGCCTTGACATTTCAATTGAATGACTTGTAGCTATGGTAACTGGTTCTAGACAGATATTGTACAAGGGAAAAAAATTATTCTTGTCTTTGTTGAGTCTTATAAGGCATAATGAGAGACGAGCAATGCATGTGTCGTGATTGTCTCGAGGGTGGCTTAATCTGTCTTTTTTAGTAATAACCTCATTTTCGTTTACTATTTTATACATCATGACAAGTCGAGATTACAAACAGTTCTGTTCCTAAAAATGTTTTGAGGAAATTGCATGAGACATGCAATAAGCAGTATAAGAATAATAATTACCGATTTCTCCAATGAAAGTTTTTATACCAAAGCCTCAATATCTACAGGCAATCATATATTGTGTCAAAAATCAATGTTGTGCTCTATGCAAAAATCATAGAAGTTAGATAAGATAGAAGTACTGGTAAAAAATGAGGATAATATATATATATTTATCGTTAATTTCCAATCAATAACATAGACTTTCAATTATTTGATAAATTATAAGGAACGATCATTTTATCAGCATTGACATTGTAAGTCATTTGTATTATATGTGAGGAGCCAAGCTGGTTCAGCGAGGGTTAAAGTACATACTTATCCTAGCTACTGTAGATTGTGGTTAGGTTAATAGACGAATATTGAGGTCAATGTATGAGGAGAAATAGAATTCTGTATTAAAAATCTGAAGGAAAAAACATTATTAATTATATTCATATGTCAGCAGAAATTATAGGTAGAAAAATAGGATAATATTTCCAGTGATTGACAGGTCTAAGACCGATGGAGGGAATGTTAGATTATACCCTCACAAGATAATGTAGAAAGCATATTTATGTCAGCTTTTATTATTTTTTAAATACCGAAAAGTAATAAATAATGAAAACTATTCAGATTTTAAAATAATAAGTGAAAAAAAAAAAAATTCTGAGATTTTATTATTTTTTTAATACAGAAAAGTAATAAAAATGAAAACTATTTGAAATTAAAAATAATAAGATATAAAAAAAACAAAACAAAACAAAAAACACACCATCAGAACCCAATATTACTTACAAAGGGTAATCAGTTCCTGCCTCCTACCAGTAGTATAATTAAGAAACAAATTTGATTCAGCCACTGGATAACAAATATTTTTGTTTATAAACTACATTATGGATACATAAAATTACACATGGTACAAAAACAAGTATTCTAAATTTAAAACAAACACATGATAATTATTAGGATATAGCAAATTTGATTATGTTTTAAGGGTTAATATAGAACTTTCTGCACATTGCAATTATTGAGTAGTGTAATCCCTTGTCAGTCATCATTCATTATTATTCTCTTGATATCCATGCTAAAGTAAAAGATAAACTCTGTCAATAGAAATACTTAATAACTTTGTTTATTGAAGTCAATGAACTGTCTTCTGCCATATGGTTAAAAATTTGGTGTATTTTTGCTGTAAATTATGGTAGGATCCCTTGGGCTTTATTTTAGAGTTGGAAATAAAGATATACTCTGTACTCATATTATATTAGAATAAAGGGCTTAAGTTTCAAAGAATCCAAGAATTTTTAATGTTCCACAAGTTTTAAGGTTTCAGGAGTTTTTAAGGTTCCAAATATTTAATGTACCAGGAGTTTTTAATGTTCAAGCCGTTTTTAACGTTCCACGAGTTATTAATGTTCCACTAGTTTTAATGTTCCAGGAATTTTAATGTTCCAGGAATTTTAATGTTCCAGGAGTTTCAATGTTCCACTAGTTTTAATGTTCCACAAGTTTTAATGTTCCAGAAATTTTAATGTTCCACTAGTTTTAATGTTCCACAAGTTTTAATGTTCCAGGAATTTTAATGTTCAAGCAGTTTTTAACGTTCCACGAGTTATTAATGTTCCACTAGTTTTAATGTTCCACTAGTTTTAATGTTCCACAAGTTTTAATGTTCCACAAGTTTTAATGTTCCAGGAATTTTAATGTTCCAGGAGTTTCAATGTTCCAGGAGTTTTAATGTTCCACAAGTTTTAATGTTCCAGGAATTTTAATGTTCCAGGAGTTTTAATGTTCCACAAGTTTTAATGTTCCAGGAATTTTAATGTTCCAGGAGTTTCAATGTTCCAGGAGTTTTAATGTTCCAGGAGATTTAATGTTCCACAAGTTTTAATGTTCCACAAATTTTAATGTTCCAGGAATTTTAATGTGCATGAAAAATGTTTTTTAAGTGTGTTCCTTTGTCCAGATATATTTATAACCCTTATAATTTGTGTTTTGAGCATTGGTAAGTCGTGTGTCTCAATGTATCCTAAGACCAACAACAAAATTTAATTGTATTCTAAGTAACCCTACTAAAAATTTTGTCATTTAAAAAAGTAAAATGACCAACTAAAAATCATCAATTTTTTATACTTTTTCAAGCGAATAGAATTATTTTTAAGAAAAAATATGATAATAAAAAAATTGCATATTAAAAATCCTAATTTTCAAGTCACAATCTTAACAGAAACAATTTTTTTAAGACAAGATGATAATGTATCATCACAACATTGCATTCAGACCCTTTTACTGATGATTGTTAAAAGAAATCAGAAAAATAGTGATCCTAAGATCCTAACCTCTATCTTTACCCCAGTGACAATAACATAATACAACTCTACTCATGGCTTACTATCAACACAATAATAAAGAAATGTCCATACTTTTGTTAATATCTTACCTCAAAATATGAATAAATACTAGAATAATTAAGATCCATAACGAATTACAGAAAATAATAGAGTAATATCAAGAAAGATATGTGTTGTTGTCCATAGTCCTCAAATGTTCATTGTAATTCTTAGCTACAGTATGTTATATCTGATAGATCAGGGTCTACAGTGGTATGTTATATCTGATAGATCAGTCAAAGTTACTGTTTATTTTTTGTTATGAGGGTCTACAGTGATATGTTATATCTGATAGATCAGGGTCTACAGTGGTATGTTATATCTGATAGATCAGTCAAAGTTACAGTCTATTTTTTGTTATGAGGGTCTACAGTGGTGTGTTATATCTGATAGATCAGGGTCTACAGTGGTATGTTATATCTGATAGATCAGTCAAAGTTACAGTCTATTTTTTGTTATGAGGGTCTACAGTGGTGTGTTATATCTGATAGATCAGTCAAAGTTACAGGTTATTTTTTGTTATGAGGGTCTACAGTGGTATGTTATATCTGATAGATCAGTCAAAGTTAGTTTATTTTTTGTTATGAGGGTCTACAGTGGTATGTTATATCTGATAGATCAGTCAAAGTAACAGTTTATTTTTTGTTATGAGGGTCTACAGTGGTATGTTATATCTGATAGATCAGTCAAAGTTACAGTTTATTTTTTGTGATGAGGGTCTACAGTGGTATGTTATATCTGATAGATCAGTCAAAGTTACAGTTTATTTTTTGTGATGAGGGTCTACAGTGGTATGTTATATCTGATAGATCAGTCAAAGTTACAGTTTATTTTTTGTGATGAGGGTCTACAGTGGTATGTTATATCTGATAGATCTGTCAAAGTTACAGTTTATTTTTTGTTATGAGGGTCTACAGTGGTATGTTATATCAGATAGATCAGTCAAAGTTACAGTATATTTTTTGTTATGAGGGTCTACAGTGGTATGTTATATCTGATAGATCAGGGTCTACAGTGGTATGTTATATCTGATAGATCAGTCAAAGTTACTGTTTATTTTTTGTTATGAGGGTCTACAGTGATATGTTATATCTGATAGATCAGGGTCTACAGTGGTATGTTATATCTGATAGATCAGTCAAAGTTAGTCTATTTTTTGTTATGAGGGTCTACAGTGGTGTGTTATATCTGATAGATCAGTCAAAGTTACAGGTTATTTTTTGTTATGAGGGTCTACAGTGGTATGTTATATCTGATAGATCAGTCAAAGTTAGTTTATTTTTTGTTATGAGGGTCTACAGTGGTATGTTATATCTGATAGATCAGTCAAAGTAACAGTTTATTTTTTGTTATGAGGGTCTACAGTGGTATGTTATATCTGATAGATCAGTCAAAGTTACAGTTTATTTTTTGTGATGAGGGTCTACAGTGGTATGTTATATCTGATAGATCAGTCAAAGTTACAGTTTATTTTTTTGTGATGAGGGTCTACAGTGGTATGTTATATCTGATAGATCTGTCAAAGTTGCAGTTTATTTTTTGTTATGAGGGTCTACAGTGGTATGTTATATCAGATAGATCAGTCAAAGTTACAGTATATTTTTGTTATGAGGGTCTACAGTGATATGTTATATCTGATAGATCAGTCAAAGTTACAGGTTATTTTTTGTTATGAGGGTCTACAGTGGTATGTTATATCTGATAGATCAGTCAAAGTTACAGTTTATTTTTTGTTATGAGGGTCTACAGTGGTATGTTATATCTGATAGATCAGTCAAAGTTACAGTTTATTTTTTGTGATGAGGGTCTACAGTGGTATGTTATATCAGATAGATCAGTCAAAGTTACAGGTTATTTTTTCTTATGAGGGTCTACAGTGGTATGTTATATCTGATAGATCAGTCAAAGTTACAGTATATTTTTTTATGAGGGTCTACAGTGGTATGTTATATCAGATAGATCAGTCAAAGTTACAGTATATTTTTTTATGAGGGTCTACAGTGGTATGTTATATCTGATAGATCAGTCAAAGTTACAGTTTATTTTTTGTTATGAGCGTCTACAGTGGTATGTTATATCTGATAGATCAGGGTCTACAGTGGTATGTTATATCTGATAGATCAGTCAAAGTTACAGTCTATTTTTTGTTGTGAGGATCTACAGTGGTATGTTATATCTGATAGATCAGTCAAAGTTACAGTATATTTTTTTGTTATGAGGGTCTACAGTGGTATGTTATATCTGATAGATCAGTCAAAGTTACAGTATATTTTTTTTGTTATGAGGGTCTACAGTGGTATGTTATATCTGATAGATCAGTCAAAGTTACAGTATATTTTTTGTTATGAGGGTCTACAGTGGTATGTTATATCAGATAGATCAGTCAAAGTTACAGGTTATATTTTGTGATGAGGGTCTACAGTGGTATGTTATATCTGATAGATCAGTCAAAGTTAGTTTATTTTTTGTTATGAGGGTCTACAGTGGTATGTTATATCTGATAGATCAGTCAAAGTTACAGTTTATTTTTTGTTATGAGGGTCTACAGTGGTATGTTATATCTGATAGATCAGTCAAAGTTACAGTATATTTTTTGCTATGAGGGTCTACAGTGGTATGTTATATCTGATAGATCAGTCCAAAGTTACAGTATATTTTTTGCTATGAGGGTCTACAGTGGTGTGTTATATCTGATAGATCAGTCAAAGTTACAGTTTATTTTTTGTTTTGAGGGTCTATAGTGGTATGTTATATCTGATAAATCAGTCAAAGTTACAGTATATTTTTTTTGTTATGAGGGTCTACAGTGGTATGTTATATCTGATAGATCAGTTAAAGTTACAGTTTATTGTTTGCTATGAGGGTCTACAGTGGTATGTTATATCTGATAGATCAGTCAAAGTTACAGGTTATTTTTTGTTATGAGGGTCTACAGTGGTATGTTATATCTGATAGATCAGTCAAAGTTACAGTATATTTTTTGTGATGAGGGTCTACAGTGGTATGTTATATCTGATAGATCAGTTAAAGTTACAGTTTATTTTTTGTTATGAGGGTCTACAGTGGTGTGTTATATCTGATTGATCAGTCAAAGTTAATATTTTTTGTTATGAGGGTCTACAGTGGTATGTTATATCTGATAGATCAGTTAAAGTTACAGTTTATTTTTTGTTATGAGGGTCTACAGTGGTATGTTATATCTGATAGATCAGTTAAAGTTACAGTTTATTTTTTGTTATGAGGGTCTACAGTGGTATGTTATATCTGATAGATCAGTTAAAGTTACAGTTTATTTTTTGTTATGAGGGTCTACAGTGATGTGTTATATCTGATAGATCAGTCAAACTTACAATTTATTTTTTGCTATGAGGGTCTAGAGTGGTATGTTATATCTGATAGATCTGTCAAAGTTGCAGTATATTTTTTGTTTTGAGGGTCTACAGTGGTGTGTTATATCTGATAGATCAGTCAAAGTTACAGTTTATTTTTTTGCTATGAGGATCTACAGTGGTCAGGGTATTCAATAAGATTGTATTGAACAGACTGAATTGAAATTTGAAGCTGCTACATGATTTTCACTTACATTCATAATGGTGCATTCTGAGGCATTTTAAGGTAGTTTACAAATGCATGAAAAAGAAGGTTTCATAGAATTTTTTTTTTTTAAATTTTAGCAAGCAATAAGACCATTTCAGGGTCTACAGTGGTATTTTATATCTGATAGATCAGTCAAAGTTAGTTTATTTTTTGTCCGAAATTTTGCATACTTTGAAGGTATTTATAAAAATATTTATTTTTCATCCAATTTTGTAGCAGGTTTTTCTTTGAATTGATTGTACCAAGATCTTCATGTAATAGATTGACAGATTTCCTCTTTCTCTGATGGTTTGGGGATAAACTTGAACGAATAGAACCAACAAAAGCTGAAGCTCAAAATTTGAGCAGTTTATTTTTCATTCAATTTTAATGCAGTTTTTGGAAATGATCATCTTTATGGGTTATTGATGAACCATCAACAATTTGGTTATTTTATCTTCAATAGGTGTCCAATAGGGACCCAAATTCCAAAATTTTGCATGTTTTGAAGGCATATTTAACATTTGAAATAGTAAAATAAAATAAATATCCATAATTCAGTGGGACCACTATATTAGTGTATCCAACACATTATTGTGTCCAGTAATTTTCTGTTTCATTTAAAATACTGTGTCCACACTTGCCTTTGATTATACACTTGTTCAACTTTCCCTTGTCAACATGCTTCGATCATATTATGTTTTATTTTGCATCGCACTTCATCTAATTTCGTAATTTGTATGCAAATTTTCAAAACCTAGAGCGACTACTAAGATTCTATAGTATTGATTAAGAACGATCATATTATGCGAAAGTAATGGGAATAAAATTTTGTGGCCAACGTTCATTAAAATGGACAAATGTTTCAACCATACCAGTTTTTATGATATGAAATATAAACCTATTTTTCTATTAAGTGCAGAATGCTTGAAGCATTTGATTTCAATATTTAATGAACATTAAATTCATATCGGTGAGAAGAATGGATGCCAGGAGATCACATGTAAAAAAACATACAAATTAAATGTCAACTGTCATTTAGCATTACTAGTACAGGTATATCAGAAGAAGAATAACGGAATAATTCAAAATCATGATCAATTTTTACGTAAGATGAAAAAAAATTAATATTGACTAATTATTCTGCATAAAAGATGGTTGATTTATGGTATTTAATGCCACTTTCAACAATATTTCAGTTCTATCATTGTGGTCAGTTTTATTGTTGGAGGAAACCAGAGTACCCGGTGTCATATGGTATTTTGAACCCGGGGTCGATTTACATCCATGGTATATTGAACCCCCTTATTGAAAATTGAACCCCCCTGTATGGTAAATTGAACCCCCATGGTATTTTGAACCCCCCCCCATTTCTAATCAAAAGATATGCAGTGAGGTCAAAATATCATGTGTAGGGGGGTCGATATTCTATGGGTAGGGGGGTCAAAATACCATGGATAGGGGGGGTCGATATACCATGGGTAAGGGGTTCAATATACCATGGGTAGGGGGGTCGATATACCATGGATAGGGGGCTCAATATACCATGGATAGGGGGGGGTCAAAATACCATGGGTAGGGGGGTCAATATACCATGGGTAGGGGGGTCAAAATACCATAGGTAGGGGGGTCGATATACCATGGGTAGGGGGGGTCGATATTCCATGGGTAGGGGGGTCGATATACCATCGGTAGGGGGTCCAAATTTTCCCCAAAAAATTCAAAGTTCAAAAGGTTCAAACTCACAACTCTTAGTCTGCATAAAATAATTCACATACATTTCGTTCAGCTTATGATCATAGAGTAATTTTTTCGGTAAATAAAAGCCATGTGATCTTTAAACAAATATTTCTGGTAGCTGTAGATTGCTTTCTACAAATCTGTATATATATGTTTCTACTGAAATAGAGATTGCTGAACACTGGAGAGTTTACCTTTTGCTTTACCATTTAAGCTTAATATTAGCTGGACAAAAAGTGTGAAGATACCAAAGGGGTAATTAGAAGTCATAATGTCAAAGAATGAAAGACAATACAATAACTAAAGGACAAATAAGTGGAAGCAGGGGGTATATGTGTCATATGGACACATCCTTCTTTTATTTTAGTGAAAGTAAAAATTAATTCTTTAAATAAAGATAAAAATGAGTTCTTTTTTTCTTTTTTAAGACTTTCCAGATTAGATTGATTGATTAATTGGTGTTTAATGCCAACTTTAGCAGTATTTCAGCTGTAGTATTGCGTTACGACTTTCCTATTTTAATTGCAACAGACTATATTTGGTCAGTCACGACAATCAGTCAGTCAGTTAGTAAAGGTTGATTATGGTACAGCTTCTTTGATATTTTCTAGCTTTCATTATAACAGACAGAATTACACTTAATGATAGTGATAGTCTTGATAAAGAGAATTTATTTTGTTGATAAGAATTGACAATGTCCTTTTTTCTTTTGTTATCATAGTAATGAAATGTCTTTTGATGAATAGAAAATATTATAAATAATTTATACTTGATGACGTCCATATAATGTACTGTACTGTACTGACGACGAAAGAAAAATGTGAAAATCTAGAAAATCAGAATATTATTGGATACAGAGGGATAAAAATGGAGATCTATGTTGTTCAATAGAAATCTTTCCTGTTTACAAATACAAATAATAGAAAATGTCATTATTGAATGAGCAGCTAGCTTAAAATGTATAGTACAATTAGATACATACTTTATGTGTGATTGAAAATGGATGAATAAAAGAAAGAGTTTTAACTGAGAGTAGAAACAGACAAAAAAAACCAGAAAATTTATTTGTGTCTAATTAACAGTTCAACAGATTCAAAATGTATCTTACGTTGACGAGAAATAAAAAAAAAATGACAAAAACAAAGATTTTAAGAAAGTATTGTATATTGATTGTTTCCTGAAATGAAGTCTAGTTTTTACCATACAACAACTCTTCAAGTTTCCTTCATGAAAGATGAAGACTGGTAATTGTAAAGACAAGTGCTTTATTCTGTTACATTTTCTTTCATTAGACAACGATGGCATGTGGTTTTTTTATGTTCATTTACATACATTTCCCTGTATTGTTTAAATATTCTCATACCAAATATGTTTGTTGGTTTGTTTGATGGTGTTTAATGCCACTTTCAACAATATTTCAGTTATGTTGTAGTGGTCAGTTTTATTGGTGGAGAAACCCGGAGGACCTGGAGAAAACCACCGACCTGTCACAAGTCACTCGGACAAACTTTATCACATAATGTTGTACACCTCACCCTGATCGAGATTCGAACTCACAACATCAGTGGTGATAGGCACTGATTGCATAGGTAGTTGTAAATCCAACTACCATATGATCATGCCCACTACAGTCCCCTCATACCAAATTAAAAGATAAAAGCTATGGTTACCTATCTTTCTCACAATTTACCAGATCTATATGGATATTAAAAAGTAAAAATTGACAGCTATGACCGTGATCAGCTGTGGGATTTACATATACATATTCTTTTGGGGGCCGCCATGGTTATTATCATATGGTAGTTGTGAGTTATAATCCCACTCATTGTGAGGTGGACTCGATACAACACTATGTGATAAAGTTTGTCAGTGACTTGTGAAAAGTCTGTGGTTTTCTTCAGGTACCCCGATTTCCTCCACTAATAAAACTGACTGTCACGATATAACTGAATTATTGTTGAAAGTGGCATTAAACACCATAACCCTAATCCTACTTTAAGCAATTATCATGATAAGTATAATATTATATCCACAATTCACCTTTAAGACAGGATGTAGATGAGATGAATGCCAAACTTCTTACACATAAAGGATCAGCCATTTAACTTTGGGCTAAGGGTAAATTTTATATTGCCAAATTTTATAGAGAAAAACAAATTGACCTTAAAGATGCAAAATTATTTAACCTTATCATGTGACAATCTAATCTTCAGACCATAGGATCATCTTAGTGCCACCATTCTACATGATGTATTATTGGTTGCCACTGTTTCTATGATTTTTCTATTAGATTTGGAATTCTTCTGACAGTGTAGTATTTTTTTGTTTTTCTATTAGATTTGGAATTCTTCTGACAGTGTAGTATTTTTTTGTTTTTCTATTAGATTTGGAATTCTTCTGACAGTGTAGTATTTTTTTGTTTTTCTATTAGATTTGGAATTCTTCTGACAGTGTAGTATTTTTTTGTTTTTCTATTAGATTTGGAATTCTTCTGACAGTGTAGTATTTTTTTGTTTTTCTATTAGATTTGGAATTCTTCTGACAGTGTAGTATTTTTTTGTTTTTCTATTAGATTTGGAATTCTTCTGACAGTGTAGTATTTTTTTGTTTTTCTATTAGATTTGGAATTCTTCTGACAGTGTGGTATTTTTTTGTTTTTCTATTAGATTTGGAATTCTTCTGACAGTAGTATTTTTTTGTTTTTCTATTAGATTTGGAATTCTTCTGACAGTGTGGTATTTTTTTGTTTTTCTATTAGATTTGGAATTCTTCTGACAGTGTAGTATTTTTTTGTTTTTCTATTAGATTTGGAATTCTTCTGACAGTGTAGTATTTTTTTGTTTTTCTATTAGATTTGGAATTCTTCTGACAGTGTAGTATTTTTTTGTTTTTCTATTAGATTTAGAATTCTTCTGACAGTGTAGTATTTTTTTGTTTTTCTATTAGATTTGGAATTCTTCTGACAGTGTAGTATTTTTTTGTTTTTCTATTAGATTTGGAATTCTTCTGACAGTGTGGTATTTTTTTGTTTTTCTATTAGATTTGGAATTCTTCTGACAGTGTAGTATTTTTTTGTTTTTCTATTAGATTTGGAATTCATCTGACAGTGTAGTATTTTTTTGTTTTTCTATTAGATTTGGAATTCTTCTGACAGT
Organism: Bathymodiolus septemdierum; assembly: GCA_963383655.1. NCBI lineage: Eukaryota > Metazoa > Mollusca > Bivalvia > Mytilida > Modiolidae > Bathymodiolus > Bathymodiolus septemdierum. The sequence continues at coordinate 35,011,564 of OY726523.1, forward strand.
GTAGTATTTTTTTGTTTTTCTATTAGATTTGGAATTCTTCTGACAGTGTGGTATTTTTTTGTTTTTCTATTAGATTTGGAATTCTTCTGACAGTGTAGTATTTTTTTGTTTTTCTATTAGATTTGGAATTCTTCTGACAGTGTGGTATTTTTTTGTTTTTCTATTAGATTTGGAATTCTTCTGACAGTGTAGTATTTTTTTGTTTTTCTATTAGATTTGGAATTCATCTGACAGTGTAGTATTTTTTTGTTTTTCTATTAGATTTGGAATTCTTCTGACAGTGTAGTATTTTTTTGTTTTTCTATTAGATTTGGAATTCTTCTGACAGTGTGGTATTTTTTTGTTTTTCTATTAGATTTGGAATTCTTCTGACAGTAGTATTTTTTTGTTTTTCTATTAGATTTGGAATTCTTCTGACAGTGTGGTCTTTTTTTGTTTTTCTATTAGATTTGGAATTCTTCTGACAGTGTAGTATTTTTTTGTTTTTCTATTAGATTTGGAATTCTTCTGACAGTGTAGTATTTTTTTGTTTTTCTATTAGATTTGGAATTCTTCTGACAGTGGTATTTTTTTGTTTTTCATTTTATCAATTTATGCAATATTTTCTTTTTTTTTCTTTCTTTCTTTTTTTTTTTTTTTTTTTTTTTTATCAATTTATGAAAAAATGTGTTTATTTTTTTGTTTAAATTTGGTAGCTTGAAAAACATATTTAATTAAATAAGCATAATTTTGCAATTTGAAATACACTGATTGTTATTCCTTATTCAAGATAAGTATCACAGTTATTTGAGAATCCAAACACCCTTGTTTAAATTAAATTAACATACAAAGAATATGGCCCCCCTGTAGAGCCTCATTTTATTGTACTTTTGTAATGTAAAGGATGGAAATATAATTCAGATTCTCTGTATACTACATATGAACCAATACTACGCTCATTTCTACAGACATTAATTGTGGATTGTGGATGCCCCCCCCCCCCTTCTAATAGAGCCTCCTTTGATTGTACTCTTGTAATGTAAAGGATGGAAATATAATTCAGATTCTCTGTATAATAGATATGAACCAATAATATGCTAATTTCTACAGACATTAATTTTAGATGTCAAGTAGAATGTTTTGGCAGATTGTCTTTGCTGTAGTTGCCCAGAAATATTTGATGAAACAAACAAATTTTGGCTGAATGTGTAGATGTGTCAGATATTATAGAGATAAATTAGGGTTAAAAACACCACATGGTTTTGTTATATCATGATTAAATAAATTTATTTATTTTCTATAAATTCAAAAAATTGATCATAAACAAAACTCTGGTATTTCATGAATTCTGCATTTTAAAAAGAAATATGAGTTGAAGGATCGGTTAGTGTTATGGTGTTTAACACCACTTTCAACAATATTTCAGTTATGTCGTGGCGGTCAGTTTTATTGGTAGAGGAAGCAGTACCCAGAGAAAACCACCGACCTGCCACAAGTCACTGACAAACATTATCACATAATGTTGTATCAAGTACACCTCACCATGAGCTGGATTTTAACTCGCAACTTTAGTGGTGATAGCCAGTAATTGTATAGGTAGTTGTTAATCCAACTACCATACAATCATGACGACGACGACCCCCTGTTGAAGGATAGAAGGATTAGAATGAAAATGCATCATCATTATTTTATAGAAGTACATGTATTTGTTATTTATTTAAAACAACAAAGAAATAATCCATTGGAAATGTAAATATTTATGGAATTTTACAAATATTTTTTATTTAGAAAGAATTTACTATTGACATTTGTAGAATTATATTTTTTAGAGAAGACAATACAAGACACATACTTTACTAAGCCTCATAGGTGTAGAAATGGATATAATCATGAAATATATACATACAACTGATGGTAGAGCTCGGGTGGCTCAGTGAGTTAGGTTACTGGATTACCTAACTCATACAAAAAGTGGCATTAAACACAATAAATCAAGATCAAATCAAACAACTGATGGCTGACAGGTTATTTGATACAATGCTTACAGTCCTTATGCCATTAATTTAGGACATATTCCTGGTATACCTTAAAGGCTTCGCAGAGAATATATTAAACACAAACGAAATAAATGAAAAAAATATAGAGGTTACTGATTTTAACAAAGAGAAATGGCATCTCACAAAATCTTTGAAAAAAACATTATTAGAAAACTATGAAAACATGTTTATTGAGAAATTGAGGTCTTTTAATATCAACAATAAACTTTTTCTATACAGTAAAATAAAGACAAATTATATTATAGAACCTTTTATTGAAAATTCAAACTTTGAAAATAGAAAATTAATTGTGAAAATGAGAATAAGTGATCATGTTTTAGAAATTGAAAGAGGCAGATATAATAAAATAAATAGAGAACAACGAATTTGTAGGCATTGTCACTTAAATGTAATTGAAGACAAGGAACACTTCTTCTTTCATTGCCAAAAAAGCGAATTATTAAGAAAGGAATTTTTAACCCAGATTGAAAATTTATATGCAAAATTGATGGGAAATAATCATATTCAAAATCTCGAATTTTTTTTTGTCTTCTTCGTGTCTTATGCAACTTGTTGTCCCTTTCATTCAAAAGTCATTAGCACTGAGGAGAGTGGACTCAATATAGCTGCATAATTATTATGTTTGTTTTAATGTATGATTGATTTGTTTTGAGTTTTAACATGGGTTGGTGGATATTAGTATTTTATCCCGAGCCAGAACCAGAGGCGAGGGATAAAATTTACTAATACCCATGTTAAAACTCAAAACACATTCTGGCTTCCATGAATTATTTTGATTCTCATATGTCTAAGAGTACAAATATGGTAGTATACTTTGATTGGAAGATGGTAATTTATATTTACGTTTGCGGACAATGTCGCACACAATTTATGCTGCCAAATTCGAGAAGACGATAATTCATCAACATGTACATTTATGACGGGAAAGTCAGTCACATGCACCGGCATGTGCTAATGAGATTATACCCAATTGATAAATCTCTCGTTTGTTCTCAAAGCGAAAGAAGTACGTCATGTTAGATTTTCTCTTTAATGCTCTTTAAATGTGGTGGTATAATAGTTAGTGTAATAGATCATGGTTCTTTCGAACCAAAAAATGTAGAATTTGTTGCGGAGTAAGTATAAGATCAGTAGGCTCCGAGTCAGAATTGGTTTTTTTCCTCCACCAATAAAACTGACCGCCACGATATAGCTGAAATATTGTTGAAAGTGGCGTTAAATACCCTAACCCATAAACTTAAATACCCTAACCCATAACCCTAACCCATAACCCGGAGTCAGAATGATGTTTCTGAGTGGTGCAACAGATTGTTATTGCAATCATCGAGCTAGCACTATTAAAGTCCAGCTGAGATTGTTTGTCTAGAATAAAGCAGGCATCAGCTGAGATTGTTTGTCTAGAATAAAGCAGGCATCAGCTGAAATTGTTTGTCTAGAATAAAGCAGGCATCAGCTGAGATTGTTTGTCTAGAATAAAGCAGGCATCAGCTGAGATTGTTTGTCTAGAATAAAGCAGGCATCAGCTGAGATTGTTTGTCTAGAATAAAGTAGGCATCAGCTGAGATCGTTTGTCTAGAATAAAGCAGGCATCAGCTGAGATTGTTTGTCTAGAATAAAGCAGGCATCAGCTGAGATTGTTTGTCTAGAATAAAGCAGGCATCAGCTAAGATTGTTTGTCTAGAATAAAGCAGGCATCAGTTGCGATTGTTTGTCTAGAATAAAGCAGGCATCAGCTGAGATTGTTTGTCTAGAATAAAGCAGGCATCAGCTGAGATTGTTTGTCTAGAATAAAGTAAACATTAGCTGAGATTGTTTGTCTAGAATAAAGCAGGCATCAGCTGAGATTGTTTGTCTAGAATAAAGCAAGCATCAGCTGAGATTGTTTGTCTAGAATAAAGCAGGCATCAGCTGAGATTGTTTGTCTAGAATAAAGCAGGTATCAGCTGAGATTGTTTGTCTAGAATAAAGTAAACATCATCTGAGATTGTTTGTCTAGAATAAAGTAGACATCAGCTGATATTGTTTGTCAAGAATAAAGCAGGCATCAGCTGAGATTGTTTGTCTAGAATAAAGCAGGCATCAGCTGAGATTGTTTGTCTAGAATAAAGCAGGCATCAGCTGAGATTGTTTGTCTAGAATAAAGTAGGCATCAGCTGAGATTGTTTGTCTAGAATAAAGCAAGCATCAGCTAATATTGTTTGTCTAGAATAAAGTAGACATCAGCTGCAATTGTTTGTCTAGAATAAAGTAGACATCAGCTGAGATTGTTTGTCAAGAATAAAGCAGGCATCAGCTGATATTGTTTGTCTAGAATAAAGCAGGCATCAGTTGAGATTGTTTGTCTAGAATAAAGCAGGCATCAGTTGAGATTGTTTGTCAAGAATAAAGCAGGCATCAGTTGAGATTGTTTGTCTAGAATAAAGCAGGCATCAGCTGAGATTGTTTGTCTAGAATAAAGCAGGCATCAGCTGATATTGTTTGTTTAGAATAAAGTAGACATCAGCTGAAATTGTTTGTCTAGAATAAAGCAGGCATCAGCTGAGATTGTTTGTCTTGAATAAAGTAAACATCATCTGAGATTATTTGTCTAGAATAAAGCAGGCATCAGCTGAGATTGTTTGTCTAGAATAAAGCAGGCATCAGCTGATATTGTTTGTCTAGAATAAAGTAGACATCAGCTGCAATTGTTTGTCTAGAATAAAGTAGACATCAGCTGAGATTGTTTGTCAAGAATAAAGCAGGCATCAGCTGATATTGTTTGTCTAGAATAAAGCAGGCATCAGTTGAGATTGTTTGTCTAGAATAAAGCAGGCATCAGTTGAGATTGTTTGTCAAGAATAAAGCAGGCATCAGTTGAGATTGTTTGTCTAGAATAAAGCAGGCATCAGTTGAGATTGTTTGTCTAGAATAAAGCAGGCATCAGCTGAGATTGTTTGTCTAGAATAAAGCAGGCATCAGCTGATATTGTTTGTCTAGAATAAAGTAGACATCAGCTGAAATTGTTTGTCTAGAATAAAGCAGGCATCAGCTGAGATTGTTTGTCTAGAATAAAGCAGGCATCAGCTGAGATTGTTTGTCTAGAATAAAGCAGGCATCAACTGAGATTATTTGTCTAGAATAAAGCAGGCATCAGCTGAAATTGTTTGTCTAGAATAAAGCAGGCATCAGTTGAGATTGTTTGTCTAGAATAAAGCAGGCATCAGCTGAGATTGTTTGTCTAGAATAAAGCAGGCATCAGCTGATATTGTTTGTCTAGAATAAAGTAGACATCAGCTGAAATTGTTTGTCTAGAATAAAGCAGGCATCAGCTGAGATTGTTTGTCTTGAATAAAGTAAACATCATCTGAGATTGTTTGTCTAGAATAAAGTAGACATCAGCTGATATTGATTGTCAAGAATAAAGCAGGCATCAGCTGAGATTGTTTGTCTAGAATAAAGCAGGCATCAGCTGAGATTGTTTGTCTAGAATAAAGCAGGCATCAACTGAGATTATTTGTCTAGAATAAGGTAGACATCAGCTGATATTGTTTGTCAAGAATAAAGCAGGCGTCAGCTGAGATTGTTTGTCTATAATAAAGCAGGCATCAGCTGAGATTGTTTGTCTAGAATAAAGCAGGCATCAGCTGAGATTGTTTGTCTAGAATAAAGCAGGCATCAGCTGAGATTGTTTGTCTAGAATAAAGCAGGCATCAGCTGAGATTGTTTGTCTAGAATAAAGCAGGCATCAGCTGAGATTGTTTGTCTAGAATAAAGAAGGCATCAGCTGAGATTGTTTGTCTAGAATAAAGCAGGCATCAGCTGAGATTGTTTGTCTAGAATAAAGAAGGCATCAGCTGAGATTGTTTGTCTAGAATAAAGCAGGCATCAGCTGAGATTGTTTGTCTAGAATAAGGTAGACATCAGCTGATATTGTTTGTCAAGAATAAAGCAGGCATCAGCTGAGATTGTTTGTCTATAATAAAGCAGGCATCAGCTGAGATTGTTTGTCTAGAATAAAGCAGGCATCAGCTGAGATTGTTCGTCTAGAATAAAGCAGGCATCAGCTGAGATTGTTTGTCTAGAATAAAGCAGGCATCAGCTGAGATTGTTTGTCTAGAATAAAGTAGGCATCAGCTGAGATCGTTTGTCTAGAATAAAGCAGGCATCAGCTGAGATTGTTTGTCTAGAATAAAGCAGGCATCAGCTGAGATTGTTTGTCTAGAATAAAGCAGGCATCAGCTGAGATTGTTTGTCAAGAATAAAGCAGGCATCAGCTGAAATTGTTTGTCTAGAATAAAGCAGGCATCAGCTGAGATTGTTTGTCTAGAATAAAGCAGGCATCAGCTGAGATTGTTTGTCTAGAATAAAGCAGGCATCAGCTGAGATTGTTTGTCTAGAATAAAGTAGGCATCAGCTGAGATCGTTTGTCTAGAATAAAGCAGGCATCAGCTGAGATTGTTTGTCTAGAATAAAGCAGGCATCAGCTGAGATTGTTTGTCTAGAATAAAGCAGGCATCAGCTAAGATTGTTTGTCTAGAATAAAGCAGGCATCAGTTGCGATTGTTTGTCTAGAATAAAGCAGGCATCAGCTGAGATTGTTTGTCTAGAATAAAGCAGGCATCAGCTGAGATTGTTTGTCTAGAATAAAGTAAACATTAGCTGAGATTGTTTGTCTAGAATAAAGCAGGCATCAGCTGAGATTGTTTGTCTAGAATAAAGCAAGCATCAGCTGAGATTGTTTGTCTAGAATAAAGCAGGCATCAGCTGAGATTGTTTGTCTAGAATAAAGCAGGTATCAGCTGAGATTGTTTGTCTAGAATAAAGTAAACATCATCTGAGATTGTTTGTCTAGAATAAAGTAGACATCAGCTGATATTGTTTGTCAAGAATAAAGCAGGCATCAGCTGAGATTGTTTGTCTAGAATAAAGCAGGCATCAGCTGAGATTGTTTGTCTAGAATAAAGCAGGCATCAGCTGAGATTGTTTGTCTAGAATAAAGTAGGCATCAGCTGAGATTGTTTGTCTAGAATAAAGCAAGCATCAGCTAATATTGTTTGTCTAGAATAAAGTAGACATCAGCTGCAATTGTTTGTCTAGAATAAAGTAGACATCAGCTGAGATTGTTTGTCAAGAATAAAGCAGGCATCAGCTGATATTGTTTGTCTAGAATAAAGCAGGCATCAGTTGAGATTGTTTGTCTAGAATAAAGCAGGCATCAGTTGAGATTGTTTGTCAAGAATAAAGCAGGCATCAGTTGAGATTGTTTGTCTAGAATAAAGCAGGCATCAGCTGAGATTGTTTGTCTAGAATAAAGCAGGCATCAGCTGATATTGTTTGTTTAGAATAAAGTAGACATCAGCTGAAATTGTTTGTCTAGAATAAAGCAGGCATCAGCTGAGATTGTTTGTCTTGAATAAAGTAAACATCATCTGAGATTATTTGTCTAGAATAAAGCAGGCATCAGCTGAGATTGTTTGTCTAGAATAAAGCAGGCATCAGCTGATATTGTTTGTCTAGAATAAAGTAGACATCAGCTGCAATTGTTTGTCTAGAATAAAGTAGACATCAGCTGAGATTGTTTGTCAAGAATAAAGCAGGCATCAGCTGATATTGTTTGTCTAGAATAAAGCAGGCATCAGTTGAGATTGTTTGTCTAGAATAAAGCAGGCATCAGTTGAGATTGTTTGTCAAGAATAAAGCAGGCATCAGTTGAGATTGTTTGTCTAGAATAAAGCAGGCATCAGTTGAGATTGTTTGTCTAGAATAAAGCAGGCATCAGCTGAGATTGTTTGTCTAGAATAAAGCAGGCATCAGCTGATATTGTTTGTCTAGAATAAAGTAGACATCAGCTGAAATTGTTTGTCTAGAATAAAGCAGGCATCAGCTGAGATTGTTTGTCTAGAATAAAGCAGGCATCAGCTGAGATTGTTTGTCTAGAATAAAGCAGGCATCAACTGAGATTATTTGTCTAGAATAAAGCAGGCATCAGCTGAAATTGTTTGTCTAGAATAAAGCAGGCATCAGTTGAGATTGTTTGTCTAGAATAAAGCAGGCATCAGCTGAGATTGTTTGTCTAGAATAAAGCAGGCATCAGCTGATATTGTTTGTCTAGAATAAAGTAGACATCAGCTGAAATTGTTTGTCTAGAATAAAGCAGGCATCAGCTGAGATTGTTTGTCTTGAATAAAGTAAACATCATCTGAGATTGTTTGTCTAGAATAAAGTAGACATCAGCTGATATTGATTGTCAAGAATAAAGCAGGCATCAGCTGAGATTGTTTGTCTAGAATAAAGCAGGCATCAGCTGAGATTGTTTGTCTAGAATAAAGCAGGCATCAACTGAGATTATTTGTCTAGAATAAGGTAGACATCAGCTGATATTGTTTGTCAAGAATAAAGCAGGCGTCAGCTGAGATTGTTTGTCTATAATAAAGCAGGCATCAGCTGAGATTGTTTGTCTAGAATAAAGCAGGCATCAGCTGAGATTGTTTGTCTAGAATAAAGCAGGCATCAGCTGAGATTGTTTGTCTAGAATAAAGCAGGCATCAGCTGAGATTGTTTGTCTAGAATAAAGCAGGCATCAGCTGAGATTGTTTGTCTAGAATAAAGAAGGCATCAGCTGAGATTGTTTGTCTAGAATAAAGCAGGCATCAGCTGAGATTGTTTGTCTAGAATAAAGAAGGCATCAGCTGAGATTGTTTGTCTAGAATAAAGCAGGCATCAGCTGAGATTGTTTGTCTAGAATAAGGTAGACATCAGCTGATATTGTTTGTCAAGAATAAAGCAGGCATCAGCTGAGATTGTTTGTCTATAATAAAGCAGGCATCAGCTGAGATTGTTTGTCTAGAATAAAGCAGGCATCAGCTGAGATTGTTCGTCTAGAATAAAGCAGGCATCAGCTGAGATTGTTTGTCTAGAATAAAGCAGGCATCAGCTGAGATTGTTTGTCTAGAATAAAGTAGGCATCAGCTGAGATCGTTTGTCTAGAATAAAGCAGGCATCAGCTGAGATTGTTTGTCTAGAATAAAGCAGGCATCAGCTGAGATTGTTTGTCTAGAATAAAGCAGGCATCAGCTGAGATTGTTTGTCTAGAATAAAGTAGGCACCAGCTGAGATCGTTTGTCTAGAATAAAGCAGGCATCAGCTGAGATTGTTTGTCTAGAATAAAACAGGCATCAGCTGAGATTGTTTGTCTAGAATAAAGCAGGCATCAGCTGAGATTGTTTGTCTAGAATAAAGCAGGCATCAGCTGAGATTGTTTGTCTAGAATAAAGTAGGCATCAGCTGAGATCGTTTGTCTAGAATAAAGCAGGCATCAGCTGAAATTGTTTGTCTAGAATAAAGCAGGCATCAGCTGAGATTGTTTGTCTAGAATAAAGCAGGCATCAGCTAAGATTGTTTGTCTAGAATAAAGCAGGCATCAGTTGCGATTGTTTGTCTAGAATAAAGCAGGCATCAGCTGAGATTGTTTGTCTAGAATAAAGCAGGCATCAGCTGAGATTGTTTGTCTAGAATAAAGTAAACATTAGCTGAGATTGTTTGTCTAGAATAAAGCAGGCATCAGCTGAGATTGTTTGTCTAGAATAAAGCAAGCATCAGCTGAGATTGTTTGTCTAGAATAAAGCAGGCATCAGCTGAGATTGTTTGTCTAGAATAAAGCAGGTATCAGCTGAGATTGTTTGTCTAGAATAAAGTAAACATCATCTGAGATTGTTTGTCTAGAATAAAGTAGACATCAGCTGATATTGTTTGTCAAGAATAAAGCAGGCATCAGCTGAGATTGTTTGTCTAGAATAAAGTAGACATCAGCTGAGATTGTTTGTCTAGAATAAAGCAGGCATCAGCTGAGATTGTTTGTCTAGAATAAAGCAGGCATCAGCTGAGATTGTTTGTCTAGAATAAAGTAGGCATCAGCTGAGATTGTTTGTCTAGAATAAAGCAAGCATCAGCTAATATTGTTTGTCTAGAATAAAGTAGACATCAGCTGCAATTGTTTGTCTAGAATAAAGTAGACATCAGCTGAGATTGTTTGTCAAGAATAAAGCAGGCATCAGCTGATATTGTTTGTCTAGAATAAAGCAGGCATCAGTTGAGATTGTTTGTCTAGAATAAAGCAGGCATCAGTTGAGATTGTTTGTCAAGAATAAAGCAGGCATCAGTTGAGATTGTTTGTCTAGAATAAAGCAGGCATCAGCTGAGATTGTTTGTCTAGAATAAAGCAGGCATCAGCTGATATTGTTTGTCTAGAATAAAGTAGACATCAGCTGAAATTGTTTGTCTAGAATAAAGCAGGCATCAGCTGAGATTGTTTGTCTTGAATAAAGTAAACATCATCTGAGATTATTTGTCTAGAATAAAGCAGGCATCAGCTGAGATTGTTTGTCTAGAATAAAGCAGGCATCAGCTGATATTGTTTGTCTAGAATAAAGTAGACATCAGCTGCAATTGTTTGTCTAGAATAAAGTAGACATCAGCTGAGATTGTTTGTCAAGAATAAAGCAGGCATCAGCTGATATTGTTTGTCTAGAATAAAGCAGGCATCAGTTGAGATTGTTTGTCTAGAATAAAGCAGGCATCAGTTGAGATTGTTTGTCAAGAATAAAGCAGGCATCAGTTGAGATTGTTTGTCTAGAATAAAGCAGGCATCAGTTGAGATTGTTTGTCTAGAATAAAGCAGGCATCAGCTGAGATTGTTTGTCTAGAATAAAGCAGGCATCAGCTGATATTGTTTGTCTAGAATAAAGTAGACATCAGCTGAAATTGTTTGTCTAGAATAAAGCAGGCATCAGCTGAGATTGTTTGTCTAGAATAAAGCAGGCATCAGCTGAGATTGTTTGTCTAGAATAAAGCAGGCATCAACTGAGATTATTTGTCTAGAATAAAGCAGGCATCAGCTGAAATTGTTTGTCTAGAATAAAGCAGGCATCAGTTGAGATTGTTTGTCTAGAATAAAGCAGGCATCAGCTGAGATTGTTTGTCTAGAATAAAGCAGGCATCAGCTGATATTGTTTGTCTAGAATAAAGTAGACATCAGCTGAAATTGTTTGTCTAGAATAAAGCAGGCATCAGCTGAGATTGTTTGTCTTGAATAAAGTAAACATCATCTGAGATTGTTTGTCTAGAATAAAGTAGACATCAGCTGATATTGATTGTCAAGAATAAAGCAGGCATCAGCTGAGATTGTTTGTCTAGAATAAAGCAGGCATCAGCTGAGATTGTTTGTCTAGAATAAAGCAGGCATCAACTGAGATTATTTGTCTAGAATAAAGCAGGCATCAGCTGAGATTGTTTGTCTAGAATAAAGCAGGCATCAACTGAGATTATTTGTCTAGAATAAAGCAGGCATCAGCTGAAATTGTTTGTCTAGAATAAAGCAGGCATCAGCTGAGATTGTTTGTCTAGAATAAAGCAGGCATCAGCTGAGATTGTTTGTCTAGAATAAAGAAGGCATCAGCTGAGATTGTTTGTCTAGAATAAAGCAGGCATCAGCTGAGATTGTTTGTCTAGAATAAAGAAGGCATCAGCTGAGATTGTTTGTCTAGAATAAAGCAGGCATCAGCTGAGATTGTTTGTCTAGAATAAGGTAGACATCAGCTGATATTGTTTGTCAAGAATAAAGCAGGCATCAGCTGAGATTGTTTGTCTATAATAAAGCAGGCATCAGCTGAGATTGTTTGTCTAGAATAAAGCAGGCATCAGCTGAGATTGTTCGTCTAGAATAAAGCAGGCATCAGCTGAGATTGTTTGTCTAGAATAAAGCAGGCATCAGCTGAGATTGTTTGTCTAGAATAAAGCAGGCATCAGCTGAGATTGTTTGTCTAGAATAAAGAAGGCATCAGCTGAGATTGTTTGTCTAGAATAAAGCAGGCATCAGCTGAGATTGTTTGTCTAGAATAAAGAAGGCATCAGCTGAGATTGTTTGTCTAGAATAAAGCAGGCATCAGCTGAGATTGTTTGTCTAGAATAAGGTAGACATCAGCTGATATTGTTTGTCAAGAATAAAGCAGGCGTCAGCTGAGATTGTTTGTCTATAATAAAGCAGGCATCAGCTGAGATTGTTTGTCTAGAATAAAGCAGGCATCAGCTGAGATTGTTCGTCTAGAATAAAGCAGGCATCAGCTGAGATTGTTTGTCTAGAATAAAGCAGGCATCAGCTGAGATTGTTTGTCTAGAATAAAGTAGGCATCAGCTGAGATCGTTTGTCTAGAATAAAGCAGGCATCAGCTGAGATTGTTTGTCTAGAATAAAGCAGGCATCAGCTGAGATTGTTTGTCTAGAATAAAGCAGGCATCAGCTGAGATTGTTTGTCTAGAATAAAGTAGGCACCAGCTGAGATCGTTTGTCTAGAATAAAGCAGGCATCAGCTGAGATTGTTTGTCAAGAATAAAGCAGGCATCAGCTGAGATTGTTTGTCTAGAATAAAGCAGGCATCAGCTGAGATTGTTTGTCTAGAATAAGGTAGACATCAGCTGATATTGTTTGTCAAGAATAAAGCAGGCATCAGCTGAGATTGTTTGTCTATAATAAAGCAGGCATCAGCTGAGATTGTTTGTCTAGAATAAAGCAGGCATCAGCTGAGATTGTTCGTCTAGAATAAAGCAGGCATCAGCTGAGATTGTTTGTCTAGAATAAAGCAGGCATCAGCTGAGATTGTTTGTCTAGAATAAAGCAGGCATCAGCTGAGATTGTTTGTCTAGAATAAAGAAGGCATCAGCTGAGATTGTTTGTCTAGAATAAAGCAGGCATCAGCTGAGATTGTTTGTCTAGAATAAAGAAGGCATCAGCTGAGATTGTTTGTCTAGAAAAAAAAGCAGGCATCAGCTGAAATTATTTGTCTAGAATAAAGCAGGCATCAGCTGAGATTGTTTGTCTAGAATAAAGCAGGCATCAGCTGAGATTGTTTGTCTAGAATAAAGAAGGCATCAGCTGAGATTGTTTGTCTAGAATAAAGCAGGCATCAGCTGAGATTGTTTGTCTAGAATAAAGAAGGCATCAGCTGAGATTGTTTGTCTAGAATAAAGCAGGCATCAGCTGAGATTGTTTGTCTAGAATAAGGTAGACATCAGCTGATATTGTTTGTCAAGAATAAAGCAGGCATCAGCTGAGATTGTTTGTCTATAATAAAGCAGGCATCAGCTGAGATTGTTTGTCTAGAATAAAGCAGGCATCAGCTGAGATTGTTCGTCTAGAATAAAGCAGGCATCAGCTGAGATTGTTTGTCTAGAATAAAGCAGGCATCAGCTGAGATTGTTTGTCTAGAATAAAGCAGGCATCAGCTGAGATTGTTTGTCTAGAATAAAGAAGGCATCAGCTGAGATTGTTTGTCTAGAATAAAGCAGGCATCAGCTGAGATTGTTTGTCTAGAATAAAGAAGGCATCAGCTGAGATTGTTTGTCTAGAATAAAGCAGGCATCAGCTGAGATTGTTTGTCTAGAATAAGGTAGACATCAGCTGATATTGTTTGTCAAGAATAAAGCAGGCGTCAGCTGAGATTGTTTGTCTATAATAAAGCAGGCATCAGCTGAGATTGTTTGTCTAGAATAAAGCAGGCATCAGCTGAGATTGTTCGTCTAGAATAAAGCAGGCATCAGCTGAGATTGTTTGTCTAGAATAAAGCAGGCATCAGCTGAGATTGTTTGTCTAGAATAAAGTAGGCATCAGCTGAGATCGTTTGTCTAGAATAAAGCAGGCATCAGCTGAGATTGTTTGTCTAGAATAAAGCAGGCATCAGCTGAGATTGTTTGTCTAGAATAAAGCAGGCATCAGCTGAGATTGTTTGTCTAGAATAAAGTAGGCACCAGCTGAGATCGTTTGTCTAGAATAAAGCAGGCATCAGCTGAGATTGTTTGTCTAGAATAAAGCAGGCATCAGCTGAGATTGTTTGTCTAGAATAAAGCAGGCATCAGCTGAGATTGTTTGTCTAGAATAAAGCAGGCATCAGCTGAGATTGTTTGTCTAGAATAAAGTAGGCATCAGCTGAGATCGTTTGTCTAGAATAAAGCAGGCATCAGCTGAGATTGTTTGTCTAGAATAAAGCAGGCATCAGATGAGATTGTTTGTCTAGAATAAAGCAGGCATCAGCTGAGATTGTTTGTCTAGAATAAAGCAGGCATCAGCTGAGATTGTTTGTCTAGAATAAAGCAGGCATTAGCTGAAATTGTTTGTCTAGAATAAAGCAGGCATCAGCTGAGATTGTTTGTCTAGAATAAAGCAGGCATCAGCTGAGATTGTTTGTCTAGAATAAAGTAGACATCAACATCTTATTAAAAAGAACCAGTAACTTTGTCTCGCCATAATTAAGAGAAATTGCCTCAGATCTAAAAAAAATTTCCAATTGTTTTGAATCAGGCAGAGATTGTAGCGGGTTTCAAGGTGCAAACTCACGTCTGTGGGTTCGAAATTGAGGTCAAAAGTCAATGATCTTAATCACTCTGCCACTCACATCCTCTAGAAATGTATATCAGTTTTACATTGTATATAGAGGAATATATAAAATTAATTGGTTTTATTTTCTGATACGATATGTATGTCAACTGTTAATAATATACATATTAAAATTGAAATATGTGATATTAATTCTGTATTGATTAAATGAAGTGAAATAGATTCTAATGTTTTATTGATAAACTCTCATATGCGTAGTAACTGTGATTAACAATACGTTTTGTACTTTTTATGTTTGAAAGCTGATTACCAGTATATGACATTGCCAGCTGGTTTCAATCATTTTTATGTACGAAATTTACTTTTTTTCTTCGGGCTTTTCCTTTCATGACAAATAATCGTGAATTCTAACAAGAAAAAGAAATTAATCAGACTATCAAATCGTAAACAAATTATGGTGTTTTTTTTTTCACAACAAAAATAAAGAAATATACTTGTGTGTTTGTGAAAGACATTGACATCAAATTTGCCAGCGAACATTTGTTCCAGCTGATGTGTTAGGTATGTACCTGGTTTTTATCGTTAGAGACCTCTTCATTAATATTAGGTAAAACTGATGTAGAAGGGATGCCTTGTTGACTTGCTGCGGTAGTATCATGCTGCACCTGGCTTATCTCTTTATTTCAAACAGATTTGGCCTACATGTAGTTCTATTATGGCATTTATTTTTCAAATTTGGGGAGATACAATAGTTTATTTTATTATCTTTTTTATTTTTAAAAAGTGAATAGAAAGTATAGTACTGCAATCTTAAAGGTAGAAGATTATAGCATCCCTGGTGTTTAGTTGAGTTCATGTTCCTCAATCTATAGTTTTCTGTCTAATGTTTTGTGGATCATTGTTTGTCCATTTTCTTTTGGCCATTATCTTGTCTGTTCTTTATCTTTTGGCCATTATATTGTCTGTTCTTTGTCCTTTGGCCATTATATTGTCTGTTCTTTATCTTTTGGCCATTATATTGTCTGTTCTTTATCTTTTGGCCATTATGTTGTCTGTTCTTTATCTTTTGGTCATTATATATATTGTCTGTTCTGTATCTTTTGGCCATTATATTGTCTGTTCTTTATCTTTTGGCCATTATCTTGTCTGTTCTTTATCTTTTGGTCATTATATATATTGTCTGTTCTTTATCTTTTGGCCATTATATTGTCTGTTCTTTATCTTTTGGCCATTATATTGTCTGTTCTTTATCCTTTGGCCATTATATTGTCTGTTCTTTATCTTTTGGCCATTATCTTGTCTGTTCTTTATCTTTTGGCCATTATATTGTCTGTTCTTTATCTTTTGGCCATTATCTTGTCTGTTCTTTATCTTTTGGTCATTATATATATTGTCTGTTCTTTATCTTTTGGCCATTATATTGTCTGTTCTTTATCTTTTGGCCATTATATTGTCTGTTCTTTATCTTTTGGCCATTATATTGTCTGTTCTTTATCTTTTGGCCAGTATATTGTCTGTTCTTTATCTTTTGGCCATTATATTGTCTGTTCTTTATCCTTTGGCCATTATATTGTCTGTTCTTTATCTTTTGGCCATTATCTTGTCTGTTCTTTATCTTTTGGCCATTATATTGTCTGTTCTTTATCTTTTGGTCATTATATATATTGTCTGTTCTTTATCTTTTGGCCATTATATTGTCTGTTCTTTATCTTTTGGCCATTATATTGTCTGTTCTTTATCTTTTGGCCATTATCTTGTCTGTTCTTTATCTTTTGGCCATTATATTGTATGTTCTTTATCTTTTGGCCATTATCTTGTCTGTTCTTTATCTTTTGGTCATTATATATATTGTCTGTTCTTTATCTTTTGGCCATTATATTGTCTGTTCTTTATCATTTGGCCATTATATTGTCTGTTCTTTATCTTTTGGCCATTATATTGTCTGTTCTTTATCTTTTGGCCATTATCTTGTCTGTTCTTTATCTTTTGGTCATTATATATATTGTCTGTTCTTTATCTTTTGGCCATTATATTGTCTGTTCTTTATTTTTTGGCCATTATATTGTCTGTTCTTTTTCTTTTGGCCAGTATATTGTATGTTCTTTTCTTTTGGCCAGTATATTGTATGTTCTTTTTCTTTTGGCCATTATATTGTCTGTTCTTTATCTTTTGGCCATTATATTGTCTGTTCTTTATTTTTTGGCCAGTATATTGTCTGTTCTTTATCTTTTGGCCAGTATATTGTCTGTTCTTTATCTTTTGGCCATTATATTGTCTGTTCTTTATCTTTTGGTCATTATATTGTCTGTTCTTTATCTTTTGGCCATTATCTTGTCTGTTCTTTATCTTTTGGCCATTATCTTGTCTGTTCTTTATCCTTTGTCCATTATATTGTCTGTTCTTTATCTTTTGGCCATTATATTGTCTGTTCTTTATCTTTTGGCCATTGTATTGTCTGTCCTTCGATTTACGGTTTCTGATTACCCCGTCCCCTTTGATATTTTCAAACTTTTCTAAGTAGAACTTTCAACTTAGCTGTCATTAGAGGGATAAGCAACAAATGATGGTATGTTAATGTTTGTTATTGCTAATTATCTGGAAATAATTGTATTCTTCACATCTTTCTAATAGTCTTTAATTGACAACCATAGTGGTTTACTGCCTTTATCATTTGTCTAAACTTTTACATGCACAAGAAAATAATGGATGGTTTAGACTTCTTCAAATTTTACATCTGGAAATGAAAAAAATGTTTAGAAAGGTACATTGACATTGACAAAGTGAATCCTTGAACCATCTATTGAAGTGTAATGTACTGTATTTAAACATTTGGTTTAATACACATTTCTAAGTACATTTTGATGATCATGAAATCCAGACAGTCCAGCTTGTTAGCATGCCAACTTAAATGCTTACACTACATACTTTATATGTTTACACTTCATACTTTCTGTGTTTATACTTCATATTTTCTATGCTTACACTTCATGCTTTCTATGCTTACAATTCATACTTTCTATGCCTATACTTCATGCTTTCTATGCTTACACTTTATATTTTCTATGCTTACACTTCATGCTTTCTATGCTTACAATTCATGCTTTCTATGCTTACACTTCATGCTTTCTATGCTTACACTTCATACTTTCTATGCTTACACTTCATACTTTCTATGCTTACACTTCATATTTTCTATGCTTACACTTCATGCTTTCTATGTCTACAATTCATACTTTCTATGCCTACACTTCATGTTTTCTATGCTTACACTTCATGCTTTCTATGCTTACACTTCATACTTTCTATGCTTATACTTCATATTTTCTATGCTTAGACTTCATGCTTTCTATGCTTACAATTCATGCTTTCTATGCTTACACTTCATGCTTTCTATGCTTACACTTCATACTTTCTATGCTTACACTTCATACTTTCTATGCTTACACTTCATATTTTCTATGCTTACACTTCATGCTTTCTATGCTTACAATTCATACTTTCTATGCCTATACTTCATGCTTTCTATGCTTACACTTTATATTTTCTATGCTTACACTTCATGCTTTCTATGTTACAATTCATGCTTTCTATGCCTACACTTCATGCTTTCTATGCTTACACTTCATATTTTCTATGCTTACGCTTCATATTGAAGTTTTATCAGCTAGATTTTAGGCAAGTCTCAAACTATAATAATAAAAATAAAAGTTGGGTTGAGCTATACCCCTTGAGGAACTTTTCTCTTGTAGTACTACAGAAACTATTTTTTTGTGTGTGGAAATTCTTTTTTGGACTGAAATGGATACCTGTTAATTGAGAGTTATGTGAAGGATTATATTTCATAACAGTTTTCTTTGTGGTAACTGCCTTATAAATATCTGCATACTTTAAAAATCCTGTTATTAATGGTTTAACTCTGTCAATTGCTTGTGCCTGTCTCAAACCAGGACCTTGATTTCCAACATCATATGTTATGGTTTCTTTTTTTAGCTCACCTGACCCAAAGGGTCATGTGAGGTATTGCCATCACTTGGCATCCGTTGTCTGTCCGTTAACTTTTTCATATTTTAATCTACTCCTCTGAAACAATTGGGCCAAATGGAACCAAACTTGGCAGAAAGAATCTATATAAGGTTCTCTACAAAGTTTCTTCATTTCATCCCATTCCGCCAACAAATATGGCCACCAAGGGCAATTTTTGTTTCTGATTGGCTAATGTTAAAAAAATCTTCTCCTCTGAAACTGCTTGGCCAAATGGAGCCAAACTTGGCAGGAAGCATCTATGTAAGATTCTCTATAAAACTTCTTCATTTGGTTCCATTCGGCCAACAAACATGGCCGCTGTTACTAAAAATAGAACATATGGTAAAATTGCACATTTTTGGTAATAACTCAAAAACCATTAATAATATCAGAAATCTGATGGGGTAAAAATGATCAGCACAGCAATATCTACCTACCTATTAAAGTAAATCTGATCACCCATCTTGAAGTTATTGCCCTTTTTTCATCAAATTTTAAAAATGTAAATACTTTTCATTCTTTATTTCAAAATTCAAAAACTATAAGAGATAGATGTTAAGTGTAAACTGAAAACATGTTCAGCTTGTCAAGATCTACATGCCCTGCAATTTTGAAGTAAATCTGATTACCCATCTAGGAGCTATTGCCCTTTTTTCATCATTTTTTAGCTCACCTGGTTCAAAGGGCCACGTGAGGTATTGCCATCACTTGGCGTCCGTCGTCCGTCCGTTAACTTTTTCATATTTTAATCTTCTCCTCTGAAGCAACTTGGCCAAATGGAACCAAACTTGGCAGTAAGCATCTATGTAAGGTCCTCTATAAAGTTTCTCCATTTCGTTCTGTTCCACCAACAAATATGCCCGCCAAGGGCAATTCTTGTTTCTGATTGGCTACTGTTTAATAAAATCTTCTCCTCTGAAACTGCTTGGCAAAATGGAGCCAAACTTGGCAGGAAGCATCTATGTAAGATCCTCTATAAAGCTTCTTCATTTGGTTCCATTCGGCCAACAAACATGGCCACCAAGATTAATTCTTTTTTCTGATCGGCTAATGTTAAAAAAATCTTCTCCTCTGAAACAGCTTGGCCAAATGGAGCCAAACTTGGCAGGAAGCATCTATGTCAGGTCCAGACCAGGCATAGATGGTCCCTGGGTGTGTCCCTTTCAAAATTGTGTCTGACAGCCACACCCTCCATTCAAGATGGCTGCTGTTTTTTTAAGGTAATAATTATCTCCCTTTGAAATTTGCTTCAGTATCATTCTATTGTCAGGTGAGCGATACAGGCTCAGTGGGCTGAGCCTCTAGTTTCAATAGTATTAAGTGAGAAGTAGTTGTTTTGTTGATATTGATAGAATCGTTGACAATCACTCTAAACTTTCTTTACATAGTATTGTGGACGATGTCTTTTACAGTTTACTTTGATTTTAGATTATTTCCTTATTAAGAAATGACAGAACCAGTCTAATTTTCCCTGTTTCTTTTTTTTTAAACAGGAAACCAGAAATCCTGTTCTATGGGAAAATCCAGAATAATTATTGAAAAAAAGTTATTTACATCCACAATCTGCTTCATTAATGAAAAAAATCACAAATTATTTATACATCGAAATCTTTTTTTAGATTCAATCAAATTTCTAATGATCTTGTCGAAGGGTGAAACCTTTCATTTAAATTTGTTCATATTAACGATGAAATACTATACAGAATTATCAAAAGAGTTCCTGATCGGAAGTCATCTCTGCTCATTGATTGTTTTAGCTATAAAGGACAAATTAAAACTGTTTGTGAATGAACTGTAATTAAGTATTGGAGAGATTTGATTAATAATTCTCCTGATAATTAATCTTACAACAGGGTTTATTTTGTAGTGTAGTAGTACTTTCTACAGTTTTCATCATTTGAAGCAAACCAAGTTGTGAGTAGTAATTTGGGTTTTCTAGAAATTTGTGGATTAACTTGTAAAAAAAGAGACGATAAGTTATGAAAATACACAAATGTATGCCAGAAAATATTGTTTAAATACTTAGTATGTGTTACTTGCTTGTTTAAATGCCTGTCTTTTAGAGATTTAGAGATTACAGAATTGTTTCTTGTGGAAATTTCAAATTTGAATTTTGTTCACTTTAACAATATTTGTGTATTAAAGATTGCAATGTCTATGGACCTATTCCATTCTTCCATTTTGATATTCCCCTGCCAGGGGCCGTTGTCGCCGTGATTGTATGGTAGTTGAATTTACAACTACCTATGCCATCTCTGCCTATCACCACTAATGTTGTGAGTTCAAATCCTGTTCGGGGTGAGGTGTATGACATTATGTGGTAAAGTTTGTCAGTGAGTTGTGGCAGGTTGTTTGTTTTCTCCTCAACCAATAAAACTGACTGCCATGATATAACTGATATATTGTTGAAAGTGGCGTTAAACATCATAAGCTAAACCAAACCTATTCCCCTGCCACTAGGTCAAGGACCATAAAAGGGAGGTCAAGTTTGATATCAGACTTTCCCACTTTTCTGGAGTTAGGTCCCTTGATTTGTTTTTTGTTTTTTTGTTTTAATTTAACATTAAAGGATTTGGAGGTAACTTAACATTAAAGAAAATCAATACAAATCTGAAGAAAAATTCAAAGATTTAACATTGCTCTTATTGATGTTAGCTTGAGGTTTTATGAGTTAACTAAAACTAAAACTCAGGTGACAGGCCGGAGCGGTTACCTCCACCAATAAAACTGACCGCCACGATATAACTGAAATATTGTTGAAAGTGACGTTAAGCACCATAAAACCAAACCAAACCATAACTAAAATAGGCAGGTAATAATACAGTTCCTACAAATCTTGTTAAAACATGCTAAGAATAGGAGACATGAAGAACATCCTCGAATGAGTTCAGATGTAAGCTGTGGAACTGACATGTAGTTAAATAAGTGTAATTTCAAGGAAACTATATAGTACTCTTTTTTCATGTACTAGATATTGAACTCTTGGCCTTTTTAACTCACCTTGCCAAAGGCAATGTGAGCTTTTGCCATCACTTGGCGTCCGTCGTCCGTCGTCTCGTCCGTTAACTTTTCACATTTTAATCTTCTCCTCTGAAACCCCTCAGCCAAATGAAGTGAAACTTGGTAGGAAGCATCTATGGAAGGTCCTTTCTAAGGATTGCTCATTTTGTCCTGATCCAATAACAAACATGGCCACCATAGGCAATTCTTGTTTCTGATTGGCCAATATTTTTTTAATCTTCTCCTCTGAAAACGCTTGGCCAAATGAACTGAAACTTAGTAGGAAGCATTTATGGCATGTCCTCTATAAAGATTGCTCATTTCGTCCCGATCCGTTAACAAACATGGCCACCACAGGCAATTCTTGTTTCTGATTGGTTGATTTCTAAAAAATCTTCTCCTCTGAAATCGCTTGGCCAAATGAATCGAAACTTGGTAGGAAGCATCCTTGGAAGGTTTTCTATGAACATTGCTCATTTAGTTCCGATCCGTTTACAAACATGGCCACCACAGACGATTCTTGTTTCTGATTGATTGATTTCTAAAAAATCTTCTCCTCTGAAACCGCTTTGCCAAATGAACCGAAACTTGGTAGGAAGCATCCTTGGAAGGTCCTCTATAAAGATTGCTCATTTAGTTCCGATTCGTTAACAAACATGGCCGGCATAGGCAATTCTTGTTTCTGATTGGCCGATTTTAAAAAATCTTCTTCTCTGAAACCACTTGGCCATATGAACCGAAACTTGGTAGGAAGCATCTTTGACAGATACTCTATAGCGATTGCTCATTTCGTCCCGATCCATTATCAAACATGGCCGCCACAGACAATTCTTGTTTCTGATTGGTTGATTTCTAAAAAATCTCTTTCTCTGAAACCGCTTTGCTAAGTGAATCGAAACTTGGTAGGAAGCATCCTTGGAAGGTCATCTATAAAGATTGCTCATTTAGTTCCGATCCGTCAATAAACATGGCCACCACAGGCCATTCTTGTTTCTGATTGGTCGATTTCTAAATATCTTCTTCTTTGTAACTGTTTAGCCAAATGACCAAAACTTCGTGGGAAGCACCTATGGGAGGTTCTGTATTAAGTTTCCTCAAAGCAGAATGAAAGGTGAGCGACACAGGCTCAGCCCACTGAGCCTTTAGTTTTGTTTGTGATCTCTGCTTTTGTTATTCATACTTTCTTTTATATTCAGAGGCCACACAGTTTTAAACCTCATAGAATTTCTTTATGTACTAGATATTGAACTCCTGGCCTTTTTGTGATCTCTGCTTTTTTCATTCATGCTTTCTTTTATATTCAGACACCACAAATTTTTAAACCTCATATAATTTCTTTATGTATTAGATATTGAACTCCTGGCCTGTTTGTGATCTCTGCTTTTTTCATTCATTCTTTCTTTTACAATCAGACACCACACAGTTTTAAACCTCATAATAATTTCTTTGTGCATGATGTTGAACTCCTGGCCTGTTTAAAAATCTTTTTTCGTTGGTGATCTCTGATTTTTTCATTCATACTTTATTTTACAATCAGACACTACACAGTTTTAAACATCATTAAAACAGTTGGCAAATATTCAGACATAAGAAATGTCAGCATGGGAGACTTGTAAACTACCAGGATGATAATAAAAGTTATCACATTTATATTGTTTTTACAGTGTTGTCTGCTGTTTGTGTAATAATCCCCCACCTTGAAATAAATACTTATTTAACATCTATTTAAGATCTGAGTTATCAATTTTATAGGCCTCAAAATATTTCTGAAACTTTTGTCTGATTTATTTGTTTTATTAGAACATTAACATATGTTTGAATTAAATTAGAAGGTTTGTATAGTCTATAGTTGTACTCATCAATAGTTGTGTAGTGAGAAATTCATGTTTGATTCTAGTCATTTGGTGGTTTTATCCCAAGCTTCATTCATGCATCAATGGTTTTATCCCAAGCTTCTAGTCCTGCATCAGTGATTATATCCCAAGCGTCTAGTTATGCATCAGTGGTTTTATCCCAAACATTGATTCATGCATCAATGGTTTTATTCCAAATTTCTAGTCATGCATCAATGATTTTGTCTCAAACTTTTAGTCAAACATCTGTGTTTTCATCTCAAGCTTCTAGACATACAATTACACCAATGAGTTTAATCCAAAATTCAAAAACCATGAACTCTATAAACTGAACATCTCTGAAAAAATTGCCAGGTAGATATTAATCTGTGTGGATTGATAGAGAAACTTTTTCGCTGATTTTGTTAACTGTGTGTTAGAGTGGAGACGAAATATCTATTTTATCATCATGTTGCGGTTTCTCCTTTAATTTTATATAGTTGAACTATTTATATCATTGTGTTGTTTGACTGCCACTAGAAAAAGAGTTGAGTAAGGAAGACAAATTTAGACTTGACTACCAGCTACAATGTGCTACTCAATTTTGTAATCTACAAAAACAGGTCTGTATCATACAAGGATTGACTGTGGCACAGTAAAAGAGAGCTGATGTACCCTTTGTTTGACCATCTGTATTGCAGGCCCATAGCAAGAATTTTTCAAGGGGTGTTCAATAATCGGGCAATGTGACATTGTCCTGCGGTGAGGGTAAAATCTGGACTTTAAAAGTTGTCTAATTCAGCTCATGCCGATGGGTGTGTATTTTCATGGTACATATCTGGCACCAAGTATATTTATTGATCGGTAGATCTTGTATAGATGATCATCGATAAACGGAAAAAACTTTTAAAAGTGAACATAGAGCCAAAAGAAGAGAGTATTTTTGTTCTTATTGTTAATTTACAGTAAATTTACTCTGTCGCTTTTTTAAACATATTTTATTGTCTAAATAATGACAAAAGGATCAGACACAAGTTTCTCTGTCTCTTGTGTTAGTTGCCAAATTCCAAGTGCCATATAAATCTACATTTTTCAGAAAGAAATAATTATTGTCAGTAGTGGATGTTATTATATAATACCCCTGTGATTAAACTGTCGTAATGTCAAGGTCATTATGATTTATTGTGTAATTTGTGTGCAAACAATGTGCAGCATGCACTAAAAAAGTGCAATAATACTTTACAGTGCTAGAATTAATGTAATGCTTTATTCTAAATTGAGATGGGGGTAGCGAGGGAAGGGGGGAATCAATACTTTACAGAGCTAGAATTAATATAAGCTTTACTTTAAATTGAGATGAGGGAAGGGAGGAATCAATACTTTACAGCACTAGAATTAATATAAGCTTTACTCTAAATTGAGACGGGGGAGGGGGAAGTCTTAAAAATCTATACAGAGGTGAATTTCTATTTGAATAAATTGAATACATTGACAGTAAAAAAAACTAGTTGTAATTATGGGGAAAAGGAAAGATTTTTTTTTATTTTGAGTATAATTACATAATGTTATAAATGAATTGCTGTTTGCTAAAAATAATTTCCTCTTAGCTGTAGAATGTTAAAATAGATTCCAAAAATGCAATAAAAAATAGAATATATATACTTACATTATGACATTAAATGATTGATGATCAGAAATATGATTTTAGAATGAAAGCTGGGGCATATCAGGAGGGGAAGGATATAGTTAGTGTTAAATCTGTGGTTGTTGACCTGTCATTCTGTTAGATCAGAGGTGATTTTTCTTCAGTTATTTAACTTATTTCAGTTAATTTCCCATGACAATTGTTTTCCGAAAGCTGTTGGACACGGTCAGAACAAGTAAAAAAATAACCATTTTGAAAGGGGATGTAGATAGTTTCAGCCATTTTTCATTGATTTCAGTTATTTTATTTTCTAACCAGGATCATCCCTGTTAAAAACAAATTAATGCTGAAATACTGCTGACTTGACATTATACAACAATCAATATAGCTGAAATACTGCTGACTTGACAATATACAACAATCAATATTGCTGAAATACTGTTGACTTGACATTATACAACAATCAATATAGCTGAAATACTGCTGACTTGACATCATACAACAATCAATATAGCTGAAATACTGCTGACTTGACAATATACAACAATCAATATAGCTGAAATACTGCTGACTTGACAATATACAACAATCAATATAGCTGAAATACTGCTGACTTGACAATATACAACAATCAATATAGCTGAAATACTGCTGACTTGACATTATACAACAATCAATATAGCTGAAATACTGCTGACTTAACATTATACAATAATCAATATAGCTGAAATACTGCTGACTTAACATTATGCAACAATCAATATAGCTGAAATACTGCTGACTTAACATTATGCAACAATCAATATAGCTGAAATACTGCTGACTTGACATTATACAACAATCAATATATCTGAAATACTGCTGACTTGACAATATACAACAATCAATATAGCTGAAATACTGCTGACTTGACAATATACAACAATCAATATAGCTGAAATACTGCTGACTTGACAATATACAACAATCAATATAGCTGAAATACTGCTGACTTGACAATATACAACAATCAATATAGCTGAAATACTGCTGACTTGACATTATACAACAATCAATATAGCTGAAATACTGCTGACTTGACATTATACAATAATCAATATAGCTGAAATACTGCTGACTTGACATTATGCAACAATCAATATAGCTGAAATACTGCTGACTTGACATTATGCAACAATCAATATAGCTGAAATACTGCTGACTTGACATTATACAACAATCAATATATCTGAAATACTGCTGACTTGACAATATACAACAATCAATATAGCTGAAATACTGCTGACTTGACAATATACAACAATCAATATAGCTGAAATACTGCTGACTTAACATTATACAATAATCAATATAGCTGAAATACTTCTGACTTGACATTATACAACAATCAATATGCCTGAAATACTGCTGACTGGACATTACACAACAATCAATATAGCTGAAATACTGCTGACTTAACATTATACAATAATCAATATAGCTGAAATACTTCTGACTTGACATTATACAACAATCAATATAGCTGAAATACTGCTGACTTGACATTATACAGCAATTAATATAACTGAAATATTGCTGACTTGACATTATACAACAATCAATATAGCTGAAATACTGCTGACTTGACATTATACAGCAATTAATATAACTGAAATATTGCTGACTTGACATTATACAACAATCAATATAGCTGAAATACTGCTGACTTGACAATATACAACAATCAATATACCTGAAATACTGCTGACTTGACATTATACAGCAATTAATATAACTGAAATACTGCTGACTTGACATTATACAACAATCAATATAGCTGAAATACTGCTGACTTGACATTATACAGCAATTAATATAACTGAAATACTGCTGACTTGACATTATACAACAATCAATATACCTGAAATACTGCTGACTTGACATTATACAGCAATTAATATAACTGAAATATTGCTGGCTTGACATTATACAGCAATTAATATAACTGAAATACTGCTGACTTGACATTATACAACAATCAATATAGCTGAAATACTGCTGACTTGACATTATACAACAATCAATATACCTGAAATACTGCTGACTTGACATTATACAACAATCAATATAGCTGAAATACTGCTGACTTGACATTATACAACAATCAATATACCTGAAATACTGCTGACTTGACATTATACAACAATCAATATAGCTGAAATACTGCTGACTTGACAATATACAACAATCAATATAGCTGAAATACTGCTGACTTGACATTACACAACAATCAATATAGCTGAAATACTGCTGACTTGACATTATACAACAATCAATATAGCTGAAATACTGCTGACTTGACATAATACAGCAATTAATATAACTAAAATACTGCTGACTTAACTTTATACAACAATCAATATAACTGAAATACTGCTGATTAACTTTATACAACAATCAATATACCTGAAATACTGCTGACTTAACATTATACAGCAATTAATATAACTGAAATACTGCTGACTTGACATTATACAACAATCAATATAGCTGAAATACTGCTGACTTGACATTATACAACAATCAATATAGCTGAAATACTGCTGACTTAACATTATACAATAATCAATATAGCTGAAATACTGCTGACTTAACATTATACAGCAATTAATATAACTGAAATACTGCTGATTAACATTATGCAACAATCAATATAGCTGAAATACTGCTGACTTGACATTATGCAACAATCAATATAGCTGAAATACTGCTGACTTAACATTATACAACAATCAATATATCTGAAATACTGCTGACTTGACAATATACAACAATCAATATAGCTGAAATACTGCTGACTTGACAATATACAACAATCAATATAGCTGAAATACTGCTAACTTAACATTATACAATAATCAATATAGCTGAAATACTTCTGACTTGACATTATACAACAATCAATATGCCTGAAATACTGCTGACTGGACATTACACAACAATCAATATAGCTGAAATACTGCTGACTTAACATTATACAATAATCAATATAGCTGAAATACTTCTGACTTGACATTATACAACAATCAATATAGCTGAAATACTGCTGACTTGACATTATACAGCAATTAATATAACTGAAATATTGCTGACTTGACATTATACAACAATCAATATAGCTGAAATACTGCTGACTTGACATTATACAGCAATTAATATAACTGAAATACTGCTGACTTGACATTATACAGCAATTAATATAGCTGAAATACTGCTGACTTGACATTATACAACAATCAAAATACCTGAAATACTGCTGACTTGACATTATACAACAATTAATATAACTGAAATATTGCTGGCTTGACATTATACAGCAATTAATATAACTGAAATACTGCTGACTTGACATTATACAACAATCAATATAGCTGAAATACTGCTGACTTGACATTATACAACAATCAATATAGCTGAAATACTGCTGACTTGACAATATACAACAATCAATATAGCTGAAATACTGCTGACTTGACATTATACAACAATCAATATACCTGAAATACTGCTGACTTGACATTATACAACAATCAATATAGCTGAAATACTGCTGACTTGACAATATACAACAATCAATATAGCTGAAATACTGCTGACTTGACATTACACAACAATCAATATAGCTGAAATACTGCTGACTTGACATTATACAACAATCAATATAGCTGAAATACTGCTGACTTGACATAATACAGCAATTAATATAACTGAAATACTGCTGACTTAACTTTATACAACAATCAATATAACTGAAATACTGCTGATTAACTTTATACAACAATCAATATAAGTGAAATACTGCTGACTTAACATTATACAGCAATTAATATAACTGAAATACTGCTGATTAACATTATACAACAATCAATATAGCTGAAATACTGCTAACTTAACATTATGCAACAATCAATATACCTGAAATACTGCTGACTTAACATTATACAGCAATTAATATAACTGAAATACTGCTGACTTGACATTATACAACAATCAATATAGCTGAAATACTGCTGACTTGACATTATACAGCAATTAATATAACTGAAATACTGCTGACTTAGCATTATACAACAATCAATATAGCTGAAATACTGCTGACTTAACATTATACAATAATCAATATAGCTGAAATACTTCTGACTTGACATTATACAACAATCAATATGCCTGAAATACTGCTAACTGGACATTACACAACAATCAATATAGCTGAAATACTGCTGACTTAACATTATACAATAATCAATATAGCTGAAATACTTCTGACTTGACATTATACAACAATCAATATAGCTGAAATACTGCTGACTTGACATTATACAGCAATTAATATAACTGAAATATTGCTGACTTGACATTATACAACAATCAATATAGCTGAAATACTGCTGACTTGACATTATACAGCAATTAATATAGCTGAAATATTGCTGACTTGACATTATACAACAATCAATATAGCTGAAATACTGCTGACTTGACAATATACAACAATCAATATACCTGAAATACTGCTGACTTGACATTATACAGCAATTAATATAACTGAAATACTGCTGACTTGACATTATACAACAATCAATATAGCTGAAATACTGCTGACTTGACATTATACAGCAATTAATATAACTGAAATACTGCTGACTTGACATTATACAACAATCAATATACCTGAAATACTGCTGACTTGACATTATACAACAATTAATATAACTGAAATATTGCTGGCTTGACATTATACAGCAATTAATATAGCTGAAATACTGCTGACTTGACATTATACAACAATCAATATAGCTGAAATACTGCTGACTTGACATTATACAACAATCAATATAGCTGAATTACTGCTGACTTGACATTATACAACAATCAATATAGCTGAAATACTGCTGACTTGACATTATACAACAATCAATATACCTGAAATACTGCTGACTTGACATTATACAGCAATTAATATAGCTGAAATACTGCTGACTTGACAATATACAACAATCAATATAGCTGAAATACTGCTGACTTGACATTACACAACAATCAATATAGCTGAAATACTGCTGACTTGACATAATACAGCAATTAATATAACTGAAATACTGCTGACTTGACATTATACAACAATCAATATACCTGAAATACTGCTGACTTGACATTATACAACAATCAATATAGCTGAAATACTGCTGACTTGACAATATACAACAATCAATATAGCTGAAATACTGCTGACTTGACATTACACAACAATCAATATAGCTGAAATACTGCTGACTTGACATAATACAGCAATTAATATAACTGAAATACTGCTGACTTAACTTTATACAACAATCAATATAACTGAAATACTGCTGATTAACTTTATACAACAATCAATATAACTGAAATACTGCTGACTTAACATTATACAGCAATTAATATAACTGAAATACTGCTGATTAACATTATACAACAATCAATATAGCTGAAATACTGCTAACTTAACATTATGCAACAATCAATATACCTGAAATACTGCTGACTTAACATTATACAGCAATTAATATAACTGAAATACTGCTGACTTGACATTATACAACAATCAATATAGCTGAAATACTGCTGACTTGACATTATACAGCAATTAATATAACTGAAATACTGCTGACTTGACATTATACAACAATCAATATACCTGAAATACTGCTGACTTGACATTATACAGCAATTAATATAACTGAAATATTGCTGGCTTGACATTATACAGCAATTAATATAACTGAAATACTGCTGACTTGACATTATACAACAATCAATATAGCTGAAATACTGCTGACTTGACATTATACAACAATCAATATACCTGAAATACTGCTGACTTGACATTATACAACAATCAATATAGCTGAAATACTGCTGACTTGACATTATACAACAATCAATATACCTGAAATACTGCTGACTTGACATTATACAACAATCAATATAGCTGAAATACTGCTGACTTGACAATATACAACAATCAATATAGCTGAAATACTGCTGACTTGACATTACACAACCATCAATATAGCTGAAATACTGCTGACTTGACATTATACAACAATCAATATAGCTGAAATACTGCTGACTTGACATAATACAGCAATTAATATAACTAAAATACTGCTGACTTAACTTTATACAACAATCAATATAACTGAAATACTGCTGATTAACTTTATACAACAATCAATATACCTGAAATACTGCTGACTTAACATTATACAGCAATTAATATAACTGAAATACTGCTGACTTGACATTATACAACAATCAATATAGCTGAAATACTGCTGACTTGACATTATACAACAATCAATATAGCTGAAATACTGCTGACTTAATATTATACAATAATCAATATAGCTGAAATACTGCTGACTTAACATTATACAGCAATTAATATAACTGAAATACTGCTGATTAACATTATGCAACAATCAATATAGCTGAAATACTGCTGACTTGACATTATGCAACAATCAATATAGCTGAAATACTGCTGACTTAACATTATACAACAATCAATATATCTGAAATACTGCTGACTTGACAATATACAACAATCAATATAGCTGAAATACTGCTGACTTGACAATATACAACAATCAATATAGCTGAAATACTGCTAACTTAACATTATACAATAATCAATATAGCTGAAATACTTCTGACTTGACATTATACAACAATCAATATGCCTGAAATACTGCTGACTGGACATTACACAACAATCAATATAGCTGAAATACTGCTGACTTAACATTATACAATAATCAATATAGCTGAAATACTTCTGACTTGACATTATACAACAATCAATATAGCTGAAATACTGCTGACTTGACATTATACAGCAATTAATATAACTGAAATATTGCTGACTTGACATTATACAACAATCAATATAGCTGAAATACTGCTGACTTGACATTATACAGCAATTAATATAACTGAAATACTGCTGACTTGACATTATACAGCAATTAATATAGCTGAAATACTGCTGACTTGACATTATACAACAATCAAAATACCTGAAATACTGCTGACTTGACATTATACAACAATTAATATAACTGAAATATTGCTGGCTTGACATTATACAGCAATTAATATAACTGAAATACTGCTGACTTGACATTATACAACAATCAATATAGCTGAAATACTGCTGACTTGACATTATACAACAATCAATATAGCTGAAATACTGCTGACTTGACAATATACAACAATCAATATAGCTGAAATACTGCTGACTTGACATTATACAACAATCAATATACCTGAAATACTGCTGACTTGACATTATACAACAATCAATATAGCTGAAATACTGCTGACTTGACAATATACAACAATCAATATAGCTGAAATACTGCTGACTTGACATTACACAACAATCAATATAGCTGAAATACTGCTGACTTGACATTATACAACAATCAATATAGCTGAAATACTGCTGACTTGACATAATACAGCAATTAATATAACTGAAATACTGCTGACTTAACTTTATACAACAATCAATATAACTGAAATACTGCTGATTAACTTTATACAACAATCAATATAAGTGAAATACTGCTGACTTAACATTATACAGCAATTAATATAACTGAAATACTGCTGATTAACATTATACAACAATCAATATAGCTGAAATACTGCTAACTTAACATTATGCAACAATCAATATACCTGAAATACTGCTGACTTAACATTATACAGCAATTAATATAACTGAAATACTGCTGACTTGACATTATACAACAATCAATATAGCTGAAATACTGCTGACTTGACATTATACAGCAATTAATATAACTGAAATACTGCTGACTTAGCATTATACAACAATCAATATAGCTGAAATACTGCTGACTTAACATTATACAATAATCAATATAGCTGAAATACTTCTGACTTGACATTATACAACAATCAATATGCCTGAAATACTGCTAACTGGACATTACACAACAATCAATATAGCTGAAATACTGCTGACTTAACATTATACAATAATCAATATAGCTGAAATACTTCTGACTTGACATTATACAACAATCAATATAGCTGAAATACTGCTGACTTGACATTATACAGCAATTAATATAACTGAAATATTGCTGACTTGACATTATACAACAATCAATATAGCTGAAATACTGCTGACTTGACATTATACAGCAATTAATATAGCTGAAATATTGCTGACTTGACATTATACAACAATCAATATAGCTGAAATACTGCTGACTTGACAATATACAACAATCAATATACCTGAAATACTGCTGACTTGACATTATACAGCAATTAATATAACTGAAATACTGCTGACTTGACATTATACAACAATCAATATAGCTGAAATACTGCTGACTTGACATTATACAGCAATTAATATAACTGAAATACTGCTGACTTGACATTATACAACAATCAATATACCTGAAATACTGCTGACTTGACATTATACAACAATTAATATAACTGAAATATTGCTGGCTTGACATTATACAGCAATTAATATAGCTGAAATACTGCTGACTTGACATTATACAACAATCAATATAGCTGAAATACTGCTGACTTGACATTATACAACAATCAATATAGCTGAATTACTGCTGACTTGACATTATACAACAATCAATATAGCTGAAATACTGCTGACTTGACATTATACAACAATCAATATACCTGAAATACTGCTGACTTGACATTATACAACAATCAATATAGCTGAAATACTGCTGACTTGACAATATACAACAATCAATATAGCTGAAATACTGCTGACTTGACATTACACAACAATCAATATAGCTGAAATACTGCTGACTTGACATAATACAGCAATTAATATAACTGAAATACTGCTGACTTAACTTTATACAACAATCAATATAACTGAAATACTGCTGATTAACTTTATACAACAATCAATATAACTGAAATACTGCTGACTTAACATTATACAGCAATTAATATAACTGAAATACTGCTGATTAACATTATACAACAATCAATATAGCTGAAATACTGCTAACTTAACATTATGCAACAATCAATATACCTGAAATACTGCTGACTTAACATTATACAGCAATTAATATAACTGAAATACTGCTGACTTGACATTATACAACAATCAATATAGCTGAAATACTGCTGACTTGACATTATACAGCAATTAATATAACTGAAATACTGCTGACTTAGCATTATACAACAATCAATATAGCTGAAATACTGCTGACTTGACATTATACAGCAATTAATATAACTGAAATACTGCTGACTTAGCATTATACAACAATCAATATAGCTGAAATACTGCTGACTTAACACACCAATCAATATAGCTGAAATACTACTGACTTAACATTATACAACAATCAATATACCTGAAATACTGCTGACTTGACATTATGCAACAATCAATATAGCTGAAATACTGCTGACTTGACATTATACAACAATCAATATATCTGAAATACTGCTGACTTGACATTATACAACAATCAATATAGCTGAAATACTGCTGACTTAACATTAAACAGCAATCAATATAGCTGAAATACTGCTGACTTGACATTATACAACAATTAATATAGCTGAAATACTGCTGACTTGACATTATACAACAATCAATATAGCTGAAATACTGCTGACTTGACAATATACAACAATCAATATAGCTGAAATACTGCTGACTTGGCATTATACAACAATCAATATACCTGAAATACTGCTGACTTGACATTATACAACAATCAATATAGCTGAAATACTGCTGACTTGACATTATGCAACAATCAATATAGCTGAAATACTGCTGACTTGACAATATACAACAATCAATATAGCTGAAATACTGCTGACTTGACATTATACAACAATCAATATAGCTGAAATACTGCTGACTTAACATTAAACAACAATTAATCAATCAATCACTCTGTTGTGTATGGCATCAAATGTGACACATATGTGCTCCTTCAACACACATTTGGCATACATATTTGACATGTGTGGCATACATACAAATGCATGTGAAATACATGACATATACATGTGTCATTCATATGTGACATATAATGCTATAATAGTTGGATTTACAGCTACATGATGTAATCAGTGCCTAACACCACTAACGTTGTAGTTGATAATGTTTGTCAGTGACATGCTGCAGGTCGGTGGTTTTTTCCGGGTACTCTGGCTTCCTCCACCAATAAGACTGACCACGACGATATAACTGAAATATTGTTGAAAGTGGCATTAAACACCATAACCCATAACCCTTTGTGACATATGTACATGATACACATGTGGCAAACATATGGGATCAAGTTTGTCTGATTTGTGGCAGGTCTGTGGTTGTCTCTGGATACTCCAGTTTCCTTCACCAATAAAATATGACTGCCACAAGGTGATATGTAAAATAGGTGCTTTATACAGTCAAACCTGCTGTGTGGTCACCTTTATTAAGCAGTCACCTGTATCAATAGGTCACCTTTTACTTGACCTGTCATAGAAAATTGTATATAAAATGAACCTCTCTTAAGAGGTCACCTGTCTTATAAGGCCACCTTTTGTTTGTCCCAAAGGTGTCCTCTTATTACAGGTTTGGCTCTATATAGTGAGCAATACAGCTTCTTGAGAGCCTCAGATTAATACTATGATTGCCTGTCTCAGACTGGGCCTAATATTTTCATCTTGTCTGTCAGGGTATTTTTTATTCTTTTTTTTTCTTTTTTTCTTTTGTTGGGGGCTTTTTTTGTACAATGTATTTTGTATTGTGGTGTTTGAGGTTCGTCAGTGGAGTGGTCCATGTTATAATTGTGGGCCATCACTCTTAACTTCCTGTCATGTAATTTAAAAAATATTGTACCTCCATGTGACTGATTATGTAGAAGTTTGTCTACATTTCTCTGTACAATCAGGCCTAACCACCTCAGATTACCAGATTTTAACCTATGTAATCAAATTAATCAATGGTTCTCTTGGGGTTACACTCTTCACAGGATATACAACAAAAATGTTCCTGTATATTTTTTTTTTTAAACATAATGAGAACTATTGTATAAAAACTGATTTTAGAATGTTGTCATTATGGTAAAACAAAGGACTACATTTGATAAAGAAGGATAATAGTTACAGAGACAAAATAATGTATTGACAAAGGTTTATCTCAACCAAAGTTGATTTATTTTAATTAAAGGCTGAATTGATTTGACCCAGTTCTCATAATCAACTTTTATTCAAGCACTTTAAATGGAAATCGCACACATTATGCATACTGCATTTCCGCTGCACAATTAACTGCACTGTAGACAGTAAAATCTGGATCAGCTGATAGCCTGCAAATAGTACAATCTTATCTCCCGTATTATCTTGTCATTTCTTCTGCCAATTTCTCCATGGATTATCTCCACTTGATTTGGTTCATTCATCTGTCGTGTTTTATTAATGTTGTTTTTCTGAGTAAACAATCAATGCATGGTGTATGTTATGCAACATATATGACTTGAATGAATTGTTAGCTACTTGAGTAAGCTTTGAAGTGATCAAATCGTGATATGATAGTTATTTATAAAAACACATGGTCAAAATGAAGTTCAATTTTCAATATTGCTTCAAATAAATTTCATCCTTGGATCATCCCATTTCATTATGAAAGGAAAGTTTAAACAGTGATGTTATATGTTAATCTGAAAAAATTATTTGTGCTTCGTCATTTCTTTGAACAACACTACCAGCCTTATGTTTCTTGACACACATGTGTATGCTGGAGAATTAAAATAAAAATTCCTTATATCAATACAATGTTTTACAAGATGGCTTTTTATTCATGTTTTTCTGCCAACTTATTATTTTTAGAAATTCACTATGCTTATTCTTGAGAACTGTACAATTACACATTTTAATAAAATAAAAAAAATTGGGGGGGGAGGGGGGAGGAGGTATGGTGTTTAATGCCACTTTCAAAAATATTTCAGCTTTATAGTGGCAGTCAGTTTTATTGGTGGAGGAAACCTGAGAAGACCACAGACCTGCCGCACCTCTCTAGCATACTTTATCACCTTACCATGAGTGGGATTTAAACTCACAACATCAATGGTGATAAATCCAACTACCATGCAATCACTGCCACAATGCCCCCCCCCCCCCCCCCCCCATTTTAATTGGTTAACAAAAACAGTTGTTCAAATGTTGATTTAAAATCTGAAAAACAGCTGGGTAAAAGTATGCATATTATGGTAGATTTGTTCAATTTCAGACATTTTAAAAATCTGTATAAATATGAATTATTATTAAATTTTCTATTGCAGATTTTGTCCATCGATAGAATCTAAAGTTATGAGATTCAAAGGAAGACGTCATAGAATCTGGTTGGAACCTGAGGGTATATATATTTACTGTGAATTTATTTTTATTTGTTAAATACCAATTTTCTTGATATTCGTCGTTGTCATTAAAACATAAGATTTTGTGCACCACAAAATGCATGTGTAAACATGAGGAGATAAAAAGTGAATATCAAACCCACGAATTCAAATATCAATGAAAATCTAACTAACTGTTTTTGCACAAAAATGAACAAAACCACAGTATTTAAGTAGAAACCTTAGATACCTAAATTTACAATATACATTGTACATTTAAACGTCTTTGTGTTTAAGTCGAGGGACAGATCAAAGCAAAGACTGGTTGGCACAGATTTAGGGTAATGTGTCCTTGTTTAGATTGACTTTATTCTCCTCTCGGGTCAAAAACAAAGGGATGTCACTGTATTTCTGAGTTGTTAATTTTTTTACCACGTATCATCCATTTGGTTTAGAATAAACAAGATGTAAAATTTAAGGATCACTGGATAGTTATCTCCCCCTTATTAAATGTGATACTATAGTTATCTCCCCTTATTAATAGTAATAATATATGTGTTTATATACTAAAACATTATTGACATGTAATTTTTCCAGGTTTAAGCAGTGATATAATATATCCTAATGGTATATCATGTATAAGGATCAGGTGATAGTTCTCTCCCTTTATTAATTGTAATGATATAGTTATCTCCCCTTATGAATGATATTGATATAAAAACATGACGTTCTGCTTTCGCTTTGTAAACAAACGAGCGATTTATCGATTGGGTATAATCTCATTAGCACATGTGCCGGTGCATGTGACTGACTTCCCCGTCATAAATGTACATGTTGATGAATTATTGTCTGCTCGAATTTGGCAGCATAAATTGTATGCAACATTGTCCGCAAACGTAAATATAAATTACCGTCTTCCAATCAAAGTATACTACCGTATTTGTACTCTTAGATATATCAGAATTGAAATAATTCATGGAAGCCAGAATGTGTTTTAAGTTTTAACATGGGTTGGTGGATATTAGTAAATTAGCCATGTTTTATTTCTTAATTGACATGTAAATTTTCCAGGTTTAAGCAATGATATAATATATCCTAATAGTATATCATGTATAAGGATCATGTGATAGTTATCTCCCTTTATTAGTAGTAATGATATAGTTATCTCCCCTTATGAATGATATTGATATAAAAACATGATTGACATGTAATTTTTCCAGGTTTAGGCAGCGATATGATATATCCTAATGGTATATCATGTATAAGGATTATGTGATAGTTCTCTCCCTTTATTAATAGTAATGATATAGTTATCTCCCCTTATGAATGATATCGCTATAAAAACATGATTGACATGTAATTTTTCCAGGTTTAAGCAGCAATATAATATATCCTAATGGTATATCATGTATAAGGATCATGTGATAGTTCTCTCCCTTTATTAATGGTATTGATATAGTTATCTCCCTTATTAAAGGTTTTTATATACTAAAACATGATTGACATGTAATTTTTCCAGGTTTAGGCAGCGATATGATATATCCTAATGGTATATCATGTATAAGGATTATGTGATAGTTCTCTCCCTTTATTAATAGTAATGATATAGTTATCTCCCCTTATGAATGATATCGCTATAAAAACATGATTGACATGTAATTTTTCCAGGTTTAAGCAGCAATATAATATATCCTAATGGTATATCATGTATAAGGATCATGTGATAGTTCTCTCCCTTTATTAATGGTATTGATATAGTTATCTCCCTTATTAAAGGTTTTTATATACTAAAACATGATTGACATGTAATTTTTCCAGGTTTAAGCAGCAATATAATATATCATGTATAAGGATCATGTGATAGTTCTGGGAGAAGAATTTATATAAGTGCTGCGTCACTTGTTTTCTGATCCCTATGTATGTACTATTGTTATAACTCATGCAATTTATTCAATAAATATTGTTTACACTATGTGATAGTTCTCTCC
This sequence comes from Bathymodiolus septemdierum, assembly GCA_963383655.1. Taxonomy (NCBI): domain Eukaryota; kingdom Metazoa; phylum Mollusca; class Bivalvia; order Mytilida; family Modiolidae; genus Bathymodiolus; species Bathymodiolus septemdierum. Next base: position 35,050,918 of record OY726523.1, read on the forward strand.
CTTTATTAATGGTATTGATATAGTTATCTCCCTTATTAAAGGTTTTTATATACTAAAACATGATTGACATGTAATTTTTCCAGGTTTTTCCAGTGATATAATATATCCTAATGGTATATCATGTACAATGCCAGAGGAACATCAAGTCAGACTGATACATAGTATTGTAGGATTAGAGAAAGCTCAAATTGTCAAACCAGGTTGGTTCTATTGTCTTAATTGTTGTCGATATTTGAGAGATTAAACATGTTCCTGGTTTACAATTTATGTCGTTAGTTTTTTTAGTATTTATAGAAACAATAAAAAAATATTTCAGTTTTATTGGTGAAGTAAACCTGGAGTTCATGACAAACTTGTGACCCTTTATGGGTTTCGGACACACTTTTATCTTTATACTTCATCTAGTACACTTCACCAGAGACAGTGTTATGGTTATGGTGTTTAACACCACTTTCAACAATAATTCAGTTATATTATGGTGGTCAGTTTTACTGGTGGAGGAAACCAGAGAAAACAACTGACCTATCGCAAGTCACTGACAAACTTTCACATAATGTAGTATCAAGTACACCTCACCTGAGCTGAATTCGAACTCACAACGTTAATGGTCATAGGCACTGATTGCACAGGTAGTTGTAAATCCAATTATCATATGATTGTGACAACAACAGCTCCCATCAGGTTCAGGAGACATATTCACAATTTTAGTGGTAATAGGGCAGGAATAGGGTAGGTTGGTGTAAATGTACCCAGCAGTGACAGTCACAGAGGCCCCCCTCCAAGTTCTATTATTATCCTATAGATGTTATTTTTATTAAAATATGAATATGACAGCTCTAAGGGAAATAATCAAAAGATGAAACATGACAAGGCTTGAAGTTAATCATTATTATTTTGTAATTGGAAAATTGGATGGAAATGTATTTTGTTTTCTCATCAATCACTAAATACCATCTCTGATTTAAAAAAAATTGCAATCAGTTTTGGGGGAGTTTAGGCCAGAATTTTGGTATGGGGGGTAAGTTAGTAAACAGTAAACAAGGACTTTTTTTTAATTTTCAGTCTCCCAAATAATTATATCCTAAAACACAAGTATTCTAAATGTTCAATATTCTCCCTCTTTATCTAGCATTTGGCTAATTTATGAATCATTGACATTTTTAAGTGTATGAACACCAGAATGTGATTTGTTTTCAATAAACTTGTCCTTGCAGTGATTCAGCTAGGTACCGGTCTCATGACGTATGCCAACCTAAGAGTCCTGAAAACTTTATAAAGATTATTTTAATTATTAAAGAACGTCTTGAAGAAATTTTGATAAAACTGGCAATTGATCTGAAGATTTCAAAGTCTAGTTAAAACACTGCCCTGATAACATTGGATAAAGAGTAAGAATATTGAACATTTTTTTAAATTATTTTCTCTATTTGGGAACAGAATAGAACTAGTACTAATTATACCTTACAGGTTATGGTGTAGAATATGATTATATGGATCCACGACAGTTAAGATCTACGTTAGAAACACAGAGGATACAGAACTTGTATTTTGCTGGTCAGATCAATGGTACTACTGGTTATGAAGAAGCTGCTGCTCAGGTTAATATTGTAAATTAAATTTAAGTCTCAATTAAACCAAGTGCAAGCTAATTTCATATACATTTTAACTAATTTTAAAGGTAGATTAAGTCTTAATTGACACTTAAATTTAACTAATGGTTGTGCAAACCAGTCCTGGACATTAGTTTGGATCGTAGTCATGGAAACCTGTCAAAGATAACTTAAACTCAAAACCACTACTCAAAATAATATAGAATTAGCAAATATTAGCAAAAAAAATTTAATTGTATGAGAAACTACTATAATTATAATCAAATAATAATTTGTACATTTAAAAAAAGATATATAACAGGAATCTACAGGCTGTTGAAAATTAAACTAATATATTCCCTTTGGTTATTATAGAAGCAACCCAAAATCTGGTTCTTTTAACCATGATTAGTGGATTACATTGTTTTTTGTTTTGAATGTCCCAATGATTTATAACTTGGTACAAACATTGTATGTGAGATGCTCTTCAGTGATTCCTCTCGTCACAAGAATCCTTACTGACATATGCTATACCAATCTCTACCCAGAGTTGTCGGTCCTTACACCTCTATCCAATCTCTGTCAATACCTAAAAAGTAGTCTACCTTTGTATTAAGCTGGTTTCCTTTTTAGCTCAGCTGACCCAAAGGGTCATGTGAGGTATTGCCATCACTTGGCGTCCGTCGTCCGTCCGTTAACTTTTCATATTTTAATCTTCTCCTCTGAAACAACTGGACCAAATGGAACCAAACTTGGCAGAAAGAATCTATATAAGGTCCTCTATAAAGTTTCTTCATTTCGTCCCATTCCGCCAACAAATATGGCCGCCAAGGGCAATTCTTGTTTCTGATTGGCTAATGTTAAAAAAATCTTCTCCTCTGAAACTGCTTGGCCAAATGGAGCCAAACTTGGCAGGAAGCATCTATGTAAGATCCTCTATAAAACTTCTTCATTTAGTTCCATTCGGCCAAGAAACATGGCCACTGTTACTAAAAATAGAACATATGGTAAAATTGCACGTTTTTGGTAACAACTCAAAAACCGTTAATAATATCAGAAATCTGACATGGATAAAGATGATCAGCACAGGAAGATCTAACTACCCTGAAATTTTGAAGAAAATCTGATTACCTATCTTGGAGTTATTGCCCTTTTTTCATCAAATTTTCAAAACTTTAATACTTTTCGTTTTTTATTTCAAAAACTATAAGAGATAGACATTAAGTTTAAACAGCAAACATGTGCCGCATGTCAAGATTTACATGCCCTGCAATTTTGCAGTAAATCTGATTACCCGTCTAGGAGTTATTTCCCTTTTTTATTTTTTATTTTTTTAGTATAAACATTTTTGTCTGATATTTCAAAAACTATTAGAGATAAAGGTTAAGTTTAAATTGCAAACATGTGCAACATATTAAGATCTACCTACCCTGTAATTTTGAAGTTAATCTGAATACCCAATTTGGAGTTATTGCCCTTTTTTTCGTCAAATTTTCAAAATGTTAATACCTTTTGTCCTTTATTTCAAAAACTATAAGAGATAGATGTTAAGTTTAAACAGCAAGCATGTTCAGCATGTCAAGATCAACATAACCTGCAATTTTAAAGTAAATCTGATTACCCATCTTGAAGTTATTGCCCTTTTTTCATCAAATTTTAAAAATGTTAATACTTTTCATCCTTTATTTCAAAAACTATAAGAGATAGATGTTAAGTGTAAACTGAAAACATGTTCAGCTTGTCAAGATCTACATGCCCTGCAATTTTGAAGTAAATCTGATTACCTGTCTAGGAGTTATTGCCCTTTTTTCATCATGTTTTAGCTCAGCTGACCCAAAGGGCCATGTGAGGTATTGCCATCACTTGGCGTCCGTCGTCCGTCCGTTAACTTTTTCATATTTTAATCTTCTCCTCTGAAACAACTTGGCCAAATGGAACCAAACTTGGCAGTAAGCATCTATGTAAGGTCCTCTATAAAGTTTCTCCATTTCATTCCATTTGGCCTACAATCATGGCTGCCAAGATTAATTCTTTATTCTGATTGGCTAATGTTAAAAAAGTCTTCTCCTCTGAAACAGCTTGACCAAATGGAGCCAAACTTGGCATAGATGGTCCCTGGGTGTGTCCCTTTCAAAATTGTGTCCGACAGCTCCACCCTTCATTCCAAGATGGCTGCTGTTTTTTAAGGTAATGATTATCTCCCTTTGAAATTTGCTTCAGTATCATTCTATTGTCAGGTGAGCGATACAGGCTCAGTGGGCTGAGCCTCTAGTTATAAAATAGTACCAGTGTAATGTTCAGCAACTATAGAAACTATTACAACAAGGAACCAGAACAGCGCTGTATGACTGATCACCGTAAAAAAAATAATCCCTTATCTTCGTTTGAAAATAAACAAAGAAGATTCTCAAATATTAGTTATATTGTATTCTTTACATATTTTACAATATATGGGGTCATTATAACCGGTTTATATCAAGTTGCCCTTTAATAAACGGATTTTGCCAAGATTCTTGGCATATAGGCGTTGACAAAGATTGGAGAGAGTGTAAGGACCGACAACTCTGGGTAGAGATTGATGCTTTGAGATGATGATGATGATGGTTATTGACTTTGAGATGATGGTTATTGACTTTGAGAGTATCTGATGATGGTTATTGACTTTGAGAGTATCTGATGATGGTTATTGACTCTGAGAGTATCTGATGATGGTTATTGACTTTGAGAGTATCTGATGATGGTTATTGACTTTGAGAGTATCTGATGATGGTTATTGACTTTGAGAGTATCTGATGATGGTTATTGACTTTGAGAGTATCTGATAATGGTTATTGACTTTGAGAGTATCTGATGATGGTTATTGACTTTGAGAGTATCTGATGATGGTTATTGACTTTGAGAGTATCTAATGATGGTTATTGACTTTGAGAGTATCTGATGATGGTTATTGACTTTGAGAGTATCTGATAATGGTTATTGACTTTGAGAGTATCTGATGATGGTTATTGACTTTGAGAGTATCTGATGATGGTTATTGACTTTGAGAGTATCTAATGATGGTTATTGACTTTGAGAGTATCTAATGATGGTTATTGACTTTGAGAGTATCTGATGATGGTTATTCCAGAAACACATCATACACACTAAATAAGATTTTCGATATCTACTTTTTTATTACTAATAACAGTAGACTTGACCACTATGAGGTTATTGAATTTTATATCAATTATATGTTCTACAGAATGTACACCAGATTTTCTATAAACCTTTTATTTGAAAACAAAATGTCTTCTGAATGAAGATTTGTTATGTACAAGTTAGTATATATTAAGATAAATGATTCCAGTATATATAGGAATTAGTTCTTCACAAAAGTCTGTAAAGTGTTACAATGTCACTAAAGTCTGTTAGGTTTTATAATGTCTCTAACCACTTGTAGCCATTGGCTGTCGGAAATTCTCGTTAAATGAATAAAGAATTAAATTATATGTCACTAATTATATAAAGTCTGTCAGGTTTTACAGATGTCCAGTTTTACCAAGAGAACACAGATCAAAAATGGATAAAGGAAAATTTAGAATTAATTGTCCTGTAGTTATATATAATCATAATAAATCTTTTGGCTTTTTTTAGATGACCAATTTGTCTAAGATTAATTTAATAATCTATTCATAACAGTTTTATACATATACAGTTGAACCTGTCTAATCCGTCACACCAAGAGACCAGGGAAATGTGTCGGGTTGTACAGAATGTCAGAATACTCAGGTTTTAGTTTAGTGAACAAAAATACTGTGGGACCAACATTTTTTGTTAGATGTCACAGGATGTCGAGAAAACTCATGTGTCAGATTGCACAAGTTCTACTGTAATTACATGTATCAATCTATTGAAAATGAGGAGAAAAGTAAAGTATCCCATGGTTACTTAGTTACTTTATAATTAAAATAATTTTATAAAATAGACTATAATCTATAATATTTAACATATATTTATCCTTATTTTAGCTCTTCATTTCTTCAGAAATATATGACTTTTTTTCAAATGTCAAGATTAGAATTAGGAGAAAACTGTATTGTATTTTAAGCTTTTGGACGTAAATCATTGGTTTTACCGTTAGAAATTGAGTTTTCCTAGCGACGCACGCGTAGGAATTAGACATGTATTTTGTAATCTGTTTATTAATGGGGGTTCATATAATTTTCCAGTAAAATAATTGTTTTATGAAGGGACCAGGATATCTGTAATAAAAAATAAACTATTCTTTATCCAAGATGGAGGTGTTATGGTGAAAAATTGTCAATAATCATCACTATCCTTACGTCATTAACTGAGGCCTTTCAAGAAGGGGTGGTACCAGGTACTTTTACCTGCCTAAAATGGTCTTTGGTACCTCCTGATTTTAAAGAGTGTTGCAAAAGATATTCATGAAAATTTTTCCAATTTTAATGAAAAGTACCACCTGTAAATGTAAAGTACTGGTAGACTTGAGCAATATTGAAAGCCCTGCATTAAGATATAGGTACATATCCATATGATCAATATATGTACTTGACTTCTACCTTAAACAAGTGAATTCCCCAATGGTTTACAGACATTTTGTGGTTTCTCCAGGAACATCATCTGCCACTTAACCTGGGCACCTTGATAGAGCAGATAGAGAGAAGGACACATTCAATCAATTACTCAATCAAAGATTGGAGTTCACTTAGTTAAATCAATGCTGATGTTTATCAATCAGGGGGGGGGGGGGGGGGGGATTAGCTGTGTAGATACAAATAATATCAAGTATCACATTCCATAACAGTCAGTTATTGGGAAAAAATAAAATGGATGTAAATAACCCATATCTTTTTGATAATCCAGCATCTGCAAAGTGAAATTCTATACACCATGTGACATCAAATGATAATGATGTAGATACCTAGATGAGGGCCTGGGTGGCTCAATGAGTTAGGTAGTTGTAGAGGGCCCGGGTGGCTCAATGAGTTAGGTAGTTGTAGAGGGCCCGGATGGCTCAATGAGTTAGGTAGTTGTAGAGTGCCCGGGTGGCTCAATGAGTTAGGTAGTTGTAGAGGGCCTGGGTGGCTCAATGAGTTAGGTAGTTGTAGAGGGCCTGGGTGGCTCAATGAATTAGGTAGTTGTAGAGGGCCCAGGTGGCTCAATGAGTTAGGTAGTTGTAGAGGGCCTGGGTGGCTCAATGAGTTAGGTAGTTGTAGAGGGCCCGGGTGGCTCAATGAGTTAGGTAGTTGTAGAGGGCCCGGGTGGCTGAATGAGTTAGGTAGTTGGATTACCTAACAACTCATGCAAGCCTATCACCAATACGGCGTGGGTTCGCCCCAGCATTTGTAAATTACAAAAAAGGGTGCACTCGACTCGCAGCCACAAGTGATAAAGTTTACCAGTTGCTTGCCCATGGTTAGTGGTTCTTTCCGGGTACTCCGGCTTCTTGCACCACTAAAACTTGTCACCATGATATAGCTGAAATATTGCCGAAAGTGGCGTTAAGCACAATAAATCAAATCAAATCATTAAATCAGATACCCAGATGTAGTGTTTATCAACAGAGGTAAAGAATAAGGTTTGACTGCAGGGTTGGACCTGTTTCACACTCATTTTATGGAATGAGTTATGCTCATTATTTAAGATGTTACAGTGATTATGAAATGTAGAATAGCAATAAAGAGTACTTTAATTTGTGTCTGTGTGTAAAATTTGATAGTCTCTCATATTCATTTATATCCATATCATTTCTTACTAATTAAATTACAAAAATACTGGACGTGGTACAAGAGTTGCTCCCCCCCCTTACAAGGCCTCTCTGACCAAATGTCATCCTTTAGTAAAGGCTTTTCTGACCAAATGTCATCCTTTAGTAAAGACTTCTCTGACCAAATGTCATCCTTTAGTAAAGACTTCTCTGACCAAATGTCATCCTTTAGTAAAGGCTTATCTGACCAAATGTCATCCTTTAGTAGAGGCTTCTCTGATCAAATGTCATCCTTTAGTAAAGGCTTATCTGACCAAATGTCATCCTTTAGTAAAGACTTCTCTGACCAAATGTCATCCTTTAGTAAAGACTTATCTGACCAAATGTCATCCTTTAGTAGAGGCTTCTCTGATCAAATGTCATCCTTTAGTAAAGGCTTATCTGACCAAATGTCATCCTTTAGTAAAGACTTTTCTGACCAAATGTCATCCTTTAGTAAAGACTTCTCTGACCAAATGTCATCCTTTAGTAAAGGCTTATCTGACCAAATGTCATCCTTTAGTAAAGGCTTATCTGACCAAATGTCATCCTTTAGTAAAGACTTCTCTGACCAAATGTCATCCTTTAGTAAAGGCTTATCTGGCCAAATGTCATCCTTTAGTAGAGGCTTCTCTGATCAAATGTCATCCTTTAGTAAAGACTTCTCTGACCAAATGTCATCCTTTAGTAAAGACTTCTCTGACCAAATGTCATCCTTTAGTAAAGGCTTCTCTGACCAAATGTCATTCTTTAGTAAGGACTTCTCTGACCAAATGTCATGCTTTTGTAAAGGCTTCTCTGACCAAATGTCATCCTTTAGTAAAGGCTTATCTGACCAAATGTCATGCTTTTGTAAAGGCTTCTCTGACCAAATGTCATGCTTTTGTAAAGGCTTCTTTGACCAAATTTCATGCTTTAGTAAAGGCTTCTCTGACCAAATGTCATCCTTTAGTAAAGGCTTCTCTGACCAAATGTCATCCTTTAGTAAAGGCTTCTCTGACCAAATGTCATCCTTTAGTGAAGGCTTCTCTGACCAAATGTCATGCTTTTGTAAAGGCTTCTCTGACCAAATGTCATGCTTTTGTAAAGGCTTCTCTGACCAAATGTCATCCTTTAGTAAAGGCTTCTCTGACCAAATGTCATGCTTTTGTAAAGGCTTCTTTGACCAAATGTCATGCTTTATTAATGGCTTCTCTGACCAAATGTCATCCTTTAGTAAAGGCTTCTCTGACCAAATGTCATCCTTTAGTAAAGGCTTCTCTGACCAAATGTCATCCTTTAGTAAAGGCTTCTCTGACCAAATGTCATCCTTTAGTGAAGGCTTCTCTGACCAAATGTCATGCTTTTGTAAAGGCTTCTCTGACCAAATGTCATGCTTTTGTAAAGGCTTCTCTGACCAAATGTCATCCTTTAGTAAAGGCTTCTCTGACCAAATGTCATGCTTTTGTAAAGGCTTCTTTGACCAAATGTCATGCTTTATTAAAGGCTTCTCTGACCAAATGTCATCCTTTAGTGAAGGCTTCTCTGACCAAATGTCATGCTTTTGTAAAGGCTTCTCTGACCAAATGTCATCCTTTAGTAAAGGCTTCTCTGACCAAATGTCATCCTTTAGTGAAGGCTTTTCTGACCAAATGTCATGCTTTTGTAAAGGCTTCTCTGACCAAATGTCATCCTTTAGTAAAGGCTTCTCTGACCAAATGTCATCCTTTAGTAAAGGTTTCTCTGACCAAATGTCATCCCTTAGTAAAGGCTTCTCTGACCAAATGTCATCCCTTTTATAAGATTATTGTGGGACAGTAAATACCTGCTAGTGGGTCAATTCATCAGGGATCACTCTAGTTAAGCCAATTTATGTCAGCACAAAAATGATCTTTAGCAAAGAGGAGTCTACTCTATTGCACATCAATGTATTTTATAGATTACTATTTTTGTTGTTGCAGGGTATAATTAATATTACTGGCATCAATGCTGCCCTGAATGGATTTTATAGATTGCCAGTACTATTTTTGTTGTTGCAGGGTATAATTGCTGGCATCAATGCTGCTCTCAAAGTTCAGAACAAACCTGCCCTTATTGTAGACAGAACGGAGGGGTATATTGGTGTACTTATAGATGATCTGACTACACACGGGACTAATGAACCCTACAGAATGTTTACAAGTCGTTCAGAATTTAGACTGGCACTCAGACCTGATAATGCTGATAGAAGGCTGACTGCTAAAGGTATGTCTACAAGTCGTTCAGAGTTTAGACTGGCGCTCAGACCTGATAATGCTGATAGAAGGCTCACTGCTAAAGGTATGTCTACAAGTAGTTTAGAGTTTAGACTGGCCCTAATAGACATGATAATGGTGATAGAAGGTTCACAGCTAAAGGTATGTTTACAAGTCGTTCAGAGTTTAGACTGGCCCTCAGACCTGATAATGCTGATAGAAGGCTCACAGCTAAAGGTATGTTTACAAGTCGTTCAGAGTTTAGACTGGCCCTCAGACCTGATAATGCTGATAGAAGGCTCACAGCTAAAGGTATGTCTACAAGTAGTTCAGAGTTTAGACTGGCCCTAATAGACCTGATAATGGTGATAGAAGGTTCACAGCTAAAGGTATGTTTACAAGTAGTTCAGAGTTTAGACTGGCCCTAATAGACATGATAATGGTGATAGAAGGTTCACAGCTAAAGGTATGTTTACAAGTAGTTTAGAGTTTAGACTGGCCCTCAGACCTGATAATGGTGATAGAAGGCTCACAGTTAAAGGTATGTTTACAAGTAGTTTAGAGTTTAGACTGGCCCTAATAGACATGATAATGCTGATAGAAGGTTCACAGCTAAAGGTATGTTTACAAGTAGTTTAGAGTTTAGACTGGCCCTAATAGACATGATAATGCTGATAGAAGGCTCACAGCTAAAGGTATGTTTACAAGTTGTTTAGAGTTTAGACTGGCCCTAATAGACATGATAATGCTGATAGAAGGCTCACAGCTAAAGGTATGTTTACAAGTTGTTTAGAGTTTAGACTGGCCCTAATAGACATGATAATGCTGATAGAAGGTTCACAGCTAAAGGTATGTTTACAAGTAGTTTAGAGTTTAGACTGGCCCTAATAGACATGATAATGCTGATAGAAGGCTCACAGCTAAAGGTATGTTTACAAGTAGTTTAGAGTTTAGACTGGCCCTAATAGACATGATAATGGTGATAGAAGGCTCACAGCTAAAGGTATGTTTACAAGTAGTTTAGAGTTTAGACTGGCCCTAATAGACATGATAATGGTGATAGAAGGTTCACAGCTAAAGGTATGTTTACAAGTAGTTTAGAGTTTAGACTGGCCCTAATAGACATGATAATGCTGATAGAAGGCTCACAGCTAAAGGTATGTTTACAAGTCGTTCAGAGTTTAGACTGGCCCTCAGACCTGATAATGCTGATAGAAGGCTCACAGCTAAAGGTATGTTTACAAGTCGTTCAGAGTTTAGACTGGCGCTCAGACCTGATAATGCTGATAGAAGGCTCACTGCTAAAGGTATGTCTACAAGTAGTTTAGAGTTTAGACTGGCCCTAATAGACATGATAATGGTGATAGAAGGTTCACAGCTAAAGGTATGTTTACAAGTCGTTCAGAGTTTAGACTGGCCCTCAGACCTGATAATGCTGATAGAAGGCTCACAGCTAAAGGTATGTTTACAAGTCATTCAGAGTTTAGACTGGCCCTCAGACATGATAATGCTGATAGAAGGCTCACAGCTAAAGGTATGTCTACAAGTAGTTCAGAGTTTAGACTGGCCCTAATAGACATGATAATGGTGATAGAAGGCTCACAGCTAAAGGTATGTTTACAAGTAGTTTAGAGTTTAGACTGGCCCTAATAGACCTGATAATGGTGATAGAAGGCTCACAGCTAAAGGTATGTTTACAAGTCGTTCAGAGTTTAGACTGGCCCTAATAGACATGATAATGCTGATAGAAGGTTCACAGCTAAAGGTATGTTTACAAGTAGTTTAGAGTTTAGACTGGCCCTAATAGACATGATAATGCTGATAGAAGGCTCACACCTAAAGGTATGTTTACAAGTAGTTTAGAGTTTAGACTGGCCCTAATAGACATGATAATGCTGATAGAAGGTTCACAGCTAAAGGTATGTTTACAAGTAGTTTAGAGTTTAGACTGGCCCTCAGACCTGATAATGCTGATAGAAGGCTCACAGCTAAAGGTATGTTTACAAGTAGTTCAGAGTTTAGACTGGCCCTAATAGACATGATAATGCTGATAGAAGGCTCACAGCTAAAGGTATGTTTACAAGTAGTTTAGAGTTTAGACTGGCCCTAATAGACATGATAATGCTGATAGAAGGCTCACAGCTAAAGGTATGTTTACAAGTAGTTTAGAGTTTAGACTGGCCCTAATAGACATGATAATGGTGATAGAAGGCTCACAGCTAAAGGTATGTTTACAAGTAGTTTAGAGTTTAGACTGGCCCTAATAGACATGATAATGCTGATAGAAGGCTCACAGCTAAAGGTATGTTTACAAGTTGTTCAAAGTTTAGAATGACCCTCAGACCTGATAATACTGATAGAAGGCTCACAGCTAAAGGTATCGTTGATATAAATCAGAGTAGAAAATTTTACACTGATGTACAAAACCAATCTGTTGATCTTATAGGACTGTAATCCGCTCCAAAGACTTTTTTAATTATTTGGTTTTCTAATCTTTTGATCATGCACGTACCTGATGAAGGTCCAGAAACATGTCATGCACGTACCTGATGAAGATCCAGAAACATGTCATGCATGTACCTGATGAAGGTAATTCCAGAAACATGTCATGCACGTACCTGATGAAGGTCCAGAAACATCTCATGCACGTACCTGATGAAGGTCAGACTGGTCCAGAAACATGTTGTGCATGTACCCAATGAAGGTCCAGAAACATGTCATGCACGTACCTGATGAAGGTAATTCCAGAAACATGTCATGCACGTACCTGATGAAGGTCCAGAAACATGTCATGCATGTACCTGATGAAGGTTATTCCAGAAACATGTCATGCACATACCTGATGAAGGTCCAGAAACATGTCATACACGTACCTGATGAAGGTCCAGAAACATGTCATCCACATACCTGATGAAGGTTATTCCAGAAGGTCCAGAAACATGTCGTCCACACACCTGATGAAGGTTATTCCAGAAACATGTCATGCATGTACCTGAAGAAGGTCCAGAAACATGTCATGCACGTACCTGATGAAGGTTATTCCAGAAACATGTCATGCACATACCTGATGAAGGTAATTCCAGAAACATGTCATGCACGTACCTGATGAAGGTTTTTCCAAAAACATGTCATGCACGTACCTGATGAAGGTAATTTCAGAAACATGTCATACACATACCTGATGAAGGTAATTCCAGAAGCATGTCATGCACGTACCTGATGAAGGTAATTCCAGAAACATGTCATGCACGTACCTGATGAAGGTAATTCCAGAAACATGTCATGCACGTACCTGATGAAGGTAATTCCAGAAACATGTCATGCACGTACCTGATGAAGGTAATTCCAGAAACATGTCATGCACGTACCTGATGAAGGTTATTCCAGAAACATGTCATACACGTAACTGATGAAAGTTATTCCAGAAACATGTCATGCATGTACCTGATGAAAGTGATTCCAGAAACATGTCATGCATGTACCTGATGAAGATTATTCCAGAAACATGTCATGCACGTATCTGATGAAGGTTATTCCAGAAACATGTTATTAAAACATACCTGATGAAGGTTTTTCCAGAAACATGTCATGCACGTACCTGATGAAGGTTATTCCAGAAACATGTCATGCACGTACCTGATGAAGGTTATTCCAGAAACATGTCATGCATGTACCTGATGAAGGTTATTCCAGAAACATGTCATGCACGTACCTGATGAAGGTTATTCCAGAAACATGTCATGCACGTACCTGATGAAGGTAATTCCAGAAACATGTCATGCACGTACCTGATGAAGGTAATTCCAGAAACATGTCATGCACGTACCTGATGAAGGTAATTCCAGAAACATGTCATGCACGTACCTGATGAAGGTTATTCCAGAAACATGTCATGCACGTACCTGATGAAGGTAATTCCAGAAACATGTCATGCACGTACCTGATGAAGGTTATTCCAGAAACATGTCATGCATGTACCTGATGAAGGTTATTCCAGAAACATGTCATGCACGTACCTGATGAAGGTTATTCCAGAAACATGTCATGCACGTACCTGATGAAGGTAATTCCAGAAACATGTCATGCACGTACTTGATGAAGGTTTTTCCAGGAACATGTCATGCACGTACCTGATGAAGATAATTTCAGAAACATGTCATGCACGTACCTGATGAAGGTAATTCCAGAAACATGTCATGCACATACCTGATGAAGGTAATTCCAGAAACATGTCATGCACGTACCTGATGAAGGTAATTCCAGAAACATGTCATGCACGTACCTGATGAAGGTAATTCCAGAAACATGTCATGCACGTACCTGATGAAGGTAATTCCAGAAACATGTCATGCACGTACCTGATGAAGGTAATTCCAGAAACATGTCATGCACGTACCTGATGAAGGTTATTCCAGAAACATGTCATACACGTAACTGATGAAAGTTATTCCAGAAACATGTCATGCATGTACCTGATGAAAGTGATTCCAGAAACATGTCATGCATGTACCTGATGAAGGTTATTCCAGAAACATGTCATGCACTTATCTGATGAAGGTTATTCCAGAAACATGTTATACGAACATACCTGATGAATGTTTTTCCAGAAACATGTCATGCACATACCTGATGAAGGTTATTCCAGAAACATGTCATGCACATACCTGATGAAGGTTATTCCAGAAACATGTCATGCACGTACCTGATGAAGGTTACTCCAGAAACATGTCATGCACGTACCTGATGAAGATTTTTCCAAAAACATGTCGTACACGTACCTGATGAAGATAATTTCAGAAACATGTCATGCACGTACCTGATGAAGGTAATTCCAGAAACATGTCATGCACATACCTGATGAAGGTAATTCCAGAAACATGTCATGCACGTACCTGATGAAGGTAATTCCAGAAACATGTCATGCACGTACCTGATGAAGGTAATTCCAGAAACATGTCATGCACGTACCTGATGAAGGTAATTCCAGAAACATGTCATGCACGTACCTGATGATGGTAATTCCAGAAACATGTCATGCACGTACCTGATGAAGGTTATTCCAGAAACATGTCATACACGTAACTGATGAAAGTTATTCCAGAAACATGTCATGCATGTACCTGATGAAAGTGATTCCAGAAACATGTCATGCATGTACCTGATGAAGGTTATTCCAGAAACATGTCATGCACTTATCTGATGAAGGTTATTCCAGAAACATGTTATACGAACATACCTGATGAATGTTTTTCCAGAAACATGTCATGCACATACCTGATGAAGGTTATTCCAGAAACATGTCATGCACATACCTGATGAAGGTTATTCCAGAAACATGTCATGCACGTACCTGATGAAGGTTACTTCAGAAACATGTCATGCACGTACCTGATGAAGATTTTTCCAAAAACATGTCATACACGTACCTGATGAAGGTAATTCCAGAAACATGTCATGCACGTACCTGATGAAGGTAATTCCAGAAACATGTCATGCACGTACCTGATGAAGGTAATTCCAGAAACATGTCATGCACGTACCTGATGAAGGTTATTCCAGAAACATGTCATACACATAACTGATGAAAGTTATTCCAGAAACATGTCATGCATGTACCTGATGAAAGTGATTCCAGAAACATGTCATGCATGTACCTGATGAAGGTTATTCCAGAAACATGTCATGCACGTATCTGATGAAGGTTATTCCAGAAACATGTTATACAAACATACCTGATGAAGGTTTTTCCAGAAACATGTCATGCACGTACCTGATGAAGGTTATTCCAGAAACATGTCATGCATACTGACGTAAATATCTATGTTTTAATGACTATCACTAGATCAATACCACTGCTTGTGGACTAGTCCCTGAGGCTATCATCTATCCAGTAATCCCTGAGGCTATCATCTACCCAGTAGTCCCTGAGGCTATCATCCACCCAGAGTCCCTGAGGCTATCATCCACCCAGTAGTCCCTGAGGCTATCATCTATCCAGTAATCCCTGAGGCTATCATCTACCCAGTAGTCCCTGAGGCTATCATCCACCCAGCAGTCCCTGAGGCTATCATCCACCCAGCAGTCCCTGAGGCTATCATCTACCCAGTAGTCCCTGAGGCTATCATCCACCCAGTAGTCCCTGAGGCTATCATCCACCCAGTAGTCATTGAGGCTATCATCCACCCAGAGTCCCTGAGGCTATCATCCACCCAGTAGTCCTTGAGGCTATCATCCACCCAGTAGTCCCTGAGGCTAGCATCCACCCAGCAGTCCCTGAGGCTATCATCCACCCAGCAGTCCCTGAGGTTATCATCCACCCAGTAGTCCCTGAGGCTATCATCCACCCAGCAGTCCCTAAGGCTATCATCCACCCAGTAGTCCTGAGGCTATCATCCACCCAGCAGTCCCTGAGGCTATCATCCCCCAGCAGTCCCTGAGGCTATCATCCACCCAGCAGTCCCGAGGCTATCATCCACCAAGAGTCCCTGAGGCTATCATCCACCCAGTAGTCCCTGAGGCTATCATCCACCCAGTAGCCCCTGAGGCTATCATCCACCCAGCAGTCCCTGAGGCTATCATCCACCCAGCAGTCCCTGAGGCTATCATCCACCAAGAGTCCCTGAGGCTATCATCCACCCAGTAGTCCCTGAGGCTATCATCCACCCAGTAGCCCCTGAGGCTATCATCCACCCAGCAGTCCCTGAGGCTATCATCCACCCAGCAGTCCCTGAGGCTATCATCCACCCAGTAGTCCCTGAGGCTATCCACCCAGCAGTCCCTGAGGCTATCATCCACCCAGTAGTCCCTGATGCTATCATCCACCCAGTAGTCCCTGAGGCTATCATCCACCCAGTAGTCCCTGAGGCTATCATCCACCCAGCAGTCCCTAAGGCTATCATCCACCCAGTAGTCCTGAGGCTATCATCCACCCAGCAGTCCCTGAGGCTATCATCCCCCAGCAGTCCCTGAGGCTATCATCCACCCAGCAGTCCCGAGACTATCATCCACCAAGAGTCCCTGAGGCTATCATCCACCCAGTAGTCCCTGAGGCTATCATCCACCCAGTAGCCCCTGAGGCTATCATCCACCCAGCAGTCCCTGAGGCTATCATCCACCCAGCAGTCCCTGAGGCTATCATCCACCAAGAGTCCCTGAGGCTATCATCCACCCAGTAGTCCCTGAGGCTATCATCCACCCAGTAGCCCCTGAGGCTATCATCCACCCAGCAGTCCCTGAGGCTATCATCCACCCAGCAGTCCCTGAGGCTATCATCCACCCAGTAGTCCCTGAGGCTATCCACCCAGCAGTCCCTGAGGCTATCATCCACCCAGTAGTCCCTGATGCTATCATCCACCCAGTAGTCCCTGAGGCTATCATCCACCCAGTAGTCCCTGAGGCTATCATCCACCCAGCAGTCCCTGCTTCGACATTGACATGGTTCCTAAATAATGTAATTTATTAAAACTAAGGTATCAGTCTCCTTCAGACATAGATGACCTTAGCCAATAATGTTTAGGCCCTGATGTTGGTTATTCCAGAACCCTGTTTTTGGTTATTCCAGAAGCCTGTTGTTGGTTATTCCAGAAGCATGTTGTTGGTTATTCCAGAAGCCTGTTGTTGGTTATTCTAGAAGCCTGTTGTTGGTTATTCCAGAATCATGTTGTTGGTTATTCCAGAATCCTGTTGTTGTTTATTCCAGAGGCCTGTTGTTGGTTATTCCAGAAGCCTATTGTTTGTTATTCTAGAAGCCTGTTGTTGGTTATTCCAGAAGCCTGTTGTTGGTTATTCCAGAAGCCTGCTGTTGGTTATTCCAGAAGCCTATTGTTGGTTATTCCAGAAGCCTGTTGTTGGTTATTCCAGAAGCCTGTTGTTGGTTATTCCAGAAGCCTTTTGTTGGTTATTCCAGAAGCCTGTTGTTGGTTATTCCAGAAGCCTGTTGTTGGTTATTCTAGAAGCATGTTGGAGGTTATTCCAGAAGCCTATTGTTGGTTATTCCAGAAGCATGTTGTTGGTTATTCTAGAAGCATGTTGTTGGTTATTTTAGAAGCCTGTTGTTGGTTATTCCAGAATCATGTTGTTTTTTTATTCCAGAAGCCTGTTGTTGGTTATTCCAGAAGCCTGTTGTTGGTTATTCCAGAAGCCTATTGTTTGTTATTCTAGAAGCCTGTTGTTGGTTATTCCAGAAGCCTGTTGTTGGTTATTCCAGAAGCCTGTTGTTGGTTATTCCAGAAGCCTTTTGTTGGTTATTCCAGAAGCCTGTTGTTGGTTATTCCAGAATCATGTTGTTTTTTATTCCAGAAGCCTGTTGTTGGTTATTCCAGAAGCCTGTTGTTGGTTATTCCAGAAGCCTTTTGTTGGTTATTCCAGAAGCCTGTTGTTGATTATTCCAGAAGCTTGTTGTTGGTTATTCTAGAAGCATGTTGGAGGTTATTCCAGAAGCCTATTGTTGGTTATTCCAGAAGCCTGTTGTTGGTTATTCCAGAAGCCTGTTGTTGGTTATTCTAGAAGCATGTTGTTGGTTATTCCAGAAGCCTGTTGTTGGTTATTCCATAAGCCTGTTGTTGGTTATTCTAGAAGCATGTTGGAGGTTATTCCAGAAGCCTATTGTTGGTTATTCCAGAAGCCTGTTGTTGGTTATTCCAGAAGCCTGCTGTTGGTCATTCTAGAAGTATGTTGTTGGTTATTCCAGAAGCCTGTTGTTGGTTATTTCAGAAGCCTGTTGTAGGTTATTCCAGAAGCCTATTATTGGTTATTCCAGAAGCCTGTTGTTGGTTATTCCAGAAACCTGTTGTTGGTTATTCTAGAAGCCTGTTGTTGGTTATTCCGGAAGCCTGTTGTTGGTTATTCTAGAAGCCTGTTGTTGGTTATTCCGGAAGCCTGTTGTTGGTTATTCTAGAAGCCTGTTGTTGGTTATTCTGGAAGCCTGTTGTGTGCACTAAATTAGATATCTACGTTTTTATTTTCATTATACATTTTTTGTATTTATAATTTTATATAGTGTATTAGTGTGAACATGGACAAAATATTGGTTTTTGTCAGGAGACATTGTATGCTAACTAGCTAACTAATATGTACATCAAAATAATACAGATTATTTATATGGTTGTTGAGAGGTAAAAATGTTGTTTTTCTTCAGAAGACATAGTATGTTTAGACACCTGTACTACAAAGATTTGTATATTAGCAACTTTTTGATGAAAATTATACCGACAGGAGTCTCCCTGTTGTAAGACCACCCACACCAAAGGCCATTCCCTTGTATCATTTCAATGTTTTATTTGGTGTATACTTTAGGATATAAATCAGGATGTGTCAGCCAATACAGATATGACAGTGCTATGAAGCTTGAGAGTGAATTAATGGAGAATATTGAACTGCTGAAGTCTTTCCAGAAACCTGTAACAAAATGGAGGGGTCTTTTAAATATGGAAATAAATAACAACCCAACTATCAAAAGGTATGTATGTAAACAAAATGGAGGATTGTTTTTAAAAAATATGTTTCTTACAAAATGGAAGAGTCATTTTACTGTGATAGACGTATCACTCATCTTAATGATACTGATATATCTTTTGTTCTATTTTATATATCTTCAAACTTTCTTTTACCTTAGTGTTGCTTACTATCACCCAAAAGGAATATCAAAATAAGTAAATAGATTAAACAGACCAAAAGATATATCAGTATCACTAAGAAGAGTGATACGTCTATCACAATGATTTATCACACTATGTCTCTGACTGTACTGTATCAGTATCACTAAGAAGAGTGATACGTCTATCACAATGATTTATCACGCTATGTCTTTGACCGTACTGTATCAGTATCACTAAGAAGAGTGATACATCTATCACAGTGATTTATCACACTATGTCTCTGACTGTACTGTATCAGGATCACTAAGAAGAGTGATATGTCTATCACAGTGATTTATCACGCTATGTCTTTGACCGTACTGTATCAGTATCACTAAGAAGAGTGATACGTCTATCACAGTGATTTATCATGCTATGTTTTTGACCGTACTGTATCAGTATCACTAAGAAGAGTGATACGTCTATCACAGTGATTTATCACGCTATGTCTCTGACTGTACTGTATCAGTATCACTAAGAAGAGTGATATGTCTATCACAGTGATTTATCACACTATGTCTCTGACTGTACTGTATCAGTATCACTAAGAAGAGTGATAGGTAGTGATAGGTCTATCACAGTGATTTATCATGCTATGTCTCTGACTGTACTGTATCAGTATCACTAAGAAGAGTGATACATCTATCACAGTGATTTATCACACTATGTCTCTGACTGTACTGTATCAGTATCACTAAGAAGACTGATACGTCTATCACAGTGATTTATCACACTATGTCTGACTGTACTGTATCAGTATCACTAAGAAGAGTGATACGTCTATCACAGTGATTTATCACGCTATGTCTTTGACCGTACTGTATCAGTATCACTAAGAAGAGTGATACATCTATCACAGTGATTTATCACACTATGTTTCTGACTGTACTGTATCAGTATCACTAAGAAGAGTGATACGTCTATCACAGTGATTTATCACACTATGTCTGACTGTACTGTATCAGTATCACTAAGAAGAGTGATACGTCTATCACAGTGATTTATCACGCTATGTCTTTGACCGTACTGTATCAGTATCACTAAGAAGAGTGATACGTCTATCACAGTGATTTATCATGCTATGTCTCTGACTGTATGTACTGTATCAGTATCACTAAGAAGAGTGATACGTCTATCACAGTGATTTATCACGCTATGTCTCTGACTGTACTGTATCAGTATCACTAAGAAGAGTGATACATCTATCACAGTGATTTATCACACTATGTCTCTGACTGTACTGTATCAGTATCACTAAGAAGAGTGATACATCTATCACAGTGATTTATCATGCTATGTCTCTGACTGTACTGTATCAGTATCACTAAGAAGACTGATACGTCTATCACAGTGATTTATCACACTATGTCTGACTGTACTGTATCAGTATCACTAAGAAGAGTGATACGTCTATCACAGTGATTTATCACGCTATGTCTTTGACCGTACTGTATCAGTATCACTAAGAAGAGTGATACATCTATCACAGTGATTTATCACTCTATGTCTCTGACTGTACTGTATCAGTATCACTAAGAAGAGTGATACGTCTATCACAGTGATTTATCACTCTATGTCTCTGACCATACTGTATCAGTATCACTAAGAAGAATGATACGTCTATCGCAGTGATTTATCACACTATGTCTCTGACTACTGTATCAGTATCACTAAGAAGAATGATACGTCTATCGCAGTGATTTATCACACTATGTCTCTGACTACTGTTTTCTGAGTGATACGTCTATCACAGTGATTTATCATGCTATGTCTCTGACTACTGTATCAGTATCACTAAGAAGAGTGATACGTCTATCACAGTGATTTATCATGCTATGTCTCTGACTGTATGTACTGTATCAGTATCACTAAGAAGAGTGATATGTCTATCACAGTGATTTATCACGCTATGTCTTTGACCGTACTGTATCAGTATCACTAAGAAGAGTGATACGTCTATCACAGTGATTTATCATGCTATGTCTTTGACCGTACTGTATCAGTATCACTAAGAAGAGTGATACGTCTATCACAGTGATTTATCATGCTATGTCTCTGACTGTACTGTATCAGTATCACTAAGAAGAGTGATACGTCTATCACAGTGATTTATCACACTATGTCTCTGACTGTACTGTATCAGTATCACTAAGAAGAGTGATAGGTAGTGATAGGTCTATCACAGTGATTTATCATGCTATGTCTCTGACTGTACTGTATCAGTATCACTAAGAAGAGTGATACATCTATCACAGTGATTTATCACACTATGTCTCTGACTGTACTGTATCAGTATCACTAAGAAGACTGATACGTCTATCACAGTGATTTATCACACTATGTCTGACTGTACTGTATCAGTATCACTAAGAAGAGTGATACGTCTATCACAGTGATTTATCACGCTATGTCTTTGACCGTACTGTATCAGTATCACTAAGAAGAGTGATACATCTATCACAGTGATTTATCACACTATGTCTCTGACTGTACTGTATCAGTATCACTAAGAAGACTGATACGTCTATCACAGTGATTTATCACACTATGTCTGACTGTACTGTATCAGTATCACTAAGAAGAGTGATACGTCTATCACAGTGATTTATCACGCTATGTCTTTGACCGTACTGTATCAGTATCACTAAGAAGAGTGATACGTCTATCACAGTGATTTATCATGCTATGTCTCTGACTGTATGTACTGTATCAGTATCACTAAGAAGAGTGATACGTCTATCACAGTGATTTATCACGCTATGTCTCTGACTGTACTGTATCAGTATCACTAAGAAGAGTGATACATCTATCACAGTGATTTATCACACTATGTCTCTGACTGTACTGTATCAGTATCACTAAGAAGAGTGATACATCTATCACAGTGATTTATCATGCTATGTCTCTGACTGTACTGTATCAGTATCACTAAGAAGACTGATACGTCTATCACAGTGATTTATCACACTATGTCTGACTGTACTGTATCAGTATCACTAAGAAGAGTGATACGTCTATCACAGTGATTTATCACGCTATGTCTTTGACCGTACTGTATCAGTATCACTAAGAAGAGTGATACATCTATCACAGTGATTTATCACTCTATGTCTCTGACTGTACTGTATCAGTATCACTAAGAAGAGTGATACGTCTATCACAGTGATTTATCACTCTATGTCTCTGACCATACTGTATCAGTATCACTAAGAAGAATGATACGTCTATCGCAGTGATTTATCACACTATGTCTCTGACTACTGTTTTCTGAGTGATACGTCTATCACAGTGATTTATCATGCTATGTCTCTGACTACTGTATCAGTATCACTAAGAAGAGTGATACGTCTATCGCAGTGATTTATCACGCTATGTCTCTGACTGTACCGTTTTCTGAGTGATACGTCTATCACAGTGATTTATCACGCTATGTCTCTGACTGTACTGTATCAGTATCACTAAGAAGAGTGATACGTCTATCACAGTGATTTATCACTCTATGTCTCTGACTGTACTGTATCAGTATCACTAAGAAGAGTGATACGTCTATCACAGTGATTTATCACGCTATGTCTCTGACTGTACTGTAACTGCCTTCAACAAGTTGAAGATTATGTCAGAGGATACACATGACAATTGTAAAAGGTTTAATCTATTTATAGGTTTCATAAATTAGTATTTTGATAGAGGAGACAACAATCTTCAATATTTAAAACTCATCAACTTATAAATATACATCCTAAATATTTCTGAAAAAAAAATTCAAACAAAATTAATTTGTACATTTCTGAAAAAAAAATTCAAACAAATTTAATTTGTACATTTCTGACAGTAATGTTAATGTAATAATTAATTTCTGAAAAAAATTCAAACAAATTTAATTTGTACATTTCTGACAGTAATGTTAATTTAATAATTAATTTCTGAAAAAAAATTCAAACAAATTTAATTTGTACATTTCTGACAGTAATGTTAATGTAATAATTAATTTCTGAAAAAAATTCAAACAAATTTAATTTGTACATTTCTGACAGTAATGTTAATGTAATAATTAATTTCTGAAAAAAATATTCAAACAAATTTAATTTGTACATTTCTGACAGTAATGTTAATTTAATAATTAATTTCTGAAAAAAATTCAAACAAATTTAATTTGTACATTTCTGACAGTAATGTTAATGTAATAATTAATTTCTGAAAAAAATTCAAACAAATTTAATTTGTACATTTCTGACAGTAATGTTAATTTAATAATTAATTTCTGAAAAAAATTCAAACAAATTTAATTTGTACATTTCTGACAGTAATGTTAATGTAATAATTAATTTCTGAAAAAAATTCAAACAAATTTAATTTGTACATTTCTGACAGTAATGTTAATTTAATAATTAATTTCTGAAAAAAATATTCAAACAAATTTAATTTGTACATTTCTGACAGTAATGTTAATTTAATATGCTTCTTTCTTTTCTTTTTTTTTTCTTTTCTTAGCATATTTGATTTGTTGAATAACTTTTTTTTTTATAGCATATTTGATTTGTTGAATAACAATTTCTACCATCTAGATGACTTCATTAAGTGTTATCCCACAGAACTTGGCCATTTGAGGCATAACAACTATCTTAAGAAGAAATTAGAAATAGAAGGTATGATATAGTTTAACAAGGGAGTTAATTAAGAGATTGTTGTATTGTAATTTAATCTTTGACAGCATCAATCCCTCGTTTTTCTGTCAAGAATTGAGTTTACCTATTGATGCATTACGGAGCTAGGTAAACATGATATGCGACAATTAAATGAAGATTGATATTGGCAATGTTTAAGACACAATAAAGTTATTCCCATTATAATGTAATACGAAAAAAAATGTTTCAATGAAATTATTGAATCGGTTTAAAATTGACATAAACTTATATTCAGAGAAAATGTATTTGACGTCTACACTGCATAAACATCATAGTTATGTGTAGACAATAACATCATATGGTTTTTTTTCGAAGTTAAAATGTTGGGAGTTTTTCATTACCTTTTTTAAGCTTCAAAGGTGAATAAAATCTCATCAAGACTAGTTCTTGAGATAAGGGTTGTTCTTATATTCTGTTTTATGTAATCATCAACATGTTGGATTTTAAGAATTCAATATAACTACTCTTTCAAAGGGGAACCTTAATTACAAGATTTAGATTTTATTTCCTTCCATCTTCGTCTCTCCTTGTCTTTACGTTTGTAATTTCTAATGTCATCTGCCAATATTGTATACATTCACGTGTTTTATTTTGTCACAATTTACCATTTAAAAAAATAAAAGGGAAGTCATAGATAAAGGAGGAATAAACAATTTTTTTAGACCTTCCTCTCTTAAACAAAGCTTTGAAAAATATTTGATCTTTTCCAGCAATATATGCCTCAGAAATGGAAAGTCAGTTAGAGGAAATAAATGAAGTCAGAAAAGATGAACAACTAGTATTACCAGAAAATCTAGATTATATGAGGTACTATATATCTTGGAGCAATCGTGGCCGTGATTGTATGGTAGTTTGATTTACAATTACCTATGCAATCAGTGCCTGTCACCTCTGATGTTGTGAGTTCGAATTTCGATCAGGGTGAGGTGTGCATTATGTGATAAAGTTTGTCAGTAACTTGCGGCAGGTTGGTGGTTTTATCCGGGTACTCCAGTTTCCTCCACCAATAAAACTGACAGCTACGATATAACTGAAATATTGTTGAAAGTGGCATCAAACAAACAAACAAACAAACAAACAAACTATATATCTTACTGTATCAACAATTCTTTGTTTTTAGCTCACCTGACCCAAAGGTTCATGTAATGTATAATTATCATCACATTGTCGTCATTGGCAGAATCTGTAACTTTTTAACATTTCAAACCATTTCTCACAAACTGAGTGTTTTCCAATGAAATGCAATTTTCAGTACAGCCAAATCTTGTGATATGATGATTGTTGAAAAAATTTGTTCAACTGTAATTGTTGACAAGGAGGGAGAGGGGTTAAGTAATATAGATATCTCTGTAGGTAAGTTTGACCAATGTTGATTTTTTTATAGAAACATTATTTGAATAGATTTGTGTACATGTATCAGGGACTGAAAAGTTACTTCAAGACATCCAATTTGAACACATCGAATTTCAAGACAAGAGGAGTAAAATAAGTTGAAATGAGATTTAAATGAGACTTCATAAAATTTTTGACTAAATTTATATTTCGAGTCAACCAATGTCACCTGTATATTTATCTGTACCAAGATTTTTAGGTGTTACACTGGCCCAAAGAGGATATACACACATAATGTAATGTGTCTGTCATCGTCATCCATGGTCAAGCTGCTTCAGTTAGCATATAATTACTTTCAACTGAAAATAGTTTAAAAAAAAAAAAAAAAATCAAGAATCTAGAACCTCATTAATCACTAACTGTATATAAATCATGAAGAATCATGAAGAATTTGCTAGTTATTTCCAAAGCAAAAGAAGGCATTCATATTAGAATTTAGTATTAATAATTAAAAAAGACAATCATTTTGGATTTGTCAATGGATGCTTTGCAGTTTATAAATTTATGAAAAAAATGTGAAATGGAAATTTAAATATCATTTTCCTTTTTTCTAGTCTGCAATCTATATCAACTGATGCCAGAATAAAATTAGCAGAAGCTAGACCTCAAACAGTAAGTATACCTCTTGTTGGAATCACATTTTAGTTACCTCCCCTGACCTGAAGTCATGTGACATATTGACATCACTTGGTGTTGGAATCACATTTTAGTTACCTCCCCTGATCTGAAGGCATGTGACCTATTGACATCACTTGGCATCCTTTGCTGTCTTCATACTCTTTTGTCATTTGTTTTTCACATAAAAATCTTCTTCTCTGACACAAGTTTACCAAATTAAACCAAACTTGACTCAGTGGTCTTCTTACAACTGATATCCAACAGTCCCTCCCTTTATCCAAAATGGCAGCCATTACTAAAAATAGAAATTTCTTTTAATTGACTGTTTTGTTTTGTGTCATAAGGAGCTCAGTTTTGAACTGCAACTGTATGACAATGAGTAGTTAATATTATTCTAGATTTTTTCTGTGAGATTTTTTGGTTCAGAAGTTTCATATGGCTTTGCAAACTAGGCTTATTTGGAAAAAAAATCACATTGAATTCTACTCTTCAGAAACGACAGACCTAATTTCTACCAAATTTACAGTATGGTCAGCTTCCAAAGTTGTGTCAGTGAACCCTTCCCTCCATCCAAAATGGTCACCATTACTAAATATAGATATTTATTTGATTTTTAGCTCACCAGATCAAAGGCCATGTGAGCTTTTGCTTTCGCTTAGGGTCTGTCATCTGCTTGTTAAGTTTTAACAGTTGAATCTGAACTTTTGCATTTTAATCTTGTGACATTTCACAGTTAAGCATTTATGGAAGGTCCTCTATTAAAATTTCCTTATTTCACCCCGATTGGACAAAAAACATGGTCGGCATTGTTGTGTGAATGCAAAAAAAATCAATGATGCATTGGAGATACTGTATGCATATTGAATTATTTTTATTTGACTTTTAGTTTACCACATAGCATTGAACAGGAACTCTAACAGACCAAGTGAAAGAAAAATAACTCCAGGAGAACAGATTGTATTATCTCAATGTTTAACATAGAACTATGTTAGCTTATTCTTCTCTGAAACCACCGAACCATTTAAAATCAAACCTTGCCGGAAGATACCTTGGGTAGTCCTCTACAAAATATTTTTTTTTATTGTGTTGATAAGAAATCAAATATGGCCACCAACACAAGGTATTGTTTAATATGGAAACCTATGTGAAAATAAACAAAATATTTTTCTTAATCATTAGACTTTTGATTGAACCTACAATGTACAGGAATAATCATTGAATTGTCCCATACAATGTTTTAATGAAATCCAAGATATGGCCGTCATGGTAACCATTGGACAGAGTTGAAGATATGACCATAAAGGTCAAATATTTAAAATTACTCTTCTATAAAACCACTGAACAATTTGAAATCAAACTTGGCTTGAATATTCCTTGGATTTGATATTAGTCCTCTACAAAATGTCTGTTGTTTGTGTTAATGGAAAATCCAAGATGGTTGCTACTACAGAACATAGTTTTAAATAGAACCAACCCTATGTAAAATTAATAAAATATTTTTTTCTCAAAAACTAGACTTGATTGAATGCAAACTGTGCCTGAATAATTAACCACATGTGAGCAATACAGGCTTAATATAGCCTATAGTCTGTTAAAGTAAGTAATCTGATAGTTCTTACTGCCTAATTTGTTCAAGTAAACATAATCTATGGCAATGTAAACAAGAGTAACATGATGGGTGCAACTAGTGGAGCAGGAACTACTTGTCCTTCCAGAGCACCTGAGTCCTGTTTCTTTAGTAGGATTCATGTTGTTCAATCTTTAGTTTTCTGTGTAGTATTTTGTCGACCATTGTTAGTCTTTTTGTTCGTTTCCGTTTGGCCATTGTACTTTGTCCTTAACGAAGTATGTCTTATAATAACCTCTTTGGTATCTTAAAACTTTTTTCCCTACTTATTCAATATTAATATAATGTGATACACTATTACATTGTAGATAGCAGCAGCCAGTAGAATTCCAGGAATGACACCAGCTGCTATAGTCAATTTACTGAAGCATGTCAAGATGGCTGAAACCGATAGTGTGGTGTGATTTTAAGACTGAACTGAAAGTGTGGTATGAAAGTTACTGAAGCATGTCAAGATGATAGAACACAGTAGTGTGGTGTGAAAGTTACTGAAGCATGTCAAGATGATAGAACACAGTAGTGTGGTGTGAAAGTTACTGAAGCATGTCAAGATGATAGAACACAGTAGTGTGGTGTGAAAGTTACTGAAGCATGTCAACGTTACTGAAGCATGTCAAGATGATAGAACACAGTAATGTGGTGTGAAAGTTAATGAAGCATGTCAAGATGATAGAACACAGTAGTGTGGTGTGAAAGTTACTGAAGCATGTCAAGGTGGCTGAACACAATAGTGTGGTGTGCTTTTATAACTGCATGTTTAAACTGTCAAATGTGTTCAAGGCAAACAGAATGTAGAGCTTGTTATTTTTATTAAATAAATATGTTCAGTTGATGCTAACTACTTGTGTGGTCGTCATGGCCATGATCGTATGGTAGTTGGATTTACAACTTCCTATGCAGTCAGTGCCTATCACCACTGATGTTGTGAGTTCGAATCTCAATCAGGTTGAGGTGTACAACATTCTGTGATAAAGTTTGTCAGTGACTTGCGACAGGTCGGTGGTTTTCTTTGGGCCCACCACTTTCCTCCACCAATAAAATGACTGCCACAATATAACTGAAATATTGTTGAAAGTGGCGTTAAGCATCATCAAACAAACAACTTGTATGGTGGAATAATTAAGTCTATGGCATTATCAAGAATTGAGTGAGTGAGCTTCAGCTATATCATGACGAGAACCATATTCTTTTGATGAGATGATGAAGATGTACACTGTACTAGACCGACATGATGAAGATGTACACTTTGTACTAGACCGACAAGATGAAGATGTACACTTTGTACTAGACCGACATGATGAAGATGTACACTTTGTACTAGACCGACATGATGAAGATGTACACTGTACTAGACCGACATGATGAAGATGTACACTTTGTACTAGACCGACATGATGAAGATGTACACTTTGTACTAGACAGACATGATGAAGATGTACACTTTGTACTAGACCGACATGATGAAGATGTACACTTTGTACCAGACCGACATGATGAAGATGTACACTTTGTACTAGACCGACATGATGAAGATGTACACTTTGTACTAGACCAACATGATGAAGATGTACATTTTGTACTAGACCGACATGATGAAGATGTACACTTTAAACTAGACAGACATGATGAAGATGTACACTTTGTACCAGACCGACATGATGAAGATGTACACTTTGTACTAGACCGACATGATGAAGATGTACACTTTATACTAGACCGACATGAAGAAGATGTACACTTTGTACCAGACCGACATGATGAAGATGTACACTTTGTACCAGACCAACATGATGAAGATGTACACTTTGTACCAGACCGACATGATGAAGATGTACACTTTGTACTAGACCGACATGATGAAGATGTACACTTTGTACTAGACCAACATGATGAAGATGTACACTTTGTACTAGACCGACATGATGAAGATGTACACTTTGTACTAGACCGACATGATGAAGATGTACACTGTACTAGACCGACATGATGAAGATGTACACTTTGTACTAGACCGACATGATGAAGATGTACACTTTGTACTAGACCGACATGATGAAGATGTACACTTTGTACTAGACCGACATGATGAAGATGTACACTTTGTACCAGACCGACATGATGAAGATGTACACTTTGTACTAGACCGACATGATGAAGATGTACACTTTGTACCAGACCGACATGATGAAGATGTACACTGTACTAGACCGACATGATTTGGCAGGATGGGTTGTTTATACACCAAATATTTTAGTTATAGCTCTTTTTAACTAAATGCCCTCGCCTATTGGGGGAATCGACCTGAGTAGGGAACCTTTTGTGAGTTTTGTTCTTAGATGTGAAAATTGGAGGGGTTGCTCTCTTTCAAATTGATAGGATGGATTCAGTTTGAACACCAATTTTTTTTTTACATCATAGCTGGTTTTAAAGCTTACATAGAAAATGTATGTGTGTGTGATAGTTTCCAGTTTTAGTGGTGGAAGAGTACCCGGAGAGTACCACCGACCTTGGGCAAGCAACTGGTAAACTTTTTCACTTGTGGCAGCGATTCGAATGCACCCTTTTTGTAATTTACAAAGCCGGACGCGAACCCACGCCGTATTGGTGATAGACTTGTATGAGTTGTTAGGTAATTAGTAGGGTAGCAGGGTATCGATTTTTGCTAATTTGCCTTAATAGTATGACACACGGCTAAATTATATATTTTTGGAAAGAGCAGAATGTGACTCATCGAAATATCGATGTCGTCGTTATCTAGTGTGGTCACGTTATGAGATAATTTGGGTCAAAGGTCAAACCCGTATTTTTCATTGGTCCACAATGTTTTGTAAAAGATTTGTTATGAGTGATAAATCTGGTTTGTAAGAAGGAGGACTCGGTCTCTTGTTGGTTTAAAACCTACCAATCACGTCACGGTCAGAGACCAATTGGCAGGGGTTTTTTTTGGTTTTATTAGGTTGGTTTTTTGGGGTTTTTTTTTTTTTTTTACAGATTTAAAGACTTCACTTAACAATTTCATTCCTGTACATCTAACTGTAATAAGTCCACATCATCGTCGTCTATGCTTTTATTTCTGGACATTTATGTGTTCGAATTGCGACATATTTCACCTGCTTGGCATGGACAAAGGTCGGTGCAAGACAACCCTTGCTCAAACCACACACAACCACTGGAACAGACTGCTTTACCTTTACAAGTGCAAATAAGATCTTGTAAAAAGTCAGATGACATTTGACCTTGAAAGTAGACAGGAAGGAGTGATCCGTCTTTTTTCCCAACCAATCTGCAAAGGACTCTTAGGAGGTACCAGGGGTACGAGTGAGCAAATACTTAGTTATGCACCCAGAGTGATACACCGCCTTGTCTATAAAAGTTGCATTACTCAATAACCTAGACATTTTGTAGTCATTCTGTCCTTTTGCTGTGTCTTTCACATTTTGAATGCGTTTAGCAGTTTTGATTTTGGAGTTTTCTGTCTTTTTTAAAAGTCTGTTTTCCACAGAATATGCACAGTTGCAATGTCTGTAGACATGTCATCGGTTTGTTCGTTCAACAAGGGAACCTGTGATGTTTCTGGTTTATGATCAGAGCTCGCCGACTCAACCTTGAAGAAACCGCGATTTCGTCTACTTGTGTACGTCTTATAGCAAGACCTGTGGTACAGCATACTTGTATCATCACTCCTAAGATATCAATATCAGAGACAGAATGTACTACTCTAAAAAACACACTTGCTCCCATTGCTTCTATGAGGCTATTTTTACTAACATTTCTCATTTTAATAAGTAAGTCAGGGGTAGAGACCTGGCATATAATACATTTGTCCCATTCAACTTCATTCCTACATTTTTTAGGACTAGAAGGGCAAAGCTTAAGCGGGCTGCCAAATTGTGACATTTCCCGGAACAAAAACGCGTCCTACGAACTTGTTCTGTAAACTACAAATTAGTGTTCACGAAAATACAAAAATATCAAAAATAGCGTAATTTAACTACATAGTTGTTCGCTCATTGTATTGAGATAAGTTTATTCTACTAAAAGACACAATCACACACCAAACAGAAGACACAATGTTAAATATATTGTTTCAGCACAAATCGAATACCGACACGTGGTAATCCGTGTTTGCCACAGGCTAAATTTGATCAGATTTAACATCTCTTTAATCGCTAATTTCTATTGAATGAGAACTTTAAAAATATTGATTTTTGGTACACAGGTGTACTAAGTAATGATGTATTTACTTCTATTTAAAATATTCTAGAATTCCTTCGGAACATTATTCTATACTTGAAAATAGGGTAACATTTTGGTAATATGTAGATACGGGAAAACTTCAAAAAAACAACAAATAAAAAGGTGTTAAGTTTCCCGTTTTTAGTTTTGATGATATAATTAGCATATTGTCTTTGTGTCAAGCACTTTGATTTGATAACTTACAGGTCTTGATGTTCATTTTATTCGTGTTGAAATTTTGTTGTAAAATGTAGTTAGAGGGTGCCTTCAGAAAACGTAAAAAATAAGAAAAATGTGACCACGGTAGGTTACGACGACATAAATAAATAAAAACTACAATAATTTTTACGTCAAAATATGAAAAAATTTAGCCGTGTGTCATATTATTAACCCAAACTCGAAAACTAGCGGCCTTTTTAAGCACCCACTACCCTACTAAATCCAACTACCTAACTCATTGAGCCACCCAGGCCCTCAACTACCTATGTAATCAGTGTATATCACAACTAATGTTGTGAGTTCGAATCCCGATCAGGGCGAGGTGTACAACATTATGTGATAAAGTTTGTCAGTGACTTGCGACAGGACGGTGGTTTTCTCCAGATACTTCGAAAACTGACAGCCATGATATAACTGAAATGCTGTTGAAAGTGGCGTTAAACACCATAAAACCAAGCCTTCCAAGAGTTGTATATAGTATAGTACTATGATCACCGTAGCCTGGTGGTTAGGTGGAAGAGCAGACTTTAAAAAGGCTAGACAGAGGTTCGATACACGCCAAGTCTCAAATAGTGTAACGACAGAGAATGTATTAATTTACATACAGGTATTTCATAATAATCTCTGTTATGAGTGTATTTAAAAGAAATGAATGAATGTTATCACTGTCGTCAAAGAGCTTCGGTCCAAAATGTTCAGTCAGCTTCCGGTACAAGTCACTTAGGCATAATTGACATACAGGCGACGACAACAAGTAAGTATTATGATCATATAGTATTATTATATCTTGAATCCAGAAGATGTCGTTATCGGTCGATTATTATCCCCTCGCCAACGAAGTTGCGAAGGGATATAGTAACGCATCGCTACCGTCCGTCCTTCCGTAACATCCTTGTGAACACTCTTAGAATCAACATCCTTCAATGGAATTTGACCAAACTTGGTACATACTTAGTCCTTAAGAGAATCTGGAACCCTATTGATTTTAAAGGTCAAGGCCACCGGGTCCAATTTTTACTGCATAACATCCTTATGACCACTCTAGAATCAACATCCTTCAATGGATTTTGACCAAACTTAGTACATACTTAGTCCTTAGGAGAGTCTGGCACCCTATTGATTTTCAAGGTCATAGGTCAAAGGTCAAGGTCACCGGGTCAAATTTTTACCGGGTAACATCCTTGTGAACACTATAGAATCAACATCCTTCAATGGATTTTGACCAAACTTGGTCCATACTTAGGCGAGTCTGGAACCCTATTGATTTTCAAGTTCAAAGGTCATTGTCACCGTGTCAAATTTTTAATGCGTAACATCCTTGTGAACACTAGAATCAACATCCTTCAACGGATTTTTACCAAACTTGGTACATACTTAGTCCTTAGGAGAGTCTGGAACCTTATTGATTTTCAAGGTCAAAGGTCAAGATCACCGGGTCAAATTTTTACCACGTAACATCCTTGTGAACACTCGAGAATCAACATCCTTCAATGGAATTTGACCAAACTTGGTACATACTTAGTCCTTAAGAGAATCTGGAACCCTATTGATTTTCAAGGTCAAAGGTCAAGGTCACCGGGTCAAATTTTTAGACGAGGTGATACGCCACGCTTTGCGTTGCCCCTGCTGTTGTTTGTTTTTACCAATATGTTTCTGTAGTTAACTTCATTGATTACTCAGATATGGATAAAATGATGGACATAAACAATGACAAATGCTAATAATGAGCTTGAAATCATCAAATAAAGCTATAAAAAGTAATTGTTACTTGTGAGAATGATTACTAGTATATAAATCCGAAAGAACGAGCCCAATAACAAGAATGCAAATCAATCAGAGTTCAGTAATTGAACGAAAAGGGATATATAGTAATATTTCGGAAATAAATAAAAACAAGCAATATATTTTATATGTATTGCCATTAATATAAATATATATATACACAAATATATAACATCATATAAATAATGAAAAACACATTAAATAATAAAAATTACATCAATATATATCAATATTTTGGTCACAAAGTCCGCCAAATTAAATATGACATTCATTTATAAATTAATAATTACATTTATGTGGAGGGTGGGTGGATTTTTTATATTATTTTCCTTTATAAATTCACGTAATCATTGAATGAAATAGAAATAAAACGTTTGAGATTAAATATCTATCTAGACAAAGGATAATATTTACCCATTGACAGACTTGTTATTTAGAAAGTGAGTACAAACTCACTGAGTTAAATTTACACCTGATTAAATATATTTATACTCTTACTATTATTATTTTATTATTTGATTAAACTCTCAGCATAAACCCTTTGTAATGTTTAGATAAATGATATTTTGCATTGGCGTGCTACCATAAATAGTTTTAGACTTACTACAGTGAAAAACACTGCTTATTTACGTACATTCTTTCCGGCTTTGTCAACCATTACTTTCCGGTTGAGTCCCAAAAATTGTATTTAAGTAGACCCGGTTTGTCAATGTACAAAATTGAAAGAATAGCGTAAAAAAACTCAATATCACAATTATGTTTCCTTTTTATAATTTATTTAAGGTTCATTATAACACTTGCTAAGGGTGTGTTCGACTTGCAAATTGATCCAAAAAAAAAAAACACAAATTTGTCTTAAATGAATAAAAACTGTGAAAAAAACAACAGCACATAGTCAAAATATTTTTTCATGTGGATGCTTTGTATAACATTAAAAGAAAGAAATACAAAACGGTTTGTGCAGAATTGGCATTCGCCAAAGTCACCTTCGACAGAGTGGTCATGATTTTTTATAGAACTTTTAATGTTTTCTTTATTTGCTATGCAGTTGGATTATTGCAATATTCAAAGAGTGTTTGATCAAAAGTAGGAACTCTCACTGTCTATATGCTCATAAGTTGTATTTTAATGCCTGAAAATTGTTTCAGAAGTGGAAAAAGTTACAAAATGTACGTCATATTCACAAAGTTTTCAAGTTCTGATGTATCTTTTAAAAAATAAATAATTAAATAACGCTATCTATATGCCGTGAGTACCTAGCCTATTCCATTAACATCATGTTGTGCTATTTATTTGTTAAATTTTGTTATTTAAAACAAAACATCTGAATTCTATTAAAATGATGTGGAATCATACAAAACCGAAAACTTTACCACCCATTATTAGACGTGTAAGATGTCTATGTGAAAACATCATCATATATAGATATCAAGTAACTCAAAGAATATAAAATTGGTATTTGTTGTTTCTCCGATAAGCACGCAGCATTAAGGAGAAAGAGCAAAGACTGGATGGCTTGGAATCAGAATAATGTGTCCGAGTGGAGCGACATATCTGCCCGCGGACTGTTGTTTCAGTGAGCTAGCACTATACAAATCCAACTCAGCGTGTTGGTCTAGAACAAAGCGGACGTCATTATCATCTCATTGAAAATTAACTTGTTCTCGCCATGAAATAGCTGAAAATTTGCTGAATTGGCGTTAAACAACTATCACTCACTCACTCACTTAAACAAATTGGCATATCGAGTGTACCCTTTGAGTTTGATAAGTCTTATAATGAACCTTTAGTATGCAACTGTTTGTTTGTTCAGTATATGTTACAAAAACCGGTCCAAGACATGGCATGCATACGCTGTTTAATATTTTGATTGTACATTTTTTTATGAAATTCTAGTTTTGTTTTGTTTGCATTTCAGGTAGAGATGAATACTGGAAGTTTGTCGCCATTTGGTTGTTTCTACTGTCAAACGACATTCTTAAGTTTTACAATATAATATAAATGTACCAATCAAATTGTCTGAAGCTAATACAAATAAAATGAGGGTAATCGCAAGATTGAAACATAAGATGTTTTAATAGTATTTCTTCGCCGTCCCGTTACTGTTTTTTTTTTATCCTGCACTTGTTCTATTTGAGCAGTTGCATTGCTTACGCCTGTTGCACCTTGCTGGTGCATAGGCTACTGACGACAGTCCACCACCTTGTTCTGTTTTGTGCCATACGTTCCAGATCTTGCCATCTATAACCCTCTATCTCCATCTCAGCAATAAAGTCTCTCCTCCAGGTATTTCTTGATCTTCCTGTTCCAAGCTTTCCCTGAGGGTTCCACTGTAGTGATGTTGTGTGTGCCCTATCCACCTCCATTTTCTCCTTTTGACTGGATATTTTGTTTTATATTTGGTTATTGACCAACATATAGTTTTCTGGTACCTGATTCATGCTGAGCGACAGTAAAAACTGTAACAGCAGCTTATAAGCGCTGACTTCACAGAGGACACAATCAAAAACGACAAGAACAACGCTTGTTTCTGCTCTTTTTAGACAATTTGACAGTTTCATTGGGGCTTTTGACATACCACGATAGATACAATTTACGTATATTGTCGGAAAATATATATATATAATTCATTTCCACTCGCTACGAAATAGGTAAGAAAAACTCGTCAAAACTCGTATATATAAATTTTATATTTTCGACAATGTATGTATATTGTCTATTTATTTTCTCCCTCGTTTCACTCCTCAGAATTATTTTTCTTTTATTAACTAAAATAATGTAATATAAATAAGACTCGACACAATGTAGGATTGTGCGTTCGCTACAAGATTTAAACACATATCAACATAACAAATGCATTCAGTCTGTCATTTCTACCCCTAAAAATATATACGAGTAGTTGAAATTCTTTTGGCATTAATATGGGTGGATGGGCGGGGGACTATAACATCCATTTTGTCGTTTGACCAGCCTAAAACAGGACTAAACAATTAATTAAAAATCAAAAGTTCAACTTATTGATTTTTTTTCTTCACACATTTACTCATATATCATCTACCTACTCTGACAAATAATTTCAGAATTTTGACACTATTTTCCAAAAAGTTGCCCATTAGGTCTCTATGTTAAATATTTGTACCAATGTGGATATGTGCAGAGGGAGTTAGTATGCTTGTTGTTACCAACTTCCAGTGTAAACAATAACAACAACACATGTGATTTTATTTACATTTCACTGTCATGTGATTACCTAATTTGAATGTCACCAGAACCCAAGAATGCATGAGATGTTCATTTCACCCAAAGTTTAACTTTTTACATTTTATTGGAAATCATTTTAGAAATTTAAAAGTAAAAAGTATAAATGCAAGCCTTTGAATTTTAAATCTTTTTCTTTAAATTCTAAAGAACATGGTTATAAAGTAAGCCTATGTGTATTGACCAGATATACCATGTAAATAGCCCATGCTTTGCATGCTTTGTGTATACTTTTAGAAAATGAAAACAAGTTTTATGTATGTTATTTAAGCATAATAAAAAAAACAAGTAATTAATATATATTTTTTTTAAATATAATAGAAAAAATATAAAATAAAGGTAGAAAAAAACAACATTTTTTTTGTCTTTTCATAAATTAATATTTACAAATTAAAAATGATCTGCCCTTATTTAGAACTCGACCAATACTTATATAAGATATATAGAAAGGATAGTCATGCCTCTCAAAACTTATTTGTCAGAGTAGGTAGATGATATATGAGTAAATGTGTGAAGAAAAAAAATCAATAAGTTGAACTGTTGATTTTTAATTAATTTTTTTAGTCCTGTTTTAGGCTGGTCAAACGGACTAACCTGTAATGAACGTCGCATTAATCGAGTACACCTAAAATTTTCTTTATATACTAACTGCCAAAATGGTCCGTGCGGGAAGGAATTCGATACTACAACCTTTGTTAATTTGCATATCTATAACGTTTATGTAAACATTATACTGTGAAGAAATTTAAATATCGTTTCCACGAAGCTATTTCCACAGAGTGACTTACTTCGTTATCAACGAGTATAAAATTCAAATATTGTATTATAAAAAGAATCTCCCACTACTCAACTGATGCGCCTGGACAGCGACCGCAAGTGAATGTAGCGTTCGAGCGCCAGCCGTGATGTCAGTGCCACAAAAAAAGCATAACAAATCAAGTGTTCGCGACAGTAGCAATTTAACATAGAAATAGCGATATTTTTTTTATTGTACAAAGAAGCTGAAATGAGGAGCCATGGCGAATATTCATACTATGGATCAGGATTTATCACTTTTGAGATATTTCCTAATCATAACTATTGTTAAATAGCAATATAATGATCAATGATAATACGATCAGTCATATTTACATACTGACAAAGGGCCCGGGTGGCTCAATGAGTTAGGTAGTTGGATTACCTAACAACTCATACAAGCCTATCACCAATACGGCGTGGGTTCGCGCCCGGCTTTGTAAATTACAAAAAAGGGTGCACTCGACTCGCAGCCGCAAGTGATAAAGTTTACCAGTTGCTTGCCTATGGTCGGTGGTTCTCTCCGTGTACTCCGGTTTCTTCCACCACTAAAATTGGTCGCCATGATATAGCTGAAATATTGCTGAAAGTGGCGTTAAACACCAAAATTCAAAATCATACTGACAAATCCGGTTCTTATAAATGATACAACCGGTTTCTATACATGTTTACAATTTGACAAAGCCAGATTTCAAAGACATCTGTTGACATCAAGTTTTAGGCTATAACTAGTTACTAATTGACTTTTCCTCAATAAAATAATATCTCTAATTAAAATAAATCATTCATTAATATTTTTTCTTTTTTGGCAACATTTCATTCATTTGTAAATGCAAGATATAGTGATATTTCAATTGATCGTAATGATTTTGATGCCGGATTCCTTATAACTTTTAGAAAAAAATCTAATTTTACGCTGCAAAAAGCAATGATATTTGGACAAAAAATGACAATAATAATAATAACAATCATAAAGCATCATAATTCAAAACATTATATATACAGTATATTCATAAAAATTGACGATAATCGTCTGTGTCTTCTTTAAAAATACCGCTTTATAATATCCCGGATGTTGACGAAACATTTTCGATCGGAGCCCTTTGACGACAGTGACTTTAGTGGTGATAGGCACTGATTGAACAGGTAGTTGTAAATCCAACAACCATACGATCACGACCATGACGGCCCCTAATTTTATATTGACATAAGAACGAACTATATGTATCTATATTATGATTTGTTTGTGTACAAAGGGAACTCACAGAAGCTCGTGGCACAGAATTTTTTTATTTCTGTTTACATAATTATTTACAATAAAATTTCTGCATTATATAATATGATATATTTTTCCTGCAAAGCCCCTCCTACACACACACCCTTCTTGTCCACTCCCACGTCTCTATTCCGTTATCCCAGAAACACTCCATGCACACTAACTTATAAATCTACGACTTTAGAGAATCCTGTTGTAATAATAAAATAAATAGAGAACAACGAATTTGTAGGCAATGTCACCAAAATGTAATTGAAGACGAGGAACACTTCTTCTTTCATTGCCAAAAAAACGAATTACTAAGAAAGGAATTTTTAACCCAGATTGAAAATTTATACCCAAAATTGATGAGAAATAAGCATATTCAAAATCTCGATTTTTTTTTTATCTTCTTCGTGTCTTATACAACTTGCTGCCCCTTTCATTCAAAAGTCATTAGCAGTGAGGAGAGCAATCTAATCAAAATTAGATCAACACACCTGCTCCTTATTTTCTATAATTTGTTTTGGTCGCTCGTGTAGTAGCGAGCGACCCCCCCCAAAAAAGGATAGAAAATAGGGAGCAGGTGTGTAAATCTAATTTTAATTAGATTGTGAGGAGAGTACTCAATATAGCTGCATAATTATTATGTTTGTTTTAATGTTTGATAGATTTGTATGTTCATGTTTGTATATGTATATATATCCATGTTTGTATGTTTGTTTTATGCCGTCAACCCTATAAGGGTATAAAAGAGCATTAATTAATTAAGTTGTAATTAAGAATTCCTTCCACTTACTTTCCTTGGCTGGAGAATTTCTTGAAAATAATAGTTTTATGTTTTATTTTTACCTATAATGTTATTGAAATTGTTATTTAATCTTATTTAGAATTCCCTAACACGATTAGTAGTCCAGGTTTAAGGTTGGTGAACTCGAAATCTTGGAAGTTCCTACACACATCGTCCTGAATATAGCTGAAAAATTGCTCGCTGGACGTTAAACACCAATCAATCAACCTACACACATAGGTCCGAGGCTAAAGGACACGCTTCTTAGAAGTTGCTGCAATCACGTGTCCGAGGCTGGCAGACGCGATACATTAACCTCTCTTCGTACATACAAATGTACTTATACTGTATTTCTCTAAAAAGCTGATTAAGCTGCATGCAAGACAGAATTTTTTCTCCAAGAAAATTAACTCACACATGATAAATACACACCACCAAGTCCATTTAACCACAAACATGTGAAAAGACTATAAAATTATCTATCGATTTTCTTTAAATTGAAAGTATCAATAAATATCACACTGGACAAGCCAGATATGACACAGGTAAAGATATCCATAATTAAAAGGAAGGTGAAGCAGGTAAGAAAGTTATTCGTTTTCATGTCACCTTTATCATAAATATATTTATCACAACTATTTAATTTTGTTGTGGGATTCTGAAAGTGAATGATAGTGTGTTATAAAACACCTATCAAAATATTTTAGTGTGAAAAATATTGTTTGTCCCATTGAGCTCAAAATCGGGTATCTGAAATCGCCTATTAAATATATCTTGTCTCTATGAAGCTGAAAATGCATGCTCACGAATATGATTAGAAACGATTGGCCATATTGTTTTGTTTTTAATAATAGATACCAAAGTAGATACACCCTTGTGTTTGTCACGTGCATCAGTTTAAATACAAAAGTATGTTGTAAACGCGTGGCTTATCAACAGGGTCAATAAATGTGCTTAAATATATATAATGTATCATACATTTATGTATAGAGATAAGATAAGATTGTATTGTCTAATCAAGGTCCCAGCAAGGGGCAGTCATTACAGTGATTTATATTACAAAAAACCTTCTAATACATAAATGTAATAAACAGTATCCAAACAAGCAATTTGCAGAAATTAGATTGGTACATAAGTACTAAACATATCTATGTCTCTGATGAGTATAGTATTTGGAAGAGTCCACTGGACAATTACAAAAAAACAAAAAACTAAATATATATCATTTGTAGATATTTAATAAGTTATTAACTTCTTCTGAACACCGAAATAGAAATAAACCCTTCTATATTTACAAGGGGCTAATTCAATGACAGAAGGCAAATCCAGCGTCCTCCCCATGACCAATGTACATGCATGAGAGCAATGCCATTCATATACAGAGGTCATCAAGGGCCGGTGCCTAAAGGACATTTAGACTGGAAATGATTAAACAATATGAAATTAAAGTCCTCCTCATGGCCAATGTATGTGGAGGAAATTTGCATCATACTCATTATCATACTCATTTTATTAATGTACATCATACTCATTTATTAATGTACATCATACTCATTTATTAATGTACATCATACTCATTTTATTAACGTACATCATACTCATTTATTAATGTACATCATACTCATTTATTAATGTACATCATACTCATTTATTAATGTACATCATACTCATTTATTAATGTACATCATACTCATTTATTAATGTACATCATACTCATTTATTAATGTACATCATACTCATTTATTAATGTACATCATACTCATTTTATTAATGTACATCATACTCATTTATTAATTAATGTACATCATACTCATTTATTAATGTACATCATACTCATTTATTAATGTACATCATACCCATTTATTAATGTACATCATACTCATTTATTAATGTACATCATACTCATTTATTAATGTACATCATACTCATTTATTAATGTACATCATACCCATTTATTAATGTACATCATACTCATTTATTAATGTACATCATACTCATTTATTAATGTACATCATACCTATTTATTAATGTACATCATACTCATTTTATTAATGTACATCATACTCATTTATTAATGTACATCATACCTATTTATTAATGTACATCATACTCATTTATTAATGTACATCATACTCATTTATTAATGTACATCATACCTATTTATTAATGTACATCATACTCATTTATTAATGTACATCATACCCATTTATTAATGTACATCATACTCATTTATTAATGTACATCATACCTATTTATTAATGTACATCATACTCATTTATTAATGTACATCATACTCATTTATTAATGTACATCATACCTATTTATTAATGTACATCATACTCATTTTATTAATGTACATCATACTCATTTATTAATGTACATCATACTCATTTATTAATGTACATCATACTCATTTATTAATGTACATCATACCTATTTATTAATGTACATCATACTCATTTATTAATGTACATCATACTCATTTATTAATGTACATCATACTCATTTATTAATGTACATCATACTCATTTATTAATGTACATCATACTCATTTATTAATGTACATCATACTCATTTATTAATGTACATCATACTCATTTATTAATGTACATCATACTCATTTATTAATGTACATCATACCTATTTATTAATGTACATCATACTCATTTATTAATGTACATCATACTCATTTATTAATGTACATCATACCTATTTATTAATGTACATCATACTCATTTATTAATGTACATCATACTCATTTATTAATGTACATCATACCTATTTATTAATGTACATCATACTCATTTATTAATGTACATCATACCTATTTATTAATGTACATCATACTCATTTATTAATGTACATCATACTCATTTATTAATGTACATCATACCCATTTATTAATGTACATCATACGCATTTATTAATAATTTGTTGATTAGTATAACGAAAATTTGAAATATCTTTTAAACTGTAGATTTTAAAGTAGAAGTGTAAACGAGAGTTGTGTAGAGAATCAAGGGTGCTAATTTAATTTTTGGAAGTTTGCAGACCAGAAAGTGAACGGATTTGGCCCTGCTCAAATAGAAAAATCGCATTTTAAAGGAATTTTGGAGTGTATATTTAGACAAAGTTTGATGAAATACGGAGGGAATAGGTCTATTAAAGAGAACAGCCTGCGGCCGTGGGTTTTAATCCCTGAGGACAATAGACACTCGACGGTCACCCGAAAGATTACATTGTTCTCCGTAGAGCCCGTCACCATCTCCTAAACGCACTATTGAGTTCATTGATTTTTACCTGTAAAAATTACTTGGACTGGGACATTTTTCGTTATTTTCATTTTTTCACTAAATATATAGCACTTCTGTCTTTAATAGTGAACAAAAATGAAGTCTTCATATATATTAATATGAAGAATATATCATTGTCATTTTGTTCGATTCTGTATGACATTTTGAATGTATATACATGTAAGAAAACGGAACGAAAAATGAATTTTGAGATTGTGCAACTTCCTAATTAAAAAAAATGCTCGTAAAATTAGTACATTTTTATATTATAGAATCTCAGAGACCAATTGGAGGGTTGATTTGGGGGGAGGGGGTTGTAGAACATGACATTGAGCACTGTCATTTTGTGAGCTATTTTTTTTTTACCAAACTTGCAACTTAACATTGGTAAAAAATACCTAAAAACTGCAATAATTATTGATGAATCATTGATACTTGCAATTGTTTCACGTAACTATTGTACTAAGCCAAGTTATATCTTTCAACTCAAACATGAGCAAAAAGTTTGGAAATATATATTTAACCTATTCCACTTCGAAGTGCTTATCCAAAACAGGAATCCGAAGTTTCGATCTTTGTCTTTGTTTGTTTTGACTTTTCATGAATATAAGGCCCGTTTTGTGTTTGGTTTTCGGTTGGATTATAAACTGTCCCTGATTATCTTTTTTTTTTGTTTTGCGTCAAGTTGTTTTGTGTATTATTTATGTGCTATGATCAATATATAAGTTAATAAATTCATCTGACCCCAGATAATTTCAACAGTTACAACTGTTCTTAAACTTTAATGAATTGGCGGACACATGTTCCAAATATTTTCGGCATTGACTTAAACGCGACATTTATTCGATTTTTACATTTTTTCTCTGTCTATTATACATAATATGATTATACTTAAATCACAGGTATTTGACCGATGGACCTTAATTTCCCCGTGTTTGCCACGGGGGTACGTATTTTCAGGGCTAGTAACGATGTAGGGCCTCTATTTCTGGGTCCTGGGTCCACACGAATAATAGAAATAAACACAAGGTAAGCAACAAAATGGCGGGGT
Organism: Bathymodiolus septemdierum; assembly: GCA_963383655.1. Classification (NCBI taxonomy): domain Eukaryota; kingdom Metazoa; phylum Mollusca; class Bivalvia; order Mytilida; family Modiolidae; genus Bathymodiolus; species Bathymodiolus septemdierum. The sequence goes on from OY726523.1 coordinate 35,095,105, forward strand.
ACTGCTAAATTTCTTATTATTGTCGATTTTCCTGATTTCTGAAAAATAAACGGATGGAATGCACTAACCTTGTGGACCCCCATCAGCTGTTGTGCCCCTGCTTTACTGTCGTATTCGTACTATTTTGCATATATACCACCGACAACCTGTTCCACGAGACCGATTGTCAACTTAGTCGGAGGTCTATTTTAGATTCTCTCGGACTCCAACGTGTCTTTTGATGGCCAGTCCAGTTTTTTCCCGGGGTTTGTCAAATATGGTTTCATTGTGGCAAATGATTGATATTTGTTCACCTGTTGTTTTTATACCTACCATGTGATTAAAAAAGACATTTCATTCTGTTTTTTCTTTTTTTTCTAAGTTTGAAATAGTCCGCCAAATAAATGCATTGGGTAGGCCAGATTTGTTTTTCTATAAAATATATGTGCTGATATACTGATTTTTTGTTTATTATTTCCATAAAATATGATTTTAAATACTTACTTTCTACTTACTTTATTCATTAAAAATTATTTGTGGACTTGGAGTACATTGACATCTCCCCCGATTTTACACTAATTAAACATGACTAGTCATGTTTATATAACAATTAACCTATTCAACCTATGCCAACAATCTTTCTTACCTTTTTATATATATTTTTAAAAATGTTGGCATAGGTTGAATGAACCGTCTATTTGATGTATACATGAATTGTTGTTCATTGTCAGTTACGGGTCCACAGACTAACACAAGTCAGGCGATATTAATCAAGCGGTACATTAAACATTATCGACATAATGTCAAGTCACCATATGAGTGTATCATGGATCAAAATGGTGTTCATGGTTACTGGAACAACAAAGAATTATATTGCCATTGGCCGTCGACCTCGGATATTTAAACATTTGTCTGTTCTAAGTACCTCAATTACATACAGAATAACAGATTTCAGTCTAGATAAAATACTGTTGACTTTTGAAGTGTAAAATTACGATTACGGTACACAATGTTCTTTAACACAATCTCTCACTGAAGTAGATCTTATGTACTCTGAAGTGATTATTCATTACAAATGTGGGATGGTTTGTTGTTGATAAAAAGGTTTATACATAATTATCCTTGTTTTTAAAATGTGAGCCCTATCCCCTGGCGTCACAAATATTTTACCCCCATACGCCACAATTTAACGCGAGAGACAATTCGATCGTATGCTTCTTATATTGCGTTGATGGTTTGAAATAATGATTGCATTTAACGCGGACGACTTCTTAGATAACATATGTCATTGAAAGTATGTGCATCGAGCCTTAAATTAGCTAAAATCTGACGGAGACTTGTAATAATTTTCAATTTTGACCACCCTCGTCATACAGTGCAGAACTGTTCACCCATATACCGGACGAATAACGTGGGTAAAATGGGATCAATATCTCCCGAAATGAACCTGGTGTTCCGCTAAATAAGTCATATATTTTAAATAATTGTAATAATGCTATAATTTGTGATTTCACACCAGTTTACCTGAAACCGCAGCTTCAGATTCGTGTCCCCCACCTTCACAAAGCCATGTCCCCAAATGTGACGGGGGACACGGTGACGTGGCTGAGAGAAAGATTTTACAGGTAAGATACCTGACGTACGGATGGCTCTTCTATAAAGTACATCTACCCCCACCCGAAAAATGACAACAAAATAAGACTAACATGCAAAATTTCATCGGAGTGCAGCCTCAGCAAAACAATAAGAAGCATTACATTAACATTTTTAGTTAGCACTCCTAATTCTAGATAAAACTCTCATTTATTTTGCTGTTCAAAAATCTATAGTTTAAAAGATATTTGGATTTTTCGTTATTCTAATAAAAAAATTATTACTTTTTTAATGTCGAATCTCCTTATTATATTGGGCCTTTGCCAGTTACTGTAACTGTGTTTGTGCTAATAAATCTATGTCTATTGTCTACTGTCTATTGCAAACATTATTTTGTTCCGGTTGTAATAGTTCCCGATTTACCTGTTGATTTCTATCTTCCTTGGAAAATACATCACCAGTACACCTTAATATTCCGTCAACGTAAAATTAAATCCCTAGGGTGTTTTGGGTTTGGACAATATCTACTATGGGATTCTCTCCAACCGCAAAGAATGTTTATGTTAGAAAGAAATCACTTGTACACATAAAAGTAGGTGGGGCGTAGCCTGATTTGACCTTTCTGCAATTTCTTCATTTCAGTACAAGAAACAACATAGGGAAAAAGCACGATCGTTGGTTGGGGGGTGAATGATGTGCTTATGGTTCTTATGTCACAGACGCTTGTGGCATGGAATACCACCCCCACCCCCTCCCCAATTCATTGTTTAACCTTTCTGCTTACATATTTATTTTCAATAAAAAAATTCTTTATTATTCCATCCCTTTTTCTTTATTAAAAATATGTTCGTGTCCACGTATCCATACAATCTGATGGTAACGTCAGCTTGTATGAATTGGTCGATATAATATTGACTGCATGACCAAATTTGAATAGCTTAAATGATATAAAGTTATTAGATTGAATTTGTAATTGTGAAAATCACAATATACTAACACATTTGGGTGTGCTCTTGAGAAGACACTGCAGATAGATTTTCCACCATTGATGTCTTGCTTCTCTGCCTCAGACACGAGGTGGAATGTCACAGCTATATATGCTGGACATCTCCAGAAGCACCGTCCCTTGGTGTCTGTGGTTGAGTAGCAATATATCTCTATATATATTTACATATTATTTAACCTTGGAGTTCTGCTGGGGGCACGAGGTGGAATGTTCAATGGAACATATCCATAAGCACCGTCCCTTGGTGGCCCTTGCAGATATCCAATGTTTCATCATAAGTCCAAATATACTATCCACTTAGTACAAACTAAGATACAAGGATTACATTTTTTTTTTTATTTATTTATTTATTTTATTTTTTTTATATATACATGTGAGATATCGTTTCTTTGAATTTCCTGGATATATGGAATAATACAGCAATTTATTAGAACATAAATATGAAAACAGAAAGTTTAAAAAAGGAGTATTTCATGCCACAGACGCCTGTGGTCTAAGAACCCCAGCCGTCCAGAGAACATCATTCAACTCAAACCAACAGTCATGGTGGGATCCTATAATATTGATTCTTGTTTTATTATATCTTGACAAGACTTCTTTCCTGTTCATTTCTCCTTTAAACCAGAATCCGTTAAAAATTTTTGTACAGTCTGTATAGCTGTTTTTGCATCCGTCGCCAGTTTTCCCATTTTCTAAATTAATAACAAGAAAAGTTTAAAGATACCAAAGGGATAATTAAAAATCATAAATCGAACAAGGACAGATAACACAATGGCTTAATGGACAAGGACAGACAACACAATGGCTTAATGAACAAGGACAGACAATACAATGGCTTAATGAACAATGACAGACAACACAATGGCTTAATGAACATGGACAGACAATACAATGGCTTAATGAACAATGACAGACAACACAATGGCTTAATGAACAAGGACAGACAACACAATGGCGTAATGAACAAGGAATGATAACACAATGGCTTAATGAACAAGGACAGACAATACAATGGCTTAATGAACAAGGACAGACAATACAATGGCTTAATGAACAAGGACAGACAATACAATGGCTAAATGAACAATGACAGACAATACAATGGCTTAATGAACAAGGACAGACAATACAATGGCTTAATGAACAAGGACAGACAACACAATGGCTTAATGAACAAGGACAGACAACACAATGACTTAATGAACAATGACAGACAATACAATGGCTTAATGAACAAGGACAGACAACACAATGGCTTAATGAACATGGACAGACAATACAATGGCTTAATGAACAATGACAGACAACACAATGGCTTAATGAACAAGGACAGACAACACAATGGCGTAATGAACAAGGAATGATAACACAATGGCTTAATGAACAAGGACAGACAATACAATGGCTTAATGAACAAGGACAGACAATACAATGGCTTAATGAACAAGGACAGACAATACAATGGCTAAATGAACAATGACAGACAATACAATGGCTTAATGAACAAGGACAGACAATACAATGGCTTAATGAACAAGGACAGACAACACAATGGCTTAATGAACAAGGACAGACAACACAATGACTTAATGAACAATGACAGACAATACAATGGCTTAATGAACAAGGACAGACAATACAATGGCTTAATGAACAAGGACAGACAATACACTGGCTTAATGAACAAGGACAGACAACACAATGGCTTAATGAACAATGACAGACAATACAATGGCTTAGTGAACAAGGACAGACAATACAATGGCTTAATGAACAAGGACAGACAACACAATGGCGTAATGAACAATTACAGACGATACAATGGCTTAATGAACAAGGACAGACACTACAATGGCTTAATGAACAAGGACAGATAACACAATGGCTTAATGAACAAGGACAGACAACACAATGGTTTAATGAACAATGACAGACAACACAATGGCTTAATGAACAATGACAGACAACACAATGGCTTAATGAACAAGGACAGACAACACAATGGCTTAATGAACAAGGACAGACACTACAATGGCTTAATGAACAAGGACAGACAACACAATGGCTTAATGAACAAGGACAGACAATACAATGGCTTAATGAACAAGGACAGACAATACAATGGCTTAATGAACAAGGACAGACAATACAATGACTTCATGAACAAGGACAGACAATACAATGGCTTAATGAACAAGGACAGACAATACAATGGCTTAATGAACAAGGACAGACAATACAATGGCTTAATGAACAATGACAGACAATACAATGGCTTAATGAACAAGGACAGACAATACAATGGCTTAATGAACAAGGACAGACAACACAATGGCTTAATGAACAAGGACAGACAACACAATGACTTAATGAACAATGACAGACAATACAATGGCTTAATGAACAAGGACAGACAATACAATGGCTTAATGAACAAGGACAGACAACACAATGGCTTAATGAACAAGGACAGACAATACAATGGCTTAATGAACAAGGACAGACACTACAATGGCTTAATGAACAAGGACAGACAACACAATGGCTTAATGAACAATGACAGACAACACAATGGCTTAATGAACAATGACAGACAACACAATGACTTAATGAACAATGACAGACAATACAATGGCTTAATGAACAAGGACAGACACTACAATGGCTTAATGAACAAAGACAGACAACACAATGGCTTAATGAACAATGACAGACAATACAATGGCTTAATGAACAATGACAGACAACACAATGGCTTAATGAACAATGACAGACAACACAATGGCTTAATGAACAAGGACAGACAACACAATGGCTTAATGAACAAGGACAGACAATACAATGGCTTAATGAACAAGGACAGACAACACAATGGCTTAATGAACAAAGACGGACAATACAATGGCTTAATGAACAAGGACAGACAATACAATGGCTTAATGAACAAGGACAGACAATACAATGGCTTAATGAACAAGGACAGACAATACAATGGCGTAATGAACAAGGACAGAAAATACTATGTTGACATAAACTGTACAGCATACATTTGCCAGTAAAACGCACGTGATTTTTTTTGTCTTGCACTAGTGCAAGATAAGAAAATCTCACACCACTAAAAATAGGAACTGGTCTGTCTCAAAAGTGAGAAATTGTAGTGACAACAGAACAATTCATCAGGTGATGTTTCCACGATATAAATTGACAAAAGTGTCACATTAAACAAAAGACCTATCTGGTGTTGATTTAAGCTTGTAATGTATTCATTGTTAAAATAGTGATGTAAAAAAAATTAAAATCACAGACACCATACGTTTAACGTTTGGAACAAATGTTCTTGAAACTGAAGGGCCCGGGTGGCTCAATGAGTTAGGTAGTTGGATTACCTAACAACTCATACAAACCGATCACCAATACGGCGTGGGTTCGCGCCCGGCTTTGTAAATTACAAAAAAGGTGCACTCGACTCGCAGCCGTAAGTGATAAAGTTTACCAGTTGCTTTCCCATGATCGATGGTTCTCTCCGGGTACTCCGGCTTCTTCCACCACTAAAACTGATCGCCATGATATAGCTGAAATATTGCTGAAAGTGGCATTAAACACAATAAATAAAATAAAATAAAATCTTGAAACTTATCTTTGGTACACACTTAGTAAGTAAAAAAAAGTATCAATAAACTCACAGACACCATGTATACGCTTAACGTTTGCAAAATGAACTGATATATATGTGTGTGTGCGTGTGTGTGGTTTTTATTCCCTTATCACTGTTAATTGGGTTGAATTTTCAGATGTAGATATCGCAGACTCTTGTAGCACGGAATTACCGACACCCCTCACACACACCTTTTTCCTTTTTTTACCTTGCTGTTTTCATATTTATTTTCAATCATCCCTGTGTTATTTCACTCTCTTTTTCCTTTATTTAACGTGTTCGTATCCATATATTCATACAATCTTGTGGGAAAACAGCTTGCATGTTTTGGCCCTTTATTGTCATTATATAGGGCCGGCACATGCAAGCCGTTACTTGTACTATTGTTATTATATAGGGCCGGCACATGCAAGCTGTTAATTGTATGGATATATGGACAAGAAATAATTCAGTATTTTTATTTTATTTTGTTAGAGTAATCTCTCTTTATGCACTTACTTAAAGTAGTAAAAGTTAGAGAAAATCAAAGGAATGGATTATCCAGAGATAAATGAAGAAACAGGATGAAGGCAAACAAACAAACAAACAAAAAATAATTTAAAAAAAAACAAACAAAAACACAACAAAGAAAACAATTATTTTGTTTTCATTTGCGTAAAAATACCAGTACAAATTTATTTTTTCATAATATTAAAGTTTGAATTAAAAGGGGGGACAATTGCTTTTATCTTCCATAATGAATAAAGTAGATATTCTTTTATTAAGTCTGTACTTACATAGCTATTTTTTTGTATGAGTATTGTATACTTTCCTTATTTTGTCTACTTCTGCATGTATATTGGACATTTTTCAGCACATTTTCTGTTGTTCAATGTTGTATACACTTCTACACTCTCCTCTATTCTATACTTTTATTATTACATCATCAAGGGAAAAGATGAGATGTACTGTAAAATACATGTATTCTATGCAGGGGCGAATCCAGGATTTCAAGTTAGGGGGGGCGCACTTAAAAAAATTGCGTCGAGCGGAGGGAGGTGGCAAAATGTTTGGGGTATTTCGCGTGAAAAATCACGATTTTACGCCAAAAAATCATATTTTTTCCAACTGCGGAGGGAGGCGCGAAAATTGTTGGGGTATTTCGTGTGAAAAATCACGATTTTACGCAAAAAAAATCATATTTTTTCCAATTTTAAGGGGGGGGCGCTCTGTTTTAAAAATTATTAATCCCTCAAAAGCGTCAGGCCCCGATTTAATAAATCCTAGATTATTAAAGGAAGCATCTTCTATACTTAAAAATCCCCTATGCAAATCATATACTCGATTAAATATGCTAAGAAAAATGCGAATGACTCTTGATTGTTTTAGTCTTGAAAAAATCTACATGTCATTTATCCGTCCGATCTTGGAATATGCTGACGCTATTTGGGATTCTCAAAATCAAAGTTTAATAAATAAATTAGAAAACGTTCAGCTTGACGCTGAAAGAATAGTAACGGGAGGGACTAAATTAACCGGACTTAATAGATTATATGAAGAAACTAAGTGGGAAAAACTAGATTATATGAAGAAACTAAGTGGGAAAAACTATCAGATAGAAGACAAAACCATCAACTAATTTTATTTCACAAAATAAAAAATAATAGAACTCCCCAATATTTATTAGATTTGATACCGAATTCCGTAGGTAGTAGACATAACCACAATACTAGACAAGTTAACAACATGTTGGAAATTAATACTCGAACAAATCAATACGCAAACTATTTCTTGCCGTCAACTATAAAACTTTGGAACAATCTACAACATACGGTAAGAGATCATTCCGTTTTGCAGCAGCTTCTCTGTGGAATAGCTTACCAGACCACTTCAGGACTGAAAATAGTTTCGCACATTTTAGGAGCCTTGTTCAGTCCTGGACTGGTTCTGATTGCCGCTGCTCTGCTTGCAAATAAAAAGCCTATATAAATTTATTTTTCTTGCCTCAATTTAAGTGTTTCTACTGACAGCCTTTGTTTGAATTAGTACTTGTTTCGAAAGAATTTGCTTCCGATTCACGATCAATGTTTTTTTTTTGTTTTTTTTTTATAAATATTTTAGATCTCTTAATTATTAGTAATGCTATGTCTTTCTTTTTAAATTTTTATGAAAATATTTAATTTTTTAAGATGTTCAAATTTTTATTCTTTAAATGGTTTTAAATAATTTCTATGGAAATTACTAAATGTCAAAATTTCTGTATTTTAGTTGCTTTTTGCTTGTTTTTAGTCTCATGCTTGGCTTGTTTTGTACTGCGTTTATGTTGAAATGGAATGACTGTATGGTAATCCTGAACAGGGTGACAGCGAGGCACTCTGTTCGGATTTCTTTTGCAGCCCTCTTTCTGCTTTTTGCCTGCATGATATGTTTTAATTTTGTAATTGCATGCTGATTGTATTGTTTTAATGTTGATGTATTTGTGTTTTTGTTTTTTTTTATATTCGGTAAAAAGCTCTTGAGAGCTTATGTTTTTTTGTTTATATTACATGCCGAATTGAAATAAAGTTTTACTTACTTACTTACTTTATCTGCCACTCACTCTCCGAAAAACCAAATCTCTATCTATATTTAAAAAAAAACTCAAAAATCAAAATGCCAAAGTTCCTACTTACTACTACATAGGCTCACGAATTGGACAAATATTACATGCGCTTCTTCGAATGAACAGCAGCTCCCTAAACGAACATCTGTTCTTACGAAATTTAGTTGACTCTCCTAATTGTCTATGTGGGGTGGTGTAAACAACTTCTCATTATATTCTACACTGTTCTAGATTTGCTGACATAGGCAGGAATTGATATTATCCATCTCAAACATCCCTGTAAATATTACCATAAACTTACTCCTTTTTGGAACAAATGAATTGACGGACGAACAGAATACGTTAATTTTCGTTTCGATACAGAAATACATTATCAAAAGTAAAAGGTTTACACCATGATCATATGGCTTCCCATACTTTAGTGACGTATGTCTCGCCTCAAAATTAATCATAAGTTACCACTTTTCCCTCCTTAGTATACATTATTAGTATTTCACATAATTGTATTCTACTCTATCAAATGATTATCTTCCCTGACCAGGGTTCCTGTGTCCACATAGCGCGATACGTTCATGTCGCGTTGTGTGGACTCGCCGGTGACCTTGACTCGGGAAGATGTCTTATTATAAACTACAACGTACCAGCAATATTATTATATAAATATATTAATAGCTATAGATATATTTTATAAAGAGCATGCTATAATAGTCATGATTATGCTATGTTTATTTTAGGAGACAGATTTATAAAAGCAATAATTACTTGTTTCTGAATCCTGTCTGTATTTACTATGTGTGATGTACTACTATATTCTGATTATTTTCGAGATAAATATTGTTTAAATTAACTATTTTTATGTAGTAAATGAACCCTTAGTACTAGTTCAAATAATAAAACCCTAAATGCTCGCTTACTCGCAAGGGTTATAACGGGATGCCATTACACGTAATGGAGCAGCCGCCGAGATTTGTTGCGCTCGCTTACAGAGTTTCTGACGCCTGCATTTATCAATAATAAGACATAACCTTTCCTTTTGTCCATTATTATAACAAGTTTTTATCACCTACCAGTATTTTAGAATGTAATTCCCACAAAATAAAAATCCATGTTTACTAAACTCTCTGAACATTTTGAATTTCGTCATTTCCGGCCTCACTATTTGGATGTCGATACCATATTTGGCAATTTGAGGCGTGAATGTTTACATCAGCGTGTAGTAAGAAATACCATATTTAGAAAAGCTCCGCCTTCCGTAGTTTCCGGTTATGGAAAACGATCGATAAATTTGAACAAGGTTGTTGCCACCTTTGAAAAGCATATATTTCTCAGCCAAGCCGATTTAACAAGGACTGGGATCATCATTAATAGTTATAATGAAATGTTTGAAGCGTAAATAGTGAGTTTTTATGTTTCAACTGCAACTTTTTTTTTGCTCCATTGTGACGAATGGGACCGCGTTGTAGCTCTGCCGTGACACAAGTTTGTCATAGGAGCTACATTATTGCAGCTACCTTAGTACATGCTACAGTGTGAAAATAATTTTCTTAAAAACCAAATATGGAAATGCAAATATAATTGATTTTTATTATCATTGTATCACATACATTAAAGTTCACATCTTTTCATAAATAAATGATCCACGGTTTATAATGCTTATCAATGGGATCCGAAGTTTAATGTTAGTTTACATTCCTCAGGGTCACATCAGAGGTCATATGAATGACAGATTAAGTGAAGTGACCTGATACAGACTGTTGTTAAATGTCAATGGTTCACCGAGAGCAATTATAAATAAATCCAACAAACAGACACTAAACGTGTTTGTAATGATGTTAATGAACGATTCAAATTTCCATTTAAAAATATTTCCACAGAATTATGTAAGAAAACGTAGTTGAAAATAACATTTAAATTCATGGTTCGGTTTGGTTTATGGTGTTTAACGCCACTTTCAGCAATATTTCAGTTATATCGTGGCGGTCAGTTTTATTGGTGGAGGAAACCAGAGTGCCCGGAGAAAACCATGGATCTGTCGCAAGTCACTGACAAAGTGTATCACATAATGTTGTATCGAGTACACCTCGCCATGCACGGGGTTTGAACTCACAACTTTAGTGGTTGTAAAATCTGTAAAGTAGGGACATTACTACAGGAGTTTATTTTCGCTAAATTCGCGAGGAAGGTAAATCCACAATATATAAAGCACAAAATATAAACAAAGGGAGGGATGGGTTTACCATGACAACCACTTTTGATTATCACTGGAAAAGTATTAATATTTGGGGAGGAACGTAAATATTTGTCTTTTGTAACGGCTATAATGCGCCAACTCTTTTTCGAAATATACAAAAGAGGTCTTTAACATGCAGGGGTGTGTGGCACTCTCCAAACACGTGACCTGCAAATGTACTATGGTCCACAGACCACAGTCATGCTTTCCGTATTATTCGTATAACCTGACAACTCTCATCGAGAAGACATACCCTATCCGTTACCTGGGGACGCGATGATCCCGTGTAAACTTTACCATGAAACGTCAACCAGGGCAAAAGAACATTTTAGATATATGGATTATTACCTCCCCTTTTTATGTCAATACAACATCATATATTGAATTATTTCAACAAGTAAAAAGATGACTCTCTGACCGGCGTGGACCCTTCATCAATGCTACAAATTGTTTCAAAAAGGTACAAACTACCGGTAAAAGGGTTGAGTTCGGGTTAAGGAGGAAATGAACTTTCTGAAATGAGGTATAATGTTCGAAGTCTGGGAAGTCTAAATTTATGGTTTCTAATAATTCTTTTCTTTTTTGTTCGTTTGATTTACAGTTTAAGAGAAAGTGACACTCATCTTCAACAACTTTACAAATGTTACATAATCTTTGTTGACGATCACTAGTGCGAAATTTTGTTAAAATTTGTCTATTTTTAAAACTTGTTAATTCGGATAAATATTTTTCAAGACCGATACTAGATTTTAGTTTACTATATAAAAATAATTTTGATTCGTCAGAGTATGATGAAAGTTTTTCTTTAAATTTATTTCTATCCTTTTCTGTAACGACTTTTCTTAACTGTATTTTTATGGAATATTTTACTTTTTCAAATGATTTATCTATATTCGAGTAGTTTTTAATATTCAAATCAAACTCTTTAAATATATTATTGGCAAAAGTATACGGTATACCATGAGTAAATATCTTCTTCATGTAATTTTTTATTTACTTTTAAGGCCTCTGCAACAAGTGGATTAATATTATTCGTATTTAACCTGGAGAAATACACCATTACTTGAGTTTTAATAAAGGAAGATAATGGGAAACGACATAGCTCTGCGCTTGAGGCAATATTACTTGCGTTTTTTTAAAGTCCCAAAATGATTTTACAATATTTAGTATGAATTTTTTCATATGACGTTTTGTAATCAAAAGATAACTTGTCACAAGCTTTATTATTTTTCTCAGCCCTAAGAATGGCTCTATATAGAGGCAGATAATCGTCCACGTACCATACTTCACAGTTATATTGTAAGACTAGTCTAATAAGAGTGTCAAATAGTTTACACGAAAGGTTTACAGGTAGATGCTCAAAATTTGAAAATAGCTTTCTCAGAGAAAATAAAACTTTTTTTAGACCCTTTTTGGCAAGTTCCTGTATACATCTTTTAAAATTTCCTTTATAGTCAATAGTATTGCCCAAGTAATTATATTCTTTTACTTCCTTATGAGGTTTGTTATCATAGAAAACAGTTGGGGTAGAGGTAAAAACTTTTTGAAAAGTGAGAATTTTTGTTTGATTTACTTTAACTGTTAATTGCCAGTCATAACAATATTTTTTTCAAATTATTTAAAGCATTTTGTAACCCTTTATGAGAGTCTGAAAAAATAATTAGATCATCAGCAAAAGTAAGACTAGATATATAAGTACTATCAAGTTGTAGGGGGTCACATGATCCATAAAAAATGTCATGTATATCATTAATATAACAATTATATAGAGAAGTCTCAAACTATCCCCTTGTTTTACTCCCATTTCAACATTGAAATATTCTGAATGTCTGTTGCTAATTTTTACAGCAGACTGACAAATGTTATACATATCTTGTAAGATGTTAAAGAACTTGCTTCCAACATTATTTTTCATTAATTTATACTGAAAGCCACTATGCCAAACAGTGTCAAAGGCTTTACGAAGATCTACAAAACATGAACGTCACAATGTGATTTAATTACCGATTTTAAGTACATGTATAATTGAATATTTATTAATGGTTGTGGACTATTACAATTTTCAATTGTTTGTTGATCTAAATGCACAACATAAAAGGACGTAGTTTAGATAAACGTTGGAGAATACCGAAGGGACAATCAAATAAGGATAATCCAGAGAAACTGGCATTATAGGGTACACAAGACGAAGAAACTGGCATTATAGGGTACACAAGACGAAGAAACTGGCATTATAGGGTACACAAGACGAGAAACTGGCATTATAGGGTACACAAGACGAAGAAACTGGCATTATAGGGTACACAAGACGAAGAAACTGGCATTATAGGGTACACAAGACGAAGAAACTGGCATTATAGGGTACACAAGACGAAGAAACTGGCATTATAGGGTACACAAGACGAAGAAACTGGCATTATAGGGTACACAAGACGAAGAAAAACAACACAAAAACACAACACAATATGCGTTGGACACCACTATACGCAAGCAAACACACATAACGTAAATAAGACATGCGCCCTCCAACAAACAAATGGAGGTAAAGACGAACCGAACATCGCATTATCACTGGGGTAAAGCTGATGACCGTAACTGTAATTACGGTCATCCCAAGATGGCGGACGTGGAATCAGATAAGAATCTTTTTTGTCGATTAAATTGTTTCTATAATGTATTTTAAATGACACATGCATTGGTACGTTATCACAAGGAAATCACAAATTACGACTGAAAAATGTATATGAAAGAGAAAATACGATTTTAAGAAATCGCTAAGATGTCCGTAACTGAAAAACTGAGATGACCGTAATTGCACCGCCGAATTATGATCAGTTACGGTCATCTTAGCGATATTTTAAAATCGGATTTTCTCTTTCATATACATTTTTCATTCATAATTTGTGATTTCCTTGTGAAAAGTTCATAGATTACTATCGTACTAATATATGTGTCATTTAAAATACATCATAGAAACAATTTAATCGACAAAAAAGATTCTTACCTAATTTCATGTCCGCCATCTTGGGATGACCGTAATTACAGTTACGGGCATCAGCTTTACCCCAGTGATTATAGACAGTGTAACAGTAACATTTGTGTCAATACCATTTCAAGTACTATCTCTCAACGTAAGGATCGACCATTTAACTTCTAGGGGGTATGCTTTTTCTCCAGAGACAGACAATTTTTTTGACATGAAACAAAAAATCATATTATTTTTTTCAAATTCTCGTTGAAAACTACAGGGTCACATTAGTACATGTGGGGTCATATTATTTTATATGTTTCTTCTCTCGAGTCAAAGTGGCGTTAAACACCATAAAGCCAATTAATTTAGTTCTATCAAATTTAGCGACAGAAAGTAAAAATAAAAAATTTGATCTGAATTAAAAAATATATACCCCCTAAAAAACAAAAACAAGCATCCCCTTCTAAAAGTTCAAAGATCGGTTCCTTGTTGGATCTTTAAATGCACATTCTTACGATAGCAAACTTGTCAAGCATGAGAGATATTAAGCATGTAAATGCAGTGTGAAAAAACTCACTAATGTGTATCTCAAAACCAAGCGTATTGACTGCGTCACCAGGTTAAACAATGAATCTAAAAAATCAATTCAGTGTGTATATTAAGCCTTAGCTGTACATATTATGTTGCTTGAAGGTCAAAAATAGGATCGATATTTTATACAGTGATATGTGTAAACATATTTCAAAAGTACAGGTAATATTTTATGACTTCTAATCATATATTTCGCGGGTTCAACGACCGCGTTGTTGTTACCATGGTTTTTGATTACATTGTCCTGTAGTTCTTGTGTATGTTCAATAACATAAAACATTGATGTAAAAAAATACTATTCCACATATAAAAAACCAACCAGTGTGGCACATGATAGAGAATTAAGTTACACTCTTCGTGTGTTTTTTCTCTCTCGGGACCGTCATTGGCTTCACGTAAGTGACCGCTGTATGAACATTAGTAAATAGACACAACGTGTTGTAACAAATGTAGTATTTGTATTACTGGTTTTTGAGAAAATGATTTTATTACCACCTCTCTATTAAGTTACCCACTGACCTCTCTCCTGTAATAGGGGTGGTAGTGTTTTTTGTGTGTTTTTAGAGGGGTAGGGGGAGGGGAGTCAACTTCATTTGTATAAGTTTAATTGTCCCTGTTGGTGCTGTTCGACGGCCCTTCACAGTATTCCATTATATGTAAATGTAAAGTTAAGACATGAAAAACTTAAAAGAAAGACGAATGACATGGACTGGGACCCGACATGTAACATACAGAAGGCTGTGCAGTATTTGAATTTAGTAGATCGCCCCAGCCATCTTTGGAGATGCTCAAGTGAGCTTTCCTAGTGGTAAAAATGTCCGTCGTCTGTTCGTTTGTCAGCATGTCTTCCACTTTTCACATTTTCGACTTCTTTCTCAGAACTACTGCATGCCCCGACTGTCTAGTAACCAAACTCACTCCTAATGTTCCTCTGGGACTCATGAAGAAGTGTTGTATTTTTTCAGAGCTATTCAAATTTCAAGATGGACGCCATGGACTCTGATTGACCGAGACAGTTTCGACTTTTTCTTCAGAACTAGTCTTGTCAAAAACGTTCCCCTACGTATCCCGACGAAGTGTTATTACATTTCAAAACGATTCTATATCCAAGATGGCCACCGTGGTCCTCAGATTGGCCGAGATATTTTTAGATTTCTTTTTCTAGAAATACTGAATGTATACTTACCGGAAATGCTCGTATAAGGGTTCTGAAGAAGTGTTGTTACTTTTCGGTGCGAATCGAAATTTAAGATGGCCGCAATGGCCTCTGATTGGCTGAGACATTTTAGATTTCTTCTCTATATTGTATTTACTGCATGCCAAGTCACCAGCATTGCTAGAAATTTTCCCCAAGGCTAGTGTTGTTACTTTTCGAAATCCATAATAGCCTGCATGACCTCTGGTTGGCTGTAATATGTTCGACTTGTTCTTCAGAACTATTGCATGCCAAGTCACTAGACTTAGCAGAAATGTTCTTCTAGAGATTGTGTAGTTTCTACAAATCTGATTCCAAGATGGCTGCCATGGTTGATTTTTTTCTCAAGAACAACTGCATGCAGGCCAACTCACCAGATTTGACAGAAATATTCCCAGGCTAACATTATTCGTTTCAAATAAAGAATTAAATTATTATTATATGAAAACTATGAAAATACACTTGTATTTTGGTATGAAACTTATTGTGGTATGTACATTTATATTCAAACTTGCTCAAATGAAGGTATCAAAGTATTGTGACGTCACCCTTCTGGCTCCAAGGTTTAATGTAGGAGGCAATGTTTGAAATAAAAAAAAAATACAAATGTATGTACAATGTACATGCAATGCAAATTCAATAATATTCGTGTTGAGATCTGTACAAAATCGTTTTGCAGTAAGATATAATGTTTATATACAAAGGACCGTGTGTTCTTTTATTCCCGTCTAAATAAAATTTAAAAAAAATACCACACCAAATTTCTAAACCGGCAGAACATCATAGAAACAAAGGCAAAATTGACACCCTAACACACATACACATGACCACTCACTCTCCTGCCTTGCTACGGGCACTTCAATAAAGAGTGACCGGGTTAAGGTATGAACCCAAACTTCCCCTCTTAGTGATATATAGATGTGGTCCTTCATGTGCTTTCCACATACCAGTTAAATACCGATCCTCGCAAGGGTCCGGGTGGCTCAATGAGTTAGGTAGTTGTAGAGGGTCCGCGTGGCTCAATGAGTTAAGTAGTTGGATTACCTAACAACTCATACAAGTTTATCACCAATACGACGTGTCTTCGCGCCCGGCTTTGTAAATTACACAAAGGGTGCACTCGACTCGCAGCCGCAAGTGATAAAGTTTATCAGTTGCTTGTTCATGGTCGGTGGTTCTCTCCGGGTACTCCGGCTTCTTCCACCACTAAAACTGGTCGCCATGATATAGCTGAAATATTGCTGAAAGTGGCGTTAAACGCCAAAAATCAAATCAAATCCGATCCTCGTAAATGAATGGATGAGCAGTTTTGTTGCAAAGAACACCAGAGTCCTAATAATGAACTTTATGCATAATATTATATGTTATTCAGCTATCAGACAGGGTATATAATGTGTAATTACACCTTATATTAGTCCGAGATTCCTCTGCCGTCCGACGGCATTATTATTTTTTGCTAGAGCCGTGGGACGTCAGAGAGCTCTACATACGGAAAACAGCGGATTTTCCCTCCAACTCTGGGTCAGCACATTTCCACGTTTCGTGGTTATTTGATTTTATTTTCTATCAGAAACCCTTATATAAATCGCTTCACCAATCATTTATCTATTCATTAATAACCATCATACCCCCAGAAAGTGGTGTTACACTCCATTACAGCACGATTTTCCCTTAGATGCTATTATTCCGTCATTTGACTTCCATTTCAGTCGAATCTACAAACGTGATCTCGCGATACTAACTGAATGATGACAGCAGCGCATTGCATGATGGGAGCTAATTAATGCAGCGTGCCAAATTAGAACATTATATGCATACGTAAACAACATTCAAATCACATGGCAGACGATACATTTAAGCGTATTCTGCAGGACAAACAGTTCCATCTACAGATCAAAGCAGAGCAGAAGGAAATGATACAGATGTGTTGGAAAGAAAAGATTCAATGACAAAGTGTTACCAACGGGCTTGGGAAAGAGCATGTGTTACATCCCCCCTTTTTGGACAAGGTATACTACATCATATTTTTTTTTCTTATGGTTATCTGTAATTCACGTGCACTATTGCTTTTAAAATCATTACCAATCAATATAATCAACTGTATTAAATTTTATGTTATTTGTTCTGCCTTAACAGGCGCCTATGATTGGCAGTACAAATATTTGTTTGTTTGTTTATATGCAAATCATCTCCCATGATACATTGCGGTAATCGTAGTTTTCTCGAAGTCACGTGACAAATGTTTCAAAATGGATGTGAAATGACGAAATCATAGGGTCTAAGGGAAAATCGTGCTGTAGTGGAGTGCAACACCACTTTCTGAGGCTAAGATGGTTATTAATGAATAGAAAAATGATTGGTGAAGCGATTTATATAAGGGTTTCTAATAGAAAATAAAATCAAATAGCCACGAAACGTGGAAATGTGCAGACCCAGAGTTGGAGGGAAAATCTGCTATTTTCCGTATGTAGAGCTCTCTGACGTCCCACGGCTCTAGCAAAAAATAATAATGCCGTCGGACGGCAGAGGAATCTAGGACTAACCTTATATCAGAATGCTGTCTTCTGATTGGTTGATGAAAGGGGTATTTTTTTTACCAATACTTAGTTTTTCCAGCTTTTCCGCCATTGCCGGGGTATTTGCCTAATAATTACACCTTATGTTATATCAGAATGCTGTCTTCCGATTGGTTGATGAAAGGGGTATTTTATTTACCAATTCTTAGTTTTTTCAGCTTTTCTGCCATTGGCGGGGTATTTGCCTAATAATTACCCTTCACCGAGACGCTTGTAACAAAATTTGTAAAACGTTATCAGTTGTGCGTTTTATTGCAAAATCGTATTTGCCGTTTTTACCCTTCATCGAGACGCTTGTAACAAAATTTGTAAAACGTTATCAGTTGTGCGTTTTATGTAACATCATTCGGTAGAATTAAACAGATACATCATGTTAGGTCCTGAAAACGACAAACAAAAGGTATTATTTATTTAACCAGTGTTCTAAATAATATTCGGTGTAATTAAACAAATATATCATGTTTGGAAGGGGTATTTGCGAAAAATACCAGTCTTGAGACTAAATTTCCCTCTACATTCGGCTCGGGAAATTGTTCCTCTCGACTGATATTTTTCGCAAATACCCCTCCCAAACATGATATTATAAGTTATTTGGGTCATTATAAAAAACACACACTTTTCTGTTATTACGCAATTAAAAGACAAATATCAACCAAACTGATTGGAGAAAACATGTCTTGCATGAAGGCACATCAGCTTTCTATAGTTTTACCATCTAAATCCATATTGGTCCAATTGCGAATTTATACTAGCTACACGAAGACCTGTTTTTTCCTTGGTGTTACGTGTTATTTTTCCAGAATGACTTACTTTTGGTCATTTGTACTATTCAGATGTTATGATTTTATTCGATCTTTATATTATTTTTGAACTATTCCTAAAACTCTAATAGCACAGCATTATTTTTGCTTGATATATATTGAAATTTAAAAAGAAAATTAGCAAAAACCTGCTGTTATAGATTTTCATGTCTGTGGTGTTACCCTTCCTATTAAGGCTGGTAAGAGTCATCTGTCTTGTCATATTTGAAGCAAAAATAGTTTCTCCCTTTGCTTATTTCCTGTTTCATGACAT
The DNA here is from genome assembly GCA_963383655.1 of Bathymodiolus septemdierum. Classification (NCBI taxonomy): domain Eukaryota; kingdom Metazoa; phylum Mollusca; class Bivalvia; order Mytilida; family Modiolidae; genus Bathymodiolus; species Bathymodiolus septemdierum. The sequence continues at coordinate 35,114,556 of OY726523.1, forward strand.
GTGCAGACGATAAAAACAAAAGTGATCCATAAGTTAATATAGAGCCGAAAGGGTACGTGCGATTGGTATAGTATATAAATTTTATGTCTGTGGTGTACTTCTCACTACTTTTTGTTAGAATTGAACAAAATGTAAAAATATACAATACATTACATTTGGTATTCTTCACAGGATATACATATAAAATATAGTCAGGAAGAAATTATTTTCCTTTTATCCTGAAAATAATTACCTGTTTTCTGTGGTGTTACTGTCAATGGTGTTACCATAAAGATTGTGTAACATCACAGACATTACAATTGTGAATAAACACATTATCCCATAAACAGTAATATACAGAACAAAATATTGCTCTTTAACATATGCAGAAAAATTGTTCAAACATCGTCATTTACGTGTAAGATATAGTTTAACAAGCTGATGGGAGTATACTTTTTAGACCTGGTAACACCAGGGACATATCTTCATAACACCATGGACAAAACTGATATTGCTCATGCATCAAACCAATATGTTGAAAAACTTAATATTGTACTGAAAACATTTAAGAAATCAACAAATATAGGTTGATAGTTGTGTTTTTTTCTAGAATTAAATGTTTACATTCATGAAGATGTCCCTAGTGTTACTTTTGTCATCTGTGGTGCTACCTCTTGTCAATGGTGTTACCTCATGTAAATTGTTTCATAAAAAGGATAAATGACATAATTGAAGTAAATTATATTAAGTCATCTTTTCTTTATATAAAGTGAAACAAAATACAATTATGAAAACTTGTTTGTTTCATAATGCAGCTTAAATGGAATTCCACAACTACATATCCAAATATTGTGAAAAAAACTAGTGCTCCAAAGAAAATATCCTACATTATGCAGTTTTCCTGTATATTATGTATGTAACCACTTTTTACATAAAAATTATTTTTCATTTTCCTAAAAAGAATAATTTTATGTTGGCAACACCACGGACTGAAAGGTATTAGGGGGTGCTACATATCTAGAATTTTTTTTTTTTCATGGTGGTTTTCCCAACTGCATATTATGTAAATATGTCATTGTAATGTAGGAAAAACTAATAGGTTAAAGCAAAACGGGAACGAAAATATTTGATGTCACCAAAATATGAACAGGAAAAAGTGCGTGTATTTTGATAATGACTCATTTACGTTCCTATCCGTAGATGTGGAGATTTGAACCGTGAAGTAGCCAAGTACATTTTTTTGTACATCCTGAGGTGCAGCCGAAGGGTGTACAGGCTACTGAAGGGTGTTAACATATCCATATCTACGGATAGGAACGTAGATAGCGAATTTATCCCCGGTTAGAGTAAAAAATAAGACATTTTGGACCCCGACGGCCCACGTAAAAGTGACGTTTTTTTTGTTTTTGGAAAGAATAAGTAAAAAATATGAAAGTGTCTAGTGTTTTTTACCCGTGTAGGGTACTACCTTTGGTAGAACCCTACAGTTGATCAAAGTAACAAAATGACACCCCCTCCACACACGCACACACACCGTGCATTTGGATCCGCCTATTACACTAAGGAAGTACATCATTTGTAGATAAACGCGGAGCGATATATTCCGTTCTGACATCTCCAGGGAGAAATAAATTGATTTTCAAAAATGCGGTGGGCGAGAGATATCACTTTGTGAGTATGATCACAGTACCTCTAGTTGATTTAGTCGTGTAAGATGTATGTTGATCTTTTTTTTTAAATTGTCCGTTTTCTCATGTTTCATCCATTTGAATAATTGAAGAATATTTTTTCCATGAATTTATATACAAGCGACTCAAAGATGAATGATAGAATATTCTGCACATTTTGGTAAAAGTATGATTAAAATCTGTGAAGAAACAAATTCATGTTATTTTTTGGAAAAAATGTGATATAATGACGTTTCGCACGATATTGCGTCCAGTGAAAAATGGTGTCAATGTCTTGATAAAAAAGTTCAGGATTTCAGTGTTGTAAAGCAAGATTAAAATATGCGTACATATATCTAAATAAAGCCTAAAACAACGCGCTTCTGTCTGGCTATTATTCCTAAGTTCCTGATAATTTATTCTAATTATTTCAGTGTTCAAAGTTGTACTCTTACGCTAATATTTTGCTGTCCGACGTAACAGTTTGAAGTTCAGAAAATTGGTTTTTCGTTGGTGTCTCGGTAAACTCGACTCCGAAATGCGCGCAATTTGACATACCAACTCTATGTAATGTGTTTATTGTGATGTCATATCCGTTTGGTTGTCGGTTGAAATTTTGATGAAATCGGACAAGACAAATCCATTCTCGACATCTGTCCGAACTCATAAACAGGTAAGACAACCCTCATTATGCAAGTATTTAAACAAAAACAGACACATATAAATATTATTTCTTTTTTACTACAAGAAAGTACCCATAAAACAGATAATGACTATAGGTAAAATGCTAAAATCGAGTTTTCCTTTTTGCGACAGTGACCAAATTGCTATGTCTAGCCACAATGTCCAAACGTCGCTTTTTATATTTTTTCGACGAGATGCCGCTATTTGAGTAGACACTATAAATAAAATACAAAAGAGAAATAACAAACTATATATCCTCGTCTGACAATAAGTCGGTCAGTCATTGGATAATGTTTGATTATTTTTTTCATGTTTGAAAAGTAAACATTTTGTTCTTTTTAATTATGTTCCTCATCTATTCTTGCTCACATGTGTAAAGTTCCATGGAAAAAAGATCAATAATAATAACACACTGACCTGTATTTGTTTACCATCCATTTTCCAAATGGCGTCGTATGACGTCACATAAAGCCGGTCAAAGTTCAATAAAGCACATGATTTTGTCATAGGCCAACCAAGCTTAAAAAGTAAACCAGATTAAGAAAGTACAGTATTTTAGCTTTTTCAGTGTAATTGATTTGTCTGAAAAATTTCAAAAGATGTTTTTTTTTTAAATAGTTTGAAATTTAAGTATTAAAAATTAATTATTTGATGCAAAAATTAAACTTGCTTACCCACATAAAAAGTATTTAATCCAGTGAATTTTGTGTTTTTGCTTTTGTCAATACAATCTATTAGACCGACATATTTTGGTAAAACAATTAATGACTGATTTCAATTTATTTTAATCACATTTATTATCACAGAGTGGTAACAATACAGTTTTGTTGATGCTATTTGTAATAATGACAGTTTTTTTTTTAACCCAGATAATCTCATTTTTCTGTCTGGTTTAATTTAATTCTCTGTTCAATTTATGCTATAAATTTTGATTTTTGCTGTTAAATTAATTCTTTTTCTATCTTCTCTGTGCATTTCATTTCAATACCCCAAGAAGTAAGGGGTATATTTGTTATTAAAGCAGCAGTGGAAATGCAAAATAATCTGCCATTTTGTGATTAATGGACAGCACTTGCATGTATTTTCCCGGTAAAATCGGCCATGGTGGAATCTGAATGATCAATCATCATATTTTCAAAGTATTTTAAAATACAATTTGCTTGGCCTACATTCCAGTAACTGTCATGAACTGTGATGACGATTATGTCAACAAACCGGAAAAATACAAATGTTTGGGGAATACCATCGATGGAAACATATTTAACAAACATAATGATCAGGAAAAAAACACATTAGTAAAAAGGATCTTTTTCACTTGCATGGAATTTATTCAATTCAAACTTCTCTGTTTTAATCTCATCTTGTAATTTTGACGTTGAAAAGTATTCCCTCAGTGTTTATGTACGCTATGAATATACAGAATGACGTCATTGGTCTCGTGCTGCGCGAGAATTGTAAATCAAAACAAGTGATCGACTTTATTGCATGACCGAGCAGATGTCACGGTAGGATATATTATGGAAGAAAGTTCCCATACCTGGCTAAAATATATATATAGAATGTGCAAGGTTTGCTTATTCATTAGTTTTTTTGCCCGACTTTTCCATGTCTAGCCAAAATGTTCAATATGGTAAAAACGTCACACTTTTTTTTTTTTTTATGTCATTGCCATTTGCATAATGTCAGCAAGTTAACTTGTTACGCTGCACGACGCAAAATCGTGCGAAACGTCAATATAATATGAGACAGGCAACCTGTTTGAAGGACGAAGTCTTAAAATTTCAATAATACGATGATCCGTACACGTTAGTCTCACCGCCGCGGACGCAATTACGAACCATTTCGATGATATTGACCGTGGCATTTGATAATAAATTTGACCAAATTGATGAAGCTGGTTGCATGTTCATATTTCAGATTAAACACCAATATTCCTTTTGAATCATAGCCCATATATTATTCAATGCATTGTTACGGGTTTTAAACAGATTTTCATGACCCCGTTCTAGTCACTCTGTGACCTAGATCCGGACACAATTTCGAACGACATCATAATAACCTTTCTAGTGTAAATTATTTAATGACAACTGTTAAAATTGAAAGAGCATTCATTCATTTACGTTCACATATCTATTTGTATATAATACACATGACATAAAAACCTTTCCTTTATTCATACCATAAATGTGTGCCAGTTTGCATTCGGAATTCCTTGGACTCTTCAATAAATAAAGTACATCACGGATTTTGACATTTTGAGATAGATCAAGGTAAGGAAAATGTATTATGTTGACTGTTTTTGTTTTATTTTCAATGTGTTCTACATATGCATAGAACCAGGAGATCATATTCTTTCCAATTACAGGCATAAGATAACAAAATATGCGTACCTCAATGAATTTTAGTGATAGATTCCAAGTGCAATTGTCGATCGTTTTCTGTTTACAAATATGAAAACCCGTCGTCTGCAACATTCAACAACTGCGCATGAATAATTTTCTCCCAAAACACGAGTAATTTAGCGGGGTATCTATTTATAAAAGCATTTGTTTAATTCATCTTTTGAAGGAACAATTAGGGTACATACTTTTTATTTCGTTCGTAATTGCGTCCGGTGAGGCTATTATCTTTTATTTTGAATGAATTGTGTAGCCGATTTGTTATGGCGTTCATTTTACCTACGCCGCTCTTCCATCGGGAGTTTCGTAGAAAGAGATTTTTTTATTAGAATTTTATTAAAAGTTTATTTCGATTTTGCATAGAGTAAATAATCAAAGAATTGGGAATTTTTCATTGAAATAGATTTCTTTTGCTTTTCTAAATTATCAATTGATCTATTTTTTAAACTTCCGGTGAGCAGATTTTTGGCTATCAATATAGAAGGAAAAATCGGACAGCTTACCGTTAGAAGGACTTAGTCCTTTAAAATATAAGATTATGGGAAAATTAACGTTTGCAATACTTTTTGCCAAAGCTTGTGTCTTGCTAATTAAAAAAAAAGCAATATGACATATATTATTTTACGCATCTTATATCTAAATGTCCGATTAACGGGTACGATAACCTACCCGTTAATTTTCTCCGTAAACTAGAAGTTTAACAGGAACGTTAACGGGTGCGTTAAGTTACGAAGGCTTCGGGAACACCAATTTTTTAGCGGAAATTTTTAACGGAGACGTTAGCAGATGCGGTAGTTAACGGACGCTTTGTGAATAAGGTCCCCGGTCTGATAGCTGAATAACAGATATATTACGGATTTAGCCATTGGTTTTTTTTTTAATACAGAATCCAACTGTATTAAATATATTTGCGTCTTTTATTTTCATTTTTCGTATTTCTAGATGCCCCTTTCCGTACCTCTGACATTCTTTCTTCAATGACGTCAAACTATGTGTCACGTCATTTTTCATGTATGAGGTGTATCATGAAGGAAAATCTTGTACTTAATTTCTAAATCAATACAATTTCATATGTAGTAAATTTTATAACCTTTATAAATATAATAAATCAAATAACAAAACAACGGGTTTGCGAAACAATTTCGATAATTTAAATATTAACAACATGTAAACAAAACCTTGGTGTGGCCCAATGACGTCGAAAGTTTTCAAGGCTCAACGTTTTGTATTGTGATGTTCCTCACGTTATGGTACAGCTGTGGGGCATAGGAGTTTGCTGAATCGACCAGGTATTTGTGACGGAATTATCTGTTGTAATATTTTGTTTTGTTCATACAGCTGTTTTGAGTATAAAAACAGCATTCAATGTGGTAAAAATACATTTATTATTCCGTTTTATGCTATTGATTCAGTGACGCGTAATTTTATTACAACTTATCTTATTTTTTCTTTCACTGCGGGTTAGAACTTGCCAGGTGACCAACTGGATGATGAAAGCTGATAACTGACCCGTGGAAAAAGGTCTGTTGCATTGTTGAGGTTCAGCAAAGGTAGGTGTTTTATACATCATTTAGTAGATAAATTATCGTAGTTTCAGATGATGTAGGCCATTCCTCCATGCTGGCGTCCGTCGAGTTGAAAAAACGCGAAAATCGCGATGACCTAGATTTTTTACAAATGAACGGTTACATACCTTGTAGTATATATATAGTATCTAGGTAAAAAAAAAATATCAGAAACAAGTGCCTGTGGGGGGTTGGCCTAAATCTATACCTACAGGTAGATCAGCATGGAATAAAAGGTTGAATCCTACTCTTGGATGTTTAAACTAAATAAATATCATGTTTTCTTGTACTTACCACACGGTTTTGTAGCAGTTTCGTACATTTTACCCTTCTACACCACCATCCCCAGATCCATGATGCGTAAACCGGAAGTGCAGTGAATTTTAAGGTCAGTATAATTAAATTATGGCAAAATAAATACAACAAACAATTGGACCTTAATCAAAGATTCATTGTCTGGAAATAAAAACAATACTAATGTTGATTGGAAAAATACGGCCACAGTATTAAATTGCGTGAGCGCGAGATGGCAAGATGAAGAAGACAGACCGCCGATTTCGATATTTTGGGCTAGCCCGTGCTTCGCAGGTGACAGCGAAAGCTACAATCCTCTATGGAACTTAGAGAGATCTACAGGACACGTTCCCCATACGATCGCAAATATTTACTATCCCGAACTCTCTGGTTATTTCAAAGAGTCCAAACCAAGTTCCGAATCGGTACCGATTCAGGAACCGACCCCTCTGGTATGCAAAGAAGGCCCCCGTTTACGAACATGAAAATACAAATCCCTGTGGTACCACAGGAGAAAATAATCAAAATATGAGCTCACGTAAAATGTGGGGACCGACGTGTCCCGTCTTCATCTTGCCATATCCCGCCAACGATGTGTCCAAAACTGTGACAATTTTATTAAGTCATATAATACAGTACAAATGTATATACAATAATTATAAACTATAAGATATTAAATGAAAATATTTGTAAAGTGCAATTTAAAATTGAAACTATATTTCCTTATAAAAGTCTTTATATAAGCTTTTGACAAAGTTCCTTAAATATGTCCAGCTTCTGATGTTCGATTGAGTCAAAAAGAAAATCAACGTATTTCAATATACAATTATATATAACGATAAGAATAGAAAATCTAAAATTTGAAAAAAACCAAACACTTAATACTCTCCACAGTGTCAGTTATCTCTCCGGCGTGGAACGCGCTTGTGAATAAAATTCTCCATTGGTTTTCCCTAAATGTCCATTGAGTTGGGCTCTAGTCCATGTCAGCGACAAATCTGAAATATTAACAAAACAGCAGCAGAATCTAGTTCATTATTGCAGCAAAGGGTATAAGGAGTTGGAGGGGCGGTGGGTGGGATTTTTTGTTGACAATGTGCCTGTTGTCGAAAATTGGATGCTGGGAATGTGTGACGTCGCAGATTGTATAAATGACGTTCGCGATCCGAAGACAATCCGGTTTTCGGATTTCCTAAATTCTAAAGCTTAAGTTAAGACTAAGTTCACTTTTATTAAATCCGTTTATCCTTTAACGATAAACTTAATTAATCAAAGATTCATTGTCTGGAAATTAAACAATACTAACGTTGATTGGAAAAATACGGCCACAGTATTAAATTGCGTGAGCGCGAGATGGCAAGATGAAGAAGACAGACCGCCGATTTCGATATTTTGGGCTAGCCCGTGCTTCGCAGGTGACAGCGAAAACTACAATCCTCTATGGAACTTAGAGAGATCTACAGGACACGTTCCCCATACGATCGCAAATATTTACTATCCCGAACTCTCTGGTTATTTCAAAGAGTCCAAACCAAGTTCCGAATCGGTACCGATTCGGGAACCGACCCCTCTGGTATGCAAAGAAGGCCCCCGTTTACGAACATGAAAATACAAATCTCTGTGGTACCACAGGAGAAAATAATCAAAATATGAGCTCACGTAAAATGTGGGGACCGACGTGTCCCGTCTTCATCTTGCCATATCCCGCCAAATGAGTGGGGTAAGCCCTACTCACCGCCACGCAACCACCCTGTTTTAGTTTAACGTTAGTGAAGCGTCAACATCCTCCTCCTTGTGTTCGATTCGATTTAAGCTTGAATTGGAGGGAAAACAAGAGAACTTCCAGAGGAAATAAAATGTTCGAGGGTGCCCTGAATAGTGTTTAGATAGATTTCTGTTCCTGAATTGGACAGATGTGTGCCGTCGTTACGATAAAGATTTACTTCCCTGGCACGAAGGTTACAGTGCCTTATGGCGCGCCCTCCTATACTTATTACTTGATTTCTTACCAAGAGGTTCACTCGTTTACGAGTTTTTTCAATAGATTTGCCATTGTTGGCATTGTGCCAGTATCGTCTTTGCAATATATCGGACCATACAATAAGCGTATTTGGCATTAAGGCGTGTATACGAAGAATGTCGCATATTATGTTTTCTGCTAGTTGCCAGCCTTTAACGGTGCCAAGATCGTTTGACCCAAGCTGTATAACAACAAATTTCGGGGGAGGATGTCTTCTCAAAAGAAACTCAATCTTTGGAATTAATTCCTTCCAAACCATACCCCTTTTCCCGAACCAAAACCCTTGAAAACCTACATTATGGAGACCAAGATGACGTCCCCCTTGTCTTGAAACCACTTATTTACCAGCCCAATATACTATACTCGATCCCAATATCCAAATAGAGCGGGAACCTATAATATAAATGAAATCGTGCGTGATATTTAATAAATAATTCAGATATCTAATCGTATGTATTTCGTATAAGCATCGGACGTCCAACGCCCCCATTTTTTTATTACGTCGTCATGAATACCAAAACGTTTAGCCTCTGTTGCGGCCCCTATTCTGAAAGAATGTGGTCGAAAATGTCCTTTGACTTCACAAAATGACAAGGCCCTTTGTAAGACGATTGAAAATTGATATCGCGTTAGATCTGATCCGTCAAAGTGCAAATACAGATTAGAGTCGAGTGCATGTTGTCGGACTTCCAAATAACCCTTAAGAAGGTGTACCGGACATATGGAGTTATCGGTTTGACTACAAATAATCAATGTGGTACTATGCGAGTGTTGATCTGTTTTGGAACTACGTATCATTAAATGTAAGTCAACGGAGTCTTGTTTGCGGACAAGTTTTATGTCGGATATGTGAATGACGTGCTTCCCGGCTCGACCTTTACTTTGACTAGTTATTTCACCAACGCGGAGAAGTCCGAAAAAACACAAACTGAACGCGCTTGCGAACATAGTGGATTCATATACTGACGTACAAACAAAGGGGAGCGATTGAATTAATCGTTTTAATAAATTCATTGAGACTGGTAGACGCAAGTCAGCTTTCGGGGAGTTTTCCCGTTTTGAACCCTCGAGTATTTTGGTAACCAAAAACGATTTCGTATTGTCCGTGTGACCATTTAATTTGTGCATTGTACTTATACCGGAAATGTAAGTAGTAATAGTACTGGCTGACAAGCCTGTGTGAGACATGTATGCAATGTAGAATAACAAATCATATTGAGGAGCGGGCCAAGTATCTTGTAAATTATACAATTTGCGATATGATTGAAAAGATTCGACTGCCGTTTTGTATGTTTTCCAAGTAGAATCTGTCATTGAAGCGTTCACCAATGAATCAATTTCAGTTGTTAAAGTTTCCAGAGATGGTCTGGTATTTCGGTGCCTCGTTGGTCTGCCTCTGGACAAAGGTTCCGGAAACGCTGCCAATCACAACGAGATAACGAATCAGCAATTTTATTTGAAATTCCAGAAATATGTAAAGCTTTGATCATAATATTATATTGTAAGGTTGACAAAACAAGATGCCTTACAAGGGACATAACTCTAACAGATTTTGAAGACTTTTTATTGATAATGTGAACCACAGATTGGTTGTCTATGTTAAAAATAATTTTCTTGTTTTTTAACTGTTCCCCCCAGATACACAGTGCAACAACAACCGGAAATAACTCGAGAAATGTAATGTCCTTAAGAATGCCCATTTCTTCCCATAATTTTGGCCAGCATTTTTGCGTCCATTTTCCTTGAAAATAAATACCAAACCCTCTGTTTTGACCACCAGCGCTGTCGGTGAACAATTCTAGGGTTTCATTTGAAGCCCATGCATTATCAGTGATAACGATTACCCCATTATATTCTGACAAAAAGGTTAACCAGACTTTAATATCTTCTCGCATTGATTTTGACACGCGAATTCTATGATGAGGTTTTCTTATATTACATGTCGCATCAATAAGCCTCCTGCAAAACGCCCTACCCGGTGACACGACTTGACACGCGAAATTAAGTAACCCTATTAAGGATTGTAATTGTCGTAATGTGACCTTTTTGGACTGGACGAATAATTCGAGAGTATGCTTCAATTCAACGAGTTTTTCGTTTGGCAGCCGCAGTTCCATCGCTAACGTGTCGAACTCAATGCCTAGGAATGTTAAGATTTCTGTCGGCTCTACAGTTTTATCTTCGGCTACAGGAACCCCCCATAATTTACATATATCCCGAGAAGTTTGTAATGTGAATTGACATTTCGGGCTATCAGCTTCTGCGCCAAAGAGAAAATCATCCAAATAGTGCAAAATATCTTTATTACCAGTCTTTTGCTCCGTAAACCAGTGTAATGCTGTTGAAAATTTTTCGAAGAGTGAGCAACTTATCGAAGCACCAAATAGGAGGCATTTATCAAAGTAGAATTTGTTATCGAAAGAAAAACCTAGTTGGTCGAAGTCAGATGGGGAGACTCTGAGTAATCGAAATGCACTCTTAATGTCAGTTTTTGCCAACTTCCCCCCTTTACCTATTCTGTTGATCATGTCTATGGCATCGTCAATGCCTGAATATCTTACGGTGCAAAACTCTGGATCAATGAAATCATTGACCGAATACTGGGTTGGGTATGAAAGATTATGGATCAGTCGAAAATCGCCGTTCTTCTTTCTTACGAGAAAAATTGGAGATACCCTAAAGGTAGGCATCGGAGGGTAATCGAATGGGCCAGCCACTCTGCCTAGATCAATTTCTTTAAATATCTTTTCCCGTACTAAATCTGGGTTTTCCGAAACACTTCTCGAATTTTTTGACTGAACTGGTAGCCTAGGTCCATTGTATTGTAATTTAAATCCATGTTTTAGCCCCTGAATTAATTCTGTTTTTATATTCCCGAACGGGTAAAAAGACAAAGATTTCTCAACCTCGTGCACACAAATAGGGGAGCTGCCAAGTGAATAAAGGTACGAGTTATTTGTTATTACAGAACTTGAAGGGATGGTCCCCTGCGCAATTTGAACATTTGTGTGCATATCTACACTTTAGTCCGTATGAACATTTACCTTTGTTGAAGTTCCAGCAAGATCGAAATCCACGCTGGGTGTTGCCTTTTTGGCTTTGAGGGGTTTTCCACCTTTTGAAGTCCGCAAGAAAGGGCTCGTGTTTGCTCTCTAACTTCTGGCTCACATTTGTATTGTCAAAGTGTGCGTATTTAGCAGGGGTGGAGACGTGTAAAAGTCATAGCTCCATATCGATGTCACCCCATGGAGTGTGAGGATATCTAGCTTTGCGAAGACGATATTGTTCGTCATATGCGGCCCAACCCGTACCTGATCCCCGTGAGGCCGCAAGGCGTACATTAAACATGTATTTTAGATAATCTTGGCCTTTGTTAGGCCATTTTTCGAGCATAACACCCATGAATATCATAAAGGCCGATGTCCATACATGTATGTTGGAAATTGCTGCGATTTTTGGCTGTGTGACTGTCAACTGACCACCCTTTATGGAAAGGTCGCCGCTAAGTTCAGAGTCACTTACGAGCTCTCGGACCGACTTTAGGAGGACATACAAATCAATATATTCCCCTGCCCAAATTTTTTCCTTAATTTTTAATGGAATGTGAGCGCTAATCGGGTCAGTGAAACTAGGTGTAAATGTTGGCATTTGGCTCTCATATACAACACCCATTCCAATCAAACCCCGAGAATCCCCAGAAAACTCTAAATTTGTACCTTGTTGTAACGTACCATTGGACTGGCTGCGTGGATCTGCAGTATACTGTGCTCTGGTACTGATAGGCGCCATGGAGACATCATTTTGCATGCTCGGTTGTGAAACGGCTGCCCTTTGGTAAATCAATTCATGGTCTGTATTTTGTGCTGGGTTCACTGGACGAGTCTCGATGCCACTAACTTGTGTGTGGCGAAGGGTTTCGCTTGAGCTTTCCGCACTGATGTGGCCATGTGTCCGTGCATCATGCATGGTCTGAGTGTGTGAAGGGTTTCTTCAGGGCCATCCTGATGTAGACGGTGCCGGTGCGTTCATGCTCGTGTCATTCTGACGATTGTTACCATCATTGTGTTTGTATGTCGGTAAAAGTTCTGGTGTTACTACGTGATACCACTGGAGGCACGTTGTAGCTATCTGTTTCTGGTCTCTGCTGTCTGTTTGAAGTTTTTTGTCGTTTTGGTCCCGATCCTCGTGTCATCTGTGATTTTGCAGATTTATTCCTCTGCCTTTTTGGAGGTTTCATTTCGTTGATGGTGGTGGATTCAAATCGATTTAAATTTGTTTTGTAAAATTTTTTGTTGACAATGTGCCTGTTGTCGAAAATTGGATGCTGGGAATGTGTGACGTCGCAGATTGTATAAATGACGTTCGCGATCCGGAGACAATCCGGTTTTCGGATTTCCAAAATTCTAAAACTTAAGTTAAGACTAAGTTCACTTTTATTAAATCCGTTTATCCTTTAACGATAAACTTAATTATTTTTGAAGTAATATTTTATTATATTTAAATCATATAATTTATCAAAAGAAATAATTTAATTATACTGACCTTAAAATTCACTGCACTTCCGGTTTACGCATCATGGATCTGGGGATGGTGGTGTAGAAGGGTAAAATATACGAAATTGCTACACAACCGTGTGGTAAGTACAAGAAAACATGATATTTATTTAGTTTAGACATCCAAGAGTAGGATTCAACCTTTTATTCCATGCTGATCTACCTGTAGGTATAGATTTAGGCCAACCCCCCAAAAATGCGTTGCACTCCTGGTGGGTTTTTTTTTATAGTTGCCCAGCGATCTTCGAGATGCCCCTATACCTTATTATTGATAGAACTTCCGACTCCTGTGGTTTCTTCTTATTATTACATCACCCCGACTGTTGTCGAGTGATGTATTGCTATTCTACGTTTCTTTTTCACTATTATTATTCTTATTATTATTATTCTTCTTCTTCTTCGACACATTTTTGTCCGCTCTATTTCTTGGAGATGCCTTAATCAAACTTTATGAAACCTTGTAGGAATATCATGCCATGTGAAGTTGTGCTGTTAAGGGTTGATTTTTTCAAAATGGCTGCCGTTGCCATGGAAACGGCCAAAATGCAAAAAAAAATAAAAAAACACAAAAATGATCAAAGCAGGTTACTCGCCGAACAGAAATTGATGGAGTTGTCTGAATGTTGAAGTCTGAAATTGTTTTCAAATTGGACCTTTTTTAACATTTCATTTATTTTATTCCAAAATATGTCTAAATATTTACAGGACATAAAAAAGTGATCATAATCTTCTTCTACTTTACAAACATTACATAAACTGTCAGTTGATATTTTCCATTTGAACAGATGTGATTTGGTTGGAATAATAAATTGCAATAGTTTCCATCTAAATATTTTCAATTTGTTTTCTAACAAAATTTTAAAAATAAATTCATATAAGTCTGTTATATTTTGAAAATCTTGGATATCCAAGTAAGTTGTCCAAAAATGTATACCTATAGGTTTGATAAAAACTTTGTTTTTGATAATATTGTAAAAATCTTTGTTAACTAATTTATCCATATCAATCACCCTACCAGCAGAAATAATATTTTCTTTTTTTATATTAATAGTAGTTTTCACAGATTTTTCTTCTGATAATTGCACATACCACTCTTTAGGAATTGCCTTTTTTAGTCGACTAAATTCACTAAAAAAAATTATTTTATTTTTTATTTTCTCTATCAAATAGTCTTGTGATACCCTTCCATTTTCGTCAGTTATGTCGTTCACATATAACAGGTTGCTATCAATCCAGTTTTTATAAATTAAACTTTTATTATTAAATTTTATATATTTATTTCCCCAAATATTTTGGTTTCTTATCTCTCTACCTTAACATCTTACCTGGAAAAAAAATGGCGGATACACAATAACGCTAATCGCGACTTCATTTAATATGAAAAATCTATTATTATGAACTAGTAACAGGTATGGACTCAGTCAGTAGATCATGCCGATATCAGCAAGAGGGATATTGGCAACAATCGCTGCATCAGCTGGGCAAAGCGGAAAATTTTCCAAAGTCGGGACTGTGTTTGTTTATTTATTATCTAACTTCCGGTTTGATAATAATCTTCTAATAGTCGTTATATGAAGGATCTTTACCCAAAGAACATGGTCGTTAGTCGCGTTAGACAGTGGGTCGTTATATAAAGGTCGAATGCACGGGAAAACGCTGGGGAGGAATAAATAAGATTGGCTAAAAATGGAAGCCGTTATACAGGGGGTCGCTGAGACCTCTTCTTTATATTTCTGGCCGTCCTTCACTACTGAAGATTATTGGCCGGGCGCCGTATTAAATTTAGTTAATACATAAGTTAACATATATACAATAAACAATGAATCAAAGGTTAAAACTATATACATTTGATAACAAGTTTGACTATCTATATGTAGATTGTTTGATTATCTTCTAACCATACCTGTTAATTGTAATGCATTAAAAACACTGCATGTATGGGAAAATGTCATGAATTTTACCCTTGTTTGGAGCAAGAACAACATTGATTCACAGAATACAAAAACTATATTTACATGTTTAAATCACTGCGTCAATTTAACTATTTGCGGATGCCACTAGTGGCGCAGGAACTGCTTATCCTTCCGGAGAAAATGAGTTCACCCAAGGTTTTAATGGGGTTCATATTGCTCGATCTTTAGCTTCCTGTTTCTTGGGAGGGGGGGGGGGATCCCCCCTTTTATATCGGTTCACGAAGTGGACCGATATTTCTCGGACCAGTGGAATTTTGAAGGGGCCAGTTGTTCAATAATTTTACTGGCTCACAGGGCCAGTTAATTTTTTTTCTTAAGTCGACCCCTGTATTGATATTGGAAATAATTGTTGTGCACAATATTTCTATTATTCTACTTATTGCGTTGACACTTGGGACATATTTAAGACATCCTAAGTTATGATAGTCTTAAGATAGCTTCGTGATCACTCCTAGGACATGTCCTAAGATGGTTCTAAGACCATCCTAAAAATCATCCCAAGACATAGCTTAGGACAAATCTTAGGATACTTTCAAGAACACGGCCCCTGATTTATTTTCAGAAAGTTTGATATTAATATATATGTGCTGATATACTAATTAATTTTGTTATTAAAATAAATGATTTTAAATATTTACTTCCAACTTAGTTTATTCACTCAATACTCACACAAATACATTAAAAGTAAAGTAAAGTAAATTTTATTTAAAGTTGGCACACAGTTAATTGTGGACTTGGAGTATATTGATATTTCCTCCCGATTTTACACTAATTAAACATGACTGGTCATGTTTATATAACTATTAAGCTATTCAACCTATGCCAACATTTTTTCTTACCTTTTTATACCTATTTTTCAAAATGTTGGCATAGGTTGAATGAACCACCACGACCACCACTTTTAATTTCAGTGTTGTACTTGCCAGATTACAGATAAAAAATAGTGCAAAAGTAAATGGAGATCACATTGTTCAAAGTTTACCTTGCTCCCCTATTACTATTATGTCTTCTAATGTCCTCGCATACTAACTTTAACCTTCTAATGATGATTAAGGTCATATAATCTCTTTCATAGAACTAATATTATACATATGACAACTTCTACGTCACGAAGAATACACACACATATATAAATATTGGTTACTGTAACGCAGATCGTTACAAATGTCCCCCAAACGAACAATACAAGTACTAGTGGTATGAATGAAGAATAGTGTGAGAACATAGCAAGAAATAACAAGATATGATATGATCTTAAGGATCATAATATGGCTCCCAAACGATGGATATCAATTCGCAACATCATAATCTACTTGGAAACCAAATTTCGTCCAAATCGGAGGATTTTTGTATTTTGGTGGTCATTTTTGGTTCAAAATGGCCGCCATATGGTGCAGCATGTCTTACTCCCTGTAAATATCCATTTCCATTGAAATCTGTTCATTTTTGAATTTTTAACGATTTTTTTAATTGTTATATTGGCGGCCATTTTGAAAATTTTAAAAACAAAGAGCACACCTTTGAGTGATAATCTATTTTTGTGTCAAGATTCAAAAGGATCCGCTGTACGGTTTGAATTTAACATTTTTTGCATCTTGGTTACCATGGCAACGACCGCCATTTTGAATTTTTTTCAACCCCACAAAAGCTGCCACACACTACGGTGGATATTCCTACAAAGTTTCATGAAGTTTGATGAAAGGAATCCAAAATTTTCTTCAATCCCTACTTTTTTGTTTCCATGGCTACTGCGGCAAAGTTTGTCCAACCGATTCCGATTTTTTTTTGGCTTATCTCGTTCCACATTTTATATTAAAGAATAATTGGAGTTTTCTGCAGTATCTCCGCTCTGATAGTGTTTCCCAACCTGTCTCAGCATATAAATACTCCGATTTTGTAAAAATGGGTAAACCTGTTACAATTCTGGCAGCGTCTAATTGAAGTTTTTCTAATTTGTCTGAATAGCCAATTCCACAATTATCCCAGACTTCACAAGCGTATTCAAAAAGGGGGCGAATGTAGACTAAATACATTTTTTCTAAGTTGGATCTATTTAGACTGAATTTTTATTTCCGTAATATACCTAAATGTTTGGTTATATTTGTTATCATATTTTCTAAATGTTCATTCCATTTTGCATTTTGGAAGAGGATAACTCCCAGATGCTTATGGCTAGTAGATAAAGGGATACTTTTGCCATTAAAAGAAAATTCGATGTTGTTTATGTTACCGGTATTGGAGAAAAACAAGATTTCTGTTTTTTCGGGATTGAATGACATTAGCCATTTACTAGACCAGGCATTTAGTTCGAGTAGATCATGATTGATTACGGTTTTTATTTGATCAACACTTTGACTAGAATATCCGAGTGATGTGTCGTCAGCAAATAATCTACTCAACGATATAAGTTTTTCTCCTATATTATTTATGTATATTAGAAACATGAGGGGACCCAATACCGACCCTTGGGGTACACCAGTTGAGACAGGTTCGAAACTTGACCAAGAGTTTTTATTAATTACTTTTTGTCTTCATTTGAACAGATAGTTTTCGAACCATTTTATTAACTTCCCTTGAATTCCGTATGAATTCATTTTGTGAATAAGACCTTTATGCCAAACCTTGTCGAAAGCTTTAGAAAAATCGCAAAAGACGAAGCAGCTAAATTCTTTTTTTTTTCTAGAGAGTTTAGGATCGAATTGTATAGTTCTAATAGTTGATGGACAGTGGAATGTTTTGGCAAAAACCCCGATTGGTATTTATATATGAGATTGTTATTAACAAGATGATTGTAAACATGCTTATAAACTATTCGTTCCATTAATTTACCTACACAACTTATTAAAGATATCGGGCGATAATTGGAAGGTAGGGATGTGTCACCCTTTTTGAAAATTGCAATAACATGAGCACTCTTCCAATTAGAAGGATATTTGCTTTGTTGTAAAGATTTATTAAATATTATTAGAAGGGGCTTTGCAGTTTCCTCAGCAGAAATTTTAAGCATTTTATTACTTATTTTGTCTGGTCCTGTTGCTTTGTTTGGGTCAAGAATTTGAATAACATCAATAATTTCGTTCTCTGTTATATGTATTTCGTGAATAATATTATTTGTTTTTGAGTCAAACTGTGGGAGAGTAACATTTTCTTCGTCCAGTTTTGATATTGAGCTAAAATATTTATTCAATAACTCGCATTTGTCCGAATCGTCATAAGCAATATCATCAATATTTTGATCATTAATTGAATTGAATTCCGGAGTGGGGGTATACAATAATTTCCTTTGTTAGATTTGATTAACATCTTCATTGTTTTCCAATTCATTTTGAGGTTTGAAGAGTTATTTAATAAAAAGTTGTCTAAATTATTTTCAAATTTCTCCTTTGCTATTTTTTTCATATTATTTACCTTATTTCTTTGTTTTTTATATTTAATAATGCTGTTTTCGTTTTGAGATTTTAATAATTTTTTCCTAATCCGGTCACGTATGCGGATTTCTTTTCGTATTTCGTTACTGAACCATGGTTTGTCTTTTTCGCGTATCAATATTGTTTTTGAAGGGATACATGCACTTGAGATTTGAAAATTCTTCACACATATCATCTACATCATCAAAATTACAAAGTTTTTCATTCCAATTTATATCAGTTAGCATCTGATTAAATCTAACAGAATCAGTTTGGTCATATAACCAGATTTCTCTTGTAAATGATTTCGATGTAGCTTTTGGGCATTTAATGAATGCAATTGCTGCATCGTGGTCGCTTATATGTCTTGGTATTTTAAGTACATCAGAATAATTACAGTTCAAGGTATCGCTTAGAATAATGGGGTCTAATAAAGTACTAGTATTACCACTTATCCTGGTAGGTTTATCAATCACATTCTTAAGATTAAAAATTTTCCTGATCATTATGCTTGTTAAATATGTTTACATCGATGGTATTCCCCAAGCATTTTTTTCTTTCCGGTTTGTTGACATAATCGTCATCACAGTTCATGACCGTTTCTGGAATGTAGGCCAAGCAAATTGTATTTTAAAATACTTTGAAAATATGATTGATCATTCAGATTCCACCATTTTCTAGAAATGGCCGATTTTACCGGGAAAATACATACAAGTGCTCTCCATTAGTCACAAAATGGCAGATTATTTTGCATTTCCACTGCTGCTTTAATAACAAATATACCCCTTACTTCTTGGGGTAATGAAATGAAATTCACATAGAAGATAGAAAAAGATTTAATTTAACAGCAATAATCAAAATTTATAGTATAAATTGAACAGAGAATTAAATTAAACCAGACAGAAAAAAGAGATTATATGGGTAAAAAAAACCTGTCATTATTACAAATAGCATCAACAAAACTGTATTGTTACCACTCTGTGATAATAAATGTGATTAAAATCAATTGAAATCAGTCAGTTGTTTTACAAAAATATGGCAGAATGTAGGCAGTCTAATAGATTGTATTGACAAAAGCAAAAACACCAAATTCACTGGATTAAATACTTTATTATATGGGTAAGCAAGTTTAATATTTGCATCAAATAATTAATTTTTAATACTTCAATTTCAAACTATGTAAAAAAAACATCCTTTGAAATTTTTCAGACAAAACAATTACACTGAAAAAGCTAAAATACTGTACTTTCTTAATCTGGTTTACTTTTTAAGTTTGGTTGGCCTATGACAAAATCATGTGCTTTATTGACCTTTGACCGGCTTTATGTGAGTAATAGGACGCCATTTGGAAAAAGGGTAGTAAACAAATATGGGTCAGTGTGTTATTATTATCGATCTTTTTTCCATGGAACTTTACACATGTGAGTAAGAATAGATGAGGAATATAATTAAAAAGAAAAAAATGTTTACTTTTCAAACATGAAAAAAATAATCAAACATTATCCAATGACTGACCGACTTATTGTCATACGAGAATACCTATGGCTATGCAAGCAGTGCCTATCACCACTGACATTGTTAGTTCTAAACGCACTCAGGCGAGGTGTACTCGATACAACATATATGATAACGTTTGAAATTAAAACTTAAAAGTTGTGTTTTAAAACAGTTCACATAGTCCATTGTCAGACATTGATGTAGATATAACAGTATTGCAATTTAAAATTACTATAGGCTGTATAGCAACCAATGGGGATCATTCACCAAATTTCTTTCGACAGACGTCGCTGTTGTTCCATAAGTGGTTAGCGGAACGTTTTAATCTCGATGACGCTTGAATTGTTAACGTTGGGTACAAGAACACGTCAATATCTAATGCCCTTATAACATGAATAGGAAAATTCTGTAAATTCGTTCACAAACAAACCTGTTCTCGCGACTTTTTTTTATTGTATAAATTATAACATTATTGTAC
Source organism: Bathymodiolus septemdierum (assembly GCA_963383655.1). Lineage (NCBI taxonomy): Eukaryota > Metazoa > Mollusca > Bivalvia > Mytilida > Modiolidae > Bathymodiolus > Bathymodiolus septemdierum. The sequence continues at coordinate 35,135,072 of OY726523.1, forward strand.
AAGTTAGATAAACTACTATTGAAACAAAAGAAGTTACCCGTATTGCGGGCTATTCAATACGGGCGGCTCCTTTGTTTTAATAGTACCGTATCTTATACTTACAACCATTGCACTGGAACAGTTGACTACAGAACGACAGGGATATTATGTTATTAATTAAATGCCTAACGATGTATACGTGTATCACATTTCATTTCTTTGCATTAGCATTAGGGGAAAAGGGTGTATTTTACTCTTATAAAAAGATTTCGGTGCTACATTTTTGTAACTGAAAAAAAAATGCACTCTGAAACAGAATTTATGTTCTGGGAAAAAATTGCCCCTTTATGACCTATAATAAAAATATGGTTAAAAGGGTAAAAAATCAAAACCATACATGTACAATACACAGGAACACAACAAATTCATTTATACCTTTAGGCAGTAATATACAATTTTCAACAAACACAGAAAAAGAACAAGTAATAATAAAAAAAACTTGTAACAATGAACAAATAGAATTTCTGTGTGAATAGACACCTTTTCAAGTAACATAGTTGGTATTTTATATTATAGGAATAAACGCATTTTTTCCGGAGTTTATTGATGTATAACCTGGACCAATTCACTCACAAACACAAGAACAAAGACTAAACCGTTTTTGAAGTGAAAAAAGGTGCCGAAACTCTACTTTCACTTTTGGCCCCCCAAAAAGTGTCCTCCCTTCTTCTTTTTAATACATACTTGGTGATGTGAAAATATAACTGCGAGCCCCTGTGATTCCATCGATGTGTGTCGGCCATGAATAACAAAATGAACTAACCTTATTTCCTACTTTAAACTAGACGGTGATGTAATTAAGTTACCGATATTTTCCAATTTGATGGCATTTTGCATTTAGCTACTCAAACAAGTAAAATGCCCACAAAATCGTAAAATAAATCAGTAACCAGCTTGTGCCAATCGGGTAGACCTTTATCACAACGAGTCGATTGCGATCCGGAAACAGACCGTTTACGATGCCCGACTTAGAATGCATGCGCATTATAGATTCCTAAAATAAACTTAGGAAATACCCATTTATAAATATATTATGTACGTTTGTGGGTAATAACAAAAACATCATTTATGGTAATAATGATTGGAAATAAAATCTTGTAAATAGGACAAATCCTATTATAAACAAAACACCTAATAGAAACTGCTTTGCTTTGTATGTTTGTCTGTAATGTGCAAATGTTTGTATGCCTTCTGTCATATGTTTTGTCTGTAGTTAGATAGGTATAGACAATGTCGGTAAAAAGCTCTAGAGCAAAAACTCCGACTTGTGGTGTATTCTGTGGTATATACAGTGTCCATTATATCACAATCCACCTGTTGTAAGGTGTCTATATACAACAAGTGGATTGTGATTTGTGGTGTATTCTGTTGTATATACATTATATCACAATCCACCTGTTGTAAGGTGTCTATATACAACAAGTGGATTGTGATTTGTGGTGTATTCTGTTGTATATAGATTATATTACAATCCACCTGATGTTGTAAACATAAATTATATCTTCCAAAAATATTATCCCATGGGATAAAATTGAGCCCTAAAATTATCCCATAAGATTAAATTTTGTGAAATTATGGATCAAATGTAGGTGATATTTTATCCCATATTAAAAAAAAATATCCGCCATTGTGGATAAAAAAAAGTTCAAAATATTTTATCCATAAAGATAGAAATTGTCCATGAAATATTATGTCATAGGATAAAATTTCTACGAAATAGTATCTTTTATTCTTGATCAAATAAGAGTTTTATTATATACATATATTGATTGATTTCGGTCTTCTTTCATTTGAATACATTCAAGGTCAATCAAAATTGATGGATATGAATATAAAAATTTGCATAAATTTTTACAATATAAAGAATGTCCAGTCAATTATACTCTAAATGAGAAAAGAACACATAGGAAGAGAGCAGAACATGTTATTATATAGAATCAAAAGATATATTACAAAATTATTAAAGGAGGTGAGTAATTTGAAAACATATTTTGTACATGTATTTATAAAAATCAGTATCGTGAATTGAATAAAAAAAATCATCAAAGATATATTTGAATTAAGAACTATGTATGATACTGATTACATAATCAATATCGTAATTTGATATTTAAACATAGCATCTACACAGATAAAATATCATTGAAATTATAATTATATCCTATAGCAGGGCTCTACAATGTGACCAAAACACTTGCATTTGCAAGTTAATTTTGTAAGATTGTAATTTTTGTAAATAAACATACAAACATTATATGTAATGTCATACTCGTAAGTTCATTAAATTATCATGGCTGCTTAATGTTTTTTTTTATAAAAATGATGTCATCATAGGATTTTTTTTTATCCCCCCAGATAAAATATCAATGAAATTTTATCCCATAGGATAATATTTCTTAAAAAATATTATCCTACAGAGGGATAATATTTATTAATGTGAGATAATATTTTTTAGAATATTTTATCCTCATGGATATAATTTCATTGATATTTTATCTGGGGGGGATATAATTTTAGGTAGGAACAAATAAATTGTTACAATGTAAGGTGTCTATATACAACCAGTGGATTGTGATACACTCTGTTGTATATACATTATATCACAATCTACCTGTTGTAAGGTCTCTATATACAAGTGGATTGTGATTTGTGGTGTAGTTTGTTGTATATACATTATATCACATTCCACCTGTTGTAAGGTGTATATATACAAGTGGATTGTGATTTGTGGTGTAGTTTGTTGTTTAGTATATTATATCACATTCCACCTGTTGTAAGGTGTCTACATACAACAAGTGGATTGTGATTTGTGGTGTAGTTTGTTGTTAGTATATTATATCACAATCCACCTGTTGTAAGGTGTCTATATACAACAAGTGGATTGTGATTTGTGGTGTAGTTTGTTGTTAGTATATTATATCACAATCCACCTGTTGTAAGGTGTCTATATACAACAAGTGGATTGTGATTTGTGGTATACTCTGTTGTATATACATTATATCACATTCCACCTATTGTAAGGTGTCTATATACAACAAGTGGATTGTGATTTGTGGTATACTCTGTTGTATATACATTATATCACATTCCACCTGTTGTAAGGTGTATATATACAAGTGGATTGTGATTTGTGGTGTAGTTTGTTGTTAGTATGTTATATCACATTCCACCTGTTGTAAGGTGTCTATATACAACAAGTGGATTGTGATTTGTGGTGTAGTTTGTTGTTAGTATATTATATCACAATCCACCTGTTGTAAGGTGTCTATATACAACAAGTGGATTGTGATTTGTGGTATACTCTGTTGTATATACATTATATCACATTTCACCTGTTGTAAGGTGTCTATATACAACAAGTGGATTGTGATTTGTGGTGTACCCTGTTGTATATACATTATATCACATTCCACCTGTTGTAAGGTGTCTATATACAACAAGTGGATTGTGATTTGTGGTGTACCCTGTTGTATATACATTATATCACATTCCACCTGTTGTAAGGTGTATATATACAACAAGTGGATTGTGATTTGTGGTGTAGTTTGTTGTTAGTATATTATATCACATTCCACCTGTTGTAAGGTGTCTATATACAACAAGTGGATTGTGATTTGTGGTGCAGTCTGTTGTATATACATTATATCACATTCCACCTGTTGTAAGGTGTCTATATACAACAAGTGGATTGTGATTTGTGGTATACTCTGTTGTATATACATTATATCACATTCCACCTGTTGTAAGGTGTATATATACAAGTGGATTGTGATTTGTGGTGTAGTTTGTTGTATATACATTATATCACATTCCACCTGTTGTAAGGTGTATATATACAAGTGGATTGTGATTTGTGATGTAGTTTGTTGTTAGTATATTATATCACATTCCACCTGTTGTAAGGTGTCTATATACAACAAGTGGATTGTGATTTGTGGTGTAGTTTGTTGTTAGTATATTATATCACAATCCACCTGTTGTAAGGTGTCTATATACAACAAGTGGATTGTGATTTGTGGTGTAGTTTGTTGTTAGTATATTATATCACAATCCACCTGTTGTAAGGTGTCTATATACAACAAGTGGATTGTGATTTGTGGTATACTCTGTTGTATATACATTATATCACATTCCACCTGTTGTAAGGTGCCTATATACAACAAGTGGATTGTGATTTGTGGTATACTCTGTTGTATATACATTACATCACATTCCACCTGTTGTAAGGTGTATATATACAAGTGGATTGTGATTTGTGGTGTAGTTTGTTGTTAGTATATTATATCACATTCCACCTGTTGTAAGGTGTCTATATACAACAAGTGGATTGTGATTTGTGGTGTAGTTTGTTGTTAGTATATTATATCACAATCCACCTGTTGTAAGGTGTCTATATACAACAAGTGGATTGTGATTTGTGGTATACTCTGTTGTATATACATTATATCACATTCCACCTGTTGTAAGGTGTCTATATACAACAAGTGGATTGTGATTTGTGGTATATTCTGTTGTATATACATTATACCACATTCCACCTGTTGTAAGTTGTATATATACAACAAGTGGATAGTGATTTGTGGTACATTCTGTTGTTAGTACATTATATCACATTCCACCTGTTGTAAGGTGTCTATATACAACAAGTGGATTGTGATTTGTGGTATACTCTGTTGTATATACATTATATCACATTCCACCTGTTGTAAGGTGTATATATACAACATGTGGATTGTGATTTGTGGTGTAGTTTGTTGTTAGTATATTATATCACATTCCACCTGTTGTAAGGTGTCTATATACAACAAGTGGATTGTGATTTGTGGTGTAGTTTGTTGTTAGTATATTATATCACATTCCACCTGTTGTAAGGTGTCTATATACAACAAGTGGATTGTGATTTGTGGTATACTCTGTTGTATATACATTATATCACATTCCACCTGTTGTAAGGTGTATATATACAACATGTGAATTGTGATTTGTGGTGTAGTTTGTTGTTTGTATATTATATCACATTCCACCTGTTGTAAGGTGTTTATATACAACAAGTGGATTGTGATTTGTGGTGTAGTTTGTTGTTAGTGTATTATATCACATTCCACCTGTTGTAAGGTGTCTATATACAACAAGTGGATTGTGATTTGTGGTATACTCTGTTGTGTATACAATATATCACATTCCACCTGTTGTAAGGTTTCTATATACAACAAGTGGATTGTGATTTGTGGTATACTCTGTTGTATATACATTATATCACATTCCACCTGTTGTAAGGTGTATATATACAAGTGGATTGTGATTTGTGGTGTATTCTGTTGTATATACATTATATCACAATTCACCTGTTGTAAGGTGTCTGTCTGTATACAACAAGTGGATTGTGATTTGTGGTGTATTTTGTTGTATATACATTATATCACAATCCACATGTTGTAAGGTGTCTATATACAACAAGTGGATTGTGATTTGTGGTATACTCTGTTGTGTATACAATATATCACAATTCACCTGTTGTAAGGTTTCTATATACAACAAGTGGATTGTGATTTGTAGTATACTCTGTTGTATATACATTATATCACATTCCACCTGTTGTAAGGTGTATATATACAACAAGTGGATTGTGATTTGTGGTGTATTCTGTTGTATATACATTATATCACATTCCACCTGTTGTAAGGTGTATATATACAACAAGTGGATTGTGATTTGTGGTATACTCTGTTGTATATACATTATATCACATTCCACCTGTTGTAAGGTTTCTATATACAACAAGTGGATTGTGATTTGTGGTATACTCTGTTGTATATACATTATATCACAATTCACCTGTTGTAAGGTTTCTATATACAACAAGTGGATTGTGATTTGTGGTATACTCTGTTGTATATACATTATATCACAATTCACCTGTTGTAAGGTGTATATATACAACAAGTGGATTGTGATTTGTGGTATACTCTGTTGTATATACATTATATCACATTCCACCTATTGTAAGGTGTATATATACAACAAGTGGATTGTGATTTGTGGTATACTCTGTTGTATATACCTTATATCACATTCCACCTGTTGTAAGGTGTATATATACAACAAGTGGATTGTGATTTGTGGTATACTCTGTTGTATATACATTATATCACATTCCACCTGTTGTAAGGTGTATATATACAAGTGGATTGTGATTTGTGGTGTATTCTGTTGTATATACATTATATCACAATTCACCTGTTGTAAGGTGTATATATACAACAAGTGGATTGTGATTTGTGGTATACTCTGTTGTATATACATTATATCACATTCCACCTGTTGTATGGTGTCTATATACAACAAGTGGATTGTGATTTGTGGTATACTCTGTTGTATATACATTATATCACATTCCACCTGTTGTAAGGTGTATATATACAACAAGTGGATTGTGATTTGTGGTATACTCTGTTGTATATACATTATATCACATTCAACCTGTTGTAAGGTGTATATATACAACAAGTGGATTGTGATTTGTAGTATACTCTGTTGTATATACATTATATCACATTCCACCTGTTGTAAGGTGTTTATATACAACAAGTGGATTGTGATTTGTGGTATATTCTGTTGTTAGTACATTATATCACATTCCACCTGTTGTAAGGTGTATATATACAAGTGGATTGTGATTTGTGGTGTATTCTGTTGTATATACATTATATCACATTCCACCTGTTGTAAGGTGTATATATACAACAAGTGGATTGTGATTTGTGGTATATTCTGTTGTTAGTACATTATATCACATTCCACCTGTTGTAAGGTGTATATATACAGGTGGATTGTGATTTGTGGTGTATTCTGTTGTATATACATTATATCACAATTCACCTGTTGTAAGGTGTATATATACAACAAGTGGATTGTGATTTGTGGTATATTCTGTTGTATATACATTATATCACATTCCACCTGTTGTAAGGTGTATATATACAACAAGTGGATTGTGATTTGTAGTATACTCTGTTGTATATACATTATATCACATTCCACCTGTTGTAAGGTGTATATATACAACAAGTGGATTGTGATTTGTGGTATATTCTGTTGTATATACATTATATCACATTCCACCTGTTGTAAGGTGTATATATACAACAAGTGGATTGTGATTTGTGGTATATTCTGTTGTTAGTACATTATATCACATTCCACCTGTTGTAAGGTGTATATATACAACATGTGGATTGTGATTTGTGGTATATTCTGTTGTTAGTACATTATATCACATTCCACCTGTTGTAAGGTGTATATATACAACATGTGGATTGTGATTTGTGGTATATTCTGTTTTTAGTACATTATATCACATTCCACCTGTTGTAAGGTGTCTATATACAACAAGTAGATTGTGATTTTCGATTTATTCTATTATACATACGATATTCAATCATTACAATGAAGAAAGTAAAAAATACTGAGAAAATCAAATATGATGACAATTAAATAACTTGTGTAAATAATGAAATAGTTGTTTTGCTCCTTAAAACACATATGCTACCAGTACTTAAATGTACAGGGAAAGCTCTCTGATGATATAATAAGAAATACAAACAAATAACATGAAATGTTACATAAATCAAAAAGTATTTGAACAGTTATAACTCAGCAACTATTAACAATTGTTGCATTCAACATAAATTTGTTGACATATTCATTAATGATACCTATATACAAGTAGCAGTATAAGTAACAAAAAAAAGTCAGTAAACAATATACATTGTATGTTATATTGTGAATATTCACATCTTACAGCACCAATTTCAAACAAACTTCACAATCATAAGACTGATATTGTTAAAAATATCAGCTTATTGAAAGAAACATAATCATAGACATGCCAAAAAGGCAATGATTTGAAAATGCTCTAATGTAAAACATAATTTCATTCAACACATTAAATGTTTTATTTCAACCTTTAAAAGTAGTGGTGGATTTCATATTAAAATAATTTAGAGTTATTGAAAAAAATGTCATACAAATATGGATTGCAGTATCAAACAACATACGTGTAGTGTCTTTAATATGACATTGATTTGTATAAGGGAGAACGCAAGCCTGTGTTTCAGCCTTATTCAAATAAATCACATATTACTAAATCCCATTCCCTGTTACTCAGCCTTGTACAAATAACTCTCATAGTAAAAGACACTACAAGTATATTGTTCAATTATTTATATTTTATCTAAGATTGATGAATTTAATGTTTTTGTTTATGAGCTCAAAATCTCAATTGAAATAAGGTAATGTAGTTTACAATACAAATATTATTGCAATGCCCGGTCAATTTCACACAGAAATTCTGTGATATCCTCTTGCTCAGATACATCCTCACCAACACAATGACTTTTCTTGTGAAACAATTTTCTGCACTTTTTGCATTGAACCTGTAAAAAACCCAAACAATGAACTAAAACAAAATTAACATTTTAACAAAGTATTCTTGAGTCTAATGCTGACTAGTTAAAGTTTGCTGAAAAAAAGATAAATATCAGATCTATTTCCATGAGTATATCATAAATTTGAAGTGATCATCATAGAGCACTTAAGTTAATTTTATTATTTAGAGTCTATATTGATTTTGCTAAAACATATTTGTTAAAGATGGAAAATAAATTGTGAAGTGGATGCTCTAAAAGCAGGGGCAGAAGGATGTGAATCTTAAAATAAAATTTACACATAACAGATGCGGAAATACTATAAACACTTGAAAGTTGACCATGTGGACCATACATAAGCAGTCCCAAATATACACTCCGACAAAAGTTAAGCACCACCCTATATTTTTATCGATATATATATTTTTACATCAATACTGTTTAAACAATAAAATAGATATCACCATTTTTCTTACACCTCTTAAAAGACTACACCAAGGGCTCTAAAATTACCAATCTACGAAGTATTTATCATCTTGAAAGACGTGATTATGACGTGACAAAAATGGGGTTCAAAACAGGCGATGGAAAAACATAAAACCAGTTTGTCTTTGATGGAAGTTTTTAACATTGCATTAAAATGCAGAGTCTTCAGATTTTAAGAACTTTTAAATGCATCTATTGTGCATATGTGTAAGGCATAAAAATCAATAATGAATATATCCACCGCGTTTATTGTGAAGTTCTGTAACACGCCTCGTCATGCTTCGCACAAGACGCCTAAGCCATTCTTGGGGGAACTGTTGCCACTCCTGTAAGATAGCAGTTCTTAATTCGTCAATATTTTGACATTTTGGATTGCATTGGTTAATTTTCGCCGCACCATACCAAACCAATAGAAAATGAAACTTAAAACTCTACACAAAAAAAAATAAGCTTTCGTTCAAAAAATCGATCAATAACCTGTTTCACAGGTAAGTATGTGTGTACAGGTAACGAAAACAGCAAACCGATTTGAAATAAGTTCATTATTAGAAAAGATATTATTGAAACAAGTCAGGCCGTGCTTAACTTTTGTCGGACTGTATATATTGTAGGATATCTGCAAAAAATTATGAACAGGTATTCCACTGTAACAGTCACGATCTTATACTTTCGTCACAAAACAATTGCAAGCAAAACATTCAATTATTACCAATGGTTCTTCATCAGGTTTTGTGATAAATCCACAACATGGACAACATCCTTCCATTTGACCTAAAATATAAAGCAATATCTTGAGGCTGATTAGAGATATAAAAGAAAATAACTTTCATTTCTTTTTAGCTCACCTGGCCATAGGCCATGTGAGCTTTTGTCATGGGTAAGCGTCCGTCGTCCGTCCGTCCGTTAGCTTTTCACATTTAAATCTTCTTCTCTGAAACCGCTGAACAGATTTCAACCAAACTGAAAATGTTCACTGGATGGTCCTCTACCAGATTTGTGTTTTTGGTGCTGATTTGAAATCCAACATGGCTGCCAGGGCCCATAATGTGTTCTGATTGGTCGAAATTTTAAAAATCTTCTTGTTAGAAACCACTAAGCCAATTGAATTGTGACTTTGCAGGAATGATCATTGGGTGGTCCTGTACTAAACTTGTGAATCGTTTGCCAATCGGAAATTCAAGATGGCCACCATGACTCGACTTAGTTTAACATTGGACCCTATGGGAATTTCACATTCTCATCTTTTTTTCTGAAACCACAAAAAGATTTGAACCAAACTTGGCAGAAATGTTCATTGGATGGTCCTCTACCAGATTTGTGTTTTTGGTGCTGATTTGAAATCCAACATGGCTGCCAGGGCCCATAATGTGTTCTGATTGGTCGAAATTTTAAAAATCTTCTTGTTAGAAACCACTAAGCCAATTGAATTGTGGCTTTGCAGGAATGATCATTGGGTGGTCCTGTACTAAATTTATGAATCGTTTGCTGATCGGAAATTCAAGATGGCCACCATGACTCGACTTAATTTTAACATAGGACCCTATGGAAAAAATGTTTAAAAGTCTTCTCCTCTGAAACCAGTGAGTCAGTTTAAAGCAAACATGGCATGAATGGTCCTTAGGTGGTCAACTTTCAAAATTATGTCCTGTGACCCCGACCTCCATCCAAGATGGCCGCCATCAGCAAACATATTTTTAACATAGGACCCTATGGGAAAAATGTTTAAAAAAATTTCCTCTGAAATCAGTAAGCCAATTTAAAGCAAACATGGCATGAATGGTCCTTAAATGGTCAACTTTCAAAATTATATCCAGTGACCCAAAACTCCATCCAAGATGGCCACCATCAGTGGACATCGTTTTAACATAGGACCCTATGGGAAATATGTTTAAAAATCTTCTTCTCTGAAACCAGTAAGCCAATTTAAAGCAAACATGGCATGGATGGTTCTTAAGTGGTCAATTTTCAAAATTGTGTCCAGTGACCCTGACCTCCATCCAAGATGGCCGCCTTCAGCGGACATACTGTAGTTTTAACATAGGACCCTATGGGAAAAAATGTTTTAAAATCTTCTCCTCTGAAACCAGTAAGCCAATATAGCAAACATGTCATCGATGGTCCTTAGGTGGTCAACTTCCAAAATTGTGTTCAGTGATCCCGATCTCGGTTCAAAATGGCTGCCGTCAGCAGACATAGTTTTAACATAGGACCCTATGGGAAAATTGTTTAAAAGTCTTCTCTTCTGAAACCAGTCAGCCAATTTAAAGCAAACATGGCATGGATGGTCCTTGGGTAGTAGACTTTCAAAATTGTGTCCTGTGACCACGACCTCCATCCAAGATGGCTGCCATGAGCAGACATAGTTTTAACATAGAACCCTATGGCAGTATGGGATTTGAATAGTAACTTAGATGTATTCGGCATGCAGACATTCTTAAGAGGACTTATTTATGTCAGGTGAGCGATACAGGCTCACCTGAGCCTCTAGTTTTATTTGCAATTAATTAGGTTTCAAGAAATCTGATACTGAAATCATTTTCATACAGCTAATTTTTAATGAATAGATATTGTTCAAATTATATTGGCATACAATTATTTTCATTAGATCAACCATTACTATGGGCTCTTGTACAAAATTTGACTGTTAATTTGATAATCTGTAGTGTTAAAATTTAGGATAACATAGCTCATAGCAGGTTTTGGCCCTACATTTCTGTCTCTTTGATTTCTTATATCTAAAAAGCCCTTTAAGTGTATTTTGCTTTTGGTTTTCAGATTGGAGTATCGCTGTTTGAAATGGTCATGTGTCGTAGCAAAATTAAAGCTGTAAAACATGTATCTTTGTAAACATTACATGTATTTAATTTAAGATCACTCTATTACCTTCAAACATCATCAATGTATGAGCAACTTCTTTTCTTTTCAACTGAATCTCCTTTTCAGTGATTCCGAGAAGGGTTGTTCCGTTTAAAGATTTCTCAGCAAACTGAAATTAATAGATTATATGCACCTTTGTAAGTCTTTTCCAAAAACAAAAAAATAAAAATAATTTTATATAATTGATTTTATTTCTGATATTTATGGCAGATTTCGTGGACTTTTAAAGTACCGGTATATAAATTGCAAGTGACAAATGAATACACCAATATTCTTACAATAACACCAATAAAACTGCCTCAGCGAAAACCCCTTTTTATTCCCCTGTTAAAGATTTAAATTCCTTTTGTATTGTTGTAAAATTATAACTGTCGTATCATCAAATAGCTGATTTAGCTTAAGATTTTTGCATGAAATATAATAATATAAATTTTCTACCCATACAGTTCGGATAGATAAGGGGGAGTTTAATTATAATTAATCCATAAATTGGTTTAACCCCACCACGTAATCGTGCCTGTACCAAGTCAGGTTATCCCGACCCCCTGTTGTCTTATTTGTTTGTAGCTTGTCGTTGTGTATTCTAAAAAAAATCATGAGAAGATAACAGGAAAGGTCCACAATGACAAACTACACAACATGTAACACCATTACCTTCCTAACATTAAACAGAAAAAACATAGATCGACAAACAACAAACAAAGAAAATGACTGGGAGTCTGGATAACCTGACTTGATACAGGCACTTAATCATACATACATTCAGAAGTGACAGTATCTCATCTTGATGGTCAATAACTGCATGTCCATCTCCGCCAGGCTGTATATCAGGAAAGTTTTGCAGTTGTTCAACTTTTACTATTTCTGCATTGATAATTGAAGCATAAAAATAAAATGGTCATGGATAATTTTTTTGCAACATGAAATAGTATATGGTCTATGTCGTAAATGTAAATTTAATACATTGCAAAAATGAAGTCTACTGTTAAATAATAAAAAAAATCTTGGTTAATAGAACATGTATAAAAAAGGAGTTTACAATCTTCAGTTACCTTTTGATTAGATGACAAATGCCAATTAGAAGTTTCCTACATGTGTTTAGAATACTTTACTACATGCCAACACCTTTCATGTAATAATGATTATTTTTGTGCTGTGTATTTTAACATTCACCCTGTTTCATTTGTGTGAATAAAGTCATGTTCTAATTCAAACAATTTCAGTTTGTGCATATGTGCAAAGTATCAATTATTTTTCTTATCTATTGTGATTTCATTTCAATCCAAGTGTCTTTTTTTATTGACCATTATGACAACAAATCACAATCCACTTGTTGTATATAGACACCATACAACAGGTGGATTGTGGTATAATGTATATACAACAGAGTATACCACAAATCACAATCCACTTGTTGTATATAGACACCTTACAACAGGTGGATTGTGATATAATGTATATACAACAAAGTATACCACAAATCACAATCCACTTGTTGTATATAGACACCATACAACAGGTGAATTGTGATATATTGTATATACAACAGAGTATACCACAAATCACAATCCACTTGTTGTATATAGACACCATACAACAGGTGAATTGTGATATATTGTATATACAACAGAGTATACCACAAATCACAATCCACTTGTTGTATATAGAAACCTTACAACAGGTGGAATGTGATATAATGTATATACAACAGAGTATACCACAAATCACAATCCACTTGTTGTATATAGAAACCTTACAACAGGTGGAATGTGATATAATGTATATACAACAGAGTATACCACAAATCACAATCCACTGGTTGTATATAGACACCATACAACAGGTGGAATGTGATATAATGTATATACAACAGAGTATACCACAAATCACAATCCACTTGTTGTATATAGAAACCTTACAACAGGTGGAATGTGATATAATGTATATACAACAGAGTATACCACAAATCACAATCCACTTGTTGAATATAGACACCATACAACAGGTGGAATGTGATATAATGTATATACAACAGAGTATACCACAAATCACAATCCACTTGTTGTATATAGAAACCTTACAACAGGTGGAATGTGATATAATGTATATACAACAGAGTATACCACAAATCACAATCCACTTGTTGTATATAGACACCATACAACAGGTGGAATGTGATATAATGTATATACAACAGAGTATACCACAAATCACAATCCACTTGTTGTATATAGACACCATACAACAGGTGGAATGTGATATATTGTATATACAACAGAGTATACCACAAATCACAATCCACTGGTTGTATATAGACACCATACAACAGGTGAATTGTGATATAATGTATATACAACAGAGTATACCACAAATCACAATCCACTTGTTGTATATAGACACCATACAACAGGTGAATTGTGATATATTGTATATACAACAGAGTATACCACAAATCACAATCCACTTGTTGTATATAGACACCTTACAACAGGTGAATTGTGATATAATGTATATACAACAGAATACACCACAAATCACAATCCACTTGTTGTATATAGAAACCTTACAACAGGTGGAATGTGATATAATGTATATACAACAGAGTATACCACAAATCACAATCCACTTGTTGTATATAGAAACCTTACAACAGGTGGAATGTGATATAATGTTCTAACAACAGAATACACCACAAATCACAATCCACTGGTTGTATATAGACATCATACAACAGGTGGAATGTGATATATTGTATATACAACAGAGTATACCACAAATCACAATCCACTTGTTGTATATAGAAACCTTACAACAGGTGGAATGTGATATAATGTATATACAACAGAGTATACCACAAATCGCAATCCACTTGTTGTATATAGACACCATACAACAGGTGAATTGTGATATAATGTATATACAACAAAGTATACCACAAATCACAATCCACTTGTTGTATATAGACACCATACAACAGGCGAATTGTGATATAATGTATATACAACAGAGTATACCACAAATCACAATCCACTTGTTGTATATAGACACCTTACAACAGGTGAATTGTGATATAATGTATATACAACAGAGTATACTACAAATCACAATCCACTTGTTGTATATAGAAACCTTACAACAGGTGGAATGTGATATAATGTATATACAACAGAGTATACCACAAATCACAATCCACTTGTTGTATATAGACACCTTACAACAGGTGGAATGTGATATAATGTATATACAACAGAGTATACTACAAATCACAATCCACTTGTTGTATATAGAAACCTTACAACAGGTGGAATGTGATATAATGTATATACAACAGAGTATACCACAAATCACAATCCACTTGTTGTATATAGAAACCTTACAACAGGTGGAATGTGATATAATGTACTAACAACAGAATACACCACAAATCACAATCCACTGGTTGTATATAGACACCATACAACAGGTGAATTGTGATATATTGTATATACAACAGAGTATACCACAAATCACAATCCACTTGTTGTATATAGAAACCTTACAACAGGTGGAATGTGATATAATGTATATACAACAGAGTATACCACAAATCGCAATCCACTTGTTGTATATAGAAACCTTACAACAGGTGAATTGTGATATAATGTATATACAACAGAGTATACCACAAATCACAATCCACTTGTTGTATATAGAAACCTTACAACAGGTGGAATGTGATATAATGTATATACAACAGAGTATACCACAAATCACAATCCACTTGTTGTATATAGACACCTTACAACAGGTGGATTGTGATATAATGTATATACAACAGAGTATACCACAAATCACAATCCACTTGTTGTATATAGACACCTTACAACAGGTGGATTGTGATATAATGTATATACAACAGAGTATACCACAAATCACAATCCACTTGTTGTATATAGAAACCATACAACAGGTGGATTGTGATATAATGTATATACAACAAAGTATACCACAAATCACAATCCACTTGTTGTATATAGACACCATACAACAGGTGAATTGTGATATATTGTATATACAACAGAGTATACCACAAATCACAATCCACTTGTTGTATATAGACACCATACAACAGGTGAATTGTGATATATTGTATATACAACAGAGTATACCACAAATCACAATCCACTTGTTGTATATAGAAACCTTACAACAGGTGGAATGTGATATAATGTATATACAACAGAGTATACCACAAATCACAATCCACTTGTTGTATATAGAAACCTTACAACAGGTGGAATGTGATATAATGTATATACAACAGAGTATACCACAAATCACAATCCACTTGTTGTATATAGACACCATACAACAGGTGAATTGTGATATATTGTATATACAACAGAGTATACCACAAATCACAATCCACTTGTTGTATATAGAAACCTTACAACAGGTGGAATGTGATATAATGTATATACAACAGAGTATACCACAAATCACAATCCACTTGTTGTATATAGAAACCTTACAACAGGTGGAATGTGATATAATGTATATACAACAGAGTATACCACAAATCACAATCCACTTGTTGTATATAGACACCATACAACAGGTGGAATGTGATATAATGTATATACAACAGAGTATACCACAAATCACAATCCACTTGTTGTATATAGACACCATACAACAGGTGGAATGTGATATAATGTATATACAACAGAGTATACCACAAATCACAATCCACTTGTTGTATATAGAAACCTTACAACAGGTGGAATGTGATATAATGTATATACAATAGAGTATACCACAAATCACAATCCACTTGTTGTATATAGACACCATACAACAGGTGGAATGTGATATATTGTATATACAACAGAGTATACCACAAATCACAATCCACTGGTTGTATATAGACACCATACAACAGGTGAATTGTGATATAATGTATATACAACAGAGTATACCACAAATCACAATCCACTTGTTGTATATAGACACCATACAACAGGTGAATTGTGATATATTGTATATACAACAGAGTATACCACAAATCACAATCCACTTGTTGTATATAGACACCTTACAACAGGTGAATTGTGATATAATGTATATACAACAGAATACACCACAAATCACAATCCACTTGTTGTATATAGAAACCTTACAACAGGTGGAATGTGATATAATGTATATACAACAGAGTATACCACAAATCACAATCCACTTGTTGTATATAGAAACCTTACAACAGGTGGAATGTGATATAATGTTCTAACAACAGAATACACCACAAATCACAATCCACTGGTTGTATATAGACATCATACAACAGGTGGAATGTGATATATTGTATATACAACAGAGTATACCACAAATCACAATCCACTTGTTGTATATAGAAACCTTACAACAGGTGGAATGTGATATAATGTATATACAACAGAGTATACCACAAATCACAATCCACTTGTTGTATATAGACACCATACAACAGGTGAATTGTGATATAATGTATATACAACAAAGTATACCACAAATAACAATCCACTTGTTGTATATAGACACCATACAACAGGTGAATTGTGATATAATGTATATACAACAGAGTATACCACAAATCACAATCCACTTGTTGTATATAGACACCTTACAACAGGTGAATTGTGATATAATGTATATACAACAGAGTATACTACAAATCACAATCCACTTGTTGTATATAGAAACCTTACAACAGGTGGAATGTGATATAATGTATATACAACAGAGTATACCACAACTCACAATCCACTTGTTGTATATAAACACCTTACAACAGGTGGAATGTGATATAATGTATATACAACAGAGTATACCACAAATCACAATCCACTTGTTGTATATAGAAACCTTACAACAGGTGGAATGTGATATAATGTATATACAACAGAATACACCACAAATCACAAACGGTACAACGTGGAGGTTTTGGTTTTAAATATTTCATAATGTTTTATGTTTTAAATATTTTCATAATCAAAGAAATAACTTTACATTACCTTGTATTCTGGGAAAAAAACTATTTCCCTCATGTACACTGCTGCTGTGCATCCTAATTTTTTGGAACCTGTATATTCCTCTTCTTTTGATTTTCTTGTGAATACGAATGTTCACAATCCTTTTTTGGCTAGAAGTAATGATATAAGCATAAATTAAATGAATAAAAATAATCATTGCTGATGTCATGAATTTTCATTTGATATGCACATGCTGATTATGTAGACTTGACTGATACTGAAAATTTTAAGTGATTTTTATGCATCATTAAGGGGTCAAAACATGATGTCACAGTAACATGAAACATCATTGTTGTTTTTCTTTATAGGATCTCATGAGTCTTTCTCATTCAGACGTTAATACCTTTGTTTTCAAGGTTACAGCTTCAAAATTAGGAAATATCTATTGTATTTAAAGATTAGTCAATGTAAATCATAGAATTTATGGTTGCAAATTGAGTTTATTGTGAAATATTTTTTTTTCTTTTTCTTTTTTTTCCAATATATTTAGTAGTCCTTCCACAAGGGCTTGAATACTCAGTGATTATTGGACAATTCAGAAAAATGGGAGCAATAAAAAACAATTTTCTTCAGAATGCTTGTGAACAAAAGTAGCCCAATTTTGACCTTTTTCATATCAATACAAGATTTTGGAAATATGGAAGAAGAATTAGGGGTTGCAGACCTTGTTTTTCAATTATCTGAGAAAATGTTATTTACTTCCCCATAATAAAAAAGAATTTTAAAAAGTTCCAAATTACAAATTATCTCCCCTTAATATTCTCAAAACATTTGTAAAATAATGCAGATTGCTTATGAGAGATTAGATTTATTACAGAATGACAAATCCAAAATTGTAATTATCACAAAATATTTGCTTTTAATAGATCAACAATCTTTATTACTTTAGGGAACGATGCAAATTTGTAAAATTTAAAATTAGGTGTTTCACAAACAGCCATTTGTAAGTTATCATTAATTGAATTTCCAATCATTAATACTGATACATCTGCACTTAAATCCTTACATTCCCATCTGTATCCTTAGCTCTATAATTTGGTCCCTGATGGCACTCCATCGACCTATGGCCAACAATAAAGAACGGAGTGTCCTGTTCAGCAATCTTTGACCCATGTGTAACAGTCCCATCATCCTCCCATCTAACAAAATGTTGGTCAGAACATGATTCTGAAATCAAAAATTTAATTAATATTATGCCATATGAATTCTTAAACGAGATTTAATCCTGAACATAAAGTTGGTTATCTAAAAAGTATGCCAAACTTGTTCCTTGCAACAGTAACAATGTACTACAACTCTTTATGCCTTTACTTGTGAATTAGCTTGAAGGAATCCATCAATTAAGAAGACAAATGATCAAATGAGATGCCCATCAAACCTCATTTACAGCACACATAAATGTCTTTTTATCATTATCAACCTCTATCAATAAGTGTGCAGATACATTGTATATGCAATCTTGCAAAATTTGTCATATGCTTGAGGGGATTTTAGTATTAGTGTTCCATTCCAAAGTGGGTTTTGAATTCACCATACATGTAGTTACATAGTTTACCATCTTCATTTTTACTCACTTGTTGTTGCCATTATTCTCATAAAAATTATATGTTGTAAATTCATATATTTTCATTATCAAAGGAAAAAAATGTTATTCAAAGGATAGTGAAATTCGTGTTTTTATACATTTTTCAATAACAACACCAATATGAAATATGCTTTGTTGAATTTTTAACAAACCACAAAAATTGAAAAATAGCGACTCCAAAGGATTAGTTTTTCGAACACGGTCTTCAATTTACACTCAAACAAAATAGACAAGCAACAATAAAATGTAAATACATCAAACATGTATTCTCAATTTACAGTAAATGACAATGTTAACATTGAAACACATGATATACAAATTAATTAGTTCTGACTAACCTTTCAATGAAAATAATCAAAAATATTTTGTACACCTTGGTATAGCATAGGATGTTGAGATGGCAAAGGAATACTCCGTCACCACTGCTTGGGCAGCTTCAAGATCTCTTACCCAGCCATAATATGGGCTTGATGAAGCCGTAACAAAGTCTGCCCATGGATAGTCCTCATGATCATCCTCTGAATCCATGTTCATTTTGAGTGCCTATGAAATAAATATTTAGTTGTCAATGCCATTTTTAAAGTCAAAAGTCATTAATTTTGTCATGTCAACAATTTCCTGAGATTTGCATAACAGCAGAGTTTTACATTCTTCAACAGTGGGTAATTATTGTACAATTCAGATTCAAATTTTGTAAATCACCAGGCACTTTATACAAAATGTATGCGTGTTAAAAAATACAATTTATATAATATCACTTCATTATATGTTATTCAGGTTTCAGAGAGCCAGGGAATATTTATAGATTATAACATGCTCTTTTCCATATCGACCCTGGTATCATCCATAGATCTACAGCTGAAGACAATCATAATATGCTGCGACTACGTGGCTGCGACTTACACGTGATAAATTAAAAATCAAAACAGATAGTCAAATAACGAATGTTGTAGATACAACTGTTAAATGTTTGCTGTAGATTAAGTTAATTATAGACACTACCACACCCTTCCCTTTTTGACTGCACTTAATTTAAACTTAGTGGCATCCCCGTACCAAATAGTTGTTGCATATTTCGTGTTTCCCACCATTTATACTTTAAAAATGAAAGTAATATTTGACATGCGCGGTTATACTAATCTTTTCACAAATACGGTTGCAATTCCGGATCACAATCGACTCGTGAAAAAGGTCTTCCCGTGTCAATCAGCGTCCCTTGTAAACAACGTCACAGGATGACGATAGATTACAAGTCAAAGTCGATAGATGGTTGTCTTAAGTATTTTTTCCAGAATTTTTTTTTTATGTCAACAATACAAGCTTTTTTTTTCATTGGCATTTATCTTTTTATTTCATATCTAACAATAATTGTCGATTATTAACAATAAACATTGTTTCTTTTATCTTTTTTTATTATCGGGAATCCAAGCCGCCATTTTGTTTACATTACGAAAAAAGTAGTCCGCTGAACATCGTCTATCGAAAAATAAACTGACAAAACCCCGCCTCCATAAGCGCTTATACCCAATCAGAGTATAGGATTTCAAATTATGTTAAATCATATAAGAATTATCTTAAAATAAATCTAAAAACGGCTAATGATAAAAAAAAATTAATAGCAATAATAAATTTATCTTTGTAATAAACAATCCAAAGGGAACACATTTATGATTATTTTCAAAAAATTTCAGCAAAAAATATTCTTCATCTGTACGATATATCCAGTTTACGGAAAGTAAAAACTTAATTGACCTTCCCTACCTAGATGATCACAGTTCTTATTTTTGAAGCATATTTTCCTTTTCTCATTTTTGTTTAAATTTTTAGTTTAAGCCACACAAAATAAAATTCTTTTTAGATTCTCATCCCATCCCTTCCCACTTTTTACCATCAAATTCACGATTTTCTATATTCAATCAATTCATTTTTAAAATTTAACAAATTCTTCATTAGGGTATCATTATACCAACTACAGGTTTTTTTTTATTATGTGATGTTCTATCACGATAGTTTCCAGATGCATCTAGTTCTACAATATTTAACTCAGTAGTCCGCATGGGGCCTTCGTGGTCGTGATCGTTTGGTAGTTGGATTTACAACTACCTATAGATGCAATCAGTACCTATCACGACTAACGTTATGAGTTCGAATCTCGCCCAGGCGATACAACATTATGTGATAAAGTTTGCCAGTGACTTGTGGCAGGTCCGTGGTTTTCTCTGTGCACTCCGTTTTCCTCCACCAATAAAACTGACCCCCACTGAAATTTGTTGAAAGTGGTGTTAAACACCAAACCCAGTAATCCGTACGTTTCCAATCGTGTACGTTTACATTTTTTTTTATGTTTATTTGTTTTTATTGTATACAAATTCCCGATTTTTTCGTAGCATTACTGAAATCGTAATTCATATCGTTTGACTGTTCATTTCAATAACAGGCAGCTAACTAAAGTTATAAATAACGTTTTTACTTGCATTAGAATGGAATAAACCTACAAAAATTATGTGCTTTGCCTTTAGTCCTTTACTATTAAAAAGTTCATTATGCCAAATAATTGTAATCTTCAATATATTTTTACATATATATTACAATGAAATAAATTTGATAATTGGGATAGTATACTATAGTGGTGCGTGTATAGATCAACAGATAAGGAAAGTTTGTAGATGCCAAAAGGGTTATCGGAAGTCCTATATCGAAGAAGGGCAGGCAATGCAATGACCAAACGAAAAAAGACAAAATGATAAACAGTGGTCTACAAAAAACTATACAGAAAACTGAAGATTGAGCAGCACGAATCCCACTTAAAACCCGACGGAACTCTGTCGGTGACAACTTGAGTCTTTAGTTTTGCATTGTATGGCAGTTCCAGGTTTTGTACGATGATCAGCCAGTCTGATTGTACAAAATATTTGAATGCTACCAAAATAGTTAAAAATAGTAAGAAACAACGAATTTTCTTTATTTAACTATTTATTATGTCATTCATAATATATCTGCTCAAAATCTTCCTAAAATAAATGCTATGATTAGCCCGCTTGTTGTCGAATCTTTAACAGTTAATAACACTACACGAAGAAGGAATAATTTATCTGTATACTTTTGTACCAAGTAATTTTAAAGAGTGTAATTTAGATTTGAAGATAGCCAAGGGTTACGATCCGTAGAGCGGATCTTAACCCTTGGCTAGCGAAGATGAAATAAAATGTATAGATAGACCTAGATTAAGAATTGAATGCATTCTTTTGAAGTTTCATTGGGGTATGACCGAAGTACATTTTCAACGAAGCGCGGTATTCTTATAATTATATTTAAATCACACCAAAATTTAATATAGTTGAATTTTTCAATGTGAAATTTATTTGTGTTAGATTATTTGCTGTTGGAAATTACTACGCCATTGCAGATTGTTTACATCTGACGTCGTCATGGAGGCACGTGCAAGTTCGGATTTGAGTTTCAATGGGATGTGAAACATTTCAATGAAAAACAGAAGTAATGTAATTATGTATTCATTCAAAATTTTTGTATGTGGAGACGGGGATTTTATTATTCTATTTTGTTCACTTGGAGGTAGTATTTCCCGAAATTTAGGTACTTTAAAATGTTGGAATGAAGTTCATCAGTATTGCAGTGTGAGTAACACAACATCATGTACAATGTACACCTTTTATGAATATGTATAGCACGGCTGCCTATCTCCAAAATCACAACATTCGGTTGTGAAAAAGAAAACGTGAGAGATATATCCGGTTGTGATTAAAAGGAAAGACACACGCCGCTTCAGAAGGTAGGTACTCCTAGATATTGATAGTTTTCTTATCATAATAACCTTTTTTCTCAAAAATGGAGAATGTCATCAGCTGTGGTACCTATTAAAGTTTGTGAAACAGCCAATTTCATATCTATATTTCGTATAACTTGAGCAGCATTTCATTTTCAGTGCGGAAAAATGTGGTCTTTTTTTAGTTTTGTTCACAACACTGAGGTCGTTCAAAAACATTATGACAATAAGATATGCATTTTTAATGATATTTGCAACAGACATACCTCATTTTAAGTGTACATTTCACAAACAATTCATTCATCTACATACAATTGATTATTTTTTGGCAACACTGGAAAATTGGCATCGTAAAATCCAATTCAATTCACCATTTCCTTGAAAATGCTAGTACCAAGTCAGAGACATTACAGTTTTCCCCGTTTTCTGGTTGTGAATTATGGATTTATCACTTTCTTTACGGTGGTTCCTTTCTTTCCCTTCAGACTAACACCTCTATGTTCGGTAATGTTATTACCCGCATTTAATATCTAGGGGATTGGAATACATGTTTTTATTTATGAATAATTCTATATGATGAATTAACTGCAATCTGATTGGTTGATCTGCCTTGAGCAACTCAGGTTATACAGTATAATCTATTTTGATATTGTGACGTCGCCAACGACAAATTCAAATAGTCCCACGAAATAATCTTTATTTGAATCAAGGAATGATTAAATTTTGTTTGAGAAATTAAATTATAAGGAATATTTTCAATTTTTGAACAGGTTATATTTCAATAACCTGGTTTGGAACAGCTTACACTATTCATAAACCGCTAGCGTAAACTACCCAAAACCAGGTTATATCGTATAGCCTGTTAAAAAAATAAAAATATTCCTTAAATAGCTTAATCAAAACAATGAAATTTCGAGAGAGAAAAACCATGTTCTAACAAAAAACAAAGAAAATTCTGCTGCTCCCAGTGCGAGGCGGAATTTACCACCAAAAGAGCACTAACGGTTCATTCTCGCGGACAACACTCCAACAACACCCATGCTTGTGAGGATTGTGGACAAGAATTTAACTATGAATCATCATATAAAAGACACAGAAAAAACAAACACGCAGAGTGATGAACTTTAATATTAATTTAGCCTCTTTTCCTTTTTCCATGTTTTTTTCTTTATTTTTACATGAACACTGTTAATTGCGAACTATTTTTGTTGTTTCTTTTATATTTTTTACTAGATAGGTAATTGTTTTTGTTATTTTTTTCTACCAATCATGTTTTACTTTTATGTTTTTAATATTTGTTATACTTTGAAAGAAGAGCATTTGAAAAAAAAGGAATGAATAACATTGAGGGTGATTTTTTTTGTTCAAATGGGCATTAAACAGATTCTCTGGATCGCAACCAAACTTGTTTTTTATTTTGAAATAAAACTCAGACTAAAATACTCCAGCATTATATAATCCTTCAAATTTTGATGTGATTGTCCAATATTTCAGACTAACAAACATTATATAGACTATATACGAGACAGCTAGGCGCTATCAGGTAACCCAGGCAACACCGAAATATTTGAATACCACACTTAAATTCAATAATACGATCTTTCTCCTGTATCATTGGTTGGAAAGTATGTCAATTTGGGTGCGTAAATTTACAAAACGGATCAAAACCGTAGTACTTGTGGTGTACTCGAGCCAGTTACTAGTGATTCTAATGTGCTAAAGCGTGTAAAGAACATGTGTTCCATGGTAAACTAGGAAACAGATAAATATATTATGTGTGTCATCATTATATTTTAAATATGAACATAATGACAAAAGACAAAGAAAAGTATATGTGTACACAGTCTTCAAATTATTCGCCTAGTTCTATCCCAAGTCTTTTGGATGGTAAAAGCATTGCCTCGTTTATTTTATATCCATATCGGAGTCTAATAGGTTGCTCTACCATCGCCGGCTGATTCGATGATTTAGGGAAATACTGCTTTTCTTCCTTAGCTGTTCTTACCCTCTCCATTGTATCAAAGAAATGGTCTCTGTAAATCATAATCAACACATACCTCAGAATTAAGACTGTGTATGATTTAGAACAAAAATGATTTGGAATACTTGTTTTCATTTATTAAAGCATTATGATTCTGTAAAATGGAGTGCTACTGGAGACATTTACCAACATGAAAACTAGTTAGCTAAAATTCCCCTAATTCACCTCTGATCCCTGTAATCACAACCCGGTCCCCTCAAGCGTCAATTTTTCAAAAACATTTCACTCCTGAGATAATAATCAAACGTATGTAGATGAATGAATTGTTTGTGAAATGTACACTTAAAATGAGGTATGTCTGTTGCAAATATCATTAAAAAATGCATATCTTATCGTCATAATGTTTTTGAACGACCCCAGTGTTGTGAACAAAACTAAAAAAAGACCCCCTTTTTTCGTACTGAAAATTAAATGCTGCTCAAGTTATACGGAATATAGAAATGAAATTGGCTGTTCCATAAACTTTAATATATATCACAGCTGATGACAGTCTCCTTTATTGAGAAAAAAGGTTATTATGATAAGAAAACTATCAATTTCTAGGAGTGCCTACCTTCTGAAGCGGCGAGTTTCTTTCTTTTTAATCACAACCGGATATACCTCTCACGTTTTCTTTTTCACAACCGAATGTTGTGATTTTGGAGATAGGCAGCCGTGTATAGACTACAGCAAGGTACATGCTGATATGGCTTGTAAACGTCTGTTGTATTTCTTAATATAGTCATAATAAAACTCTTTTCTTGCGACTTACAGATAATACTTTTATTTTACATATACTCGTCAACTAAATCTATACTTCTAACAGGTAATATCACCCGCGCTGTACTAGTTAAGCTTCAATGTTTGCACCATCCAAGTTTTATAATTCAGTGCCGTCATTAGGTTAACGTTAAGATACAAGCGTCTTTGTGATTCAAACGCACATGTAACCACTTATGGAACAGTAGCGTCACCAAACGGGAGAAGCGGTGAATGATCCCTATTGATTCGTTTTAAGCCATTTGAGACATTTTCAAAATAGTCGGATATCACAAGAATACTAACTCAACAAATAAGTAATATCAAATACTAAAATACGACACCATTGTTTCTTGTTGGAGATTAACTCACACCAAAATTTAATATACTATAGTTGAATTTTTCGTTGTGAATTTTATTTGTGTTAGATTATTTGCTCTTGGAAATTACTACGCCATTGATTGTTTACATCTGACGTCGTCATGGAGGCACGTGCAAGTTCGGTCCTTGCACTCTCTCCAATCTCTGTCAACACCTATAAAAGTATATGCTAAGAATCTTGGCAAAATCCGTTTATTAAAGGGTAACTTGATATAAACCGGTTATAATGACCAATTTATTGTAAAATATGTAAAGAAATCCATATAACTTAATATTTGAGAAGCTTCTTTGTTTATTTTCAAACGAAGATAAGGGATTATTTATACGGTGATCAGTCATACAGTGCTGCACTCGTCGCAATTTCGGCTGATTCCGTACCTTCATCAAACCTCGTCCGTATTACGATAGCCCCCATTGGAACTACTTTCGGAAATCTTCAATGAAGGAGGTATTAAAATAATTTCACTTTCGAATATTCGTCCAATAATAATATATTTTCATTCGTCGCAATGTCGGCTGATTCCGTGCCTTCATCAAGGACCAATATTTTTCAAGGCAAACTCTATACACTCATCTATTGTCGCCATTTAGAACTTATTCGCGATGCGCAATGTTTGATTGAAGTGATACGGTCTTCCGGCGAAGAAATGTGACGCGTAGACGCATATCAAATACCGTATTACAGCCGAGGGATTGAGAAAGCGAAGCGGACTCACCCGAGGTTTGCCGATTGACAGCGCTGTTCTGGTTCCTTGTTGTAATAGCTTCTATAGTTGCTGAACATTACACTGGTAATATTTTATAAAAAGGAAACCAGTTTAATACAAAGGTAGACTACTTTTTAGGCGTTGACAGAGATTGGATAGAGTGTAAGGACCGACAACTCTGGGTAGAGATTGATGTAAAACATCTCTTTTATAATCATGTGACCACTTCATAACCAATCATATTGTAACATTTCAATGAAAAACGGAAGTAATGTAATTATACTTTTCTATTTACAGGTTTCAAGCTCTCGGTACTCTGCAACAAAATGTCTTCCTCGCTTGCCAGCTCTATATTTTGTACATGTTATATTAACCGGAAGTGCCGAATTGTCTTACTTGCTATTATGCTGGTACCGTTATTTATTGGTTTTACTGTTCAATTAAATTGGCCCGTTTTTCACGTTTTTATAAATAAAGACGTAATGAGTCCGTGTGTTCTGCCTCAATTTGACTTTTATGATTCGTCCATAGCTAATTTTTTCTGGACTCCGGATCCTGTAAAGTGTGAACCGTGGGATTCGCTCATGTTCATTGATTCCGAAGGAATATTACGATACAACACTAGTGCAATAAATAACTTGAGTTACAACAATATACAGTGTGTTTATAAAAAGGTTGTTCGTGTTGGAGATCATAACGTAACATTCACTGACGAAACACCATTTAAAGAACCTGTGTATATAGCCAATGATATCGTTTACGTACAGTGTAAACACAAGGAAAATTTAGTGTATGATAATCTTCACTTTCATGCAGATTTTAAAACTGTCTTAGAAAATAAAAAGGTGGAAATTGAAAGTAAAGACGATTTGAGTATTTATATGTTTGGTTTTGACTCACTGTCAAGGTTGATAGCTGAGCGTAAGATGCCTCTAACAATGAATTACCTCAGGAAAGAACTTGGTGCCTATGTTTTAAACGGTTACACGAAAGTTGGCGATAATTCTCATCCAAATTTAGTAGCCCTTTTTGCTGGGAAACGAATCGAGGAATTGGCTGGTGTAACTGTGGATACAATGCCATTTATATGGAAGAATTTTTCTGCAACAAAGGGTTACGTAGATATGTTTAGTGAAGACTGGCCTAGTATTGCTACGTTTAGTGGCTTTCAGAAACTACCCACTCAACATTATTTCCGTCCGTTCTTTCTAGCCGCTGAAAAAATCCGGACTCAATCCATACGAAATGTTAGGAGATTATTATTATTTTTAGAACATCATAACTTCAGATTGAAAGATGTATCGTACTTATGTTTTGGAAACACACCTAAGCACCAGCTCGTCATCGACTATTATAAATCATTTATAAATTCGTATGGTAATAAGAAAAAGTTTGGTGTTTCCTACCTCAATGAGATTGGTCATGATTTTCTTAATTTTTATCAACATGGGGATCGAGATACAATGGAATTTTTCAAATGGATGAAAGAATCGAATAAATTAGAGAATGCAGCTTTGATATTGTATGCCGATCATGGTCCTAGATTCAGCGAAATACAAAACACCGGAATAGGTCGAGTGACCAGCATGATGCCAGTCATGTCTGTTTATATACCAAAACAAATCCGGGAACGTTTTCCTCATTTGCATGATAATTTTATGAAAAACACTGAAAGATTAACAACAGCATTTGACGTACATGAAACAATGATGGATATTTTTAGAAAAAACTTCGATCCGCAAAAACCAGTAGACATATTTAAAAAAGTGCCAAGAGGTATTAGTTTGTTTAGAGAAATCCCAAAGAGTCGAAGCTGCCATCTAGCAGACATTCCAGAACATTATTGTCCGTGTTATTCATCCAATGACATTCCAATAAATGACCCGTTAGTTCAAACAGTGTCTAGATATGTTGTCGAGAGAATTAACCATATATTGAAGGATGACTTCCATCGATGTGCTAAACTTTCATTTAGTTCTACAAAACGCGTCTCATTGGTCAAATCAAATTTTGTGCGCGATAAGGCCGTGGAAGAGTTTTCGTTAAGAACGTTCATATATACGGCCGGTGTTGACAAACGATTTTTAGTTGCCATAGAAACGCTTCCTAGTAAAGGTATTTTTGAGGCCACTGTTCAGTATGAAGGCGAATCCAATATGAAGGTTCTTGGGGAAATCAGTAGAATTAACAGATACAACAACCAGTCTGCTTGTATACCAGACATAAAGGATACATTAAAATTATATTGTTTGTGTATATGAACATGTAAATTTTACAGAATTTTGAACACATTTTACTGGCAGCTAAAAATAATTTAAAATTGTATTGTTTGTTTATGAACACATAAATGTTAAAGAAATTTTAACAGCATTACATAAGGTATATTACATATTACATAAAATGCTTAAATATTATAAAATTTGGAGAAATATCGTAAACCACTGGAAGCAGAAGGAGAATGTGTTTCTCCAATGACCAAAACGTCAAAAATATGTTTTAAGTTATTAATTTCCGTCATAGCGACAGTCGAAAGGAAATTGGTTGAAATTCTCATTTAAAAATTTAACTACAATGGTGATTAAAAATATGACAAAAAATTAACAAACTGGTTAATTGCTGTAAGAGAAAAATATAGGTTTAAACAGAGCTCCAGATAAGCTGCGTATTTGCGTTTTTTACGCTATGAAAACGAGTAAAAACGCATGTATTATCAGATCAGAGTGTACATTTACGCATACATATTGCTGTGTAAGCAAACTTTCCAAATTCGGAGCGTACTTGTACGCTGTTGACGATAATACATCGTGTACATAAACAATACATTTTTGACTTTGAGAAATTCCCCGTAATTACTTCTCTTTATACTTTTCGAAGGAGAAAGTGTATACATCCGACGGGTACCGAATGTTTGCCTTTCTAAGCATCGATGTCAAAAGAGATCTGATTGGATGTTTAGGATAAATCCTCCAATCGCGGTCAATATTACAAATAAATGCGGTTTAGTTAAGAACTAAAACGAAAGTGAATTTGGGAACACGTTGTTCGTTGAAAATGAGCAAGAACATAACACTAGGAAATAGAAAATGCAAATATGCCCGGTAAAATGCAAATAATTAAAGATTACCAGTTATATTAGCGTTTACCAGTTAAATTAGCGAATTGTCTTGTTATATTTGCGTTTTACCTTTTAAATTTGCATTGTCGTGGCATTTTAGCGTTTTTCCTTTTAAATTTGCATTGTCATGGCATTTTAGCGTTTTTCCTTTTAAATTTGCATTGTCGTGGCATTTTAGCGTTTTTCCTTTTAAATTTGCATTGTCGTGGGATTTTAGCGTTTTTCCTTTTATATTTGCGTTTTTCCTTTTAAATTTGCATTGTCGTGGGATTTTAGCGTTTTTCCTTTTAAATTTGCATTTTACCAGTTAAATCGCACGGTCTCTAAATCACCCGCTGAGTAGAGAGATTACGTAATACTGTAGTCGTCACTAGCTCATTGAATATGACGATCTATAGTATTATATTATCGTGTATCTATACGTATTTATTTATTTATTATTATTATTTATGTCATACTAGTCTGGCCCTTAATAAATTTAGTGTATTCAATACACAATAATCCATCAATTGTTGCGTATTTGATTTTCATGTCGTATTTTAACTTAATTCGATGTTTATTAAGAAATGTGACTTTAAATGTATTAAAATATTAGCAAAGTGTGATACATGTACAGAATACGTATACTGTTGTCACTTCACTATTACTTGTTTTTGATTATCATGCGAGAAACACATTAACCTTGTATTACCTATGCTGAGACTATTTACTAAAAAATGAATTAAGTATATATTAAACTATCGGTCTCTATTAAGCTATTTATGTCTTGTTTTATAGCACAGGATTGCGTATGTACAGCCTCAAAGTTAGTGTGCTTTAAAAGTTCTGATTATTGTAATGAGGCACCTTAATGAACAATAAATATTTTTGTTTATGATATAAAACAAATAATCATATCCCTATGTAAACGCCGTAAAGCGAGAGACCATATTTTAATTTGAAATATTTTATTCTTCAATAAATTAAGGCAAATAATTCCTGAAATAAGAAGTGAAAGGCGGGTTTACTTATTTTTATTTTCATTCTGAAAACGACAGGTACATTTACACCGGTTCACTCAGCAGGGTACCTAATATTGCCAGGCAGAATATACAAGTGTCATCTTACATCCGGTCGATGGGACTCTGACCGAATACATGAATACATGTGTCACAATCTTTGGCAATAATCAGAAACGCAATACACATTTTGTGACCATTTAACGGTACCCGTGACTAGAATAGGAGATGCAATACACATTTTAAAGGTTCTAATAGGTGATCAAGTATACATGAGGAATGGGTGGATATTAATGCACACTGGCGGATCAAGGGGGTGTTCGACAATTTAGTAAAATTCGTGTATAAATTGGGTAAAAATTGGCAAACAAAACTGTTGGATCTGCGCCTGATGCAGTAATGATTCTGGGGCTATTTTCACAAAAAAATCTTAAGATTAACATTGATCGTAATTTATATTGGATTGTTCATTTTTATCTTGATTTTTTTTGTGCATATCAGAATGATATAGCAACAACCAAAATTATGAAGTAAAGCAGGGTGAACAGAGCAGGGTAGAACATTCTTCTTGCAAACCCCAAAAAGCAAAATAGACAAAAAACATTCATATGCAATTTTTCCTTATAAAAACAACAATCTTATTTTTTATGACTATTCTGAGATTAATCGGAAGGATCCGCCAGTTCGAAAGACGTGATTAAAATAAACAAAAAATGTTTTCTTTACGCAGACATATTATATGTTACGCTTTGTTCAAATCAGAAATAACCGTTATGAAAACAGATTAATCTTTTTACTGTTGGCAAGTAAGAATATTGTATTTCTATAAACAAATTATTATATTACCTAAGAGATGTACCCTGAAGTTTTGTATAATATACTTTAAAAGTATTTATAATACGCATTGTCTGTAATTGTCAAATGAAAACTATTACAAATTATATATTTACACAATCCTCTCAATTTTATGGCTTCATACCCTGTAAATTTCTGTGCTTTTAGCTAATGTGTAGCTTTATTGTAGTGCATGAACGATCGATTACAAAGTGCGATCTTATAAATAATAGCATTAAGATAATTTTGCTCCGTAGCATAGGCCTATTTTAATTTTTTTACGAATTCATGGCATTGTTCCGATGTCTGTTCTTTTTTTTTCACATAATTTCGTAGTTCTTCAATTTTCGAACAAAATCTTTTGTAAATGTGTCTCATTAAAGACGGATCGTTTTCTCCGATTCGTTTGTTTTGCCATAAGTATATAGAAACAAAACGTAAATCTGCAGAAAGTGATTGTGTAATAAATTCATAAAAGATGTTAAAGTTTGCTTTTAAAGACGCAAGTACCAAAAACAGTGAACCTACCTACTGAACCGTACTTTTTGTAATGCTAAAAATTTACTTCATTTATAAAGTAGCTGGAAAAAAATCCAGAAGGGCTATATAAAATTGAACTATGTCGTCTGCCTCTCAGGCACCGGCTCTTTCTGTCATGTAACTGTCATGGGGTCACTGATCGTACTTGTAAACAAAAGAGCTGACTGAAATGTGCCTGTTTCTTATATAAAATACATGTCACTTTGCAGTGCATTGTGGTTTCAGCACTAAGAAAAACATCAAAAGTAAACACAATTTTGAAAGTGGTCATTTTCAAACATTCTGTTATTTTATTTAGATGTAACATGATTTGGTATATGGCCAGAACCATGAAATTTTAAAACCAGCCATTTCCAAATTTTATATTCGTTTCCATCCCGTATATCGGCCCTGTTTTTACTTCATACGAAAACAAA
Organism: Bathymodiolus septemdierum; assembly: GCA_963383655.1. Classification (NCBI taxonomy): domain Eukaryota; kingdom Metazoa; phylum Mollusca; class Bivalvia; order Mytilida; family Modiolidae; genus Bathymodiolus; species Bathymodiolus septemdierum. The sequence goes on from OY726523.1 coordinate 35,168,089, forward strand.
TGACGCCATTTTACTGACAGCAAAAGTTGCCAGATAATCGAGAGTATATTAAAATACAAGAATGGCTTTAAAAACAATCTTATGTACAAAGAAATATTTAACTAGGCATTCTTTGAAAATTCCAATCGTCATATGAATGAAGGGTTAACACTGTTAATCGCTATATCTGAAAATCGATAATAGCGCGAAAACCGATAACACGATGCTAATAATCGAATATTCTTCTACATATTTTTGGACAAGAAGAGCTCAGATCACATACTCCATTCATTATTGTATTTTTATTCAATAAAATATTTTAAAAAGTTGTACTTCAATTTTCTATTTCATTTTTTTTGTTTTTTTGATAGCGTCACGTGTTTTGTTGGTTATGCATGTTGTTTGTTGACATCCTAGTTTTTGTAATATTTTGATCTCGGGGTGAAATTTAAATGTATAACAAGCTTGCTTGCTGTATTTATCCTTTCTTAAGAAAAGAATGTCATTATTCCTACAATGTAGCGTCAATTTATGTGTTTTCATCCGTATTTTTACATCCGACATTTTTTTTATTGACGTGTACACGGTTACATAATATAGTCTCTGATCCATTCATACACTTTGCTAATAAGTAATATTTTCTTTACAATAGTTTATTTTTGTTAATAAAATAGACGAATTATTGAATAACGATTTATATAAATGAAACGATTAAAATTGATTGCTAAAAAAAGTGTTATTATTAAATACCCGGATATATTTGGATAAGAGAATAGCATTCGGGTCATCGAGGGGTCATGTAGTCTCGTGGTTATAAATGCGAAAACTTTTCTCAAATTTTGAACAACTACCTGTCAACCTCTCGTGTAAACTCTTTGACACGCTGATCCGTCCCATTTTAAGTTATAATTGTGAAATATGGTATATGGACGAATACCTCCCCTTAAATACTTTTTGTGATACTTTAGCCCTACAGGAAAAATCATCATATGAAAAAATACATACAAAATATTGTAAAACAGTTTTAGGCCTTAAAAAAACTGCATGTAACATTTCGACATTATCAGAGTTGGGGCGACTCCCTATTGCTTCCTTTATTAAAACTCAAGTTATGATGTATTTTGTAAGAATAAATACTAATAATATAAACCCTTTAATTAAAGAATCCCTTAATGTTAATAAATCTTTACATGATGAAGGCTTCTTTCTACACATGGTATACTTTGGCATTAAATGTCTTTCAAGAATTTGATTTGGATGCTGAAGATTTTTCTAATATGGATAAGTGTTTCCATAAGATAAAAGTTCCATTTAAAAAAGAATTTAAAAAGGTTATCCATAATAATTACATTCAGAAAACTAAAGACAAACTTTCAAAATTAACAGATAATTCACAACTTTATTTGTATAATAAAATAAAACATGATATTGTTTTGGAAGAGTATTTGATAAAGGAAAAAAACTTTAAAAATAGACAACTCATAGCTAAATTTCGGACAAGTGACCATTGTTTGCAAATTGAAACTGGTCGATATATTAATATACCCCATCAACAAAGACTTTGCACTACTTGTAATATCTTAGAAGATGAATATCACTTTTTTTTAAATTGTCATTTAAACCAGCAACCTAGAAATTTGATAATAAATACTATTGAAAATAAATGTCCTTCTTTTACTAATATGTCACCCATGAATAGACTTGATTACATACTCAATCCAACTTCAGATCTTTTATGGTTGTTTGCACCTTCATAAAACAATTGCTAGACTTGAGATGATAGGGTTCACCTGGTCAAATATTTCTCCTACATTTACATATTTATTATGTTTGTTGTTTTTCTTTTATATGTTTGCATGCTTTTGTATTGTAATTGCTCGACCCATATGGGTGTAATATGCAATTTGAATAAAAAAAATAATAATGTTTTCTTTTGAAAAGTTTATTTTTGTCAATGAAATGTTGAATTACAAGAATAAAACAAGTATATGTGGAATTATTTTTTTTAAAGATTGAACATGTGGTATTTGCATCATCAAGTAGTTCAATAAAAATATTGATTCAAATCTAGTAAATTTATATTGATTTAAGAAGAAAAATTGAAATAAAGAAAAGTTATAAAATTAATGAGAAATGAAATAATATATTTTATTTAAGAGTAAAGTATGGTCATTTTTTTGTTGTTAAAATAATCCAATAGGAAAATAAACCATTAATTAAAATTTTAACAGAAATAATACACCTTAAAACAATAAAATATGTATACATTAAGGAAAGAAAATAGATCATATATATATATTCTTACAATGGAAATGAAGTTCTATTTTTAAGTTAATTTTTATAAGAAAATTATTTCTTTCATAACTTGACTTTTTAATTATAAAAATAAGTGAAAAATCAAGCTTGGAGAGCATATTTCAGGTTTGCTTATATAGTATCAGAGTTCGGGAAATGTGTCAGTCCTGTCAGACATGACCAGCAAAATTTGGGCAGATTTTGCTAAGGACTGACACAAGATTAGTATTTTGCAATAGAAAATTAATGAGGACTGACATTTTTTTCACTAGGACCACCAAACCCATATGCAATTTCGCGAACTCTATAATATTAATGTTTAATATAAATATTAATTACACTACAGCTAGGATGGATTACGCCATATCCGCGCGTCCATCACGGACACCGATTGTAATTCGCGGAAAGTCACGATGGACACAAAAGTCTGATCGCGGCAATTGGTTTGTAGTGTCATCGTATAAGCCGCGATGTCCATGATGGACAGCGAAAAAAAAAACAACATTACGTGTAGTTATATTCTTATATTCGTCTCGGTTTGTTACCTCAATGCATCTCTTTCCAGAACGTGCTGAATGGGGTATATTTTATTGTGAATTTTATATTTGTATTTATTTGTAATACATAACTTACGTGATTTTTTTTTAAAGCAGCATCTGCTTCATGACATAGTAGTGGGTTTTATTTTTAAAGTGATGGCACAGGAACTTCTGGTATTTGAATGATTTTGTACCTGCTGGTGCCTTCGCAATGAACTGTCGGTACACAAAGATGGCACCTGTCAATCAATATCCATAGATCAAAGACCGAAAATAACATCGCGATGGTATTTAGAGAGGAGACAACACATTGAGATGAAATAATAAGAAATTTTATTGAGAATAAATTTGTATCCAGAAAGTTTATTAATTAATAAATTAAAATGATTTTTAATACAATTTATTAAGAAATACCAAACACAATATCGTTATTTAGGTAAATACTTATTGGAACAGATTTAAAAAAAAACAAAAACAAAAACAAAACATACAGATCCCTCCAAGTGTATCAACGATCATACTCTCAGGTCGGACACAGAGTTTCGTCGGACTTGAAGAGAGTGTCACTCTTAAAATTGTCCGACAAAATCCTCCCAGGTCGGAGTGAGAGTGAGAGTCTCCACTCTCAGATAGTCAGTAAACTGTAAACAGGAAACGTCCCCAAATTCTGCTAACCAATAAATTCGTGCATAAAGAAACATGCGTATCTTAGTAAAACTGAAGTAAATGAGTGATATACAGTACGGAAAGTATAGATATGTTAACGGCCGTCACGGGCGATATATACAATAATATCCATGAATAAAATGTATTAACATGCAGTACCCATGTTTTAAGTGAACTAGAAGTGAATATTAATATGTCCCTATGTACTCGCGACAATCGATGCCAAGAAGTCCCTTTCACTTGCTGCAGACAGTTGCCGGTTTACGATATCGGGTGCGTACGTTTGCTCTTTACGTGTTCGCCAAATGTAGGGCGAACGAACCCGGGTAAATAATTATAATTTATACATTTATTTCTTTAAAGGCAAATTTGGATTAAAATTAATTAGTAAAATTTAAGTTTTATTTTGTTTATGGCGAATGGGTCATAAATCCGTAAATCCCGTTTTTTTCTTTCTTGAAAATTGGCAGTCTGCGGAGTCCTGATATAGGTGAAATAATATTTTATTGGTGTATTCTACGTTTTTTTTTTTCAGTTTACCTGTCAAAACATCACCCATCTCAGCATGTCGTCGCATCGTGCATTCATGATATACAAATACACCTATCACAGGCGTGAAAACAAAACGTTGCTCAAGACTCCTTTTACTAAGACTTATAAACATAGATAACTATTTTGCATTTTCGATTTTCAAGCCGTCTTCCAATTTATTTGTACTTAAAAAATAAATTTATAACTGACCCAAGCTAAATAAATGAAATGTGACTTAATGTGTTAATTATATAAATCCTTGCCTTCTATAAATTTTAATTTCTTATCTAATTCTTATTCTTATTATGTAACAATATGGTCAGGTTGTTATTTTCATTGAATGACATCTCAAAATAGATGGCTTCACAGTAGGAGCTCTTCCTGTATATTGGTTACATCCTGTATATTACAACTGACAGCCAATGCAGGACAAACAATTTTAATCAGCCATCATTATCATAAAATACTTTATTTTGATGATGACACCTAATTCCCATCACCTAATCCAAATTAGTATAGTAGAGGAGTACCGTATTTTTCGGACAATAAATTTTGTTTACAGTATACCTTTATTTTGCTGTAGGTTTATTTCTGAATAAGAACACTCGTATCATCGATGTTCTTGGTGTTTTTTTTTTAAATAAAGCAATAAAATTTATGTATACTAACAGGGTGTGCAATTCTGGGGAAAACATATTCAACATCCGAAAAAAATCAATATTCAATGATTGAAGTGTTAGCGAAAATCAGTTCAATATTGTATTTAATAATAAAATATATACTATAAAAATGTATCTTGTTGAAAAAAATCACAGGGTGGATCGATTTACAATATAAAATTATTATCACAAAATATCTAAATATAGCTATAGCTTTTCTATCAAACACGAGCATGCGCACGTGGTTGTAGTAAAAAATGGCGGTTGCAATACATCTCACAGTAAACGTGTAGAACAAGCTTTTTATACTAAATAATTTATATCGATTTCGTTACTTAATCGATATTTTATTGCAATAATTCATATGAGGCTATGGGTGTTTAAACGTCACTTCAACAATATTTCAGTTATATATTGACCTTTGAGCTACCTTTCCTGGCGCGAATATGGGGCAAGGTAGAAGTACACTAGGGTATTTACTTACAAAATAAAGACAAAAATATCTCATATTTATATAGGTAAGAAAATTTAACAGAATATTTGCATGAATGTTTGTCGGAAAAGGTTGATAGTTTCAGTAAATTTCAACACACAATTTATCAGTCATATTTACGTTACCCCCTTTTGCATACATCATCAAAATCATTGTAAGTGTAAAATGTAAATGTCTGTAATTCTGTGCTCTCACGGGCTTCTTGATTGATTTAATGAACTATGTTATGTTATGTTATGCTATACATGAACATGCGAAGATATATTTTAACACCTAATCATTTTTCAAATTTTTGTTTCAACTTTATTCGTAAAGTCTAATGCTAATTCGTCTAGTATGAGATATATACAAAAAAATATACATGTAAATATTTACGTTGCCGTAAATTTGATGATTGGTGGTGCCGATATTTCAGGTACAGGTTGAATGCGTGTCAATGATTTGTAATCACATGAAATTAATTTCAGTAATTTCAAATGCAAAAGTTAAATGGGATTGACTGAACAAAGTAAACTGTACGACTTTTACGTTTGCACCGGTGGGCATCATTTGTAATTTATTTTAAAAGTCGGTACATGAGTACAACAATAACATAAGCTCTAATGTGCTTTTAAGTCCGACATTAAAAAATATATACATAATATCTTTTTTTTCCCCTTGTTAATTGTATATGCCCTCCTGGGGCCCTGATTTTGTTAATAACCTTATATTTATTCTATTTCTATATCTGTACAATAAGCACCGCCTATTTGTCAGTCAATTATACATCAAAGAGACCGATAAGGAGCAATTAACACGTGATTGTAAAATAAATCGATTATGGATGTACAAAACAGAGAATACTTTTCTTGTTTTGGTAACGAGAAAGATAATTTCATTGCATACATACAAACAAGTTAAATTCTAAAAAAAAAAAAAATGAAGAAAACAAATAAAAGTAAATAATAATAATAAACAAAGATCGTTTCTGTATGACTGCAACAAAACTATTGTTATGTGGTTACTTTCCTCGCTTGCCGCGCTAATAACGTGTTGTCCGCGAATGTCCTGATGGACAATTTGACTGCGGCGTTCGGCCGCGAGACGATCGCGGACTTCCCGATGCTAATTAGTCAATTTCCGCGCCGCGATCGTCCGCGAAACCGCGCGGATTTGGCGTAATCCATGCTGGCTGTAGTGAGGACTGACATTTTTTTCACTAGGACTACAAACCCATATGCAATTTCGCGAACTCTGTAGTATTAATGTTTAATATAAATATTAATTATTATGTTTTCATATTTGATGTGTGTAAAATTAATAATAAATATTCAGTATTATATTTTCATATTTCATGTGTAATTTTATAGTTTTAGAGTTTAATAATACATATTCATTAATTTGTTTTCGTATTTTGTGTAATTCCATTTATGTAGAAAAAGCAAAAAAGAGAATCAAATTTACCTTTATTAACATGTGATTACCCTAATAATTCACCCTTAATGGGACCCCTAATTCCTCATAATTAGGAAGGACACCATTCTTTGATATTATGTTATCGTTAGAGTATATTAAGTGAAATTTTAATGGTTAAGAAGGCGGAGCGAGCGAAGCGATGCGACCCCCTTCTTAACCAATAAAATTTCACTTAATATACTCTAACTTTCACGTACATTGCTTGACCACTTCAATACATACATACATATATAAATAAAACTGAAGTCGTATAAAAATCTTTAACTATTAAACATGTCCAAGAGAAAGCCAAACTGGACCGATTGAGAGAAGATGATACTAATGGAGGAATACGAGAAAAAAAAGGACGTTTTAAGAGCAAAATTTTCGTCAACAATTATATTTCTTTAAAATTTAGGTACATGTATGTTTAACAGGGACACAATCATAATGTTCCTCAACTTCCCACTTTTGAGTTTGGATGCACCTCCCTCATCTATTTGGAGGATTTTACGTTCAACAGTTTTATACGAAGCTAATTTTAATGACTGTATGGAAATATCATGTAAATAAAACATAAAAAAAAATAGGCTCGATTCCTAAATGTACTGCTTTCTAAGTCATCATGTAACATATCACATATCATCATAATAGACTGTCGGTCAAATCTGTATTTGTCTATTAACTCGAAGTCATCGTAGATATCAAGAAGTTTTGTACGATCTCTGAATACTCGCTCTCTACGTAAAGCTCTTCTCCCAGCATGAAACAACCGAAAACGTCCGACATGGAACATGTTTGTATTGGTAATAATGCAATACTAATATGCTTTAATTATACCTATTTCATATACCCGCAAAGCACGTGCCATCAAATGGTACGGTTGTAAATATATTTACTCATCCGGAAAATGACCTTGATGGTGAATTTTATGTACATGTAAGATATGATATGGATTTGATGATAAACTCGAATGCCTATGAAATATTGCTAATATGGTTTGTTGTTATCTTTTTATTCATACAATATCACTTTCATAACTCACAATCAATATAAAATAGCAATTCAAGAAAACTTAAGGAACCTACCCATCTACCTTAAAGTTAAGGGAAATCTTAAGTGTTTTCTTAGTTTAAGGACGTTTATGAATACCACTTAAGTATGATGGGCAGAGTTTCCTTAACTTAAGGTTATTCTTAGGAAATACTTAAAATAAGAAGTTTTATGAATACCACTCAAGTAAAATGGGCGGAGTTTCCTTAACTTAAGTGTTTCCTTAGGAAAATCTTAACTTAAGTGGCTTTATGAATACGGGCCCAGCTGCATTAAAAATGAAACGCATGTGCGCGAAGCCGAAGGAATTTTTAAAATTGAAGTGCCCGACAACGTAATTTTGGTATCAAATAATCGTAAATCTCTATAAATCAATATAGAGTGAAAGAAATAGTAGATTTATGATTATTTGATACCAAAATTATGTTGAGAAGTGTATGGGGAAAAAAATGAAAAAAAGGGGGGGAATGTAGGTCATGACCCCATGTACCTGTGTTTTTACGATCACAATTTTCCTTACGTTGTCAGGCACTTCAATTAAAAAAAATTCTTCGGCTTCGCGCACACGCGTTTCATTTTTAATGCAGCTGTTGTGTGGGGATGTCAAGTAGTTGAGACAAAGATATATTTTCGCTTTCGTCATTCAACACGTCCTCCATCATGCCGTGGTAAAATCCGTGCCGCGCACTTTCCAGCAAACGTCTAGGGTGTGACTATGAAATGTCTGGAACATTGAACTAATGAAAAAGTAGGTTACATTCTAAGTCAGTTAAAGTATATTAAGTGAAATTTTATTGGTTAAGAAGGGGGTCGCATCGCTTCGCTCGCTCCGCCCCTTCTTAACCATTAAAATTTCACTTAATATACTCTAACTATAACTTGGCCTTGAGGGATACACGAAATCATAAAATTTTATTACTTTGGTATAAATTCATTACTTACAGCTCACTCCAATACAATATACACTTTAGCAGTAAACACAATCTGAGGAAAAGGCCTCTAGGCATGTAACTCTTGTGGGGACAACAAATGTGTTCTCTCTCTGAATTATAGAAAATTCAATTGTTTTACACTATTTCAACACATATTTTAATACAAGGCCTATAAAACAGATGTTTACAGAAGTGAATTTCATTTTTTTAAACGTTAAACTTAACGTAAAATATTCATATGAATAATTTCTTAGCTCCGAGCTTTGCTTTCTGATGCATACAAATCTATGTTTAACACTGTATTAGCGATTATTTAAAAAAAATATCCATATACATATTCTTTTTTATCGAAAACAAGCCCGTAATTAATAAATTACAGAGTTATCGAAGCGAATCATGATGAAGTTGGATATAATGTCGCACAATAGGCTACCCGATTTGTAAGGCTTGAAGTAATTTACCATATAACAATATGTTCGTAATGATGAACGGTAAGGTAAGGCCACTAAAATGCATCAATCGCCTGTAAAACAAATAAACATAAATTATAATGTTGAATCTCCGTGAAAATATTAAACGTTTACATTTAAATCAACATCAAATTGAAATAAATATGAGTGCATAGTTCTAGATCCTGAAAAACAAAATCAAGAAATAAAATATACATAACTACTGTAAAATACACAACGATTGATGGATTATTGTGTATTGAATAGCTAAAGTTATTATCATCCAGAATGGTACTAATAAATAAACAATAATATAATACTATTATAGATTGTTCTTATATTTATCAGGGAATTATATAAACATTTGAAGAATTTGAAGAAAATCCTGTATTTATTGATCAATCTAATTAACTGACAAAATAGTGTTTACATGTAAATTGCATATTTCTGTGGGATCGGACAAGGGCGCGTACGTTACGTATACGGCGTTTACATAGGGTTATGATTATTCGTTTTATATCATAAACAAAAATATTTATTGTTCATTAAGGTGCCTCATTACAATAATCAGAACTTTTAAAGCACAATAACTTTGACGCTGTACATACACAATCCTGTGCTATAAAACAAGACATAAATAGCTTAATAGAGACCGATAGTTTAATATATACTTAATTCATTTTTTAGTAAATAGTCTCAGCATAGGTATTACAAGGTTAATGTATTTCTCGCATGATAAACAAGTAATAGTGAAGTGACAACAGTATAAGTATTCTGTACGTGTATCACACTTTGCTAATATTTTAATACATTTAAAGTCACATTTCTTAATAAACATCGCATTAAGTTAAAATACGACATGAAAATCAAATACACAACAATTGATGGATTATTGTGTATTGAATACACTAAATTTATTAAGGGCCAGACTAGTATGACATAAATAATAATAATAAATAAATAAATAAATAAATACGTATAGATACACGATAATATAATACTATAGATCGTCATATTCAATGAGCTAGTGACGACTACAGTATTACGTAATCTCTCTACTCAGCGGGTGATTTAGATGACCGTGCGATTTAACTGGTAAAATGCAAATTTAAAAGGAAAAACGCTAAAATCCCACGACAATGCAAATTTAAAAAGAAAAACGCAAATACAAAAGGAAAAACGCTAAAATCCCACGACAATGCAAATTTAAAAGGAAAAACGCAAATATAAAAGGAAAAACGCTAAAATGCCACGACAATGCAAATTTAAAAGGAAAAACGCTAAAATCCCACGACAATGCAAATTTAAAAGGAAAAACGCAAATATAAAAGGAAAAACGCTAAAATGCCACGACAATGCAAATTTAAAAGGAAAAACGCTAAAATGCCACGACAATGGAAATTTAAAAGGTAAAACGCAAATATAACAAGACAATTCGCTAATTTAACTAGTAAACGCTAATATAACTGGTAATCTTTAATTATTTGCATTTTACCGGGCATATTTGCATTTTCTATTTCCTAGTGTGAATAAGCGCGCTACGGAAAATTATATACTTTTTTAAAAGTTCCTGATAGTTTCATCTGTGTCTAGTGACAGTATAGTTAAAGGAATCATTGATGACATTATCAACACGGCTGTGAAAACTGCCGAAGTCGACGAGCAAAAAACAAAATATTTACAACATTTTATTAATAAACATGACACAATCGTGTCAAATTAAACAGAGATATACATTTCACTTGCATCCTGTGTTTATTGAATAACACTTGTGTCCAACATAATTTTAAAAGTGTACATGTAAGCAATCTTTTCTGAAGTAGAGAGTACAACAGTGCAAAAGAAATATGCAAATACGCATCATTTTCAAAAGTAGGGGGTAATTACCCTTTGGACTTGAAAATTATCTGGAGCTCTGCGGTTCTCTGTCTGTTATCAGTGGATTACTGTATTTCTCCACTCGAGATAATTAAAATTTCAAATATTTAAAAGGACCGTCGTGATCTTGGTCGTGATCGTATGGTAGTTGGATTTACAACTACATGTGCAATCACTGCCTATCATCACTAAAGTTGTGAGTTCGAACCCTGTTCATGGCGAGATGTACTCGATACAACATTATGTGATAAGGTGTGTCAGTGACTTGCGACAGGTTGGTGGTTTTCTCTGGGTAGTACCGTACTCCGGTTTCCTCTACCAATTTAACTGACCGCCACGATATAACTGAAATATTGTTGAAAGTGGCGTTTAACATTATACACCTAATCCAAACCATATAATAGTATTTAAAGCTCGATTAAAAGCGACTTCCATTACAAACTAAATGATAATGCATCATGGGTAACCGACGATGTATGAGTAGAGATTATCGACGTGTAACCAGTCGTCGGTTGCCGACGATAATGAAAATGTGTAATCTTCGATAATTAACATGTTTTTTTCTGACTATATAATTAGATTATATTGCTAATATAACATATATATTATTTGAACAATGATATCCATTTTGTAACATTGTTCAAAAATCTAAGAATGTCGTCTCGCTTACCTCAAATCTAAAAATGTCGTCTCACCTACCTCAAATCTAAAAATGTTGTCTCGCCTACCTCAAATCTAAAAATGTCGTCTCGCCTACCTCAGTATTATTTCCATTTTTTTTAGATTTTATTTATTTGTAGCTTTGTTTACTGTCCCTACATGTACTTAACCATTGAATGATATATTGTTTTGATATACAAAATGTATTTGTGTTCGAATATTATTATGTGCCAGTCTCATCAGGTCAGAAAGAGTTGAAATGCTTGCTACTTTAAATTTATCATGTTTAATAGATCGATACTTTGACGAAAACAAGTTGTGTCCACGGCTGCTTGTGGCATGAAATTACCTCCCTCCCCCCTATTTTTTTTACTTTCTGTTTACATATTTATTTTATGTCATCTCTTGTTCCTTTATTTGACATGTTCTCCATGCAATCTGTTGGTGATAGCAGCTTGAATGTGTCGGCCCTCTACTCTTAAATTGTATTCAGGATAAGAATATAGGACCAAGGTGGTCGTGTCAGGCACAGGGGCTCGCAGTTATATTTTCACATCGCCAGGTATATGGTAAAAGAGAAGGGAGGACACTTTTTTTGCTGCCCAAAGTGAAAGTAGAATTTCGGCACCTTTTTTCGCTTCAAAAACGGTTTAGTCTTTGTTCTTACCATACTATTAATGCAAATATCGTTGTTTTTTGCTGATTGACTGGTTTAGAGTGGAATGACACTCGTTTTTAAATACCAAGCGGTCTGGACAACTTCTTATCATACTCAATTCCGGTTTCTACGGACTTAATAATATTGATAGAAATAAAAAAAATCGAAATATGATTTTAAAAAGTAGAAAAAAAATCAAATTTAAATCTCTTGCATTAAAATATAATTTTTCCTTGTCTCAATCAATCTGGAAATATAGGAAGACAGCATTTTAAGAATATCTTTTGACAAGATGAATAAATAATTTCCCGCAAAAATGCCAGTTTAAATCCTTCGACCAATGAAACCTCACATTGATATTTAGTCCGTATAAACCGGAATTGAGTATGATAAGAAGTTGTCCAAACCGCTTGGAATTTAAAAACGAGTGTTATTCCACTGACTGTAAACCAGTCAATCAGCAAAAAACATCGATATTTGCATTAATTTTATGGGAAGAACAAAGACTAAACCGTTTTTGAAGCGAACAAAGATACCGAAACTCTACTTTCACTTTAGGCCCCCCAAAAAGTGTCCTCCCTTCTTTTTAATACATACCTGGTGATGTGAAAATATAACTGCGAGCCCCTGTGGTGTTAGGAATAAGAAAAAATCATGTATTGAAAGTCTCGCCATTAAACTCAAAAAAATTAAGTGAGAATACTCACTTTCTTGTGTTAGCTTTAGAATTGTAGCCATCATAAATTCGCTTGTAGAAAATAATGTATTTTTATATACAATGTATATCATTTAATGCTATTTGTCTTCATGTATCTTATTTAATTATCGATGATTTGTACATTTTTCCCTTTGATCTTTACACGCATTAATAATATCAAGCAACTATCGCGATATCAACATAATATTGCTGTTTTCTAATGTGACCTTATAATGACTTCACATTACCTTATCCTCGATACATTTGTTTTGCTCGAAATGGACTTGTCATCGCATCTGACATCACGTGCTACGCCTTCGTTGTCGCCATTGTTAATTTGCTTTGAGAAAGTCATTCTCGCAACACGAATCAAAGACAATATTTCAACTTCTGACCACTGGTGAGATAACGTTTGAATTATTTGAAATCCATTGAGTTCATAGTATTATAATTATTATTAAATAAACTATTCATTTGTTTATATCTTATGTTCTATTGAAATCATCACTATACAGAATTCGAATCCCGCTAATGGCGAGGTGTACTCGATACGACACTATGATAAAGTTTGTCAGTAACATGTGGCAGGTCGATGGTTTTCTCCGGTTTCCTCCACCAATAAAACTGACTGCCACGATAGAACTGAAATATTGTTGAAAGTGGCGTTAAACACAATAAACCAACCATCAAATACGGGTTTAGCTTTCTCTTTTTAGCCCAGCTGACATTTTCTAAACCTCCGTAGTTAGATGTTCACCTTTTATATTCTTCTCTCTATCTAAATATCTAATTTTGATTAAACTTTAATTGAATGGTCCTTAGGTAGTGCTCTTTCGTAATATATTCGACAGCACCGCTTTCTATCTCAGATGGCAATCCTACGGCATGCGGGATAAAATGATGTTCTAAGATCCAACAAATACAGTTATCGTTTGTTAATAGGCAACGCCTTTGTACTTTTACTGCTGACAAAGTTATTAAAAGTACAAGGAACAAACGAGACTGATTTGTTATTGGTTTCTTATGTCTTAACAAGAAATCCTAGCTTTTTAACTCCCCAAACCCAAAGATTCAAGCAAGTTTTCCCCATAACTTAATTTCCGTCAACGTTTAGCATTTTGATCTTCTCAAGAATAACTGCCGACACTGGGCTAGACTGAAGTATTCTTTGATATGAGACTCGTCCAAGAACCAAATACCACTATTACTGATTATGCAAATTAACAGGGTTTTCCTTAAAAAATTGATATTCAACTGGGTAAAATTTATTTAAATTTAAAAAAGCGTTCTTTGAAAATTAGGTATGTTGACCTCGTTACTTGACCGCTGCTTTTGTTTGTATACAAAATAAATGTTTATTACGGTAAAAAAAAGTTTGAAGATATATTCCAAAGGTGCAATCAGAAACCGTGCATCGGAAAACAGACATTGTTGACAATACAATGACCAAACAAAAAAGGACGAAATGACAACAATGGACTACAAATCATTACACAGAAAACCAAAAAATTAGCAACATGAACCCCACAGAAAACAGAGGTTGAAGTTTGGTGCTTCGGAAGGGTGTGCAGTTCCTGCTCCATTATTGGCACGCGTCGTTTTATCCGTGAAAGGAAGTATTAGAGTTATCTTTCTTTGATTGCTAGTCTACTACATTTTAGACGAATTAAATGGTTGACATTTGCAGTGAGTGAGTGATTGTTGTTTACCGCCAACTCAGCAAAGTGTCAGCTATTTCATGGCGAGAACAAGTTAATTTTCAATGAGATGATGATGAGATCTGCTTTGTACTAGACCACACGCTGAGTTGGATTTGTATAGTGCTAGCTCACTGAAACAATTTAGTTCGCAGATAGACATGTCGCCACATTCTGATACATTATCCTCATTCAGCGCCAATCAGTCTGCTCTTTCTCTTTAATGCTGCATGCTTTGCGGAAAAGTAACAAATACCAATTTAATAGTCTGGTTTGACTCAAACACACAATCTACCGCACTTGAGGCCGCACGATAACCACCATTACACCACCGAGGCGGTTGCAAGTCAATCCACTGCTCTCCTCCGTCTATCTTTAAATGGTAAATGGAAGAACGGAATCATCCGAGTTGTGACGAGAATGTTTTACAGGAGATATAGGATGGGGAGATCCTCACTGTATGCTAAATTTTGTGTTTGTCAGTGTGATTCATTAATTATCGTTCGTGTTTGTCAGTTGTCCATTATAAAGACCTCCATTCAACTACAGGCTCGCTATGGGATAGTCCATGAAATGTCGACAGACCAAAGTATGACGAATGAGGAGTCGATTAACTACACATCTACAACTATACACAAAGAAAAAAGATAAGCACACCCTGATATATTAAAACATAATAAGTTACACTAAGTTTAGGTTCTAATATTTATATTGATTACAGCATGAACAATGTTCCATTAAAAAGATGTGCTCACACAGGTGTGACCATTACTAGTATGTCTAATATCGACTAGTCATGCACGTGAACCATGCCTCTCGCGCATTACTCAAAATTCAGTATGCTCGCGCCTCGAATTTGGGTATTTAAGTCCGGTGTTTTAAAAAATGTATTCATTCTCAGTAAGCATGGTACGAAGGCGAATATCAGAAGCACAAAGATGGCAAATAATCGGCATGCATACAACAGGGATGTCCTTCAAAGCTATTGGACGTCAGATGGCCTGCCACTATACTGTAGTCAGCCGACTGGTGAGAAAACACACAAACCAACAATGTGAAAGACTTGCCAAGATCCGGCAGACCACGGATAACATCTGATCGTGACGACAAGGCATTGCAACGTTTGGTTAGACGGATGCCATTCGCAACCAGTCCCGTACTCAAACAACACTGGCTGCCCAATAGACCTCTGTCAACAAGAACAGTTAGAAACCGTCTGAAATCAGCGGGACTTAAGTCAAGGAGAGTGATTAAACGTCCACTGTTGGCAGACCGACATCGACGATCACGTTTGGCATGGTGTTTAGCACGACGTGGTAGGAATTTAAGGACATGGCGCAAAATCCATTGGTCAAATGAGAACCGGTTTCTGCTTCATGTAACCGACAGCTGGATGAGGGTTTGGAGACACAAAAATACAGCCTATACCCCAAGGAGCATCCAGCCAACTGTCCCTTACGGTGGAGGCTCAGTAATGGTTTGGGGTGTATCTCTCATGACTGCAAGCTGGATTTAGTCACCATACAAGGCAACCTAACTGGTGATCAGTACATCAGAGACGTCTTGCAACCAGTTGTCCCCCATTTCGACAACCACCCACTAGCTACAAGGCCTGTGTATATGGATGACAACACCAGGCCTCACGCCTACCTCCAAAGCGAACCCGTGACTTATGTTCCTTGGCCAGCCATGAGCTCAGATTTGAATCCAATAGAGCATATTTGGGACATGTTAGGCCGTCGTATACTGGCTTGGAAACTTCCTGTGCAAAACATTCGTCAGTTGGAAGCAGCATTGCATCAGCTATCGCAACAGGACAACCGACGTCTAACTGGAGGGATGAGACGCAGGGTTGAGGCCGTCATCCAAGCACGTGGGGGTTACACCCGGTACTGAACTTTGAACAATAGATGTCGTCAAGTGATTCATAAGTGACGTTTTGAAAGTGAAATGACAATCTTATCGTGCTTTTTGAACTGTGAAGGTCAATACTTAAAATGGACATGTTTTACTGCAAAAACTGGCATTGTGATTAAATATTCATTAAATTAACATTGTTCTTGATTTTTTTGTGGTTTCTTACAGCCAATGTACCAATGTAATGTCCTAACAGGTCACCATTGCGTTATTCAGATTATCTGGTCAGGAATCTCGTGATACTTGTCGTATCATTTGTCATTTCAAAAAAACATGGGGGTGCTTAACTTTTTTCTTTGTGTATATTAAGAGTATTTGTTATGCTCTAGAGAGTTTAATATTGATGTAATAAACTCGCATAGTGTCCCACCATTCAAGTCGATGAACAGATCGTGTATAATAACGTTGAACATGTAGATTTAAAATTATATACAGTTATCTTCTTTTGTGCCATTTTGCCATGTTAAAATTCTTGACATTTTAACATTATTGTACTATAAACGATTATCTATAATTCATATAATTTACGTTTATAGGTAATTCTAATATGACGTCCCGTATTCGGTATACAAATAAAGGCATATTTGAATAGCAATCAAATATAGGCCACACATGCGCGCTGAGCTAAAAAAAAGAAGAAAAAAAGAAAAAAAAAAAGAAAAAAAAAGCACCTACATAAACACTGACTATTTTCAGAAAATTCTTCATGGTTAGCGATTTTTTATTATTGTTTATCAAATTGGAAAATATCAGTAACTTAATTACATCACTGTCTAGTTATCAATGTAGGAAAACAAGGTTAGTGCATTTTGTTATTCATGGCCGACACACATCAATGGAATGTATGTGTGCGTACTGTGGATCCTCAAAGATAAATTTTCAAAACAAATGAAAAGAAAAAAACTTAGTTACAGAATTATAAGGATTAAACGCATTTTTCCGGAGTTTATTGATGTATAGCTATACTATAACCTGGACCAAGTCACTCACAAACTTACATAAAAGTCTTCTTACATAAATAAATTCCGGAAAAAATGCGTTTAATCCTATAATAGAATATATATTGAACCTTGTCAATAAAATTCTTTTCGGTATTTTAAGCCACAGTTTCAACCACAATTTCGCTTTCAATCTCTTAATTCCCAATTTTACCATTTTTAAAATTCCGTAGGAGATCGATGCGCCGCAGACAGATGGAATAGCCACTACC
This sequence comes from Bathymodiolus septemdierum, assembly GCA_963383655.1. Taxonomy (NCBI): domain Eukaryota; kingdom Metazoa; phylum Mollusca; class Bivalvia; order Mytilida; family Modiolidae; genus Bathymodiolus; species Bathymodiolus septemdierum. The sequence continues at coordinate 35,185,836 of OY726523.1, forward strand.
AGCGCATCACCTTGACCGCCTCGAATTTTAAAATTACGGTATTTGTCCTATTAGAATCGAAATAATTCATGCTGGCCATACTTTATTGTTATTCAAATATGGGTAGGCATTATATTCAATATTCATGAATATAATGCCTACCCATATTTGAATAACAATAATGAATATAATGCCTACCCATATTTGAATAACAATAAAGTATGGCCGGCATGAATTATTTAGTATACGTTTATATACCTAATGATATGGAAATGAGTAATATTGAGATAAAAGGAAAATAAAAAATACCACACTGTCTAAACATTTCCAAAATCCTATACAAAAATCCTAGAAAGAAGAAAATCGATACCTAACACATATATACATGACCGAAAGCTTAGTTTCATGGCTTGGTACGAACACTTCAATAACAAGTGGTGAGGTTAAAATAGTTTTATGGACGCAAAACATCCTCTCTTAGTAAAGAGAGGAAGAGTTCATCTTTAGACAACACCCCCTCTTAGTAAAGAGAGGAAGAGTTCATCTTTAAACAACATCTCCTCTTACTAAAGAGAGGAAGAGTTCATTTTTAGACAACATCCCCTCTTAGTAAAGAGAGGAAGAGTTCATCTTTAGACAACACCCCCTCTTAGTAAAGAGAGGAAGAGTTCATCTTTAGACAACATCCCCTCTTAGTAAAGAGAGGAAGAGTTCATCTTTAGACAACATCCCCTCTTACTAAAGAGAGGAAGAGTTCATTTTTAGACAACATCCCCTCTTAGTAAAGAGAGGAAGAGTTCATTTTTAGACAACATCCCCTCTTAGTAAAGAGAGGAAGAGTTCATCTTTAGACAACATCCCCTCTTAGTAAAGAGAGGAAGAGTTCATCTTTCGACAACATCCCCCCTTAGAAAAGAGAGGAAGAGTTCATCTTTCGACAACATCCGAAATCCCTGAACTCGAATTATGGTGCTAACTACTAAGTCTTGTAGAGTTTAATCATCCGAAATCTCTGAACTCGAATTATGGTTCTGACTACTAAGTCTTGTAGTGTTTAATCATCAGAAATCTCTGAACTCGAATTCTGGTGCTGGCTACTACATCTTGTAGAATTTAATCATCCGAAATCTCTGAACTCGAATTATGGTGCTGACTACTAAGTCTTGTAGAGTTTAATCATCCAAAATCTCTGAACTTGAATTATGGTGCTGACTACTACGTCTTGTAGAGTTTAATCATCAGAAATCTCTGAACTCGAATTATGGTGCTGGCTACTACGTCTTGTAGTGATTAATCATCCGAAATCTCTGAACTCGAATTATGGTGCTGACCACTAAGTCTTGTAGAGTTTAATCATCCGAAATCTCTGAACTCGAATTATGGTGTTGACTACTAAGTCTTGTAGAGTTTAATCATCCGAAATCTCTGAACTCGAATTATGGTGCTGACTACTAAGTCTTGTAGAGTTTAATCATCAGAAATCTCTGAACTCGAATTATGGTGCTGGCTACTACGTCTTGTAGTGATTAATCATCCGAAATCTCTGAACTCGAATTATGGTGCTGATCACTAAGTCTTGTAGAGTTTAATCATCCGAAATCTCTGAACTCGAATTATGGTGTTGACTACTAAGTCTTGTAGAGTTTAATCATCAGAAATCTCTGAACTCGAATTATGGTGCTGGCTACTACGTCTTGTAGTGATTAATCATCCGAAATCTCTGAACTCGAATTATGGTGCTGACCACTAAGTCTTGTAGAGTTTAATCATCCGAAATCTCTGAACTCGAATTATGGTGTTGACTACTAAGTCTTGTAGAGTTTAATCATCCGAAATCTCTGAACTCGAATTATGGTGCTGACTACTAAGTCTTGTAGAGTTTAATCATCCGAAATCTCTGAACTTGAATTATGGTGCTGATTACTACATCTTGTAGTGCTTAGTCATCCGAAATCTCTGATCTCGAATTATAGTGCTGACTACTACGTCTTGTAATGTTTAATCATCCGAAATTTCTGAACTTGAATTATGGTGCTGATTACTACATCTTGTAGTGCTTAGTCATCCGAAATCTCTGATCTCGAATTATGGTGCTGACTACTACGTCTTGTAATGTTTAATCATCCGAAATCTCTGAACTCGAATTCTGGTGCTGACTACTACATTTTGTAGTGTTTAATCATCCGAAATCTCTGAACTCGAATTATGGTGCTGGCTACTAAGTCTTGTAGAGTTTAATCATCAGAAATCTCTGAATTCGAATTATGGTGCTGACTACTAAGTCGTGTAGATTTTAAACATACGAAATTCCTAAACTCGATTGATGGTGCTGGCTACTACGTCTTGTAGTGTTTAAACATACGAAATTCCTGAACTGGAATTCTGGTGCTGACTACTAAGTCTTGTAGAGTTTAAGCATCTGATTTCCTCGTACTGAAAGCTTGTTTCTGTTTAAAGTTCATAAGTTTATACCTGTATAGTGTTAAGGAATCTAAATTTATCCACCTCAAACCTTGCCTCTGTTTATGGTGCTGGCTACTTATAGTGTTTAAACATTCGATTTACCTAAAATGAGGACTTGCCTGTCGGCTGTATCGACTACTTGTAGTAATATCCGTACTCCCCGAACTCGAAGTTTTTTTTTATGGTGCTGGATTCTTGTAGTGGTAACAATAAAATATATAACCAAAATTTTATCCAGGCGGATTAGCCAATCAGATTGCAGTGTTCAAATTAATTTAAATTATTAATGAATAATAAATGTAAAACGCAATTTTGGTGCTTGCCATAGGCGCTATTATCCGTAGATACGCCCCTGGCGTTAAACACCATACTACCCCCCTCCCCCCATTGCATTAATGTTGGGAGCTTTATTTCCCCCAGATTAATCATATACCGGTATTTGACGACCCCTATACATGTACGGTAGGTCCTATTTTTCCATTGTAGTTGAATGATATTAATACTCAACTCATTCATTATTACACCGTTCTGTAAAACTTATACGGAATTATCATACAGTAAATGTGAAAAATTTCCAATTTGTTAATAATAACTCAATAACTTTCAAACTACATGGAACACATTTTAGTTAATTACCCTCAATTTAAGTGTGGCGTTTCCATTGGCGATAACTACTAACCTAGCTATTTAGTCATATTTTATGTACGTTTTATTTTGAAAATCTTAATGTTAATCGATACAGAATAAGAATAAGAATATTTAATATTCCAATCAATGGGCCCACAAACACATTGCATACATTGATTATTGTCATTGGAGGCAATTATATATATATATATATATATAAAATGTATAGACACTCTTAAAAATTCCATACAGTCAAGGGTAAGAAAATAATATAACCCAACACACGATTTTCTTTCCATTTATAACTGTATGGAATTTTATTGACACAGTGTCCAGTACCTGTGCTGGATGCTTCTCGTCAACCTGTTACGGAAATACTACGTAGTCGCACCCAACACGAACTATCACACGTCATCCGGGCCACTTGGAACAAAGCACAACAAAATTTTATTTGCCTTTTCTGAAAATGTTGTCTCGCTCAGTACGAGCCGAGACTCGGAGTAGAGCGAAAGAAGATATCAAACGCGTCATTAATGCTATTGACAAAGTTAGAAAATGGTAATTGAATTATGAAATACAACCCTTTATACCATTTATTGCATCCTCTGCAAGTTGATGAAAGAAAGAAAGAAAGAAAGATAATTTTAATGCAAAAAAAGATTTGCGCCCCAAAGAAGCAGATAATACAAACAACACACAAGACAACCATCAAACAGACATATTCAATACATATCATATATAGAGTTAATAATACTACACTTTACACTCTCATACATGTGATAGCAGGGTTCGACATTAACTTTTTGACCAACTTGTCCATTCGGGCAAGTGCCATATTGATTTTACTTGCCCGAAACTGTAAGCTACTAGCCCGAATTCTTAAGTGCCATATATGCATGCAGTGCAGAACTATGCAATCTACAATGACCATTCATAGAGTAGAATAACCCCTCATATTAATTATTTACACTTTATCAAGTTTATGATTTCCAGAGGGTTACTTGTGCCATATTGGCACCAAATTCTGGGACTGAGTCTGAGATGTTGAGTAGATGCACCTATCAATTTGTGGGAATATGACAGTTTTATAAATACGGCCATTACGGGTGATTGATGAGGATTTCTGAAATATTTTTGTTAGAAAATTTAAGTATAAATAATGTTCCTTATCATAGACTGACAACGACTGTATAGTTTGTTTGAATTTTTATTCAAGTAATCTATCACGCTTTCAATATTTTGATCGTAAAGGCAATACACATCAGTGATAATTTTCTAAGATTAGAACACCGCAAATAACTCTATCTTTTCATTGGCCGGCAAAAATAAATACGATGTTGATGCAGTGCCGCCGCCTAATTAGGCATTCGCGATTGGCTAATATAAATAACACGATCTTTATTTGAGAAAGGGGAATTCCGTAGTCAACAAAATAAAACAAAATGGCGTAAAATACACGATACATACGATGCAATGTTTAGGTAAAATTCGCCGCGACTTCCAACACTGAATAATTAAATATTAATCATTTTGCTCTTCAGGAATTGAACATACCACAGAATCATTTTCACTTGCCCGATTGGACAAGTTTGGTGCCATTTTCACTTGCCCGAAGACGCATTTCACTTGCCCTGGGCAATCGGACAATCGTTGTGTTAATGTCGAACCCTGGATAGAGTTGCTATGCTACAACTGGAGATTTGGTCTCATAACTGGAAATTTTTTATCGACGTATTTGATGCATGTTTTTATTGTTTATTGATGTTTTCCTTTTGTTTGTTTCAGTATTGAACCAACTGCATCCCATTTCAATATATATTGTTTATATTTCTGTCTTATTAGTAATGTTTCATATGATGAATGAAGGATTAAAACTGTATTTATAATTTATTCATAATCATTCATAATCATAAGGTTATAGCAAAGCAATAACAATGAAGACAGAATGTTCTGAACAATAAAGTCATAGAGCACTAAAATTAAAAAGTCACTTTGCTGCTGGTGCGTTGGGTGATAGCATATGTTTCGACATTTTTGTGGTTTATCAATTCCATCCTGGAACTTAGTCCTTAAATAATACTTTGATCGGCTTTGGTCCCAAACAACTCAATCCGAGAAGATTTCATTGTATGTTTGATCAAAATAAGAAGTTTTCCTCGGCATCAAAGGTTGTCCGACTCCTGTTTGCACAATGGTTTATAACTATTTTTAATTGCCACTATCACACTTCTAATCATCTAAGCGTGTGCCACAAACCCACTTGACCTTATCCCCAATTAACTGTTAATCAATGGATAATTGTTGTATAATCATCAACACCTTAATTAATCACCATGACCCAATTTACCTGTAAAGGTGTCAAACAGATCAATAAGCGGATATCATTAAATATGACATTCACCTTTATCATTTGTATCTCTGCGTTTTTCGTCATCGTGGGAGTTCCAAATGGGTAATTTCCAGAAATATTGATCGCAAAATGTAGATCAAAATTTTATTGTACTGGGTTTTTTTCACGGACGGAAGATTTTGAAAATTGACGGGAGGGACGGAAGGGACCCTCAAAATTGGAAGAAAAATACTCCCGCCGGAAGGTTCACATGTATGCACTCTACAACAGCAAGGGCAATGAAAACCACAAATTCAATTATCCACCTGTGACCGTAAATCGTAAGACATTTCCTTATAATTCTTATTCAAATTGGTATTTATATCAAAGATAAATGCCATGTTTACTTGGGCACTTAAGCCAAATAAAATACCAAAACATCACTTAATTTGATGAAGAAATGTCGGCTCGCTGACCTTTTTTGTTTGCATATGTTTTGTAATGGCGCCCAAGTCATGTTACCTGAAATCGGTCAACCATAAAATAGTCACGTGGAACACAAATAAGCCTAGGAGATTGGATTTTACAATATTTTTTTAATTTGCTTTTTCTATATTTCCCCATTTTTTCATTAAATTGTATTTGCTCTCACTTATTTTCAGGAGATAATATCTCTGTTTTCACATACAATTTTATCCATGTCCAATTCCATGTAATTTATATTAAATCATATTTATTACCCACAAATTCCCGCTAAAAATCTGATAATTGTCTATAAAGGAATTACTTAATTTCAAAACAAAAGCAATGTCATTTCTGTTGCCTAATGGAGTTGTAAATATAGGTCAAGATGTGCAGTGGAATGTAAGCAAACACAGGATATGCAAATTATCCATTACGGACTGTGTTTTTCTGCAAATATTTGACTTTGATTATTAAGTCCGATTTCAGGTGTTGACCGATTTTAACGGACGAGAGGATACAAATAATTCCATTTTACACTTACTTTAATTTTTTATAACAATAATAATAATAATAGTAGAAGGCTAAATTAAATAAATAAATAAAATCACCTTGATCTATATTTTTTTTCCCTTTCATCAAAAAGACTATTTAAAAGTTTACACAAATTGTCTAAAATTGTGTTATATTCAATCACTTCAGATGACAGAAGCCAAATTAATTTATCCTTGTCAGATAAAGATTCAAAATTTTTATCATAACTTTTTATATTTTCAATAAAAGAAGATCTAGATCTTGTTGTTTCCAATGCACTGCATTTTAGCAGAAAATTAATTTCATCTTCTACTTCAGAAGAACATAATTTACAGAATATCTGGTGTGCTTTTACACCAGTATATCTACCCTTTTCTATCTCAAGATCATGAGCACTAAGGCGAAATCTGCTCATAATTTTTCTCTTTCTATAATCCCCCCACTCTAAATATTTTTCAAAGCAAAAATTTGACTTGGAACAATCTATATGTTCTTAACTTATTTCCATGGTCACTGTTAGAGTTATCTCTAAATAATTCTTCTTGCCATTTCAAAATATATTTTTCCTGTAGTAATTTTATAACCTTGTGTCTGATTAATTTTCGTTTAAAAATGGCTTTTACACAACTAGTCCACAATCCTTTATTTTCATTGGCCAGCTGTTCTGATACAAAAAATGCCTCCTTTAAAAGAATATCATCACTATTTAACAATCTAACATAATAGGATAACTTTAACATATTAAGTAAAACTTTTAACATTAAAGGGTATCTACCTAACTCGCCCATAACTCCCAATGGAACATATAATTGTCTCCAATGTAATGAAACACCTAGAAAACAACAAAGTATTGACTAAATTCCAACACGGCTTTAGAAGCAAGAGATCATGCGAAACACAACTGATTGGACTTATACAGAACTTAACATCAACAATTGACAGCAAAATGCAAACAGATATGATTGTATTAGATTTCGCTAAAGCCTTTGATAAAGTTAGCCATCCACGCCTACTACACAAGTTAAGACACTATGGAATAAAGGGTAAAAACAATCAATGAATCACAGCTTTTCTAGAAAGCAAGACACAAGCAGTTGTCTTAGAAAACAAGTACTCGGATAAAGTGGACGTAACATCTGGTGTGCCTCAAGGCAGTGTACTTGGCCCCGTCCTTTTTCTGATCTACATAAATGACATCACAGACCACATGCAATCTACCATCCGTCTTTTTGCAGATGACTGTACTATCTACCATCCTATAAACAACAAGAACGACCAACGAATACTGCAATCTGATCTGACTAACTTAACAAAATAGGAACAGAAATGGAAAATGGTCTTTAATGTCAGCAAATGTAATGTGATGCACCTAACAAGATCCAAAAACCCAATTAAAGAACCATACTACATGCACGGCAAACAACTTGAAGTTGTTCAAGACACCAAGTACTTGGGAATTACCATCAAAGACGATCTAATCTGGAACCTACACATTAAAAACATTGTGTCTAGTACCAACCAAGTACAAGGGATGCTCAGTCGAAACATCAAGAAAGCTCCACAGCAAACTAAGATCACTGCTATTAACACACTAGTTCAACCAAGAGAATTGAAGAGTGGAGTACAGTGCAGCAATATGGGATCCCTATACACAGAAAAATATAGACAAAATAGAACGGGTGCAAAGAAGGGCAGCTCGATATGTCTACAATGACTATAGAAATGACTCCAGTGTCACTGATATGCTAAACAGGCTTAATTGGAAACATCTACAAGAGAGAAGACTTAACATCAGGCTTTGCTTGTTCTACAAGATTGTCAACAGACTTGTAGTAGTACCAACAGAGAACTACCTAGTACCACCATTACGACCATCTCAACATTACAATTCCATGGCCTACACCATCTTCAGTCCGAGTCATGATTATTATATATAAGTACTCATTCTTTCCCAGAACTGTGATAGCCTGGAACCAACTACCGGAGATGACAGTGGAAGCTTTCAAGACACAGAAATCTCATTCCCCATTTTCGTGCCCAAGAGCCTAGTTTATCTATATCATTTTGCAATATCTTACAGTCTTCGGTGGAATCAATTACTCTGTAACAGACACAATCATTAGCAAACAAACGTATATCTGAGCTTACGTTAATATCAAGTATATCATTTATGTGTAGGCTGAATAGTACTGGGACTAACACGGTTCCCTGTGGAACTCCTGATTCTACATCTGACCATTTAGACTTCGTCCCGTTCACTACTACACACTGCTTACGCTAGCACATTGTGTTGCGTCCTAAAATTCACTAAAATATATCGATCATAAGTCCACATTTTTACCAAATACATTGTAAATGGAGAATGCTTACAAATACAATTCATATTTCTTTCACCTGGAAATCAAAGTAAATTTTCCGTCAAAATCAAAGTCGATATACAGTCCATGCATGGACCTAAGTAATTGTCACCTTCGATTTTTTACTATATATTTCATATAAAACCACATTTTTTTCAAAAAAATATTTTAAAGCTATCTCTGGGCAGATTTTTATGAAATTTATTTCAAGACGGGCAGAATTCTTTGAATATTATTTGTTTATCTGATAGTAATTTTTGTCTGCATGGTTTTTGTTTTCTGATAATTTAAACACAAATGTTGATTTTTCTGATTTTATTTTTGTTAAAATATATAGCAAATTTGACGTCAGAAAACAAAAATTGTCTTTAAGTCATAAGAAAATAAAGGCAATCTAACGGAAAATCATGCTAAAATAAACAAATAATCTTTAAATATTTCTGCTTCTTCTGGTGCAAAAATGATCAAAATCCGTTTAGAAAATTAAAAATGTGATTTTATATGAAATATATAGCGTAAAATCGAGGGTGACGAATACTTGTGTCCATTGACTGTAGCTTATTCTACGGCAATCTTTTTCTAATATCCTTACCTTATATACTGTCTGTATGTACATTTTGTCCAAAATTCCTGTCTAATTCTCCTAATTAAATGAAAACCTTCACAGATTACTAGTTTATGTTCACATTATTTTGATAGTCGCAGAACTGGAAAACGGCAACTGCTCATAACCTTCCTAATGTAATGATATAAAGAAGTCTTGAGTATACAATGTATATATATATTCCCCCATTTTTCAAATATTATAATTTTGCGCAAAGAAAAATATGGAAAGATATGTGGACTTTTCTAGATTTTTCTTTGCATTATTTGTTATTCTCAAGAAGACCACACACAAAAACCAATAATCAACATAGACAATGCAATTGCATGATCTACTTGAAGTCGTGCAAGGCTATATTTATCTAACATACAAAGTACTAAAAAAATATACTGCAGTCGTGGTCGTAATTGTCTGGTAGTTGGATTTACAATTACCTGTGCAATCAGTGCCTATCACCACTAAAGTTGTGAATTGGAATCCCACTCAAGCGAGGTGTAATTGATACAACATTATGTGATCAAGTTTGTCAGTGACTTTCGACAGGTCATGGTTTTCTCTGGGTACTCTGGTTTCCTCAACCAATAAAACTGACCGCCACGATATAACTGAAATATTGTTGAAAGTGGCGTTAACCACCATAAACCAACCCAATTGTATTTACCTGTTTGCTTTGTTTCATTACTTAGGGAGAAAAAATGGGTTACTATAGGAGATACAACTATGAAGATTTACAAATGGGTACCAGTCACAGCATCAGAACCTTGTCAGGTATATAGATTATAGTATACAATGTAGGTTGTATGAAAGTCAAATAACAGATGATGAGATCAGAGTCAAAATATATATGAATCTTTTGTATTTCAACCAGATTAATTACAGGTGGAAGGTTTGGATCAACTTTAAAAATTAACCATGAATTCGGTGGGGTTGTCATGGATGTTATATAGTTTGTGTACTTAAATTGCCTTAGTTAGCATATATTGGAATTAAAAAAACAAAATAAAATGTACACTAAATAATTAAGAAAAGAAAAAAAAAAGGTACATGCCTTCTCGTATACATGTTGTTGTATGTCCGTAAAATTTAACACCAGATCCTTGTCCTGTATAGCCTATGTAAAAAAGAAGTTAGTAAAAAGTATTGCCTACCTGCCTACCCTATCTTTTTTAAGAATGTTACAGTCCTCACGATGAACACAGGTCCTCCTGTCCAAGACCAGACTGTAAAACGTTGTTCAGAACATTACATTTTTTTCAGTTTTTATTTAGAACTATATAAAAATAGATTAAAGAATTTGATTTGAATTTATATTTGAAGACTGATGTTAGCAGAAACACAGATACTTTTTTCTTGGCCTAATCTCATTTTAATCTAAATATAGTTGCAATACTCCTTATGTGACCTTAGTTATTAATATTTTTGTGGAAATACAACAATTTTTTTTTTTTTCAAAGGTAGGTGTGATAAAGAGAACAGTAAAGACAAGAGGAAAGCATGCCTCCAAGAAATCAGAAAATAAAGAAAATACTCCAACTGATATCTCTAGTCAAGGTATAATACTAATAAGATGAACTTATGTTGCTTTTTGGTGCAAAGGGTTATCCATTAAAGATTGTTGTGGTGATGTTATTAGACCGACCCAAAATATTTTATCAGGAATTAAAAAAAAAAACATTCACATATTACTGTTACCAAAAGATAATTAATTGGAAAAAGTGGCTGTGGCTTTGTAATTCTGTAATGTGTTTTTTTTTGTTGCAATTTAATTTACAATTAATTAGTTAATCATTTAATAATTTTACAGCTGAATTAGTACAATCAAGTATTGAGAACATCTCGAAAGTTAATTACCAAAGATTTTTTAAGATCTAGGATATTGAAAACTAATCATTAAATCCAGGTTAATCAATATGAGGGCATAAACTTTGACTGGCAGCTGATCAACTGCATTAGTGAAGTGATTGCTTATTAATATTGGTGTAGATTTGATCTCTGGTCTGGTGCTTATTAATATTGGTGTAGATTTGTTCTATGGTCTGGTGCTTATTAATATTGGTGTAAATTTGTTCTATGGTCTGGTGCTTATTAATATTGGTGTAGATTTGATCTCTGGTCTGGTGCTTATTAATATTGGTGTAGATTTGATCTCTGGTCTGGTGCTTATTAATATTGGTGTAGATTTGTTCTATGGTCTGGTGCTTATTAATATTGGTGTAGATTTGTTCTATGGTCTGGTGCTTATTAATATTGGTGTAGATTTGATCTCTGGTCTGGTGCTTATTAATATTGGTGTAGATTTGATCTCTGGTCTGGTGCTTATTAATATTGGTGTAGATTTGATCTCTGGTCTGATGCTTATTAATATTGGTGTAGATTTGTTCTATGGTCTGGTGCTTATTAATATTGGTGTAGATTTGTTCTATGGTCTGGTGCTTATTAATATTGGTGTAGATTTGTTCTATGGTCTGGTGCTTATTAATATTGGTGTAGATTTGTTCTATGGTCTGGTGCTTATTAATAATGGTGTAGATTTGATCTCTGGTCTGGTGCTTATTAATATTGGTGTAGATTTGTTCTATGGTCTGGTGCTTATTAATATTGGTGTAGATTTGTTCTATGGTCTGGTGCTTATTAATATTGGTGTAGATTTGTTCTATGGTCTGGTGCTTATTAATATTGGTGTAGATTTGATCTCTGGTCTGGTGCTTATTAATATTGGTGTAGATTTGATCTCTGGTCTGGTGCTTATTAATATTGGTGTAGATTTGATCTCTGGTCTGATGCTTATTAATATTGGTGTAGATTTGTTCTATGGTCTGGTGCTTATTAATATTGGTGTAGATTTGTTCTATGGTCTGGTGCTTATTAATATTGGTGTAGATTTGTTCTATGGTCTGGTGCTTATTAATATTGGTGTAGATTTGTTCTATGGTTTGGTGCTTATTAATAATGGTGTAGATTTGATCTCTGGTCTGGTGCTTATTAATATTGGTGTAGATTTGTTCTATGGTCTGGTGCTTATTAATATTGGTGTAGATTTGTTCTATGGTCTGGTGCTTATTAATATTGGTGTAGATTTGATCTCTGGTCTGGTGCTTATTAATATTGGTGGAGATTTGATCTCTGGTCTGGTGCTTATTAATATTGGTGGAGATTTGATCTCTGGTCTGGTGCTTATTAATATTGGTGTAGATTTGTTCTATGGTCTGGTGCTTATTAATATTGGTGTAGATTTGTTCTATGGTCTGGTGCTTATTAATATTGGTGTAGATTTGTTCTATGGTCTGGTGCTTATTAATATTGGTGTAGATTTGATCTCTGGTCTGGTGCTTATTAATATTGGTGTAGATTTGTTCTATGGTCTGGTGCTTATTAATATTGGTGTAGATTTGTTCTATGGTCTGGTGCTTATTAATATTGGTGTAGATTTGATCTCTGGTCTGGTGCTTATTAATATTGGTGTAGATTTGTTCTATGGTCTGGTGCTTATTAATATTGGTGTAGATTTGATCTCTGGTCTGGTGCTTATTAATATTGGTGTAGATTTGATCTCTGGTCTGGTGCTTATTAATATTGGTGTAGATTTGTTCTATGGTCTGGTGCTTATTAATATTGGTGTAGATTTGTTCTATGGTCTGGTGCTTATTAATATTGGTGTAGATTTGTTCTATGGTCTGGTGCTTATTAATATTGGTGTAGATTTGTTCTATGGTCTGGTGAAGTAAAACAACTTTAACATTGGTATTTACTGCTACACTATTAAGTGTTCAGCATGAAATAGAGTAAAGAGTAAAGACTGGTTGGCTCACAATCAGGATAATGTGTCAAGAGTGGAGAGACAGACATATCTCATTTAGAACAGCTCGTTGTGCTAAGTACTGCTAGTCTAGTACAAAATAAGTGTTTTCACTATCTCCTCAAAAAAACACATAAAACTGATAGTTGCTGCTTCTCCACAAAGCCTACATTATGAATGAGTAAGAAACAAGACTGGTTGACCCAGAATTTAGATAATGTATCAAAGTAGAAAAACAATATTTCCAAAAGTCTTTTGATATTGACTTATATATAAATAATTTAAAACAATCTACAAAAATATCTAACTCCAGGTCCTTCAAGTGTTTACACTGATGAGAATACCCAGCAGTCATTGATGTCACAGCCTGACAGTGAATGTTCTGGATTTATCAATGAAGATTCTAACCAATCATATGCTGAGAATTCTAACATGGGATTTTCCCAGGAACAGGAGGACAGTAATGAGTCGGACAACAGATCTACAGATGTAAGACTGGGTGAGGTTAAAATTAAGTTTGTCATATATTGTCAACATGGACAGGGTGACTTCAGCATGGCTACGAAACAAATTTTCGATTAAACACTTTACTACTGCCAGAAGTCTCCCCACTTCTCTGTAATCTTCCACAAGAGTTAAAGGAAATGGGCAAGGATAAAAAAAAAAAGCTTTTGATTGAATTACAGTAAACAGGAAACTTTGTTTCTGACAGTTATAAATATAGCCAGAAGACCACATTGGTGGTGTAATGATTAGTGTGCTAGCCTTGAGCTGGTGTAATGGTTAGTGTGCTAGCCTTGAGCTGCTGTAATGGTTAGTGTGCTAGCCTTGAGCTGCTGTAATGGTTAGTGTGCTAGCCTTGAGCTGCTGTAATGGTTAGTGTGCTAGCCTTGAGCTGCTGTAATGGTTAGTGTGCTAGCCTTGAGCTGCTGTAATGGTTAGTGTGCTAGCCTTGAGCTGATGTAATGATTAGTGTGCTAGCCTTGAACTGGTGTAATGGTTAGTGTGCTAGCCTTGAGCTGGTGTAATGGTTAGTGTACTAGCCTTGAGCTGGTGTAATGGTTAGTGTGCTAGTCTTGAGCTGGTGTAATGGTTAGTGTGCTAGCCTTGAGCTGGTGTAATGGTTAGTGTGCTAGCCTTGAGCTGGTGTAATGGTTAGTGTGCTAGTCTTGAGCTGGTGTAATGCTTAGTGTGCTAGCCTTCAGCTGGTGTAATGGTTAGTGTGCTAGCCTTGAGCTGGTGTAATGGTTGATGTGCTAGCCTTGAGCTGGTGTAATGATTAGTGTGCTAGCCTTGAGGTGGTGTAATGGTTAGTGTGCTAGCCTTGAGCTGGTGTAATGGTTAATGTGCTAGCCTTGAGCTGGTGTAATGGTTAATGTGCTATCCTTGAGGTGGTGTAATGGTTAGTGTGCTAGCCTTGAGCTGGTGTAATGGTTAGTGTGCTAGTCTTGAGCTGGTGTAATGGTTAGTGTGCTAGCCTTGAGCTGGTGTAATGGTTACTGTGCTAGTCTTGAGCTGGTGTAATGGTTAATGTGCTAGCCTTGAGCTGGTGTAATGGTTAGTGTGCTAGCCTTGAGCTGGTGTAATGGTTAGTGTGCTAGTCTTGAGCTGGTGTAATGATTAGTGTGCTAGCCATCAGCTAGTGTAATGGTTAGTGTGCTAGCCTTGAGCTGGTGTAATGGTTAATGTGCTAGCCTTGAGCTGGTGTAATGGTTAATGTGCTAGCCTTGAGCTGGTGTAATGATTAGTGTGCTAGCCTTGAGCTGGTGTAATGGTTAGTGTGCTAGCCATGAGCTGGTGTAATGGTTAATGTGCTAGCCTTGAGCTGGTGTAATGGTTAATGTGCTATCCTTGAGGTGGTGTAATGGTTAGTGTGCTAGCCTTGAGCTGGTGTAATGGTTAGTGTGCTAGTCTTGAGCTGGTGTAATGGTTAGTGTGCTAGCCTTGAGCTGGTGTAATGGTTACTGTGCTAGTCTTGAGCTGGTGTAATGGTTAATGTGCTAGCCTTGAGCTGGTGTAATGGTTAGTGTGCTAGCCTTGAGGTGGTGTAATGGTTAGTGTGCTAGCCTTGAGCTAGTGTAATGGTTAGTGTGCTAGCCTTGAGGTGGTGTAATGGTTAGTGTGCTAGCCTTGAGGTGGTGTAATGGTTAGTGTGCTAGCCTTGAGCTGGTGTAATGGTTAATGTGCTAGCATTTAGGTGGTGTAATGGTTAGTGTGCTAGCCTTGAGGTGGTGTAATGGTTAGTGTGCTAGCCTTGAGCTGGTGTAATGATTAGTGTGCTAGCCTTGAGGTGGTGTAATGGTTAGTGTGCTAGCCTTGAGGTGGTGTAATGGTTAGTGTGCTAGCCTTGAGCTGGTGTAATGGTTAGTGTGCTAGCCTTGAGGTGGTGTAATGGTTAGTGTGCTAGCCTTGAGGTGGTGTAATGGTTAGTGTGCTAGCCTTGAGCTGGTGTAATGGTTAGTGTGCTAGCCTTGAGGTGGTGTAATGGTTAGTGTGCTAGCCTTGAGCTGGTGTAATGGTTAGTGTGCTAGCCTTGAGGTGGTGTAATGGTTAGTGTGCTAGCCTTGAGGTGGTGTAATGGTTAGTGTGCTAGCCTTGAGCTGGTGTAATGGTTAGTGTGCTAGCCTTGAGGTGGTGTAATGGTTAGTGTGCTAGCCTTGAGCGTGGTAGATCATTAGCTTCAACCCTGATCGGTTCAAACCAAATGCTATCAAATTGATTTTGCTGCTTTTCTACTAAGTACATAGCATTGGGGAGTAAGAGCAAGTGCTTGGTTTCAGAATCAGGATAATGTGTCTGAGGGGAGCAACATGTCTATCTGCGGGCTGTTGTTTCAGTGAGCTAGCACTATAAAAATCCAACAAAACCTGTTGGTCTAGTACAAAGAGGTCATCATCATCATCTCATCGAATGTAACTTGTTCTCATCATGGTATTGAAAAATTGTTCACTTGTCGTTAAACAACAATCACACACTGAATATAATAAGGGATTTAAAGAAAAGTTTTCCATGGATTAAAACTGATATAACAATTGTTTTTCAGCTATGAGTATGGTAAGCGATGAGAAAAAATCCTCGGAAGATACAAATGGTAAGCCACTAGGTTAAATAAACGTTACCGAAGGGGCAATCAAAAATGGACAATCCAGAGAAATTGGCAACATAGATGAAGAAAAACAAAAACACAACATAATATGTGTTGGACACCAATATATGCAAACAAACACAAATAATGTCAATAAAACATGAGCCTTCCTACAAACAATTGGAGGTAAAAATGAACCGAATATCATTTTTATGTGGAAATCGTAACGGACATCTCAAAATGATGGAACTCCCATTTATCAGCTGTAACAGTAGAAAAAATTAATTAGGAATATTTAGACATCATCATATCATTGAAATATAACTTATTCATGTCAAGATATAGCTGTTAAATTACACAACAATCATTCAATGATAGTTTAAAGCTATATATCCATTGCTTGAACATGACATTTGTTTTTTTCATCGATTATAACCCGAAACTCATAAAAAATTAGACTTGACGACAGTTTATTACACATTGTTAATACCAGTGATAGACTTCTACACTTAAATGTCACAATAATACAGGGTTATGGTTATGGTGTTTAACGCCACTTTCAACAATATTTCAGTTATATCGTGGCGGTCAGTTTTATTGGTAGAGAAAACCGGAGTACCCAGAAAAAAACCACTGACCTGTCGACAGTCACTGACAAACTTTATTGCATAAAGTTCAGGGATTAAGATTTGCGGTCGCCCAGTCGCAAATGCGAGTAACATTTGTGTTGGGCGACATATAATATGTATAATCGTCGCCCAGTTGGCGATTGCACAATTTAATTGAGTCAGGTGCAGATCGAAGTTCCGCTGGTCGTAAATCAACATCTTGGAATACCCCTTTTTGTCAAAATAGGTTTATCGCATGATTCTCTGTATTTTGTGTGAATATTAAATGAATAAAACCGAGACCTCCCGAGTAAGTCTGATAGAACAACCAAATTTTGGCTGTTCCCGTTATGTTGCGCTCCGAGATGTTTTGGATAAAATAGAAGGAACGGCCGCTGTTCTCATTGTTGACGTTTAACATACTTCCGTGTTATTTTCACAATAGTCGTTTATGAAAAAGATAGTGACAGAAATTTTAATAAAATATTTCTTTTATTAATATACCGTTTCCGTTTTCATTGATATTTTTATGTTATATTGCTTTTTTCTTTGTTTTAATTGCCAAATCCGTTATATTAGTCTAAGTCAATTCCGTAACATTATTGATCATTTAGCACATTTCGTCAATTTCCTGTCACTGGTCAGATGGAGGAATACACCATAAAAAAAATTCTCCTCCCAAAAAAGGTCTTTTTCCAGTTCAATAAAATCACTTTCAGTTCACTCAGATTGCAGGATATAGGGTCTAATTTTTCAAAATTTTCAAGCCCCCCTAGCAGTTCGGATCGCTATGCTGGGATATTAACTTTTTGTCTGGGCTACTAATTTTTTTTCCCCTTGTAGCCCAGTTGGCTACTAGTCTGTAAAAGTTCATCTTAATCCCTGAAGTTGTATCGAGTACACCTCGCCATGAGCCAGATTCAAACTCACAACTTTAGTGGTGATAGACGCTGATTTCATAGGTAGTTGCAAGTCCAACTACCATACGATCACGATTACGAAGACCCCCACAATAATATGACTACTTGGTTTGTAATCATTTGAACATTTCTAATTTATATCGGTATCATTCATTTCAGATTCTATATCAAACAAAGATTCAGAAGAATCTCCCAGTAAACGACAGAAAATGGACGCTTCTTGATGAACAATTTTTCATAGATACATGTTGATGTGCTTGATTTGTTGTCACTAACTCTGGCTAAAATGTAATAATGATTCCATTGATGGACTTCTAGGATAAATATTTGTAAACAAGAGATTAGATTAACAGGAATGATTTTGTCAGTTATTTAACTGATTTCAGCTATTTTCCTCTGAAAATTGTTTTCCGAAAGTTGCTGAACACTCTCAGAACAGGTAAAAAATAACCATTTTGAAAGGGGATGTAGATAGTTTCAGCTATTTTTCATTGATTTCAGTTATTTTATTTTCCAACCAGAATCTTCCCTGGATTAAAAATATATAAATGACAAATTCCCTCCAGGACAATTAAAAACAACCTTTCTAAATGGATACATAATACACAATTTAAGGCTTAGCACAGTTGCCTACCTTTCATTCATTTAGAGAAATTAACATTCTGTTTTATCATGTTCAGCAATTTTTCTACTTTTATCTTAGCAAGCAGGAATAGGGGATTGGGGAGGAAGCCCAAGTTTCCATAGAAACCCACTGATATTCAGTAACTATCAGGTAAACTTTCTCAGTTTAAAGTATAAGTATATTGATTATAGTAATATTAACATTGAAGAAATACAACATTTATTAATTTAATGTACCAGATGCACATTTATTAATTAACATCTTTGTTGGATAATATTATTTATAATATGAAGCTTGACAGAGCATCAATAAATGTATTCAGTCCTCGAAATGAAAATTTGAATTTACTGTAGTGTTCCAAATCAAATTCTTTTTTATTCGATACAAATGTTGTTATTGGCAGTCGTTAATTTGTATTGTGACATCGGAAATCAGTTCCATAAGTGGGCATGGTTGTATGGTTGTTCACATCATTGATTGGTCAAGTTGCAATTTCTGTGTCACATCATGTCATCCTTTTCACCAATCAAATATGGTCTTCTAGATGAATTGGAAGACGTAATGTAATTATTAGTGTATGAATGTTTTATATATAATCTATCATAGCTATTGTGTCTCATTATTTCATAATAAAATTTACAAAAATCACTAGTCGTTAAATGGTAAGTAAACCACCTCCCTTTATCCAGTGTTTTATGTATGGCTCAAAAGATACTTAAATCATTGAATTATGAGACTAACGTTGTGAGTTGGAATCTCACTCAGGTGAGGTGTACTCGATTCCACATTATATGATAAAGTTTGTCAGTGACTTGCAACAGGCTGGAGGTTTTCTCCAGGTATTTCGGTTTCCTCCCCCAATAAAACTGACTGCCACAATATAACTGAAATATTGTTGAAAGTGGCATTAAACACCATAATCCTAAGACTTAAATAATAATGGGTGTTTAATGCTACTTTCAACAATATTGTAGTTCGATCATTAATGGTTTACATGCTAGTTTTGAGTGAGATAGATCGTATGTTTGATTCAAACCAAAGACTATGATATCGGTATTTGCTTCTGCTCTGCTAAGTGTTCAGCACTAAGGAGAAGAGACTTGTTAGCTAGAAATCAGGATATGTGTAGGAGTGGAGCCATCCATCTACCTGTGTATTGTTGTTTCAGTCAGCTAGCCAAAAAAAAAATCCAACTAAGTTTGTTGGTCTAGTACAATATGGACATCACCTCATCAAATGTAACTTGTTCTTGCCAAGATATAGCTGAAAAATAGTTCACTTACTTAGTGTTAAACAACAATCACTCACAGTGGAATACTGTTATCAACGGACTGACTCTGAGACATTCATCGCTCAGTGTGATGTTACCAATAAAAACAATGTGTGTTTTAATGTTGTCGACATTCATCATCACAATGTCAAACCTCTAACACTAATGGTTGATAATATTACCAACTACAATGTTATGAATTGAACCTCTGTTAAACCATGCTGCTTCTCCACTGTATGTAGCATATAGAATAAGAACAAAGGCTGGTTGGATCTGAATTAGGATAATGTGTAAGAGTGGAGTGATATTTCTACTGTTGGACTGTTGGTTCTGTGAGCTAGCACTATAACTAATATAAGCTTGTTTTTCTTCTAGTACAAAGCAGACATCACCATCATGTCATCAAAATGTAACTTGTTCTGGTCATGATGTAGTTGAAAAATAGCTTGCTTGGCTAATCAGCAATCACTCTGATAAACCTACGATAGTAATGGTCGACAATGCATGTTTTACCAACCATAATAATATGGTTTGGTTTGGTTTTATGGTGTTTAACACCACTTTCAACAATATTTCAGTTTTATTGGTGGAGGAAACCCGAGTGGCCAGAGAAAACCACTGACCTGTCACAAGTCACTGACAAACTTTATCACATACTGTTGTACACCCCGCCATGAGCGGCATTTGAACTGACAACATTAGTGGTGATAAGCACCGATTGCATAGGTTGTTGTAAATCCAACTACCATACGATCACTACCACGACAGCCCCTTGTAATAATATGAACCACTCCTCTGGTAAACTTCGAACAGAAATGGTCTAAAACATTACCAACCACATAAATACAAACCTTTTCTCTGTTACCCAATAATACATGTTCTCTAGAAGGATCTCATTTTCATGGTCTTTTATTCTTCTTGTTGGATTTAGTTAATATAACAAAAACTCTAAATGTCTACAAAACTAGTTTTATTCAAAATTTTAACACAATAGTGCATTCGACTAGCAGAAATCAACATTCACAGGTTTGTGATAATTAAATCTACACTACATATTCCAGAAAAAAAAGCTCCATGAAGAAGAGAATGTTCAAGAACTAGCTACATAATAATTGGGGACATTTGTCAGAACTACCTACACTGGGGAATAGTCCTTAGGCCTAAGGGGAGGGGAGGGGGCATGTTTTGTAAGATTTATAATGAGGAGAGACAGAAGTGTATGTTTTCACCATCCCAACACTAGGATTTACATACAAATAACTGATTCTTGGAATGTTATATCATAATTTAAATTATACATGTCCTACAGTGAAACCTGTCTGAACCAAATCCTGTAAAATACAAACTTTAAATAAAGTCCTAGTGTATAAAATCTTTGTTCAAACTGAACAATTGTCTAAATCCAGTTACAGCATATTGATACTTAAACAAATATGAAAAATATAATTTGGACCACAAAAAAAAATATCACATTTTCATGAAAATACCTTTTACATACAAAATGATGATATATATATTAGACCTGACCAGGAAGTGATGAATAGATTATGAAAAGTTCTTCAGGCCAAATGTATTGATACACTTTATAATATTACATTTCTGTCACATGATGATATGTTATGGCATATTTCTTGAGAATATTTGTAGTATAATACATATATCTTTTTCATAATAATTTGGCAATATGTCTTCAGAGGCCACCCTCTATAGGAGACCACCCTCTTTTTGGGATACACCTTTAAAATATCCAAACTCCTCATTTACAGTACAATGTAGAATAAACCTTATTGAGAGACAACCTGTGTTGAAAGTTCACATTTAGAGGACGAAAGAGGTGTCCTCTTAAGACAGGTATAGGAATGTAACTATGTCCTTCTCCCATGATGTATTAAATATTATCACATAAAAATACTTCAATACTGCATTCTTATGTAGAGATATATAAAAAAAAAAACTGAGCATTTAAAGTATAAGTAAAAAAAAACACTTAATGCTCTTCACATCTGCAGTCCTCTTGTTAGTGTTCAAAAGATATGTATGGATTTAAACTTTCAGTAAAATTGTGGACTATATTATGACTTAATTATGGTTAGCTATAAATAGTATAAAAAAATATATCACAGAAAAATACCCCAGACAGGTAATGAACTATTTTGATAAATTGTAGGTTTTGTTATTTTTTTGTAAAATATTAATATTTTGATTAAGAATGATCCAAAGTAAAATTCCATCTAAAAAAACTTTTAAAAGTTAGTGGTCATTGGTCTTTATCATCACTTTCAACCATTTTTCAGCGACAGTTATAAAGAACTCGGCAACTGAGTGATGAAACACATGCCTTGTATAGAAACCTTAACATTTGAGGCGTTAGTTGGGAAGCAAATTAAAGTAGTCGAAAGTCAAATTACCTCAACCACTCTGCCACCAAGACCCCTCAAAATTATTATTATTATATAGAAGTAATGTCTTATAGAAAAACAATTATTTTATAGCATTACAATGGCACAAGGACAAATATTTGTTTACGTATGAACAAATCTATAAAACTATAAATATACCAAACATAGCAATGACTAGATGTTACTGTTACATGTATATTTGTTTTCATCATCAGTAACCCACGGTGATTCAATCGTGGAATACATGACTATAATTTGTTTTTATAAAATTCAATAAGTAGAGCTAAGCCTTCGAATTATCGATGATAAATCTTAAATAAAAATTGAATCTTTGAAAACAGAAAAAAATATAATCTAAATGATAATTGTTTATATTTTATGTTATATTTAATCAAATATCTCTGAGATTTTGAATAGTGTTGTGGTGTTTAACACCACTTTTAACACTATTTCAGTTATATCGTGGCGTGACGGTCAGTTTTATTGGTGGAAGAAATTTTCAATATATGCATATGTATGTTTTATGAAATTGAAAATGCTTCTTTCATTTAAAATAACAATAATTTAGCTACTAAAAAGTGAAATACAACCAGTTTATGAATAATTAGTAGCCTCCTTATATAGCTTTGTAAACCATTAAAGAGACGAATACCACATCTAATAAGAAAATCAGTCCGACACGAATGATTGTACATAGTCTGATAACAATAACCTAAAATGTGATTGGTTACGATTTTTTCTTGAATATTCTTCTCATCACCACAGCATTTACTGATACATCCTGAAATAAAGTATATTTATTGTTAATCGATAACTGGATAGTTTGGTTTATGGTGTTTAATGTCACTTTCAACAATATTTCAGCTATATGGTGGTGGCGAGTTGTTGGTGGAGGAAACCGGAATACCCGGAGAAAACCATCCACCTGCTGCAAGTTACTGACAAACTTTATCACATAATGTGGTATCGAGTACACCTCGCCTTCAGCAGGATTCGAACTCACGACTTTAATGGTGATAGGTATTGATTGCATAAGTAGTTGTAAATCCAAAACCATACGATCATGACCACGACGGCCCCTCGATAACTGGAGATTCCCATTTACGATACAAACTGTTTAACAATGCATTTAAAGTTACACACACACAAATAATAAATTCATTTGTATTATTGGAATAACATTATTTAAAGAGAGTAATTTGGGTCTGACTGTTTTGTGTCTTAAAATTTTATTTTTAGCCATTACTGTTAATAAAATTTATAAAATGTATTAAGTGCTAATTCATACTTTTGCTTGGCATTTACTGGTAAAATGTCCCTTTTAAGTGACAGTAAAGCCAAAGTTTCAGAGTTTTCTCATGACACTGACGAATAGAGTTAAACAGGGATGGTTGACTATCTGACCTGACGAATACAGTTAAACAGGGATGGTTGACTATCTGACCTGACGAATACAGTTAAACAGGGATGGTTGACTATCTGACCTGACGAATACAGTTAAACAGGGATGGTTGACTATCTGACCTGACGAATACAGTTAAACAGGGATGGTTGACTATCTGACCTGACGAATAGAGTTAAACAGGGATGGTTGACTATCTGACCTGACGAATACAGTTAAACAGGGATGGTTGACTATCTGACCTGACGAATACAGTTAAACAGGGATGGTTGACTATCTGACCTGACGAATACAGTTAAACAGGGATGGTTGACTATCTGACCTGACGAATAGAGTTAAACAGGGATGGTTGACTATCTGACCTGACGAATAGAGTTAAACAGGGATGGTTGACTATCTGACCAGACGAATAGAGTTAAACAGGGATGGTTGACTATCTGACCTGACGAATACAGTTAAACAGGGATGGTTGACTATCTGACCTGACGAATACAGTTAAACAGGGATGGTTGACTATCTGACCTGACGAATAGAGTTAAACAGGGATGGTTGACTATCTGACCTGACGAATAGAGTTAAACAGGGATGGTTGACTATCTGACCTGACGAATACAGTTAAACAGGGATGGTTGACTATCTGACCTGACGAATAGAGTTAAACAGAGATGGTTGACTATCTGACCTGATGAATACAGTTAAACAGGGATGGTTGACTATCTGACCTGACGAATAGAGTTAAACAGGGATGGTTGACTATCTGACCTGACGAATAGAGTTAAACAGGGATGGTTGACTATCTGACCATATACCCAATGATTTACTTAAAAGTGTACTAAACAAAAACCTCAAATCAAAGTCTTATACTAATAATTGTTCTTTTTTAGGTTTGGTCCCAAAAAACTAGTTTAACCCTTCCACTTTTAATTGAAGTGCCTGTACCAACTCAGAGAAGTGAACAGTCATGTATATACATGTTAGGAGTATAGATTTTACCTCTTTCTACGATTTTTCTATTGGACTTTGGGATTCTTCCAATAGTGGTTTTTCATTTTATAACTGCCACATAATTTGAGTTTTCTTAATGAAGGTTTGGTTTATGTTGTTTAATGCCACTTTCAACAATATTTCAGTTATATTGTGGCGGTCAGTTTTATTGTTGGAGGAAACCGGAATACACTGAGAAAACCATCAACATGTCACAAGTCACTGACAAACTTTATGCATAATGTGGTATAGAGTACACCTCGTCATGAACAGGGTTCGAACTCACAACTTTAGTGGTTATAGGCACTGATTGTACATGTAGTTGTAAATCCAACAACTATAAGATAATGACGACGATCCCTACTTTGATAAACGTTATTCCAGAAACGTATAATGTACACTAAATTGGTTATCGACCTTGCTTCACGTTCCCGCTTAAATCATTCAACATAAAACTTATCATGTGTAATAAGTGTTCTTAATAAACTCTTCTTGTATACATACCATGATAAGTTCTTCACCGACTATGTGTCTTTCTACACGTGTTGATTTTCCCTTTGAACCTGGTGTTGGGTTAGCAACTGTGATTAATTTACCATTCTCCCAGTTTACTATGGCCTGAAATCAATAGCATATCGGTTTCCATGACTATGTAAACAATGTTGATCTAAAATAAATATGTAACGGACCCAACAGCCTATTAATTATGTACCACTCAAATGTACTAACTTACTAACATAGATAGAACTATAGTTGGTTGGTTTTAACATCACTTTCAACAATATTTAAGCTATATCCTGGCAGTCAGTTTTATTGGTGGAGGGTACCGGAGAAAACCACAGACCTGTCGGAAGTCACTGACAAACTTTATTATATCATGTTGTAGTGAGTACACCTCGCCATGAACAGGGTTCAAACTCACAACTTTAGTGGTGATATGCACTGATTGCACAGGTAGTTGTAAATCCAACTACCATATGATCAGGTGTACAACATTATGTGATAAAGTTTGTCAGTGACTTGCGGCAGGTCGATGGTTTTCTACGGTACTTCGGTTTCCTCCACCAATCAAACTGAAATATTGTTCAAAGTGGCGTCGAGTACCATAAACCCCAAACCCAACCCCATAGACAACTGCTGAAATATATTAAAACTAAAGTCAATCTCCTTCAGGCTATCCTGTTTAGCCTTGGCCCTTTGGTTTACTTGCTCTCTGCAAAGTAATTTGGTTTTTGACTTTCAGGGTACTTGGTGAAGGTTATTGTAGACACACCAAGGTCATACACACTAAATTAGATATCTACGTTTTATTGTATTTAGATGGTAGCATAAAAAACAGCTGTATGTATCTAGATGGTAACATAAACAACAGCTGTATGTATCTAGATGGTAGCATAAACAACAGCTGTATGTATCTAGATGGTAGCATAAACAACAGCTGTATGTATCTAGATGGTAGCATAAACAACAGCTGTATGTATCTAGATGGTAGCATAAACAACAGCTATATGTATCTAGATGGTAGCATAAACAGCAGCTGTATGTATCTAGATGGTAGCATAAACAGCTGTATGTATCTAAATGGTAGCATAAACAACAGCTGTATGTATCTAGATGGTAACATAAACAACAGCTGTATGTATCTAGATGGTAGCATAAACAACAACTGTATGTATCTAGATGGTAGCATAAACAACAGCTGTATGTATCTAGATGGTAGCATAAACAACAGCTGTATGTATCTAGATAGTAGCATAAACAACAGCTGTATGTATCTAGATGGTAGCATAAACAACAGCTGTATGTATCTAGATGGTAGCATAAACAGCTGTATGTATCTAGATGGTAGCATACATAATAGTTATATTTAAATGGTAGAGTAGATAATCACATTGTATTCATATTGTAAAATGCCATATATTATTTTATAACAATTGGTCCATGTTTAAAGGTACTTTAGTGATTACAGGAATATAAATCTTATCCCACCAGCACTATATAAAAAGTGTGCATATTAAGTTAAAGGTATATAATAATTCAGTTATTTATTAGACTTTACATTGAATGACAATATTAACATTTATTGTTATATTTTTCGTTTTTTTCCCTTGTATCAATCAATATTAGCTACATATAATAGAGGTCAGTGTATCATGCGGCAGATGTTGACTATCAGATTGATTAACAATTGTAATCATAATACGAAACCTTCATAGGATTATCCTGAGGGTCAGATGACTCAACCTCAACACCTAGTTGAAATTTGTGATCTGAATCTTTTGGACCTTTGGTGATGATTCTGACGTGATCGTCTTCAATACTGATGGTCATTGTAGAGCTAGCAGCTGCCGCTAACTTCCTTAACACGAAGTTTACACCTTAAATAGAAGAGTACTTACACTGTTAAATTTCTATGTAAAAAAAACCCCTCGCATCTATGTGCAATTGTTAGCGTTCTCGCCTCGCGTGAGGTAGATCGTGGGTTCGAGCTCCGGTCGGGTGAAGACTATAAAATTCGTATTTGTTGCTAAGCACGCAGTATTAATGCAATTGGTTTGGTTTGGTTTTATGGTGTTTAACGCCACTTTCATCAATATTTCAATTATATCGTAGCGGTCACTTTTATTGGTGGAGGATAATGTACAGCATGTGGACAAAAGTGATTCCGTTTCCGCCATCTGCCCTATATATTTCATATAAAACCACTTATTTTCATAAAATTCTCATGAAGTCATTCCTTATCCGATTTTCATGAAATTTTCACCTTTAAAAACAGAATTAATTAGAGTTTATCTTGATATCTTCATGTAATTTTTTCGAACTTTTATTTGCAAGCATTTATGATTTAAACACAAATGTAAATTTTTGACGTCACAATTTTATATGATTATATAGTAAGATTTGGTGGAAAAAAAAAAAAATGTTTTTAAATCAATTCTTAAGAGAAAGTAAAATAAAATTATTTGCAAATTATACGACGAAGAAACTATATTTATTTCTGCATTTAATGCTGAAAATTTCATGAAAATCAGATAAGGAATGATTTCATGAGAAAGTTATGGAAATAAGTGGTTTTATATGAAATATATAGGGAAGATGGCGGAAACGGAATCACTTTTGTCCACATGCTGTAATTGGAAATGATTAAGCCGCTACAAACTACAATACCATATTAAGCGATGGTCATGTTATATATCTGACATTAAAACGTGAGAATCGTGCCTAGAAAGAATCAAATATTTTGATGAACACGTTTTTGTTCCCGAAAGATTATCTATTTGACAACACGTGGCTTATATATATACGTATACACTTGTTATTAAACACTAAGGTTCATATTCCACAGGAATAGATCACCATACCGGATTTTTAGATATCCTACTCCTAGCAAGCTGTTTAGACATTTTAGCGATTGTTTTCCTCTAAAAAAAAAAGACTTAAAATATTTTGTCTTCCCAATCTTTCGACTTTGATCACCTGATCAAGTTTATACCAGAAACGTGTCATGTGTACCTTTAACTATCTACGGTATTACTATGAATCATTCAAGTCGTGGTTTTATCATTCATTGATAAAAAAATGAACAGTATATATAACATGGGAATTTTTTTAAAGATGTCTTTTAACCCGACCCTAAAATTGGAAAAAATATGATTTTTTGGCGTAAAATCGTGATTTTTCACACGAAATACCCCAACAATTTTTTTAAGTGCCTCCGCCCCCCTCCCCCTAATTTGAAATCCTGGATCCGCCCCTTTACATATTCTAAATTGACCTCACTCTTTCCCTTTGCTAAAAAAAAACAGAATTATTTCTTCGTATTATCTCATTAGCACATGCGCCGATGAATGTGACTGACGTTTCCATTGGCAACATAAATTGTGACCCGAATAATGCCCAATCATAACTACTCGGCCATTCTCGCTACCCTGCAAATAACCTCGAACGTACATAGTCGAAATTCTTCTTAAATTGTTTGACGGCAGTTAAATTAAGTTAAGCCACACAAAAATATAGTCCACGAAAATCCAATATGGAAGACATACAAAGAAAATCTAATCATGCAAAACTAATTGAAATATAGAAAATTGTTTAAAATATAACTTTATCAAACTTTCATGTAACTGACATGTGAAAAGTAGTGCGATTTATACGCCTAATGCATTCGAGGTTATTTGCAGAGTAGCGACAATGGCCGAGTAGTTACGATTGGAATAATGCCGATAGAGGGCGCAGTATTATTCGAGTTACAAATTGTGTGCGACATTTTCCGCAAGCGTATGTATAAATTACCGTCTTCGAATCAAAGTATACTAGCGTATTTGTACTCTTAGACATATCAGAATCGAAATAAATCATGGAAGCCAGAATGTGTTTTGAATTTTAACATGGATTGGCGGATATTAGTAAATTGTATCCCTCGCTTCTGGCTCGGGATAAAATATTAATATCCGCCAATCCATGTTAAAACTCCCAACACATTCTGGCTTCCATGATTTATTTCTTAAATAACCTTCACGCAATACACAAAAATACGGAACTACTTTTTGATTGACATGAAGGGGAAAGAACTCATTGTTTACATGATCGTCTGCTAAAAGTACATAGCTGTCAAACAAACACGAAACTAAGAACAGCTGATAAAAGTGAGAAATAAAATCAAACACCGGCAAAAAGTACAAGACAGGGAAAGGGTGTCGGAGATTTCCCCGTCTTGTACTTTTGCCGGTGTTAGATTCTATATGTCTCTTTAGACGTTATGCACGATATTGGTGATCAGTGGCGTAACGTCAAAAGTGGCATAAATGTCTATTAGACGTTACTCTTTTTCACCCAGGTGGACAAATTCGCCAGACCTAGGCTAAAAAAAATGGTTTATTTCTTTTTCGGTTGGGGTTTACAATACGTTTGAACAATATTCAGAATCAGTAGTATTTGAACTTTTGTCTTGTGTCTGTTTTAATGCAGAAAATGCGAAGAATTATGAGTTATATCGATTTAAAACTCGAGTGACACGCAATTCAGAGTCAAAAACGACGTTGAAGACAAATTCGCTAAACCTCTTGTTTTGAATATTCTGATGTACAGAACAGGAACATACCTTTAATATATCGCACAGAAAAAGCCAAGAACATGAACTTTCAGCTCATATTTTGTTTAAATGCTTACCTTTTTCTTTGTTGAATTTGAAAAGCCTTTAAAGCACAGGTCTGTCCACACTTCTCAAATATTACGCACCAAACACACAGTAGACACGGCCATTTTGAATTGTCAGTTTGCATGGTACGTCAACTAGATTATTACGTAACAATTTGTTGATGGTGCGCTTTCTTGTGACAAATTTCACGGGGATCTGTTGAATAG
Organism: Bathymodiolus septemdierum; assembly: GCA_963383655.1. NCBI lineage: Eukaryota > Metazoa > Mollusca > Bivalvia > Mytilida > Modiolidae > Bathymodiolus > Bathymodiolus septemdierum. Next base: position 35,215,644 of record OY726523.1, read on the forward strand.
TTTTGATATCGCTGTTGTTTTCTGATGTAGAATCGCGGGGATCTGTTGAATAGTTTTGATATCGCTGTTGTTTTCCGATGTAGAATCGCTTGGTATTGTTACGTCTAACGCGCCAAAATTAACTAACGTTAAGACCACAAAATCGGGACCTATGTTTTAATATATATTACTTATAACCATAATTTGTGTTAAAGAATTTTTATTTTACTATGCCCGATGAATATTGAATACATTTTGATGATGTCTTTTTATACCCTAAGGAGTATTGTACATAGCTTTCAAATCAGAAAATAGCATCAAAATGGCTTCGAGTCGCAAGATCGTGTGCGACGTCTTAATGAGTCACATGTCAAAATACACCAATCAAACTGTTTTCTTGGTGTCGGTGGTCTTACTCCTTCATGCCACATGCAAAGCAGAGAAGAGCAAATACCAATGTTATAGTCTTTGATTTGCCCCAATCGGGACTCTAACCAAGAATCTACATTGTCTGAAGCAAGCACACAAACTCTTACGCGATGCGGTTGAGTTCTATCCAGTGATCGATTTTCCTAATGTTGAAACAACTCACATTAGAGCTACGTTTCCACAGCCAGGAGGACAGATAATAACTTTGAATGAGCGACCCATGCCCGAAGAATACCATTATCTTCTTATGGTCATTTCAATCATAGGCAAGTCATTGAAAGCAAGTTAACATCGCATTACTTCGTGTAAGAAATCTTAATTCATTTTAATAGGCGAATTGTACTGAAAAATAATACACACAACCTTTGTATACACATGTATATTATACAAATACAAATACAAATATTGTATTGGCACAAACACAAATACAATAATTGGCAAAGGCCCAAAGTGAAGTTACAGTTCATGTCTGAATAGAAAGTACATGTACAATAATATGACACTATTATGAATACTGAATAATCTCATTTCTAAGAGTTAGACAATTATTAATGTAAGAGCAAGTTGCTCTTAATACTTTTAATGAATTACTATTCATACAAAATTTGAGCATTTGATTCTCAGATAAATGATTTTTTTGTAGTATACTCAAAATATTACATCGAAAACTTCTCCTGTAATTGGAATATTTTTCACATTTAAACAAGAAATGACTTTCATCTTCTACGTCACCAGTTCTACATATAGTACAAATTCTATCACTAGTGTGTAAACCTATTAGTGCCCCCCCCCCCCCCCCCTTTGAATGGCAAGACTGTGTGCACTTAACCTTATTTTACATAAAATTGACCTCTCTGTTTTGTTTCTGAGGATATCCACATAAGCACTACGGCGGTTAGTTTGGTTGAACTATAAATTTTAGAGGATTGCTCCTGAGTACATTGATCAACCTTTGCTTTATATTTGGTAGGAGTGCTTTAATTGAACAATTGCTCTCTGCTATATAAGAAAATCCTAGACTATTAAAGATCGAGTACAGTTTTTTTGCCTATGGATTAAAGTTTTTAGTAGCTAAGTGCTTGAAAAATTTAAAATACTAAGGTATTTTCAGATGTCAAAAGATGTTCCCAAAATTTTATACAAGAAAATTAGATTTTTGCCCATAAAGGTAATCTTCCAAGTTCTGCTCGGCATGCAACATTTGATGCTTTGCAGTGAACCCCTAAAATTTCTTTAATGAATTTCATGTGGAATTTTTCCACAATAGAACTATCTCCGGGATCAAGATAAACTCCCCAAACCTCACTACAATATAATAGGATTGGGATAACTAGGGAATCAAAAAGTTTCTCTAAAAGTTTGCAAGGATTATTCAATCCAATTGTTTTCTTTATTTTAAAGTATACTTTTCTGGCTTTTTCCATAAGTAAAGATACAGCGACATTAAAGTTGCCATTACACTTTAACACTACTCCCAAGTAACAATATTTTGACACTGTTTGTATGATATTATTGTTATAACTAAACTCATTCACATGTGTTTTTCCATTTGAATTAAAAATTAAAAATTTCGATTTTTCTACATTCACAAAAAAAATGTACTTGTAGTTTCCAATTAGAACAATATCAATGTACCAATATGTCACAGCTGTCTGTCAGGTGTGAAAATTATAAAGTAAATATCTGCCAGCTATACTAAGATATACTATAGTACATGAATGTGACGTTGATATTTATTTTAAAGTGGTTGAACACCATCTTTTATTGTACAATGTGCCTACGTGTGAAAGGTTCTTCATACAGGAACGTACCAGATTTTGACCTTGTACAATAAGACGTCTTATTTTTACATTCGTGCTATAATTTAACCCACAATGTGATTATTCTACAGCTTACCTATTTCTTTCAGATATTCATCCAGATTTTCATTTTTCACAAGGACCCACGTCCCAACTAGTGTTGATTGTATTTCTGCTAGAGCCATTTTAAATGTAAAGGTAAGAATGCAGGTACAACGGTAAAGGTAAGAATGCAGGTACAACGTCCACGTGTGACGACAAGATTGCAATGTAAATATTGATTGTACCGGTGTCTAGTCAGATAATTTTACTGTAATAATTGCCCTCTGGCAATTTTGTCCGCTACCTGATGTACGTGATCCGACCGTATGCATATTATGGTGCATTACTGCATACTGATTAGTATTTGTTTTTTTATGTCATACCTTTAGTAATTCTATAATAATATGGTCTTGTCCAGGTAATATGCCAAAATATTACCCAGGTCTGAGAGACATATTACCCGACCGAAGGTAATATGTCTCTCAGACCCGGGTAATATTTTTACCTGGACTTCAAGTGTCTAATTGTCCAGGTAATATGCCAAAATATTACAGTACCAAATATCACTACAAACAATTTTGAGGAACATTGATCAATATTTTGCTTATTTTGTTTAATAGCAAAATATTTTTTTTTATTTCTCATTCTCATGAACAAATGTGTGATTTTTTTTGATTTTTTATTTACAAATCTTCAATATTATATAGTACACACATATATATATTTACAAAAAAATTGATTAGAATGATTTGATTTGATTTATTGTGCTTAACACCACTTTCAGCAATATTTCAGCTATATCATGGCGACCAGTTTTAGTGGTGGAAGAAGCCGGAGTACCTGGAGAGAACCACCGACCATGGGCAAGCAACTGGTAAACTTTATCACTTGCGACTGCGAGTCGAGTGCACCCTTTTTGTAATTTACAAAGACGGGCGCGAACCCACGTCGTATTAGTGATAGGCTTGTAACATATCAGTAAAGGGTAACAGGTGAGAGATCTGTGTTTAATCATATTGCTCATTCACTCACTTGGAAACACTGTGGACATTATATAAATTAATGAAATTTTAAAAAGTCACATTCTCAACCACATCAGTTGTCTATAATAATCAATAATGGATTTACTACTATAACACTGTTTGCGTGAGTGGGTGATTGTTGTTTAATGCCTAGAGTGAGCAATTTTCCAGCTATATCGTGTCGAGAATATGTCACATTTCCATGAGATAACGATGTCCGCTTTGTACCACACGCTTCCTTGGATTTTTAAAGGTTTAGCTCACTGAAATAACAGTTTGTATGTAGACATGTCGCTCCACTCGGACACAGCTGATCACGACGATAGATTTCTTTTACATGCATCTATTTACCATGCGGAGTCAGTGTGTTTTAAATCGGTCATCCAATCAACACTTTACATTATCCTAATAAAGCTATTTATCCTGCAATCAGTACATTTGCTGTACAAATATGCTATACGAATAAATTTTTGCTTTATTCGTACTAGACGAAAAAACTTTTCAGCCTACGAATAAACTTTTCAGCCTGCGAATAAACTTTCCTGGTACCCTGTAGCTATGTACAGCGGAGGGCGCAGACAAGTATGAAACTGGTACTAATGTAACGCGGACCACGAAGAAGACGCCCTTGACATCATTTATGAAAGGCGAGGAATGACGTTTGTTTCTGTCCTTATTGTTTAAATCTGACAAGTTTTCCGACTTTTTTGACATTGCAGGATAAACACAATATACGTACATTGTCGTTTTAAATATAAAATTCATTTGTACTCGCTGCGAAACAGGCCTGAAAAGCTCGCCGAAGGCTCGCTATTCTGCCTGTTTCTAAAGCTCGTACAAATAAATTTTATATTTACCGACAATGTACGTATATTGTATATTAAGTCGCACCCCTCTCATAATAACTCTTTTCACATTAGCCTAATAAAGCTATTAAGCAACACCCCTGTCTTCCACATTAGCCTAATAAAGCTAGTATGCAACACCCTGTCATAATAATACTTTTCATATTAGCCTAATAAAGCTATTAAGCCACACCCTTGTCATAACACCTTTCACATTAACCTAATAAAGCTATTAAGCCACACCCCTCTCATAATAACACTTTTCACCACACCCTGTCATAATAACACTTTTCACATTAGCCTAATAAAGCTATTAAGCCACACCCCTCTCATAATAACACTTTCCACATTAGCCTAATAAAGCTATTAAGCCACGCCCCTTATATGAACTACTATTGAGATATCAATGGGGTTTCCGTTATTTTTTCTTCTTCTTCAAATTAAATAACATTGTTTTGCAAATCTTATTGCAGGATAAATACGATATTAGTGTATTGACGGTAAATATACAATTTATGTGGCTCGGCACGAAACGGATGGAAAGACTCGCTAAAGCTCGTCTTTCACCCTCGCCACATAAATTCTATATTTACTGTCAATAACACCAATATTGTACATATATACATTGTATATATATTTGTAGGAATATACATATCTACATGCAGATTCTCCTTCTACCAGTGAATTACAATATTTTTCCACTCGAGATAATACAATTTGAAAATTTGGCTTTAATCCAGAGTGGAGAGATATCGTAGTCCACTGGAAGCAGAAGAGAATCTATTTCTATGACCAAAACGTCAAAAAATATTTTGACCAAGTCATTCAGCACTGCAGTCTGAGGTAGACGGTTCTGGACAGTCTACAATGATGCGAGGGAAAATGGTGCCTTTTTTTGTTGGATCCTACATAATGGGACCTGATATAACTATCTAGAGTTGATAAATATGGTAATCTACTGGTTTAGGAGGATAATCTATATTTACAGCTTCTTCCATAATTACGTCATTAGTATTTCTCTGGCTCTACATAACTATGTAGTTCATATGTATATAGTGAAATAGAGCGATTTTCAACCGATTTACGTCGTAAAACTTTCTTTCTTTTTAATATTTCAATTAAAATTCGACTGACAAAAAACATTAATAATAATAAAATTAAATTAAAAAAGTAAATACAACAAACAAAATAACCAAAACACCATCTTTTACAGTATATCTTAAAGAGCATGGACAAATGGGGAGTGTGTTGTACAACCGACAGTTGTTGATAAAAACAAATTCTTGTCTATAAGTTGAAATAGTAACTAAATTAATATTTTTAAATTGATCGATTTAGTTTATCTCTACAAAATTCCGTTGTTACCATATCAGAATATTTATACGAGATATCACGTGATACATTATTTGAAATAAACAGATATGATAAAAATGAGATAAACCCTAACTGTTTATGGAGTGTATTTTGGGTATTATGGACAATGTGAAGAAATGAAATATTTCGTTTTCATCCTCGTTTTTACATCAATAGTCCTCACAGGTAATATCTTATTTTCTTATGTTGACAGAAAAATAGTAATTTGTAGACCGACGTAAAAGTCCAAATGTTTTACAAATACAGGACAGATTACGATATGAACTGCGTCCTTTTAAGAGTAGGAAATTAGACCGTACATTGACCGTTTCTGTCCACACTATGTTTCGAACTGTTAAAATGGCCGTTATTTTGACATAATTATCTTGTATAGTAGTAATACGTGCTATAGATATAGTTAGTTTTCTTCTTGTAATCTGCATTTAATGAGACGCTGAATTAAATATAATTAAGAGGTGATTGTGTTCATTGTATTACAGCCGACTAACTACTTTTGATATTTGGTATTGAAATAGTATTAGCTGCGGAAGCGTAGCTCTTACGTTTTTTTTTGTGACCATAGATGGTCGCTATTAAAACCATTTAAAAGAGCTACGCATACGGCTCCGAAGCTAGTAATTGCACTAGCCCGTTCTGGTACTTTTATTTTAAATGAAACCATTACAAAACATCATATAAAACCATTCCAATTAAATCACATGTTATACGCAAAGATTCGTTAATATTTTAGGGGCGAAGTTGAAAACTGCAAAGTCAGATTATTAATCTTTTTGCATATTTCAGGTCAAAAGAAAAAACATAGCCCCCCCCCCCCCCCCCCCCCCCCCCCTAAAAATTAATGGCCGTTCTCAAAATATGCTTAAGTACAAAACAATAACAATACAAAAAACACACAAAAAACAAAAACAGAAATAAGCAAAAACAAAAAACAAAAAAAAAAACAAAAAACAAAACAAACAAAAACACACCCCTCCCCATACATATTGTCTCATTAAATACATTTTAAATTCCTACAACTTCTGTAGTATTCTCTTTGTGATGTGGTGTATAGCTTAGATTTTTGGATTAAGCGATTCGTGTTGTTCTATGAGATATCGACAGTTTCAGTATATCAGTATTATAAACAAGAATAATTCAATCTTATTTCACATACGACCAGTGAGTGAGTGATTGCTGTGTAATGTCAAATGATAAACATTCAGCCATATCATGGCGAGCACAACTTACATTCAATGAAATGATGATGGTGATGACTTCCGCTTTGTACTAGACCAGCACGCTTTTAAATTGGATCTTTATAGTGCTAGCTCACTGAAACAACACTGCGCGGCTAGACATATCGCTACACAGTGACACATTATCTTGATTCATAGCTAACCAGTGCGCGGCTAGACATATCGCTACACAGTGACACATTATCCTGATTCAACTAGACATATCGCTACACAATGACACATTATCCTGATTCAATTAGACATCGCTACACAGTGACACATTATCCTGATTCAACTAGACATATCGCTACACAGTGACACATTATCCTGATCCAACTAGACATATCGCTACACAGTGACACATTATCCTGATCCAACTAGACATATCGCTACACAGTGACACATTATCCTGATTCAACTAGACATATCGCTACACAGTGACACATTATCCTGATTCAACTAGACATATCGCTACACAGTGACACATTATCCTGATTCAACTAGACATCGCTACACAGTGACACATTATCCTGATTGAACTAGACATATCGCTACACAGTGACACATTATCCTGATTCAACTAGACATATCGCTACACAGTGACATATTATCCTGATTCAACTAGACATCGCTACACAGTGACACATTATCCTGATTCATAGCTAACCAGTGCGCGGCTAGACATATCGCTACACAGTGACACATTATCCTGATTCAACTAGACATATCGCTACACAGTGACACATTATCCCGATTCAACTAGACATCGCTACACAGTGACACATTATCCTGATTCAACTAGACATATCGCTACACAGTGACACATTATCCTGATTCAACTAGACATATTGCTACACAGTGACACACTATCCTGATTCAACTAGACATATCGCTACACAGTGACATACTATCTATCCTGATTCAACTAGACATATCGCTACACAGTGACACATTATCCTGATTCATAGCTAACCAGTGTCTGCTCTTACCCCTTAAAACTGCATGCTTAGCGTAGAAGCAATACATATCTATTGTAGTCATTGGTTTGACTCGACAGGTATACTGGACAACATTAATAAAATAAACGCGAAATATAATCTATATTTAGAGCGTTTTGTTTTCAAACTTGCAGTTCAAATCTCACACTGATTAAAAAAACAGTAGGCCTATGTTTATAAATATAGTCTTACTGGAGTAGCACTGACAGAAAAATGAATGTCTTGGTGGTTTCAAATGTTACATGACAGTCGCAAAATAACTGATAATATAGAATTAAGCTACACTTGTTTAGTTTGGTATTTTTCCATCTGCCGTTGTCTGTTGTTTTATTTATACAGAAGGATGGTATATTGTGTTTTATTATTTAATATGACAGTCCTGGTGGATTTGAAGCTGGAGGATAGTAATGATGTTTATTATTTATGACAGTCCTAGTGGATTTGAAGCTGGAGGATAGTAATGATGTTTATTATTTAATATGACGGTGGATTTGAAGCTGGAGGACAGTAATGATATTTATTATTTATGACAGTCCTGGTGGATTTGAAGCTGGAGGATAGTAATGATGTTTATTATTTAATATGACGGTGGATTTGAAGCTGGAGGACAGTAATGATGTTTATTATTTAATATGACAGTCCTGGTGGATTTGAAGCTGGAGGATAGTAATGATGTTTATTATTTAATATGACAGTCCTGGTGGATTTGAAGCTGGAGGAGAGTAATGATGTTTATTATTTAATATGACGGTGGATTTGAAGCTGGAGGACAGTAATGATGTTTATTATTTAATATGACAGTCCTGGTGGATTTGAAGCTGGAGGATAGTAATGATGTTTATTATTTAATATGACAGTCCTGGTGGATTTGAAGCTGGAGGACAGTAATGATATTTATTATTTATGACAGTCCTGGTGGATTTGAAGCTGGAGGATAGTAATGATGTTTATTATTTAATATGACGGTGGATTTGAAGCTGGAGGACAGTAATGATATTTATTATTTATGACAGTCCTGGTGGATTTGAAGCTGGAGGATAGTAATGATGTTTATTATTTAATATGACAGTCCTGGTGGATTTGAAGCTGGAGGAGAGTAATGATGTTTATTATTTAATATGACAGTCCTGGTGGATTTGAAGCTGGAGGAGAGTAATGATGTTTATTATTTAATATGACAGTCCTGGTGGATTTGAAGCTGGAGGACAGTAATGATGTTTATTAGTTATGACAGTCCTGGTGGATTTGAAGCTGGAGGACAGTAATGATGTTTATTATTTAATATGACGGTGGATTTGAAGCTGGAGGACAGTAATGATGTTTATTATTTAATATGACGGTGGATTTGAAGCTGGAGGACAGTAATGATGTTTATTATTTAATATGACAGTCCTGGTGGATTTGAAGCTGGAGGACAGTAATGATGTTTATTATTTAAAATGACGGTGGATTTGAAGCTGGAGGACAGTAATGATGTTTATTATTTAATATGACAGTCCTGGTGGATTTGAAGCTGGAGGATAGTAATGATGTTTATTATTTAATATGACAGTCCTGGTGGATTTGAAGCTGGAGGACAGTAATGATATTTATTATTTATGACAGTTCTGGTGGATTTGAAGCTGGAGGATAGTAATGATGTTTATTATTTAATATGACGGTGGATTTGAAGCTGGAGGACAGTAATGATATTTATTATTTATGACAGTCCTGGTGGATTTGAAGCTGGAGGATAGTAATGATGTTTATTATTTAATATGACGGTGGATTTGAAGCTGGAGGACAGTAATGATGTTTATTATTTAATATGACAGTCCTGGTGGATTTGAAGCTGGAGGATAGTAATGATGTTTATTATTTAATATGACAGTCCTGGTGGATTTGAAGCTGGAGGAGAGTAATGATGTTTATTATTTAATATGACGGTGGATTTGAAGCTGGAGGACAGTAATGATGTTTATTATTTAATATGACAGTCCTGGTGGATTTGAAGCTGGAGGATAGTAATGATGTTTATTATTTAATATGACAGTCCTGGTGGATTTGAAGCTGGAGGACAGTAATGATATTTATTATTTATGACAGTCCTGGTGGATTTGAAGCTGGAGGATAGTAATGATGTTTATTATTTAATATGACGGTGGATTTGAAGCTGGAGGACAGTAATGATATTTATTATTTATGACAGTCCTGGTGGATTTGAAGCTGGAGGATAGTAATGATGTTTATTATTTAATATGACGGTGGATTTGAAGCTGGAGGACAGTAATGATGTTTATTATTTAATATGACAGTCCTGGTGGATTTGAAGCTGGAGGATAGTAATGATGTTTATTATTTAATATGACAGTCCTGGTGGATTTGAAGCTGGAGGAGAGTAATGATGTTTATTATTTAATATGACAGTCCTGGTGGATTTGAAGCTGGAGGAGAGTAATGATGTTTATTATTTAATATGACAGTCCTGGTGGATTTGAAGCTGGAGGACAGTAATGATGTTTATTAGTTATGACAGTCCTGGTGGATTTGAAGCTGGAGGACAGTAATGATGTTTATTATTTAATATGACGGTGGATTTGAAGCTGGAGGACAGTAATGATGTTTATTATTTAATATGACGGTGGATTTGAAGCTGGAGGACAGTAATGATGTTTATTATTTAATATGACAGTCCTGGTGGATTTGAAGCTGGAGGAGAGTAATGATGTTTATTATTTAATATGACAGTCCTGGTGGATTTGAAGCTGGAGGACAGTAATGATGTTTATTAGTTATGACAGTCCTGGTGGATTTGAAGCTGGAGGACAGTAATGATGTTTATTATTTAATATGACAGTCCTGGTGGATGTGAAGCTGGAGGACAGTAATGATGTTTATTATTTAATATGACGGTGGATTTGAAGCTGGAGGACAGTAATGATGTTTATTATTTAATATGACGGTGGATTTGAAGCTGGAGGACAGTAATGATGTTTATTATTTAATATGACAGTCCTGGTGGATTTGAAGCTGGAGGACAGTAATGATGTTTATTATTTAATATGACAGTCCTGGTGGATTTGAAGCTGGAGGATAGTAATGATGTTTATTATTTATGACAGTCCTGGTGGATTTGAAGCTGGAGGACAGTAATGATGTTTATTATTTAATATGACAGTCCTGGTGGATTTGAAGCTGGAGGACAGTAATGATGTTTATTATTTAATATGACGGTGGATTTGAAGCTGGAGGACAGTAATGATGTTTATTATTTAATATGACGGTGGATTTGAAGCTGGAGGACAGTAATGATGTTTATTATTTAATATGACAGTCCTGGTGGATTTGAAGCTGGAGGAGAGTAATGATGTTTATTATTTAATATGACGGTGGATTTGAAGCTGGAGGACAGTAATGATGTTTATTATTTAATATGACAGTCCTGGTGGATTTGAAGCTGGAGGATAGTAATGATGTTTATTATTTAATATGACAGTCCTGGTGGATTTGAAGCTGGAGGACAGGAAAGATATTTATTATTTATGACAGTCCTGGTGGATTTGAAGCTGGAGGATAGTAATGATGTTTATTATTTAATATGACGGTGGATTTGAAGCTGGAGGACAGTAATGATATTTATTATTTATGACAGTCCTGGTGGATTTGAAGCTGGAGGATAGTAATGATGTTTATTATTTAATATGACGGTGGATTTGAAGCTGGAGGACAATAATGATGTTTATTATTTAATATGACAGTCCTGGTGGATTTGAAGCTGGAGGATAGTAATGATGTTTATTATTTAATATGACAGTCCTGGTGGATTTGAAGCTGGAGGACAGTAATGATATTTATTATTTATGACAGTCCTGGTGGATTTGAAGCTGGAGGACAGTAATGATGTTTATTAGTTATGACAGTCCTGATGGATTTGAAGCTGGAGGACAGTAATGATGTTTATTATTTAATATGACAATCCTGGTGGATTTGAAGCTGGAGGAGAGTAATGATGTTTATTATTTAATATGACAGTCCTGGTGGATTTGAAGCTGGAGGACAGTAATGATGTTTATTATTTATGACAGTCCTGGTGAATTTGAAGCTGGAGGACAGTAATGATGTTTATTATTTATGACAGTCCTGGTGGATTTGAAGCTGGAGGACAGTAATGATGTTTATTATTTAATATGACGGTGGATTTGAAGCTGGAGGACAGTAATGATGTTTATTATTTAATATGACAGTGGATTTGAAGCTGGAGGACAGTAATGATGTTTATTATTTAATATGACGGTGGATTTGAAGCTGGAGGACAGTAATGATGTTTATTATTTAATATGACAGTCCTGGTGGATTTGAAGCTGGAGGATAGTAATGATGTTTATTATTTAATATGACAGTCCTGGTGGATTTGAAGCTGGAGGACAGTAATGATATTTATTATTTATGACAGTCCTGGTGGATTTGAAGCTGGAGGATAGTAATGATGTTTATTATTTAATATGACGGTGGATTTGAAGCTGGAGGACAGTAATGATATTTATTATTTATGACAGTCCTGGTGGATTTGAAGCTGGAGGATAGTAATGATGTTTATTATTTAATATGACGGTGGATTTGAAGCTGGAGGACAATAATGATGTTTATTATTTAATATGACAGTCCTGGTGGATTTGAAGCTGGAGGATAGTAATGATGTTTATTATTTAATATGACAGTCCTGGTGGATTTGAAGCTGGAGGACAGTAATGATATTTATTATTTATGACAGTCCTGGTGGATTTGAAGCTGGAGGACAGTAATGATGTTTATTAGTTATGACAGTCCTGATGGATTTGAAGCTGGAGGACAGTAATGATGTTTATTATTTAATATGACAATCCTGGTGGATTTGAAGCTGGAGGAGAGTAATGATGTTTATTATTTAATATGACAGTCCTGGTGGATTTGAAGTTGGAGGACAGTAATGATGTTTATTATTTATGACAGTCCTGGTGAATTTGAAGCTGGAGGACAGTAATGATGTTTATTATTTATGACAATCCTGGTGGATTTGAAGCTGGAGGACAGTAATGATGTTTATTATTTAATATGACGGTGGATTTGAAGCTGGAGGACAGTAATGATGTTTATTATTTAATATGACGGTGGATTTGAAGCTGGAGGACATTAATGATGCTTGAGTTCCTCAAGTTCACTCAGTCCTTAAACTGTACTACTTTTTCCCAAGAAAGTTAAACGCCATCTTAACACAACTTGGGGGCACAGCTTATTTCCTGTACTATGATATAAAAAAGGTAAATTTATCTTATATTTAGCTCGGCGTATAGCATAATCAACGTAACACAATTATAACTTAGACTAAGCTTTAGATTGCTCTATGAGTAAAACTTACATGAAGTTGTTTTAAAACAACACTTGTCATAGCATTAAAAAGGGGAGATAATTTCAGCCTTTACTTTTTATTTTAGTGCATTCTGCCAACACTAGACCAGAAATTGTCGATGATATTCTTCCTGAGGTCAAACGACAAGGTCAAATAGCTTATCTCAACTGTTCTGTAATTAATTTAAGTTCTTCAGCCGAAGTAAGTATGCTCTAACGAACTTTATACGAACGTGTCAAAATCATTAGATACTAAACAATCTGGTAACATACTAGAATTAACAACTCCTTATATGGTATAACCTGGTAACATACTAGAACTAACAACTCGTTATATGTTATAACCTGGTGACATGCTAAAACTAACAACTCGTTATATGTTATAACCTGGTAACATACTAGAACTAACAACTCGCTATATGTTATAACCTGGTAACATACTAGAACTAACAACTCGTTATATGTTATAATCTGGTAACATACTAGAACTAACAACTCCTTATATGTTATAACCTGGTAACATACTAGAACTAACAACTCGTTATATGTTATAATCTGGTAACATACTAGAACTAACAACTCCTTATATGTTATAACCTGGTAACATACTAGAACTAACAACTCGCTATATGTTATAACCTGGTAACATACTAGAACTAACAACTCGTTATATGTTATAATCTGGTAACATACTAGAACTAACAACTCCTTATATGTTATAACCTGGTAACATACTAGAACTAACAACTCGTTATATGTTATTACATTTGACGGCCTGTTTAGACCAAAACATTACGACAAAAGAGATGATTTTAATTTTCCCCATTGTTGATCCGACATTCCAGAGCTTGTGGTTCCTATCATGATTTCTTTGATAGTGTTTTCCTGCTAATAAGGAAGCTACTGAACCAAGGGTCCCCAATGTGTAAGTTGAAGTCATTATTTCAAAAGAATTCATGATCGCCACTATGATTTGGTTAACCAATACGAAGTATCTGTGTCACAACTGACCACGATTCCATATTGTTATAGACTACATTGCATTTAATCCATGTAAGCCTCTTGTTTCCATAGTTACAGTCGGTAAACACATTATTCCTATTTGGTGCCCTATAGCTGACATTATCATAGATTATGTAATCCTTGCAAGCCTCTTGTTTCTATAGTTACAGTGGGTAAGATACACTACTCCTACTGGTGATCCACAGCTGATATCATCATAGACTATGTAATCCATGTAAACCTCTTGTTTCTATAGTTACAGTGGGTAAAACACACGATTCCAACAGGTGACCCACAGCTGATATTATCATAGACTATGTGATCCATGTAAACCTCTTGTTTCTATAGTTACAATGGGTAAAACACACGACTCCTACAGGTGACCCACAGCTGATATCATCATAGACTATGTACTCCATGTAAACCTCTTGTTTCTATAGCTACAGTGGGTAAAACACACGACTCCTACAGGTGACCCACAGCTGATATCATCATAGACTATGTAATCCATGTAAACCTCTTGTTTCTATAGCTACAGAGGGAAAAATCACACGACTCCTACTGGTGACCCACAGCTGATATCATCATAGACTATGTAATCCATGTAAACCTCTTGTTTCTATAGTTACAGTGGGTAAAAAACACGACTCCTACAGGTGACCCACAGCTGATATCATCATAGACTATGTAATCCATGTATATCTCTTGTTTCTATAGTTACAGTGGGTAAAACCTACGACTCCTAGAGGTGACCCACAGCTGATATCATCATAGACTATGTAATCCATGTATATCTCTTGTTTCTATAGTTACAGTGGGTAAAGCACACGACTCCTACAGGTGACCCACAGCTGATATCATCATAGACTATGTAATCCATGTAAACCTCTTGTTTATATAGTTACAGTGGGTAAAACACACGACTCCTACATGTGACCCACAGCTAATATCATCAGAGACTATGTAATCCATGCATACCTCTTGTTTCTATAGTTACAGTGGGTAAAACACACGACTCCTACAGGTGACCCACAGCTGATATCATCATAGAATATGTAATCCGTGTAAACCTCTTGTTTCTATAGTTACAGTGGGTTAAACAAACGACCCCTACTGGTGTCCCACAGCAGATATCATCCAATGATCACATTGCTATAGATTACGCAATAGACGGCCATAGGAAGTATGATATCAGAAGAACTATTACAAACAACAGAGAACAATACCAACTTATCATCCGGGCATTAACAGAGAACGATGCTGGATGGTACAAGTGTCAAATAAGACTAGCCAATCAGAATTACAAAACGTGGCCATCAAAACTTGGACTTCTCACCGTTCAAAGTAAGTTATCTGTATAATATGTGTTAGGGTTATGGTGTTTAACGCCACTTTCAACAATATTTCAGTTATATCATTGTATAATATGTTCCTCCAGATAAGAACGTATAAACTTCTGTTAGTTGAGTTTTTTCTATTTTGAAGCAGTAATACTAAACATTGTCAAAGACAAAGATATTAAGTCTGGAACAGGGACCAAAATACCGATATCCTTCTACAATCAACAGAATGTCGTTAAACTCATCCTTGGTGATAACTGTCAAACAAAGAACAATGATAAAGAAAGAAAGACATACCATTATACCATTGGCTAACTGAACACTATATACTTTTATTCCATGCTATAAATTCACCTTTTTCTTAAATGTCTGCCAAAATGTGTGTTTGGCTTGGGGACGGGGGGGGGGGGGGGGGGGGGGGGGGGGGGGGTTGCATAAACGTAGTTATTATCATCCTTCACCAGGCTCCTACTTCCCTGTTTTTATTGTAATCAGTGATGTACGTGGGAGAGTGATGCTAATAAATCATTGTACAGTTTTAATAGCATAATTTATTGACATTGACGAATTACACATTTTGAGAACAGCAATAGTTTTATACAACAATTCATTCAAAGAATGGTACGATCAAATTGGAGTAGCGGTATTCGACCTTCATATAGGAATAAGTAAGCATGAACATGTTTTTGAAGAATTCCCATTCAAAATGTAGGAGGAATTGCTTGTACCGCCCTTTAGATGAAATATTCTAAGTCAAAATTGGTAATAACTCCTTAAAATAATGCAATCAAACTGTCGTAAAAGTGCACAAGTTTTCATATTTTAGTTTTCTTTGTTGTGTTGTATTTTTTCTTTGTCCTGTATCTTGTGCGCCTGAATGTTGCTAGTATCTCTGGATTGTCCATAACGTTTATTTGTAGTTTTTGCAAGAAATATTTTTTGTAAGAAATAAAATTGTGTTGATATTTACACATGTACTGATATTGTGTATGACAAAATATAGAAGAAAATAAATAACTGTAACGTTAATTCTTTTGAAATCTAATTTTAGTTGCGCCTACGATTAAAGCAGAAAGTTCCGCTAACATCGTAGTTTTGGAAGGACAGAATATAACACTGAACTGTGAAGCTAACGGTATTCCTAAGCCTAATATTACCTGGAAGAGAGGTGATGGATTACCAATACCAGGAGGAGGGTTTCAGCACTGGGTTAGTATTAGCAGTTAACATAGAACTATGAGAGCTTTAGCACTGGGTTAGTATTAACAGTTTAACACAGAACTAGGAGGGTTTCAGCACTGGGTTAGTATTAACAGTTAACATAGAACTAGGAGGGTTTCAGCACTGGGTTAGTATTAACAGTTTAACACAGAACTAGGAGGGTTTCAGCACTGGGTTAGTATTAACAGTTAACATAGAACTAGGAGGGTTTCAGCACTGGGTTAGCATTAACAGTTTAGCACAGAACTATGAGGGTTTCAGCACTGGATTAGTATTAACAGTTTAACACAGAACTATGAGGGTTTTAGCACTGGGTTAGTATTAACAGTTTAACACAGAACTATGAGGGTTTTAGCACTGGGTTAGTATTAACAGTTTAACACAGAACTAGGAGGGTTTCAGCACTGGGTTAGTATTAACAGTTAACATAGAACTAGGAGGGTTTCAGCACTGGATTAGTATTAACAGTTTAACACAGAACTATGAGGGTTTTAGCACTGGGTTAGTATTAACAGTTTAACACAGAACTATGAGGGTTTTAGCACTGGGTTAGTATTAACAGTTTAACACAGAACTAGGAGGGTTTCAGCACTGGGTTAGTATTAACAGTTAACATAGAACTAGGAGGGTTTCAGCACTGGATTAGTATTAACAGTTTAACACAGAACTATGAGGGTTTTAGCACTGGGTTAGTATTAACAGTTTAACACAGAACTATGAGGGTTTTAGCACTGGGTTAGTATTAACAGTTTAACACAGAACTAGGAGGGTTTCAGCACTGGGTTAGTATTAACAGTTTAACACATAACTAGGAGGGTTTCAGCACTGGGTTAGTATTAACAGTTTAACACAGAGCTAGGAGGGTTTCAGCACTGGGTTAGTATTAACAGCTTAACACAGAACTAAGAGGGTTTCAGCACTGGGTTAGTATTAACAGTTAACACAGAACTAGGAGGGTTTCAGCACTGGGTTAGTATTAACAGTTAACACAGAACTAGGAGGGTTTCAGCACTGGGTTAGTATTATCAGCTTAACACAGAACTAGGAGGGTTTCAGCACTGGTTAGTATTAACAGTTTAACACAGAACTAGGAGGGTTTCAGCAATGGGTTAGTATTAACAGTTTAACACAGAACTAGGAGGGTTTCAGCACTAGATTAGTATTAACAGTTAACATAGAACTAGGAGGGTTTCAGCACTAGGTTAATATTAACAGTTTAACACAGAACTAGGAGGGTTTCAGCACTGGGTTAGTATTAACAGTTTAACACAGAACTAGGAGGGTTTCAGCACTGGGTTAGTATTAACAGTTTAACACAGAGCTAGGAGGGTTTCAGCACTGGGTTAGTATTAACAGCTTAATACAGAACTAAGAGGGTTTCAGCACTGGGTTAGTATTAACAGTTAACACAGAACTAGGAGGGTTTCAGCACTGGGTTAGTATTAACAGTTAACACAGAACTAGGAGGGTTTCAGCACTGGGTTAGTATTAGCAGCTTAACACAGAACTAGGAGGGTTTCAGCAATGGGTTAGTATTAACAGTTTAACACAGAACTATGAGGGTTTCAGCACTAGGTTAGTATTAACAGTTAACATAGAACTAGGAGGGTTTCAGCACTGGGTTAGTATTAGCAGTTTAACACAGAACTAGGAGGGTTTCAGCAATGGGTTAGTATTAACAGTTTAACACAGAACTAGGAGGGTTTCAGCAATGGGTTAGTATTAACAGTTTAACACAGAACTAGGAGGGTTTCAGCACTGGGTTAGTATTAGCAGTTTAACACAGAACTATGAGGGTTTCAGCACTGGGTTAGTATTAACAGTTTAACACAGAACTAGGAGGGCTTCAGCACTGGGTTAGTATTAGCAGTTTAACACAGAACTAGGAGGGTTTCAGCACTGGGTTAGCATTAACAGTTTAACACAGAACTAGGAGGGTTTCAGCACTAGGTTAGTATTAACAGTTAACATAGAACTAGGAGGGTTTCAGCACTGGGTTAGTATTAGCAGCTTAACACAGAACTAGCAGGGTTTCAGGACTGGGTTAGTATTAACAGTTTAGCACACTGGGAGGGTTTCAGCACTAGGTAATTGACATACGGGAGATAATGAGATGCTCATGGAATCATTAATCCATCACAAAAAAAATATTAAAGTCTCCTTGTGGTTTCACTTTAAAAAGTGATGCATATTAAAATTGCAAGATTTTCCAACAAGCAAACAATTCACAAGCATTTCATATCTCAACATAAACAACATCAAGGATTGTGTTTAAAAGAATGTGGAGCATTATGTTTATGGTGTTTAATGCCACTTTTCAACAATATTTCAGATATATTGTGGCTGTAAGTGCTATTGGTGGAGGAAACCGGAGAAAACTACCGACCTACCGCAAGTCACTGACAAACTTTATCATATAAAGGTGTACCCAGTACATCAGCTATGAGCGGGATTCGAACACACAATTTTAGTGGTTATAGGCATTGATTGGACAGGTAGTTGTATATCCAATTACCATAAGATCACGACAACGATTGTCCCTTAAATGTTTGAATTATTCTCTAAAGCAATTTTAATTTTAAATACAGGGAGGCACATTTTACATGCATGAAATGAAAGCAACAGATAGAGGACAATTTCTATGTATAGCTGATAACAATGTAAGACCACCGGCCGATTACACTGTACAGATAGAAGTCATGTACGCCCCACGCTGTCGGGCACAACAAAATTCCGTCGGACAGGTACAGAACAGACGATTTAGTGCAAAACTGGATTGTATAGTGGCAGGTAAATAAAACACTTAATTTTGTATTGTAGCAGGTAAATAAAACAATTAATTTGTCATTGTGGCAGGTAAATAAAACAGTTAGTTTTATACCGGTATTGTGGAAGGTAAAAAAACACTTAATTTGTTATTGTGGCAGTAAATGAACACAATTTGTTATTGTGGCAGTAAATGAACACAATTTGTTATTGTGGCGGTAAATGAACACAATTTGTTATTGTGGCAGTAAATGAACACAATTTGTTATTGTGGCAGTAAATGAACACAATTTGTTATTGTGGCAGTAAATGAACACAATTTGTTATTGTGACAGTAAATGAACACTTTCAATATTTTGTATTATAGTTTTGTTTTGCACAATGTAGTAGAAATTTATTTCTGAAATATAGTGCCATTTTGTGGCAGAATCAATGTACAAAACATGTACATGTACTAGCTTTGTCTAGAAAATAAAAACTCATCTCTATTCATCAACTGTTTGTGTTCAAGAATGTTTATAGTTTTTGACAAAAGGCTATTTTTTCAAATTCCCATATATTTAAACAATTGATTCAATCAAGTTTCTAGTGTCTGAGAAATACATTTTCCAATGGCGTAGCTTCAATTGAGGGTGAAAAAATCAATAACAAAAAATAGGCGTTTCGTTTTCCTTTTTAGAAAAATTCCGGAAAGCTCATTAGTAATGGAAGAATTAAATTTGTATTGTAAGTTGATTCAAATAGGCCATAACTACTCGTTTTAAATCGACAAAAATGTGTTTTCCTTACTTAAAATATCGGTGGATTCCCAGACCCTCTGTCTTGGTAATATTTGACCCCAAGCTATGCTGTGTTTTCTCATTTCCCATAGGGTTATATGTTAAAACTTTGTCCTACGATGGTAGCCATCTTGGATTTGTGATCTACACAAGACACATATAGTTGGTCAATGACCATCAATGGAACATTACGGTTAAGTTTGCTGTCAAAAGATGTAGAGGTTGCAGATCAGAATACTTTAAAATATTATCCCCATAGGGGCTACAGGTATGTTAAAATTGTTCAGTGTTTCCGGCCATCTTGGATGTCGGAGATGAGACAAAATTGTAAGGGACCATCTAACGATTATTCAGGTACAGTTATGTTCAATACAAATTAATAGTTTCTGGGAAAAAAAACTATTTTGGATGGTCGTTAAACATTGAATTGACTATTACACAGCTACAGTCGTCCCCCTCTTACAAGGCCATCCCTTTTATCACGCCAGATTTCAGATACACTGTGATAGTAAAATACTACTAAATGTCCCCCCCCCCCCCCCCCCCCCAAGAGAGGTAACCTCTTTTATCAGTCCACTTATTCATTGCAGAATAAATGGTTTTCTAAGAGTGTGACTACTATAATCATTAGTTATTACTTGTTGGATACAAACCAAATATTGCAGGAACTGCTTACCCTTTCGGAGCACCTGAGTTCGCCCTGATTCTTAGTGGGGTTTGTGTTACTCGATCTTTAGTTTTATGTGTATGTTTTGTAGATGGTTGTTTGTCATTTTGTACTTTTTCTATTGACTATTGTGTTGTCTGCTCTATTTCGATTTACGGATTCTGATTACACCTTTGGTATCTTCAAACTTGTCTTGCTAATTGTCAATTTATTATTACAGCCAATCCTAGAGCAGAAGTTGTTTGGTTGAAGGTTAATCCTGCAAATGGTGCATTGGAAAAAATCCGCGACAACGACAAATATAGACAGGACCAACAAGATGACCAGAGATTAAAGGCAGACGAGAAATGGTATTCGTTGTTAATTAAAACGGTCCAAGGCAATGACTATGGAACGTTTTACTGTTCTGCACAAAATATATATGGAACAAGGAATGCATCATTTTTACTCTTTGGTAAGTAACCTTACTTTGCTGCAGTGTGCAAGTGTTGTAATGTTGATTGATTGATTGATTGATTGATGGTGTTTAATGCCACTTCCAACAATATTTCAGTTTTATCGTGGCGGTGTTGTAATGTTAGTCTGACCTTTGACCTTTAATTAAGATTAGGGACAATGTGTGTTTATCGACACATTCAACAATATTTTAGCTATATAGTGATGGTCAGTTTTATTGGTTGAGGAAACCGGAGTACTCGTGCACCATGCATACACCCACCGACCTACAGCAAATAAAAATCATGTCTAAACCTGCATCAACCACACTTAAGACGTGCACACTATTGTTACATCACAGATGCATTCTGTTTATTGGTTTGTCTGATTGTCAACCATTATCATCTAATGTGGTCATGTGGAAAACACATGTACATGACTGCATCATTTCAGTGTGGAGGATTAGACTCAACAGAAAAAGTTAAACCTGGACGTCGCGCAAGAAACTACTACTAATTATGTAACGCTAAAAATTATCATTTTAACGTCGTCAATAAAGAGGTGGATAGGGTGTCGCCTGATATAGGGTACTTTTTATATTATTCATTCATTCATTCATTCATTCATTCATTCATTCATTCATTTATTCATTTATATATTCGTTTAATTTTCTGTGAATAAGAGATCACGGGTGAGATCAAGAGTGACACGTTGTAAAGTTAAGACAGGCATTGTTAATAAAAATGCAAATAGTAGAAATATAAATTACAGCTTAATTCTAGGAGAGTTGCGAATAAAACTAGCGCAATCAGTTTGATTTCGATTTTAATTCATGTTGTCTAGTACAGACAATATATTCAAATGAGTTTCCTCTGATATTGTAACTTTGTTTTTAGCCTCAACATCTGCACAAATAAACAACAGAGATAATGCAGGAACAATGGCTGGTTTTCTTTGAATTTATTTGTATGTTAAGGGGTCTTTTCTAGAATTGTCATAATAATATCCTCTGAAAATTTGAAAACCGGATGGATATTCAACGCCCCAACTATCTTTTTCAGTCGTAGACAGTGTCGCAAGATCAGAAGTAACTTTAAGCATGTAGTATTCTATATTGTCATCCTCTGCCTTAACCGCAACAACAGAATCGGAAGAAACAAGTTCAGTGATATTCTCGGAACGTTCGAAATTATCCTCATTATCTGCATTATTTGAGTGTTCTTCTACGGGTCTAACTAATCGCTTTTGAACACGATAGATCGGAAACTACAATTTCTCCGCTTTTAGAAGTTTATAAATGATGAATTTTACGATTGTTTGTAATTGGTTTGAAATTTCGAATGTTATCTCTATCAACCGTCTCTACATAACGGAAGTTTAAACAATACACTTCCAGGTTCTTTTAAGTCGTTGTTACAAAATGAAAACAGATCCTTTGCGTTCTGAATAATTGTATTATCTCGTAAAACAGCAATATCTGCTTGCCGTTTTATAAATCCTCCGGCAGCATCTTGTGGGCCCTTAGCATGGCTGGTTTCAAAGAAGTTTCTATGGAAAACTTTGTACCGGTATTCCGTAGTTGCGAATGAAAGATCGCCCAAACAATGTCTAGATTTGTATTGACTTGAACAGCCGTCCGTAAACTCGTGCATTACGTCTACATCATATGATATAGAATCTATGTAAAATGTAAAAGACATACGGATATTTTTTGTAACGCGTTACATGAGAAAATTGTGTGTTAACGACGTTTTCTTCCAATAAATTCGTTTTCAAAAGCAAAAATAAACCTAATCTAATATAATAAAACAATTATTCGTATAATTCCCTATACAAGCATGTATCGGAAATAAAAATCCATCAATCTGAAGAAAATCTACATTCGTTTTACTTATTTCATGTTCTATTTAGTCAAAGTATCACCAATAGCGCGCGTAACGTCTCTAAACCGTCATATTCTAAAATCGCATGTCTGTGTATTATTACACTCTGTACGCTGAAAATAATTTGATTGTATTTCATTCTTTTCAACACAGCGGTAGTTTTCTGAGTAATCATGTATACAAATGCAATGTTTTGGAGGCAGATTCTGAATAAGAGATTTCATCTGTGTACTTTGCCAGTTAGCACGATGTTGATGGGCAGGAAATGTTTCTAATAGTGTTTTAAAATATTCAAACATTTCACCAACTTTCGTGACCTTTCTAAACAAGTGTTAATCTACGTTTTGTTGCCGTGCCTTTTGGGTTTTCATTTATATATTCATATTTTTGCCATTCTACGTCTGCAGCAGAAGAGATTTTTTCAGTTTCATCCATAGAAAACTTCAATTTCCCAACTCCACACTCTGTACACTTCCGATCGAGGCAACATTTTTTATATGAACCGTTTACCTTTGGACATAAAGTTACATCAATAATTTCCCCCAAATTTTCATAAACGGGTACTTGAATGTTTTGCAAAGTAGGTTAAGAAATAGATGTAGTGCATTAAATAGTGATTTATATCGTGCTAATTTGATTCCGAATGCATTATGTTCATGTGGAAAATCGGATGAAACTGCTAAACATTTTTTATTACATTGTAAACATTATATTGTACAAAGAAATATTTTTCTTATAGGAATTCGAGAAATTAGTAATGATTTACCAATCGATGAGCTTACTTTATTATCTGGCAATGAAATTCTCAACGACGAAAAAAATACAAAAATGTTCTTACAAGTTCAAAAATTCATTCAAGACACAGGTCGTTTCACAATAAATTGACTACTGTATGAGAATGTGTGCTGATGTTTATATTGTTTACCGTTCGCGACTGACCTCGAAAGTTTATTTCTATTGTTCTTTTTTTCTTTTCCTTTCTTTTTTTTTCTTTTTGTTTACAACAGTATGCGACAATGGATAACTCATCTTTAATACCATATTATAATACACAAAGTGAACTAAAAGTACTTACATTTGAAGAAATAATGTATTATCAATCCAATTACTTAACAACACGTGCTATAGGTCTATGTCCCAGTTTTCTTTTTTTATACTCGGGTCTGTTTGATTGGTTACAGTTAATGGTATTCCATTGTTGCATTCTGCTTTATTGCTACATTTTTTGTTTCATGTCTTCATGCGAAAATTTTAGAGAAATAATGTAATAATAATGCTTATCATATTGTATATTGTATATTGTATGTATATGGAGAAGACAATACTAAGTTGAAAAACTTGTGTCTGATCCTTTTGTCATTATTTAGACAATAAAATATGTTTAAATTAAATAAACGGGATATGATTCAACCTCAGAAGTTTCCGATTGATTTTTCTATTTGCGAAATTTCATACACGATTTGAAGAAGATTTGACTCAATGTGGTATCTACAACAAGATGTGTTCCTATCTTTTTCCGACGCAGGTCGAACAAAAAAGGGTTTCAGTTTGTCAAAAGTTCTCTGTCCGATTTTAATATTCGGATATTTTGCTACAAAGTCAGTGTAAGCATCGGTCTGAGTCTTTTCAATAACTTGCGCCATATGTGAAGCGTAAATATTAGGACCTAGTCTTTCTCTTGTAATGTCAGATTTGTTTCCAGTAGGATGAAAAATACCTGGAGATAACCAAAAGTCATACACTATTCTCTTTGTCTCATCTGAAATTGCTTCTCTTCTTGTTTTACGTAAAGTAAGATTCCAAGCCGAAGATTCGCTTTTTAATATTTTAGTTCTGATTCGTTTTCCGCCTGAAATTTGCCTGGCCGGAATACCCAATTATTTGCAAAGTTGCATTTTACACCTAGATTTTTCAAGATGTTCTCCACTGACTGATGCAGTCACGGTGTTCATAACAGTAAGAGCCTCTTTTGATCGTTTCAACTTAGCAGATTCTAATATTTCTTGAATGTTTGATGCAATCACACTATCAACCGGTGATATAGATTTCCTTAAATTAAGAACGGTGGGGAACTCAGGTGACCTCCGGAATAAATACGTAGAAATCACAGCACACCTTTTGCTTGGAGATGCAGGTAAACTTTCTTTTAGTTTCTTAAGTGCTCTTTATTTTTCCATTCTGTTGCGAAAAACATCTGAGTTACAAGGAAGAACACGTGCATGTGCAGTATTTTCATGAGAAATTTAGATTTTTTTCACGGTGTCTTTTCACTCTTAATTTATTTTTTAGCTTCTTTTCATCAATTTTCTGTTTCGTTTCTTTTCTTAGTTTGTGTTTTGCTTCACAACTTTCACTATACACCTTTTCCTTTGTTGATTTATGTAATTTGTTATAAGACCTTCTGCTACTTTCGTTTTTCTTACGTCTTTTCTCCTCCTTATTTCTCAACAATATTTCTTTTAGAGACAATTTTTTCTGAAAAGACCATTTAGTTTCAGATAAGTGAAATTAAATTTTATCGGTTCGAAGGAAGGTTTTGGATGAAGAGATTTGTAAGTAAAACATTTAGTTTGCCAATAATTCGACAAGATTAAAAACAAATATCAATTACTGCTTACTGATATACATGTACATGTTTGTGCATTGTACTAAAAGAAAAAGAGAACAGACAGAGAAACCAACAAATCCAGTTAAAATTTGACCATACCGCATATCAATTTTTTTTTTGTGGTGAGTAAGCGACGAAAATTTAGGCTCGGAAAGATGTATAAGATACTTGGCATAACCCAAAGCAAACTAAGAACATACGGAAACGGAAACCATTTTAACTGCTTAGGGGCAAGAATATTTATTTTCAAAAACTGTCAGCCCCCCCCCCCCCCTCCCCCGAATCAAATGGTCGTCCCCTTAGTACATATTGCGCTAAACGCGAATCAAGTATTACTTGTGAAGCCACACCAAACTGATTTAGAGGGCCTGGGTGGCTCAATGGGTTAGGTAGTTGAACTACCTAGCATCTCATACAAGCCTATTACCAATACTGCAAAGGGTGCACTCGACTCGCAGCCGCAAATGATAAAGTTTATACCGGTTGCTTGCCCATGGTCGGTGGTTCTCTCCGGGTACTCCGGCTTCTTCCACCACTAAAACTGGTCGCCATGATATAGCTGAAATATTGCTGAAAGTGGCGTTAAGCACAATAAATAAATATAACCAAACTGATTTCGTTTTCGTCGGATCCACCCGCTCGTATTGTTTTCAAAATCGAAATAAAAATAATCTCGCTTTCCGCTTTTCATCTCTTGTCCATATCAGTGCATCATTATGTGTTTGTCTGCATTGAACATAAAAACACATGATGGAAATTACATAGATCTTTTTACCTTAAAAAATAATATGAGACAGGCAACCTGTTTGAAGGACGAAGTCCTAAAATTTCAATAATACGATGATCCGTACACGTTAGCCTCACCGGACGCAATTACGAACAATTTCGATGATATTGACCGTGGCATGTGAAAAATAAATTTGACCAAATTGATGAAGCTGACTGCATGTTCATATTTCAGATTAAACACCAATATTCCTTTTGAATCATAGCCCATATATTATTCAATGCATTGTTGCGGGTTTTAACTAAGAACAGATTTTCATGACCCAGCTCTAGTCACTCTGTGACCTAGATCCGGACACAATTTCGAACGACATCATAATAACCTTTCTAGTGTAAATTATTTAATGACAACTGTTAAAATTGAAAGAGCATTCATTCATTTACGTTCACATATCTATTTGTATATAATACACATGACATAAAAACCTTTCCTTTATTCATACCATAAATGTGTGCCAGTTTGCATTCGGAATTCCTTGGACTCTTCAATGAATAAGGTACATCACGGATTTTGACATTTTGGGATAGATCAAGGCAAGGAAAATGTATTATATTGACTGTTTTTGTTTTAATTTCAATGTGTTCTACATATGCATAGAACCAGGAGATCATATTCTTTCCAATTACAGGCATAAGATAACAAAATATGCGTACCTCAATGAATTTTAGCGATAGATTCCAAGTGCAATTGTCGATCGTTTTCTGTTTACAGATATGAAAACCCGTCGTCTGCAACATTCAACAACTACGCATGAATAATTTTCTCCCAAAACACGAGTAATTTAGCGGGGTATCTATTTATAAAAGCATTTTTTTAATTCATGTTTTGAAGGAACAATTAGGGTACATACTTTTTATTTCGTTCGTAATTGCGTCCGGTGAGGCTATTATCTTTTATTTTGAATGAATTGTGTAGCCGATTTGTTATAGCGTTCATTTGACCTACGCCGCTCTTCCATCGGGAGTTTCGTAGAAAGAGATTTTTTTATTAGAATTTTATTAAAAGTTTATTTCGATTTTGCATAGAGTAAATAATCAAAGAATTGGGAATTTTTCATTGAAATAGATTTCTTTTGCGTTTCTAAATTATCAATTGATCTATTTTTTAAACTTCCGGTGAGCAGATTTTTGGCTATCAATACACAGGGGCTAGGTGCGTCCGAAAAAAAAAAAAAAAAAAAATACTATATAATACTACAAGGGGGCGAACTCACTTGCTTCCATTTTTTTAAGTCGTCGTGTTAAATTGATCGTAACTTCGGAACGCCTTAATATTTTCTAAAAATGTTTTCACCAGTCGAAAGTCAAGTAATTTTCCTTTCCAAAGAGACCTCAATTGTTAGTGTAGGCCTCCGAACTGCTGAGGTATCATACACGAACCAAAACAAAACGGCGTGAAAATCTGAAGTCGTACAAACGTTGGGTTGACCACTTCCCATCTGTGTACAGACTTTCCCATGCGTAAACGAGTCATTTTGACTAGCTAAATACTTTCATCCATTCAAATTATGATAACATTTCTTACCTTACGTCAATTTATATGTCCTTTAAGTCTGTTTTTGAAAGAAATCCCATTTGCATCCTTGACAAACGCCATAGACATGAAAATTGAGAGCGTTCTAACGGGCTTTTTGATTGGCTGAACAATCTGTTTCAGCCAATCAAAAAGCCCGTTAGAACTCTTTCACTTAAAAAAATTGCGTCGAGCGGAGGGAGGCGTGAACAATTTTGGGGTATTTCGTGTGAAAAATCACGATTTTACGCCAAAAAATCAGTGCCTATCACCACTTAAGTTGTGAGTTCGAATCCCGCTCATGGCGAGATGCACTCGATACAACATAAAGTTTGTCAGTGACTGTCTGCAGGACGGTGGTTTTCTTCGGTTTCCTCCACTATTAAAACTGCCCTCCACAATAGAAGAAGAAGAAGAAGAAAACTTTATTTTTATTCGGCACATAATAAAACAATATAACATAAGCTCTAATGAGCTTTTTACCGAATATACATTAACAATAAAACAACACAAGTCACATGCAAAGTTACAAACTAAAATAAGCTAAGACATACAGGCATAAAAAGGAGGACTGTGTATAGATCTGAACAAGAACCCACGTGGCAAGTGCCTCTTTGGACTCTTGTTCAAGATCCGCACACAGATGCTCCAACATAAAGCAGCATTTAAAAAGAAGCAGCAGGTAAAAAAAAATAATGAAATAATAATACTGAATACTTAAAACTGGTACCAACATAATCAGTAAAAGCAGCACTGTCTAACTAAAAAATCAAAGAATATAAAATTTTCAAGCCAAACTAAAAAAAATTAATTATTAAAAAATAAAAATATTTAAGCAAAACAAAAGCAAAATTTTAATCATCTACATGTAGAGCAGCAACATTTGGACCCATTCCAGGACTGCAAAAGACTTGAATTGAGAGAAGCTATTTTCAGTTCTGAAATGATCTGGGAGGCTGTTCCACAATGTAGATGCAGCAAATCTGAAAGACTTTTTACTGTACCGTGCATACTGCATATAGATGCCGGCCGGGGACCAGTTGGCAATGCCTCGCTGGGTTCCCACCGGCATCCACATACAGCATGACTGGATAAAAAATTGACAAGCACTAAAACAAAGCAATATATATCTAAAAGCTATATGCAAATAAAAAGAGCAAAAACAGTAGCAGCATATTTATCATCTGCATGCAGAACAGCAACATTTAGTACCATTCCAGGACTGCATTAAGCTCTTAAATTGAGAAAAACTGTTTTCAGTCCTGAAATGGTCTGGGAGGCTGTTCCACAATGTAGCAGCAGCAAATTTAAATGTTTTTTTGCCATTCCTTGATGTTCTGACCTGTGGAATGTCCAGTATATTGTTGTATCTAAAATAATATTTTGAATTTCGTAAATGCACAAGGCTATAGAGACATGATGGCGACAGTTTATTCATAATCTTAAATGTTTCCAGGGCCATAGTTCTCATTCTACGAATCTGCAAGGAAGGCACCTTTGCTTTTTCAATAAATTATCATATGAGCTATTGCAATCCTCATACACAAAGCTAAGAGCTCTTTCTTGCACTTTTTCTATCTTTTTGGAATTTTTCTCCGTACAAAAATGCCAGGCCAAAGGGCAAAAGTTAAAATTACTAAGAATAAAAGTATGGAAAATTGTAAGTTTGTTTAATCTGTTCAAATAGGGGCCTAAACGTTTGATAATGTTCAGCTGTTGGGATGCCTTCCTGCAGATTGTACTTATATGTGTGTCAAAATTTAATTGATAATCGATCTCAATGCCTAGTAATTTAACACTGTCTTCACACGTTAGTTCAAAATTTGTTATATTTATAGTTGGACGTTTTTCATAGGTTTTCTTCCCCACCGCCAAAACTTGAAATTTATCAGGATTAGCCTGCATTTTGTTAATTTTGAACCATTCAATGAGATGATTTGAGTCAGACTCTAGAGTAGAAATAAATAGATCAAAATCGGGATAGCCAAAGGAAATGGTATTATCGTCTGCATAATTATACAGAGAACTGTCTTTAATGAACAATAATATATCATTTATGAAGACACTGAATAAGAGGTGGCCAAGTATAGATTCTTGTGGAACCCCTTTATGGATGTCAGCCCAGTCGCTCAGAACACTATTGACCTTTATTTGTTGTTTTCTGTTTGATAAGTATGATTTTAGTAACGAGACCGAATAATCTGAAACTCCATAAGCTGACAATTTGTCTAGCAGTATGGCATGTGGTAGGCAATCAAAAGCCTTTGAAAGGTCCATCAGAACTGATGCTATATAATAATTTTTGTCTGAAATAGTGTTGAAAGAGGAATTAAGCACCTTAACCATATAATATATATGTGTATAAGGGGTATCGATTTTGCCTCTAATTTCTACTTTTTCCCTTTGGACCTGTTCTAATGGTGTAATATTTTGCCTCTAATTTCTACTTTTTTCCTTTGGACCTGTTCTAATGGTGTAATATTTTGCCTCTATCTTCTACTTTTTTCCTTTGGACCTGTTCTAATGGTGTAATATTTTGCCTCTAATTTCTACTTTTTTCCTTTGGACCTGTTCTAATGGTGTAATATTTTGCCTCTAACTTCTACTTTTTTTCTTTGGACCTGTTCTAATGGTGTAATATTTTGCCTCTAATTTCTACTTTTTTCCTTTGGACCTGTTCTAATGGTGTAATATTTTGCCTATAATTTCTACTTTTTTCCTTTGGACCTGTTCTAATGGTGTAATATTTTGCTTCTAATTTCTACTTTTTTCCTTTGGACCTGTTCTAATGGTGTAATATTTTGCCTCTAACTTCTACTTTTTTCCTTTGGACCTGTTCTAATGGTGTAATATTTTGCCTCTAATTTCTACTTTTTTCCTTTGGACCTGTTCTAATGGTGTAATAGTTTGCCTCTAACTTCTACTTTTTTCCTTTGGACCTGTTCTAATGGTGTAATATTTTGCTTCTAATTTCTACTTTTTTCCTTTGGACCTGTTCTAATGGTGTAATATTTTGCCTCTAATTTCTGCTTTTTTCCTTTGGACCTGTTCTAATGGTGTAGTATTTTGCCTCTAATTTCTACTTTTTCCCTTTGGACCTGTTCTAATGGTGTAATATTTTGCCTCTAATTTCTACTTTTTTCCTTTGGACCTGTTCTAATGGTGTAATATTTTGCCTATAATTTCTACTTTTTTCCTTTGGACCTGTTCTAATGGTGTAATATTTTGCCTCTAATTTCTACTTTTTTCCTCTGGACCTGTTCTAATGGTGTAATATTTTACCTCTAACTTCTACTTTTTTCCTTCGGACCTGTTCTAATGGTGTAATATTTTACCTCTAACTTCTACTTTTTTCCTTTGGACCTGTTCTAATGGTGTAATATTTTGCCTCTAATTTCTACTTTTTTCCTTTGGACCTGTTCTAATGGTGTAATATTTTGCCTCTAATTTCTACTTTTTTCCTTTGGACCTGTTCTAATGGCGTAATATTTTGCCTCTATCTTCTACTTTTTTCCTTTGGACCTGTTCTAATGGTGTAATATTTTGCCTCTAATTTCTACTTTTTTCCTTTGGACCTGTTCTAATGGTGTAATATTTTGCCTATAATTTCTACTTTTTTCCTTTGGACCTGTTCTAATGGTGTAATATTTTGCCTCTAATTTCTACTTTTTTCCTTTGGACCTGTTCTAATGGTGTAATATTTTGCCTCTAATTTCTACTTTTTTCCTTTGGACCTGTTCTAATGGTGTAATATTTTGCCTATAATTTCTACTTTTTTCCTTTGGACCTGTTCTAATGGTGTAATATTTTGCCTCTAATTTCTATTTTTTTCCTTTGGACCTGTTCTAATGGTGTAATATTTTACCTCTAACTTCTACTTTTTTCCTTTGGACCTGTTCTAATGGTGTAATATTTTGCCTCTAATTTCTACTTTTTTCCTTTGGACCTGTTCTAATGGTGTAATATTTTGCCTCTAATATCTATTTTTTTCCTTTGGACCTGTTCTAATGGTGTAATATTTTGCCTCTAATTTCTACTTTTTTCCTTTGGACCTGTTCTAATGGTGTAATATTTTGCCTCTAATTTCGACTTTTTTCCTTTGGACCTGTTCTAATGGTGTAATATTTTGCCTCTAATTTCTATTTTTTTCCTTTGGACCTGTTCTAATGGTGTAATATTTTACCTCTAACTTCTACTTTTTTCCTTTGGACCTGTTCTAATGGTGTAATATTTTGCCTCTAATTTCTACTTTTTTCCTTTGGACCTGTTCTAATGGTGTAATATTTTGCTCTAATTTCTACTTTTTTCCTTTGGACCTGTTCTAACAGTGTAATATTTTGCCTCTAATTTCTACTTTTTTCCTTTGGACCTGTTCTAATGGTGTGGACCTGTTCTAATGGTGTAATATTTTGCCTCTAACTTCTACTTTTTTTCTTTGGACCTGTTCTAATGGTGTAATATTTTGCCTCTAATTTCTGCTTTTTTCCTTTGGATCTGTTCTAATGGTGTAATATTTTGCCTCTAACTTCTACTTTTTTCTTTGGACCTGTTCTAATGGTGTAATATTTTGCCTCTAATTTCTACTTTTTTCCTTTGGACTTTGGACCTGTTCTAATGGTGTAATATTTTGCCTCTAATTTCTACTTTTTTCCTTTGGACCTGTTCTAATGGTGTAATATTTGGCCTCTAATTTCTACTTTTTTCCTTTGGACTTTGGACCTGTTCTAATGGTGTCATATTTGGCCTCTAACTTCTACTTTTTTCCTTTGGACTTTGGACCTGTTCTAATGGTCTAATATTTTGTTTTTCATTTAATTGTGTTTTTTTTATCTTTTCAGAAACAAATGAATGTCAGGGTCCACTGTGTCCATCCATGGGAGGAGGAGCATCATATATTCATGTGTCCTACATTTTATTTACTTTTTCACTCATTATTTGTTGTATGTTACATGTGTTTTCAACAATCATTTTCAACTAAACAGTTACCATGGAAACAAATTATGAATTCTTGCTTTATACTTGTATGTAGTTGATTTTTTGCATCACCATTATTCATACAATTTGAATTAGTGACATCATTGACCTATAAGCACTTAACCATTGCATCACTACAATTTATAGATATTAGATAACATTTATACAGTAGATCTATAAGCATTAAATTGAATAAGGCAATTATACTCAAATCAAATTTTGCATATAATATTTTCCAAATAAAACCAGCATTTTCAAATATGTTGGTACATCATTATCTCAAACTGGGATAAATCCTGCTCTCGGATATCTCAAAGTAAACATTTGATAAACATGTCCCTCCACTCGGACATATCATTCTGATTCTGAGTCAACCAGTCTTTGCTCTTACTCCTGAATGTTGCATGCTTAGTGGGGAAGCAACAAATACCAATTTTATAGTCTTTGGTTTGACCCGATCTGGGCTCGAACCCATGATCTACTGCACTCGAGGTGAGCATGCGAACGAACCATTACACCACTAATGCGGTTCAGTTTAATTTGAAGATTCATCAATTATCTTAATAAAAACGTAAATATCAAATTTAGTGTGACACGCTTCTGGAATAACCTTCATCAGGTGATGACTAAAGTAAAAAATTGGAAAACCAAATAATGTTTTTTGGGAGCAAGAAACCCAAAGAATCTAAACAGGAATCAGTTAAGGTTACCTATGTCTGAGAGATGGGCAACATTAGTTTTGTCATATTCAATTTCTTGAAGAATATAAGAAAGTTCTAGGAGTTATATAAACTTATAAAGGTTAATACAGGTATCCTGATGAAATTGTAGGGCCGTCGTGATCATATGGTAGTTGGATTTACAACTACCTGTGCAATCAGTGACTATCACCACTAACATTGTGAGTTCGAATCCCACTCCGGCGAGGTGTACTTGATACAACATTATCTGATAAAGTCAGTGACTTGCGGCAGGTCGGTTGTATTCTCCGGGTACCTCCACCAATAAAACTGAGCGCCACGATAAAACTAAAATATTGTTGAAAGTGGCATTAAACGTCATAACCCTAACCCTGATGAAATCTGATGGTGCATTCTTACAAAATGTAAATTTGTTGTAATATATTCACATTTGTGTATTTATGTAATCATCAATGTTTTAAATAAATATATTTATGGGTCACTCTAATACGGTTGTTTCGAATCATGTCAATTCCAACCACGTTCCTTCTTTTTCGTGTCTTGACATCTGAACTGCTTGGCAGACGACTTCCGGTGTTTACGCTATTACTGTGACAACATCAGCATATCACAGTCATAGATGCGGTAGATTATAAGTAATTGTAATATGGAGACGTCTGAATAAATACTGGTGTTCGATACCTCACTGTCCGTCTGATATCAGAAATATATACATAAAGGCAGATCGTTTTCCTTTCATGATGCCGACAGCCGCAAATAAAGAAAGAAAACAAATTTAATTTTAAAGAAGT
The DNA here is from genome assembly GCA_963383655.1 of Bathymodiolus septemdierum. Lineage (NCBI taxonomy): Eukaryota > Metazoa > Mollusca > Bivalvia > Mytilida > Modiolidae > Bathymodiolus > Bathymodiolus septemdierum. The sequence continues at coordinate 35,250,176 of OY726523.1, forward strand.
AATTGTCTCTGCATTGAAGTTTTTGATACAAATAAAATAATTTAATTGATATCTGTCTTTTACAGAAAATGTTAAGTTGTTTTTAAGTTGAGGATCGAACGTTAAAACGTCACATATTGATTGGAGTTTTGTGTACATTGACACCGGAAGTCCAGTGCTGTACATTCCATCGAAATCATGTGATCTGGCGGACGAAAATAACAAAATTTTGACGGAATGGAAATGATTCGAAAAAACTGTATTAATACAGAATAAAATCCTTTAATTCAAGATTGAAAACTAATTAAGAAATTTATATAATCCCCTCCTTCCTTTCCTTTAATTATAGCATAATTTTGATGTAGCAGCATTATAATGAGATGTTGATTTTTATACAATTAAATATTGACCTCCATTCATCATTCAAATATAGAATAATGTCAGTTTTGAAGGTTGAGACAGATATTATCACTATCATTGCAGTCCATTGACACGGACTGAGCTGTGAATTACGGGTACTAGTGATAATGTCTTTTGTGATCTTCAAAACTGATTGTTTTTACAGTAATGTCATAATCTGTTTGACATCATACTGACAGATAATTTTCAGTATCAGTCAGTTAATTGATACAGACAATATCACTCTGGGAGATCAAAGGAAAAATTAAAAAAATTACAGATAAATTAAGGATATTTATTTATACAATATTGTACATTGCAGTAATTAAGAAAAGATATACTATTCACAAACAAAAATGAAAAATGCAATTAGAAAATTTGATTGATAATAAGAAATCACATCTTTCTCAGATTATTTTTTAAATTGTATATTTTATAGAATAAATAATTTGTTTAGTTTTTTGTTACTTGTGTTTTCATTCATGTAGGTATCTGGTAGATCAAATCTTGTTTTAATAAAATTGTCCTTGTTGAGTACAAGTAGGGTTTGCTAAATACATCATAAATATAGTGAGTGAGTGAATGATTGTTGTTTAACACAGTCATGAATTTTTCAGCCATATCATGGCGAGAACAAGTTATATTTGGATGAGATGAAGACAATGATGTCAATATTGTACAAGACCAACACGCTTACTTGGATTTTTATAGTTCTAGCTGACTAAAACAAATTGTCTGAGGGTAGACATGTTGCTCTACTCGGCACACATTATCCTGATTGCAAGCAAAAACCATCAGTCTTTATTCTTACTCTTTAATGCTGCACGTTTAATACCAATTATAAGTATGGTTTGAATGGACCAGAGGTCCAACCAATGATCTATCGTACATAAGGTGAGCATGCTAACCATTACACCACCTGTGCAGTTATCATGAATATAGATAACTGAAATACCAATTACAGGAAATTAAACAACTACCGGTACATATATATAAATTATTGTCTTATACATATGAATGTTATTCGCAATTGTCAAAAACATATACATTTTTGAAAGCCTAGACAGAAATATCAAATATCAGCATGCAAAAATATATACAAATGTACATATCTTTCTCATCCTAGGGGCCATTGTTGTCGTGATCGTATGGTAGTTGGATTTACAACTACCTATGCAATCAGTGCCTATCACCACTAACGGTGTGAGTTTGAATCCTACTTGAGGCGAGGTGTACTCGATACAACATTATGTGATAAAGTTTGTCAGTTATTTGCGGAAGGTCAGTGGTTTTCTCCACCAATAAAACTGACCGTCACGATATAACTGAAATATTGTGGAAAGTGACATTAAACACCATAATCCCCCTTCTCACTATGTGGAAGACACAACATTTTCTTAGCTAAAAAATAAAACTTACTGCCATGATACAACTGAAATATTGTTAAAAGTGGTGTTAAACACCATAACCCCGCCACCCCCTAACTAGGAAATAACATCTTTCTATCAGTAAGAAAGAATATGGATGTAAATGAACATGAGAGACTACCTACATTACACTTAAGACACAAATTAAAGTAAAGGAACGACATTTCACTGTCATAATAGGGTCTTCAACAATGAGTACACTTGATTTTATTTCTCTGATGCAGTGTAATCAACAAGAAAACAAAATATAAGTGAAAAAATTGTACAAATACTGTCATCACTGTGCCTCGCATCACATTAGGAGGTTACAAAACAGACAAAAACTACAAGGCTTCCATCAGGTAGATAGTAAGAAAAATAGACAGTTTAATATTGATTCAAGTCTACTAACTTGATTTTATTGACAAGATTGATTGATACGCATCAACTTAGACCTATACATATTTACAATGATATTCACATAAAAATATTGTTATAATACATGCTTAATTTGGCTTCCAACCAATGCAGAACTATTGACGATTCTACACAAGTCGGACAATAATGAGGGCTTCCAACCAATGCAGAACTATTGACAATTCCACACAAGTCGGACAATAATGAGATCACACTGTACACCAGTCTTTAATATGTCTTTTTGTCACTTCTCATTCCTTGGTATTCTGTACCACTGCGAGATATAATTGTATTTCATATAATTGGTTACCATGGTGATAAACCAACTTGGAAACAATTTACTCATAAAAATCCATTAAGTAATATGCCTCTTAATTAAAACTTTGTAGTTCTGTTATCTCATTCTGTTCTTGATGAGTATTAAAACATGAGTCTGTTGTATGACTATCAGATATATATTAACTGTTTCTGGTGATTATTACAATTTGAGCCTTTTGTATGCCTTTCAGACATATTAACTGAACTCTGTTCCTGACCAGTATTAAAATTTAAGTCTCGAGTCATATTAACTGAGCTCTGTTCCTGACCAGTATTAAAATTTAAGTCTCGAGTCATATTAACTGAGCTCTGTTCCTGACCAGTATTAAAATTTAAGTCTCGAGTCATATTAACTGAACTCTGTTTCAGACCAGTTACTTTCAACATCACTACCATCAAATTCTCCCTACAATATGAAATATTCAAGATTAATAATAAGAACACTTGCCTCAAGAACTAGTTCTAATGAAATTTTATTCCCTTTTGAGGTGCAAAGTAGTGAAAAAAAAATGGTGTTTTGTTTAAAACTTAATTATTAACTGCCCTATCTTTCCTCCCCTAATATATCTTGTAGTCATTATATACTTCAAAATTACCCAATATGACAAAAACATCTGGTCTAATCCTGTTACTTTTTCGTGCCTGTCCCAAGCTAGGACATGGTTTGAGGTGTAAGTTTATTGTTTGTTTTGTTGATATTTGTAGATTTGTTGACATTCAATGTTTTAACTTTCTTTTCATATTATAAACCACACCCACATTCTCTCTAATACAAGGGACTATCGTGGTCGTGAGCGTATGGTAGTTGGATTTATAACTACCTATGCAATCAGTGCCTATCACCAATAACGTTGTGAGTTCAAATTCCGCTCAGGCTAGGTGTACTCGATACAATATTATGTAATAAAGTTTGTCAGTGATTTGCGGCAGGTCGGTGGTTTTCTACAAGTACTCCGGTTTCCTCCACCAATAAAAAAAACCCAACAATATAACTGAACTATTGTAGAAAGTGGCGTTAAACACCATAACTCCTAAGCCAATACACTTACATCATTATCACTGCCTTCCATATCCTCTATATCAACATCATAAGTACTTTCTAGACCCACATCATTATGTTTTTCTACCCTCTCTTTACCCTCCTTGGCTCGTGTATTACTTGGATCCAAACTGTAAACAAAAAAATAAATGGTTTATTATTAAGAAATGTAGGGATGACAGAAGTCCTGGTTGCCGTGGGCATGATTGCATGGTAGTTGGATTTACAACTACATATGCAATCAGTGTCTATCACCACTAACGTTGTGAGTTCGAAGTCCGCTCAGACAAGGTGATTTTATTATTGTTCATCATTACATTAGATTGGAAGTGATGCACTGACATGGCAAACAATCGGTCATTTTTACTTTTATTTTTCTTTAATATATTATTATATTATTGATTTTTTGAAAATCATCAAACAGACGGTCATTCATACAATAATGTAAATAGTCAAGCAACGACAGGCGATAACGACAGATGATTACGTATTTCCTCATAATCACAGTAACCACTATACAGTCATATTATAAATCTACCTGAAACATTGTGACAGCCATGATCTATTTGTTTTGACATTTTGCTTGCTGACTATTGACTTTAATTGGAAATCAATGAGCAAATATTATTTTAGAAATCGTGAACCAGGATATTTGTTCATATATTTTGTGAATTTGCATAGAGTTACTATAGATACTCACATTTTTAACATCATATTTATTACAAAGACTTAATTGCTTTACAAGCGAGTGGACAAAAATACAAGTTTACAAGTCTGTCATATACTTCAGATTTGTTTCTACACATGTATTTATTACAACTAGCAAAATTCTACATGTAGTAATTTTAAGTACTAGCCAGTGATTCAGCTAGGCACCGGTCTCAGGACATTTGCCAGACTATTTCTCAAATTGTCCTGAAGAACTTCATAAAAATTAGTTTAATTATTAAAGAATGTCCTGAAGAAATTTTGATAAAACTGGCCATTGTCCTGAAGATTTCAAAGTCTATCTGAAACACTGCAAGCAAAATTAAGGCAATTTGAAATTTCAACTAGCATTTTGCTTTCTTTCTAGTATTTATTTCAAGCCCTGTTGTTAATGTCATTAGTAAACCATACAAAGTCTAACCTTAGAGCAATACTGTACTCATCCAGAGCTTCAAGATGGTCGTTGACTTGTGACAGGAAATCTCCTAGTAATTGATGTAACCTACATGTATTGTGTGTATGCAGCTGTTTACGTAACCTGGATACAAAAAAAAAGACCTTATAACGTAATTGCAAACTTTTGACATAAACCTAAATTTAAAGAAATGTATTTAACATCTTTACCATACAGTGAAAACTTTTCTACACCAAACCTCTGGGATAAGTTTTTTGTGTTCAGAATAGACAGGTATTTACAGGGTGAAATAGACATGATTCCTCTTATTATTCTAAACAAAACTTAAAGCTTTATCACAGGGTAAAATTTTAGCTATATTATCTATAAATATATGATAAAGTACAATAAATGACGGGACATAAGCTTACTGCAAGCAGTATGGCCTCTATATAATAAAATAATGAACACAGCCAAAGGATATTTATACAACATTATTGTTATTATTACTCTGAATGTCTTTGGTGATTTAAAAAAATGAAATTTGTCTAAAATGTATTGATAGTATAAAGATTGGCAAATAATATTCATTTAAATTCAAGAAATATTTAATTTCAACAATAACAATGAACTGTCAAATATTTAATTCCAAAACCTGGAACTGACAGACGACAGCATCAACGTTAAAGAAAAACGTATAATACATTGTAAATTGTACACTGTTAAAAGCGCTCAGGTGATCCCGTTTAGACCCCACCTATTTAAATGATGTAACATTGTTCTAAGCTCCGCCCATCAGCAAAGTAATGACTCTAACAATAGTACTATGCGAGTGCATAGTACAACGGCGCTATTTATTCTTTGTAAAATTATGTTTCGATAATATGTCAATTATAATGAAAGTTTCTTCCATGAAGAGTAATAATAGCTTATAATGTAAGTACATGATGGGAAGTAAGCTTAATGCCAGCAATATGGTCTCTATATAATAAAATAATGAATACATCCAAAGGATATTAACTTATAATGTAAGTACATGTGACAGTGTCCTACATTTCAATGCCTTTATCATACTGGTGATCCCTGTAGAGTATTTCTGCCATTACATACACTGGTTCTAAATATGTAGGGTCTAATTTCATTGCTTTTTCTAGATAAGGTTTAGCCTAAAATAATCAAGAAAAAATGTCTACATTAAATAAAACTCATGATCCCATTAAGGAACATCTTTTTGAGGTTTTCTACATACACTATACACAGGTAATATACATTGTGTATACACAGGTAATATACACCGCTTTTACCAGGTGAACTTAAATTTTCATTTCCTGGTAAATTTAACAATTCAGTCAGTCAGCATAATTATTTTCATGACATTACTGAATTCTCCCTCAACTCATTTCCTATATCAACAATGATCAAGAGCTCAATGTTATATATCTTTAGTCAAAATATCAATCGATTGACAAAATGTTGATGGTTGGTGCCATTTACCGTGGGATTGCTAAAATACATATACATTGCAATTATAATTTTTTCACAAAGCAGTTAGTATTTACTAATAAAAAGGTGCCAATTTTCGGGACACATAAGGCATGACACACAGCATAGAAATCATTGGGCATGATGACATACAGTATAGAAATCATTGGGCATGATGACATATAGTATAGAAATCATTGGGCATGATGACATATAGTATAGAAATCATTGGGCATGATGACATACAGTATAGAAATCATTGGGCATGATGACATACAGTATAGAAATCATTGGGCATGATGACATACAGTATAGAAATCATTGGGCATGATGACATATAGTATAGAAATCATTGGGCATGATGACATACAGTATAGAAATCATTGGGCATGATGACATACAGTATAGAACTCATTGAGCATAATGACATACAGTATAGAAATCATTGGGCATGATGACACACAGTATAGAAATCATTGGGCATGATGACATACAGTATAGAAATCATTGGGCATGATGACATATAGCATAGAAATCATTGGGCATGATGACATACAGTATAGAAATCATTGGGCATGATGACATACAGTATAGAAATCATTGGGCATGATGACATACAGTATAGAAATCATTGGGCATGATGACATACAGTATAGAAATCATTGGGCATGATGACATACAGTATAGAAATCATTGGGCATGATGACATATAGTATAGAAATCATTGGGCATGATGACATACAGTATAGAAATCATTGGGCATGATGACATATAGTATAGAAATCATTGGGCATGATGACACACAGTATAGAAATCATTGGGCACGATGACATATAGTATAGAAATCATTGGGCATGATGACATACAGTATAGAAATCATTGGGCATGATGACATATAGTATAGAAATCATTGGGCATGATGACATATAGTATAGAAATCATTGGGCATGATGACATACAGTATAGAAATCATTGGGCATGATGACATATAGTATAGAAATCATTGGGCATGATGACACACAGTATAGAAATCATTGGGCATGATGACATATAGTATAGAAATCATTGGGCATGATGACATACAGTATAGAAATCATTGGGCATAATGACATACAGTATAGAAATCATTGGGCATGATGCAATACAGTATAGAAATCATTGGGCATGATGACATACAGTATAGAAATCATTGGGCATGATGACATACAGTATAGAAATGACTTAGCATTTTACTTTACCTTGGTAGACATATTTGGTTCATTCGTTAAAACTGATGCATATATCTGAAAGAAAATAAATGATAGAACACAAATTTAAACCATGAAAATAATTATGCATGTTAATAAACAGTTTGTAGTGTTGTTAGATATTGATTTCTTGATTAATTAGGTTTGGTTTATGGTGTTTAATGCCCCTTTCAACAATATTTCAGTTATTTCATGGCAGTCAGTTTTATTGGTGGAGGAAACCTGAGTACCCAGAGAAAACCACTGACCTGTCCCAAGTCACTAACAAACTTTATCACATAATGTTGTATCGAGCACATCTGGCCTGAGCGGGATTCGAACTTGCAACATTAGTGCTGATAGGTACTGATTGCATAGGTAGTAATGAAATTCAACTACCATGTGATCACGACAGCACCTTGATTAATTGGTGTTTAACGTAAAGTGAGCAGTCACATTACTAGTAAGCAATTTTCTGGGCAAAAATTAACTAAAGAATACACATACTTAGTCTCTGAGTATAAGATTTATTTGTATGATGCTTAGGAACATGTAGAAATGCTTCACTGTTCCATGAGGAGTAAATTTTCAAATGATTTTTTTTATTTTCAGCAAGATTTTCTGGCATTAGATTTTTGTTCTTTAGATATTTGAACAAAAGTTGTGCATTTACACACTCATTTTACAAAGTGTAAGTCTAGTATAAACAAATCAGTATGTTTTTTCAAGGATGCCCACGAAATGCAGATGTTACAACTGGTAAAATTATTGATATGTTTAATTATGTATAAACAAATCAGTATGTTTTTAAAGGATGCCCACGAAATACAGAAGTTACAACTGGTCAAATTATTGATATTTTTAATGATGCATAAAATAAAATCAGTGATTTATTGTTGTTTAACTTCACGTGAGAAATTTTTCAGCCCTATCATGATGAGAACAAGTTGCGTTTTCAATGTTTGTTTGATGGTATTTAATGCCACTTTCAACTCAACAATATTTCAGTTATATCGAGGTGGTCAGTTTTATTGGTGGAGGACCCGGAGAAAACCACAGACCTGTCGCAAGTTACTGACAAAACTTTATCACATAATGTTGTACACCTCACCCTGATCAAGATTCAAACTCACAACATCAGTGGTGATAGGCAGATTGTATACGATCATGGTCATGACGGCCCTTCATTTTCAATGAGATGCTGCTGATTTTCTATTTGTCTTAAAACTAACAAGCTGCTAGCTCACTGAAACAACTGTTCGAGGGTAATAATACTGCTCCATTAAGGCACATTATCACGATTCCAAGCCAACCTGTCTTTGCTCTTTCTCCTTAATGCCATATGCTTAGCAGAGAAAAAGCAAATACTAATTTTAAAGTCTTTGGTTTGACCTGATCAGGATTCGAACCCACGATCAACTGCACTTTGGTTGATTACATCACCCGATGTTTTCAAAAAATAAAATCAGCAATATATTTGTTGATCTCAAAGCCTTTGTTTCTTTTAAAAATGTTAACTGTTTAGATATTTAAGAATGTATGCTAAGCAGCTTCATGTAACTTTTCCCTATTTAGATATTAAACCTGTCTGCTTCTGTATCATTAACCTTCTGTATCATTAACCTTCTGTTTCATTAACCTTCTGTATCATTAACCTTCTGTATCATTAACCTTCTGTATCATTAACCTTCTGTATCATTAACCTTCTGTTTCATTAACCTTCTGTATCATTAACCTTCTGTATCATTAACCTTCTGTATCATTAACCTTCTGTATCATTAACCTTCTGTTTCATTAACCTTCTGTATCATTAACCTTCTGCATCATTAACCTTCTGTATCATTAACCTTCTGTATCATTAACCTTTGCTGGTGTATAGTACAGTAAAACCAGTCTAAACCGAACACTGAATAAAATGGAATCCTGTATAAACAGATCTTTAAATAAAGATACAATGTAAAAAATCTCTGTAAATTTAACCTGTAGAAACTGAACACCTGTCTATTCCATACACAAAAGTAGGTTTGGCTTTAGACATGTTTCATCATATGTCGTGTATATTTGTAGTTAATTATATAATTATTTTACATTGTACATACAGTTAAAGTTCTAGGGTTAGAACCAATAGTCTTGATTGCCTTCCCAGCACAAGCTAATGCTTCTCTGGTTCTGTGTAACGACAGATAACAGGAAATTAAACCTGAAATAATCAAAAATATATATATACCGGTACAAAGACGTCAAAAAGTTTTCTTCAACACATTCACCTAAATTTTCTTTCATTTATGAAGACAATTTGTTCATACAAATGTATTTATATACCTTTCAATCTGACAGTTTTTTTTAAAAATACACACAGTTTATTGAACAAATTCCTGCTTTACAAAAATCTAAGCAGCCCAAATCGTAGTTTTAGTTTTCCTTTGTTGAACAATACCTTTAATTCAACAAATTCATCAAATATTTTTACAATTTGTCAGTTTTTATTAAATTTGCTTTGTCATTTCACAATTATTTCTCTTTTTCTTTTCTTTTTTTTTTTCTACAGAGGTTCCTTTGAACTGATATTTTGACATGTCAAATTAAACAAAATTTAAAACAATAACCTACCATGATATCCTTCATATCTGTGTGGAGCATGTCGTAAAGCTTCCTGGAAATGTAATGAGGCATCCAGAGATTTCTTCAGTTCAAACAATGCTGTACCCTTTAGTAGATAAGCTTCTACATTGAATGGATCTATAATACTGGCCTAAAATAAAATATAAAATGTCTACATATTCATTTTACTTTAATGGCATTATATTCAGTGATTCAGCTAGGCACCGGTCCCAGGACATTTGCCCACCTATTTTTCAAATTCAATTGTCCTGAAGAACTTTATAAAAATTAGTTTGATTATTAAAGAATGTCCTGAATTGTTTTTGACAAAACTGGCAATTGTCCTGAAGATTTCTATCTCTTGCTGAAACACTGCATATTCTATATTCTCTACCTAGCATAAACTTGTATCAAAATCATCAATATTATAACTGCTTCAGTAGAACAAGTTATTGATTGTTGTTTAATGCCAAAAGAGCAATTAATATCATGGTGAGAACAAGTTACATTTGATATGATGATGAGGTCCATTTTGTACTAGATCAACATGCTTAGTTTGATTTTTATAGTGCTAGCTCACTGACACAACAATCCGTGGGGTAGATATGTCACTCCCACTTGGACAAATTATCCTGATTCAGAGCCAACCAGTCTTTGCTCTTAATTCTTAATACTGCATGCCTGGCAGAGATGCAGCAAATAATTAATTGACAGCAATCTACCACATTCGAGGTAAGCATGCTAAGCATTACAGTCTTCGCGCTAACCCACTTGCTCGAAGCCCAGGACAAGTTAAATTGGATTCGGACAAGTGAAAATTATGAAAGAATTTGTTTGAATAAATTTTTTTTTTTTTTTTTTATAAATTTGGCTTTCGGGCAAGTAGGTAAAAAAATTAAGGCAGACTGTTACACATCTGTTTGTCTCTATTGTCAACAACATAACATTGAAAATGTGCCAACATAACAAAATTAAAATGACGCCAATGATTGTAGGGACCAATGATAACTGAAATTGGCAACCTTTCTACCGCTGATTATAGACGATGAATTTGGACAAGGCCATATATACGGATATTGATTCAAATAAATATTGGAACAAATATAAGATTGTGGTATTTATTTTCCTGACACAAGTAAACATGAAAAATTGGTTGAAATAAGTTTTTGGTGGGGTCCATGTTACTCTTCTTTTAATTTTTTTGTTTTATTTGTCTTCGTTCTGTTTCTTGTGCCCAATATTGCCTGTGTCTCTGGATTTTCCATTCTTGATTGCCCCTTCGGTATTTTCTAACATTTATTTATGCAAATTCGTAAATCAACATGATTTGAGTCTATTTTCTTTTCACACTGTGACAGTAACAAGCCAATCAAGCAGTGGTCCTCTAAAGTAAAAACTCCACGATATAGCTGAAATACTGCTAAAGTTGGCATTAAACACCAATCAATCAATCTAAAGTACAAACCTTTTGAGCAAAATAAACTGTTCTTGTTCTAGCAATTTTACGTGATATTAGAGAATAATAACCAATAGAAATCCACGACTCTGGAGCTTTGTCTGTTACTTTCATTAGCTGTTCTGATAATCTAAAAGAAACAATATGATTGGTCGATAACAAAGCTATCAGACAGGACGATTGGCTTGACAAAAACTAATAGAAATGCATGACTCTGCTAGAGCACAGTCTGTTTATAAAACCTAAATAAAAATCTAATTGGTTTTCAATATTTATTAGAAATCCAGAATTCTGGAGCTTTGGTTATTGTATATATTACCCATAGTTTGAAATTTAATCTATTAAGTTGATTGGACAATAATAACTAATTCCCAGACATATCACTTTCATTAACTGCATTTGATTGGTTGATTTGATGTCAAGCTCAAAGTAATTAGATTTTAATCTTTGGTTCTAAATAACCATAGTAACCAGTGTTGTGGACTCAACAACCAAATAATGTCATCAAATACTATATAATCATACAACTTAACTGACCAATCATGTGACTTAAAACTCACAATATACAAAAATATTTAAAAGAAACAATATTTGTGTTACCATAGTTACCTTTGTAATTCTACTGTCTTCTTCTCTTTGGCTAATAAATATGAGTACAGATCCATGTTCTTAATAAATAATGGATCTAAAGCATGTGCCTGAAAATAAACATTAAAAATAACCAGCAAATCGTTAACATAACTATTGATTACACTCACAAAGGTGGTAAAAACTAACAACACATATTACAGTATATATAGTATTTGAGGGTTTAACAACACTTTTAACAATATGTCAGTTTTATTGGTAGAGGAAACTGGAGTACCCGAAGAAAAACTCTGAGTTGCCACAAGTCACTGACAAGAGTCATCACACAATACTGTATCGAGTACACCTCATCGGAGTGGGATTCGAACTCACAACGTTAGTGGTGAAAGGCACTAATTGCACAGGTAGATGTAAATCCAACTACCATATAATAACGATCACATAGTTGAGGGATATATTATCTATTATTAACTTATAGTACAAAACGTATATATTTTTCTTATGCTATATTTTTAACTGATTACAAGAAAATTTTAAAAATAGCTGGCGGAGTGAAACAGTTGACTGTTCCCCTACTTCCGTATCCGAACTGTTTCATGCCCGAGAATGATGCACAGTGCGTCATTCCTGTCAAATGCTGTATTTCTTTCAAAACAATGTTGTGCTCCAATTTTTTAATGGTATGGTATGCTGAAATTATCATCTTCAGTGGATATGTGCATGCATATAAGATAATAAATAGTTATTTCATGCCTGTTCAGGGAACAGTCAAAACTATTGTCCCTCGGTGCTGGAGATGACTTGGCCGGGAACTGTTGCCTTCGGCCTCAGGCAACAGATCTCAATTCATCTCCAGCACCTCGGGTTAATAGTTTTGACTGTTCCCTGAACAGGCATGAAATAACTGTATACTGTTAATGGTTAGGTGATTTATCATTGTAATGTGTGGTCTTTCAAAATTTTTGTGTAAAACATCTAAATCTGCCATTCATCATGTCTTTTAATGAAGGGCAGTTCACTTTCAGATAATTTCCTGTTCAGGAAAATATTTTCTCATCAGGATTTATTGCCATGATTATTAATTAATGTAATCATTTGTCATTATTGCCATGATTATTAATTAATGTAATCGTTTGTCATTATTGCCATGATAATTAATTAATGTAATCATTTGTCATTATTACCATGATTATTAATTAATGTAATCATTTCTCATTATTGCCATGATTATTAATTAATGTAATCATTTGTCATTATTGCCATGATTATTAATTAATGTAATCATTTGTCATTATTGCCATGATTATTAATTAATATAATCATTTGTCATTATTGTCAATCATTTGTCATTATTGCCATGATTATTAATTAATGTAATCATTTGTCATTATTGTCATGATTATTAATTAATGTAATCATTTGTCATTATTGTCATGATTATTAATTAATGTAATCATTTGTCAATTATTATATGAAATTCAATGTCTGCAAAGGCATCATAATTGACAAATAAAAGGTTTGTATTTGAATAAATAAATGCTGATGCACGGCTGGTAATCGGCACAAGCAGAACAGTCGGTTCTGCAAAGAAATTCGTGAGGATAACTTCCGGTTTTGGTGGAGGAGAGTTCACGAAGACGCTTCGCAAGGTATGTACATGTCAAAAATTGAAATTTGCTTTTTTACTGCTCGAATATTGCAAAATCAGAGAATGCTATGCTGTGGCGAATGCTTTCACGATTAGAAACATGTATAGTTTATTGTTGTATATGAACTGTAACTCTCGCAAAATCAATCGTCCCACGAAAAACATGACGAAAATTGTGACACTCTTACATTTCTAAGTTGTTCTTGACAAAGATGCAAATTAAATTTTCAATATTTTTTCATTGTGGGAGTCTAAATGTAATCAGGGATAAATTCCGATTCGTCAGAAGTAAATTGAAGTCTAGATAAATCTACAAACTGTCAATTTCCTCGTTTTCCTGCTTGAGGAGATCGGTTCTGATAGAGCACATTGCAAATGCATGAGGAAATTTGCTAGTTTTGTTAATTGTTTTCTGCAAAATTGATAAATTGACTTTTAAACATAAAACTGATAAATACTCTAATCAAAATAAACTATTCTCTGTCCACTTTCAGGAGATGCCAGGATTCAAGGGAAAGAGGAAAAGGGGACTGACATTGACTCTTTACAAAAAACCATTTCGATATAGATTGCCTGTATCACCGCCAAGGAAACGAACAAAAACAAGTAGCAGTACACCAAATTTAAAATCCCCATCAACCAGGACACCAAGTTTATTAAAAAAATCTCTTTCAATTTCAAAATATTTATATCCTTTCAAACGGGTTTCCACACCTATTCGGCGCAACCTTTTTACTAAAGATGACGGAAACTTCACCGCAGATCTACAAAATGTTTCCTTTATGAGTCTTGATGAAAGTATAGGCAAGATAGAAGTTGACCCGAAGGAAGAAGCTTCAGTAGTTGAAGTGTTTCAAGATGTTCTTGACAAACTTTCTGATGTTGGGAAAAAGGACAAGCTATTGAAATTCTTTAAATTAGTACAAGATGGAAAATTCCCTTTGAATAACATTGCATTTGAGTTGTTTTTGGACATTGTAGAATGGTTTGACAAAGATGAATCACGTCAAATGAGAAATTCGCCATCAACTCTCCAATTTTTTTGGTTAGGGAGAAAGTTATTTGGTGGTCGCTTCATTCGGTTTATGTCTGGCCCAAAACATGAAAGTGACATTTTAACAGGATCTTCAATGCCGAATAGGTGTGGAAACCCGTTTGAAAGGATATAAATATTTTGAAATTGAAAGAGATTTTTTTAATAAATTTGGTGTCCTGATTGATGGGGATTTTAAATTTGGTGTACTGCTACTTGTTTTTGTTCGTTTCCTTGGCGGTGATACAGGCAATCTATATCGAAATGATTTTTTGTAAAGAGTCAATATCAGTCCCCATTTCCTCTTTCCTTTGAATCCTGGCATCTCCTGAAAGTGGACAGAGTATTTATCAGTTTTATGTTTAAAAGTGTCAATTTATCAATTTTGCAAAAAACAATTAACAAAACTAGTAAATCTCCTCATGCATTCGCAATGTGCTCTATCAGAACCGATCTCCTCAAGCAGGAAAACGAGAAAATTGACAGTTTGTAGATTTATCTGGACTTCAATTTACTTCTGACGAATCGGAATTTATCCCCGATTACATTCAGACTCCCACGATGAAAAAATATTGAAAATTTAATTTGCATCTTTGTCAAGAACAACTTAGAAATGTAAGAGTGTCACAATTTTCGTCATGTTTTTCGTGGGACGATTGATTTTGCGAGTTACAGTTCATATACAACAATAAACTATACATGTTTTTAATCGTGAAAGCATTCGCCACAGCATAGCATTCTCTGATTTTGCAATATTCGAGCAGTAAAAAAGCAAATTTCAATTTTTGACATGTACATACCTTGCGAAGCGTCTTCGTGAACTCTCCTCCACCAAAACCGGAAGTTATCCTCACGAATTTCTTTGCAGAACCGACTGTTCTGCTTGTGCCGATTACCAGCCGTGTGATGAGGAAACATTTTCCTGAATGGGTTAAGGGTTATGGTGCTTAACACCACTTTCAACAATATCTGAGTTATATCATTAGAGAAACAACATACAATGAATACAATAGACATTAATGTAACTTTGGTTTCTTTAAAAATAAAACTACATGCATTAGAACAATGAAAGAAAAATGGTTGGGATTGACAAGATACTTAAGATTTCATATTTTATTCTGTAAAGTATACTGCTAAAGTATTTACAACATATATATATATGTCTTACCCTTTGGAACCTCAGTAAAGCTGCAGAATCGTTCCCTTCATAAAACCTGGCCTCTGCTATACTATTATAAAATTATCTTACCCTTTGGAATCCCTGTAAAGCTGCAGAATCGCTCCCTTCATAAAACCTAGCCTCTGCTATACTATTATAAAATTATCTTACCCTTTGGAACCCCAGTAAAGCTGCAGAATCGTTCCCCTCATAAAACCTGGCCTCTGCTATACTATTATAAAATTATCTTACCCTTTGGAATCCCTGTAAAGCTGCAGAATTGCTCCCTTCATAAAACCTGGCCTCTGCTATACTATTATAAAATTATCTTACCCTTTGGAATCCCAGTAAAGCTGCAGAATCGCTCCCTTCATAAAACTTGGCCTCTGCTATACTATTATAAAATTATCTTACCCTTTGGAACCCCTGTAAAGCTGCAGAATTGCTCCCTTCATAAAACCTGGCCTCTGCTATACTATTATAAAATTATCTTACCCTTTGGAATCCCAGTAAAGCTGCAGAATCGTTCCCCTCATAAAACCTGGCCTCTGCTATACTATTTACAACATATATATTGTCTTTTAAACACATTTTCTGGTCCATCTGTTTAAATGTAGTTATGGCATTGCTATATTCTCTTGTAGATAGAAATGCTTGACCTTTGATCCATGACAATAACCTGTAAATTAGGTGACTTTTTATCAAATATATTGTTTATGGCGAATATACAGTCAATCCTGTATATAAAGGACACTGAATAGAACCTAAACATGTGCCCTTTATAAACAGGTTCAAATTATATGCATTATTCATTAAATGAAGACAATGAGACTGTCCTTTATAGACAGTGATTTGGTATATAAAGGTGTCCTTTAAGATAGGTTTGACTATATTCCAAGCAGATATTACATTAAGTTTCAATAAATGTGAATGAAGAGTCCATTAAACTCATAAGGAATAAATGTGGATGAAGAATCCATTAAACTCATATTAAGGAATAAATGTGGATGAAAAGTCCATTAAACTCATAAGGAATAAATGTGGATGAAGAGTCCATTAAACTCATAAGGAATAAATGTGGATGAAAAGTCCATTAAACTCATATTAAGGAATAAATGTGGATGAAAAGTCCATTAAACTCATATTAAGGAATAAATGTGAATGAAGAGTCCATTAAACTCATAAGGAATAAATGTGGATGAAGAGTCCATTAAACTCATAAGGAATAAATGTGGATGAAAAGTCCATTAAACTCATATTAAGAAATAAATGTGGATGAAAAGTCCATTAAACTCATAAGGAATAAATGTGGATGAAGAATCCATTAAACTCATAAGGAATAAATGTGGATGAAGAGTCCATTAAACTCATAAGGAATAAATGTGGATGAAGAATTCATTAAACTCATAAGGAATAAATGTGGATGAAGAATCCATTAAGCTCATATTAAGGAATAAATGTGGATGAAAAGTCCATTAAACTCATAAGGAATAAATGTGGATGAAAAGTCCATTAAACTCGTAAGGATTAAATGTGGATATTTACAAAACTGCCTTCAGAAATAATTTCTTTACGTACGTAACATGACATATTCATTTCTAGATTTAATATACATTAGTATGAAAGGATATGGGTGTAAATGAATATGAGAGACTATCCAAACCTTACATGTAGACACACATTAATGTAGAGGAACAGTGCTTTTATTGCTGTTCCACATTTAACAGGCATCAATCTAATAAAAATTCGTTCTTTAATTGCTCCTGGCTTTGTTTTGTCGCACATTGTGCAACATAATCGGGAGCAATCAAAGATCAAATTTTAATTAGATTGAACAGACACAGTATTGTATTCAACAATGAGCACAAACTCATATGCTAAAATGAGCCTGCATGCTTTGTTTGCAGTAAGAGAAGTACCATATTTTCAAATAATTTCTATTGTGGTTTATGATGGCATTGTTCACCTTACTATCTGTCTATCGCTTGCATAAATTAGGCTACATCTTATAACAAGTGTCATCACTGCCTGAATTGATACAATCAGAATACTGTAAACTCCAATCAAGAAAAGTTTGATGGGAAAAGTAGTTTACCTAATCGTTGTACTGATACAGAATACAAATGTATATTTTAACAGCCATGAAATCTGCCAGCATATGACCAACCAAGTGAGTGAATCTGTGCCACAGACTGTGTAGGTTTTTAATTGTTTGTTTATTTCTGTATTGCGGTTGGAGATCCAGCTATCAAGAGGCGGGGTTGGGATCCTATTAACTGGTTTAACCCTCTACATTTTTGTGCCTGTCTCAAGCCAGGATCTAGATTTCAAACTCCGCTGTATGTCATGGTCTTTTTTGTGTTTAATTGTTTGAAATGAGAGATGGTTGTTTATTTTGTTGGTTTTGGTGAAATCATTAACCACCACTGTTCAAACTTCCTTTTAATAACATGATGAACCATGTGATATTATAAAGTCACAAGATGTAATATATGGTCTACTAACCAGTCAGATGATGAATCATGTGTCTTTGTGATACACTATATCTAGAATATGATGAATCATGTGATTTACTAACTAGTCACAATCCCCATGATGAATCATATGATATACTAACCAGTCACATGATGAACCATGTGGTAAACCATTCATTACTAAAGCAGCAACATCAGCACCTTTCACTCCAAGTGATAGTAAACCTTGAATGGATTCCAGGGAAAATGGACATTCTCTACAAAAAAAACCCAATTAAAATCTAAAAATAAAGGAATTCATTTTCATACTGGAAAGATATAAAACCTAATTCATTTAGAGTCTGATGTAAAACTATATCAAAGGCACTGCCATCTTGAATTTTGTACTTGAATCACAAACTGTATTATTTTGAAAAATGTAATCTACTCATCCAAGATATCAAATTCAATATCAGTAAGTACAAATAATATCAATATACAACTAGCAATTAATCAGTATATGTACAAATGTATATATCATTCCATAGCCAATTAATATTTTATATTCAATATTTTAGTCCAACAAATTAATAACCTATATATTCTGGTCTCCCATGAAGACAATTAATTTCCTTAGATGTTTATAACCAACTGATATTTAACCAACAGAATCCACCTTCTTATCCAGTAGTCAGTTAACTACGAGCATTCACTGACCTTTCATACTAGCCATGTCCATGGTTTTTCTTTAATTTTTGTGATAGTGTGTGGTCTTTTCAAGTGGAAACAAATCTATACAGGTTTTTGTTTGTTTGTTTATTTCTGTATTTATGCCATTTTGAGATTCCATTAACCTGTTTAAACCCCCCCCCCCCCCCCCCCTCGTATTTTTTCTGCTTTTCCAAAACCAGGACCTGGATCTCCATAGACTTATGGTTTTGTTTGTGTTCAATGATTTGAAATAAGTATTTGTTCTGTTTATGTTATATTGATGGAATTGTTGACCATCACTGATAGATAAATTTTCCTATCTCAACACTTCTGGTTTATATCTTAAATGGGTTGTGTGTTAGTATGTCCACATTGAATATTTGAAGGGAACAATAATCACATACAATTATGAGGACCATTCATGACTAGTCACATCTCTACCATTTTAGCTTGGTTCCAATTTGATAAATATGATTCTGGACCAGGTGAGATATATCAGGAGATATGTCATTTTCAACTGTTTATGCCTCTTATTGGTTTGAGGGGTTGTCGTGATCATATGGTAGTTGGATTTACAACTACCTATGCAATCAGTGCCTATCACCACTAGAGTTGTGAGTTCGAACTCCGCTCAATCGAGGTGTACTCAATACAACATTATGTGATACAGTTTGTCAGTGACTTACGACAGGTCGGTGGTTTTCTCCGGCTTCCTCCACCAATAAAACTGACCGCCACGAAATAACTGAAATATTGTTGAAAGTGGCATTAAACACCATAACCAGACACACAACCTTATTGGTTGGTGTGTGCTTAAATGTCTTGTATTTTATATTGTAATTAACTTATCCTTACCTAATAACTTTTTTATAACTTGTAATTGCTGAACGATCCATTCTTGACATCAGGTATAACTTAGCCAGGGCCAAATTGACTTATACTTACATGTACCTAATAGCTTTTTTATAACTTGTAATTGCTGAAAGATCCATTCCTGACATTAGGTATAATTTAGCCAGGGCTAAATTGACTTTAGCTGTTCTTTGTTTTTACTTACCTAATAACTTCTTTATAACTTGTAATTGCTGAACGATCCATTCCTGACATTAGGTATAACTTAGCGAGGGCTAAATTAACTTTAGCTGTTCTTTGTTTTGAACTGATACCCTCTAACTGAAAAAATAAATATGAAAAAAAAAATAGAAATGTACACTCTACCACAATTAACAAATTTAAACCAAAGATATCTGTTAATTTGCTTTCAATTGAATCATTTAACATACTAATATACTAATCGTAGTTATTAAAGTGTTAATTTTATATCGTAATTTTAACACATACAAGACTGGTTGTAGATATTAAAGATTTTAGAGGCAGAATTTAATTACTTACAACAGACATACATTCTCTGTAAAGTTTCATCTGTGACAAACATTGGTATAATTTGTATTTAACATCAACCTCTGAGGTAACATCCTAAAAAATAAATCACAAGAGGCTGTCACGGTCATGATCACATGGTAGCTGGATGTACAACTACCTATCACCACAAACGTTGTGAAGTTGAATCCTGCTCATGGTGAGGGATACTCGATACAACATTATGTGATAGTTTGTCAGTGACATGCAGCAAGTCAATGATTTTCGGCGGGCATTCCAGTTTCCTGCAACAATAAAACTTACCGCCATGAGATAAATGTAATATTGTTTAAAGTGGCATTAAACACCATAACATAAAACAAAGAAAAGTAAATTTCAGAGACTTTTGGAAATTTATTGATTTATGGTACAATATCAGGTAAATAAATATGTCTAATAATATTGATTGATTGTTACATAACATCAAATGAGTAGTCTTTTAGCTATATTTGTAACAATTTAAATAATAATATGCAAAGATGTAACTAATTTATTTCAGTTAAACCTGACAATGATTAATTACAGGTAAATTTAATGGAGTACAATGTAGTACTAACATGTTTAAGCTATTGTCATTTGATCAGGGCCAGCGAGACTTCTATAATTTAGATGGAATAGTCTTGCACCACAAATTTAGCATTCATTTAAAATCAATTCAATAATAATTATAGTATTCCAAATATCAAAATTAAATCATAAGCAACTGTTTGCAGTAATAAGATCATAGATGCCAACCCCTTTTTGGTGCAATCAGTAACAAAAAGTTGAGATGTCAGTAATTTGTGATTTTTTTCAGTAATCATAATTTTTCATAAAATTTTACCATAATCGTACTACAGACTAGGCACAAAGTGATGAGCAAATGATTTCCTTTATTTGTGACAACTAGATGTAAAATTGATGAGCAACAAAAAGAAATAAAAAGTTAAGTTTTAATACATGTATGTTCACTTACAAATGTATTCTATGTTTCAACTTACTGTCAATAGAAATGAAAATTTCCTGAAGTGGCCCTCCCTCACCCTCCCATGGAATAATTAATGTCTAATTCTGGAGTGCCTGATATGTTGTTGACTTGGCACTTTTGAACTGTTTTGTTGTATATGTGTGTTCATCCCGACCACCGTGCTGAATGGACAAGTCTTGTTTGCAATAGGCATAATGTTCCGTATCGATTTCATAAGGCAAGAGAAGAATATTCGGGACGAAATCGTTGTCCCAATTTTCTTTTCTTCGCTGCAGAAGCTTCACTTGTTCCCTCAGACATCGCGAAATTGACAAAAACGTGCTGTGTTCATTAACTACTCGGGATCAAACAAGAAATGGATAGATCGTTTTCTACTATAGATAGTCCCGAGAATCCCTAAAGGATTAAATAATCGAAATCCCTCAAGCGCTTATCATTACGCGATTTTAACATACAATGAAGCGTCTAAATGATCACAATGATATTTAAATGGGGAACGGTTTCGGGCTGGCAATAATCGGAAATCCGTAACAAGTAGACTGTTGACCGTAACACCGTAATTTTGGCCCGAAATTCGTAACAATTACGAAAAAATCGTAATGGTTGGCATCTATGTAAGATGCTTAAAAAGGAACTTGCTTTGCTTTTCATTGTCGGACACTGGACGATATTTTCAATTGTGACGCCACAGTGAAAAAATGGTATTTACTTCACTGAGTGAAATAACTGTGTATTTACTTGTCCTATGCTTATATGTACATATATATAATTTTCTTGTTTTACCAAGATAGAAATCAGTCCTTAAAATGAAAATTTAAATTTACTGGTCCGAATCTAATTCGTAAATTTATTTTATAAATATATATCTAAATGAAAACTGAAGAATTTATTCGTCCTAACAAAAGTTTTACTGCTCTTAGGCCAGAGGACTGGTGCTCATTGTAAGGACTGAGAAAGTTACATACAAATTGTACCTGTGTAGGTTGGACAGGAGTTGTCTTTCCTTTACTTTTGTTCAATGCCTTCTTTAAAAGTAGTGCTTTCTTATAAATATTCTGAAAAATTACATACAGGTACAATGTAGATATTATTTGAGCTCCACAATTAGCAAGAAAATGATAATGATGTACATGTAAATATGAGCATGAGAAACTATTCAATATTACACTTAGACACTTGTAATTAAAGTAAAGGAACAATATTATAGGGTCCTTAATAATGAGCATACATTTAATTTATCCCTTAAAATGAGTGTGAAAAGGCCCCCAGTCTGCAGTTGAGTGGTTCTGTTTACAATGTCATCTGTTTAAAATTGCTTAGAGTCTGTTATCATTATCCAGTAAAATCCATGATTGTGGTTTTCAGATTGGTAAACCTCAAGACTTTTATGATATGAAGTTAACCATCACTAATGGTGAAACATCAACAGAAGACATTCTGTACACAGTGAAGACTGCTTTCATTATAACAAATGTATACATTTTATAATCATTCTTCATCAAATCACAGATTCATAATAAGTTCAACTTTCAGAGAAATACAGAATCAAATTTATTAGAACTAATTCAGTAATTGCACTACACCTGTTTAAATGTACATGTAGAAAAAATTATTATTACAAAATAAATATACAGTCAAACCTGTATAAAGAGTTCACCTTTATGACAAAGAAACAAAAGAGGACTTTTAAGACAGGTGACCTTTTAAAAGATGTTCAATTCATATGAAATTATTTATGACAGGAGGACAAGAAAAAGGTTACTTTTTAATGCAGGTGACTGGAGGTTTGACTATGTGATATGACCTTTGCCTCTTGCCTCTATAAACTCCAGAAGTTCATACATTTTACAAATCTTACCTCTGCTTTTAAAAATTCTCCAAGTTGATACAAAGAATTTCCATAGAATACCATACACTGGTACTTCTGTGATAAGGTCAAGACCTCTGAATTTGTGTTGTCACATAATGATATTACAATGCAAGACTGAAAAATGAAATGATCACACTAAATCAAGTACATGTATTATTATTCTGAAGACCTTTGCTGAAAAAACAGAAGTGTTAAAACAATTTTAGATATACTGTACATCCCTTACATTTTTTATGATAAAATTGTATCACATAACAATACAGTATTACAGACTACATTTTTTTTCATTTGCTGTGGTCACTGGCGATTTTAAAATATACTAACAATACTACAAAACTTAGAAAACATGGTTGTTGAAACATTTCTGTGAAATAGAATATAACTTGTTATATTTTATTAAAGAATGTTGAGATTTATTAACGGTGATTGTTGTCAGAATGACAAAAAATCGGCTTATGTGTAAGTTGTAACACTTAACATAAAATGGACTTGCCTAGATCTGGGCAGTAGAAAAATAATAGACTATGTCCAAATATGTGTATTGACCGAGTGGCAGAAGTACGCCAAGATGAAACTGCAAGATGTTTGTCAGCATGAAGACAAAAATAAAGAATTAAGTTAAACATATTATTGATATATATTTTTTCAGCACTAGGAATCAGACACAAGGTTTAATAATTGCGGATGCTGACGTCCGACTGATTAGTCGATGTTTCTGATTGATGATTGGTGCACCACTACTTTGATATCATGTAAAATCGTTTGCATGGTCCAAAGCGAAGAAGAACGAGAATGGTAGTGATCGAATATGCCAGTGTAGTTTTGTTTAGTCATCCACCAAAATCTCGTCACATTGCAGTTTATTTCTCTTCTAGGCAAGGATACAAAACAAAAAATAGCTACGAGAATCAATATCTCGTTGAGATTAGGATTCCGAAGAAATTTTTGTCTGTATCTTCATCCTACAGACAAAAATTTCTTCGGAATCCTAATCTCAACGAGATTACGAGAATCACACCAGTCATCATGTCTTCATCACTCAGTTCATGAACTTCATCGTCATGTCTTCATGATCAATTCAATTCTTTAATTCCTCCAGAAGGAGATGATACATGTACAACATGATAATTCAAATTCAAAGAAAACAAAAAGTAATTACATATTATGTGATTTCCAGTCAAATCGGCCTCAAAATGAAAGTCAAATCGGCCCCAAAAATAAAAATAAAAAAAGAATAAATAAACAAAAATTATGTATTAATATAAATTAATATTTTTGGTTAAAAGATGTAAAATTTAAATTTTATTGACGAGCAGATTGTTTTATTTTCGTATCAATGATATTTTAATATTTACTGGTACAAAACACAACTGTACTAGACATTTTTAATTCTTCAATAATTAAAACGTATTGGATGTATTTAATTATTTTGTTGAAATATTTAACTTTGCATGTTGACAATAGTAAACAACAAAAATGGCGGACATGTGATTTCCCGGTCTGAAAAAAGATTGAAACACATTGTTCTTGTTTATAATGCACACCCCTCCTGCAAAATAAAGAATTGATGTAAAATCCAGCGCATTATGCACCAGTATTGGCAGTAATTACGGACATATTTATATTATCAAATTAAATAAACAACATAATAAAACAATGTCAATAATTTGATTAGAAATTAAATAAACAACATAATTAACAATACATATTATCAAATTAAATAAAAAAACATAATAATACAATGATTTGATCTGGGGCCGATTTGACTTAGGGCCGATTTTGTTTGGGGCCGATTTGACCTGCTACCAGTATTATGTACAGGAGGGAAATTTAAATTAGATTTAAAAAATGGCTTTAAATCGATGATGCTCCAAATGAATCCTGAAATTAGTATACAAACTATACGTACAAGCTGTTTAAGGTCTTGAAAAAGTTCGGATTCGTATAAGAATCGTACATGATCAAAAAGACTCATTGCTAATTTTGAAGTCGATGACTTTCTTTCGGTAATACTTGGACTTTATCTAATATAATTCGAAGATTTCAAACTTCCGAAAGAATAAAAATACATCTCAGTCTTATCAGCGTTTACAATAACCTGAATACGTCATTTATCTAAGTGAAATTTGTTGACATTGAAGGTGGAAAAAGCTAAAAAATTGAAATATGACTTTTATTAACAAAGATGCCTCAATATATGTAGCTGTTGGTATTGGAGTAGGAATGGCTGTTGGGTGGTTTCTAAGAGGAAAATTACGTCCAAAAATTACTGTGATGTCATCTAAAAATGGTTCAAATGAAGTATATAACTAAATAATTTCTTCCTCTTCTTTCGGTATACAGCTATCCATCCACTGGAATTACAAAATGTAGAAATGTGTGATTTCCAAGTTACATGTAATAAATACACCAGACCACGGTCATGCAAATGTAAGCTAGCATGTCAAGCTTAAAAATATTCTTTGAGACATTAGGATGCCATATTCTACAGGGGCCCGTTAAAATTATTGCACGAAATGTCTCAAACCCTATGGCTATGCCCTCTTGATAATGCTCATGAAAGTCTTATCGCCAAACTCGGTTTAGCGCTATAAAATTTGTGTGTCCCGATTTCAACTACATGTAACTATACCACAAAGCTTAGCTATTGCCATCTGGTACAACTTTTCAATATCAAAAGTAGTAAAATCATATAAAATTCCCTCATTAATATTAATTGTTACTGACAAAATGATTTTAAATGCTCTTGGGTTAAGTTAATTATAAGGGTTCTGGGTCCATTCGCCCTAATTCCCGTTCACCCTATTACCTGTTTGCCCTAATACGCATTCGCCCTGGGTCCGTTCACCCTGATAATTATATACAATGAAGTATAAATGATATTTGATGATACATGTATATGTAATAAATTGAGATATTTTTAATACGTGCCATGTTAAAGTGTATGTTTCGATAATGAGAAAAGTTAAATATTTCAGTCCCTTGGAATAAGTAAAGCAGATAAAGATGAGTGAATTGGGAGTCTGTAGAAATTGTATGTGTCCATTTTATATTTGCTCTTATTTTAAATAAATTGAAGCTTTTAACAACTATCATTCAATTTACATTTATTCAACATGAGACAGAATATAAAACATGTGCTGGAGTATAGTATTTAATATTCAATGCAAAAGGGTACATGGGATTATCCTGTCTGACAAGTTTATACACCTGAAGTGTAATGCCTGAAATTTTTTTTTTCTAACATACCTGTACATGTATATTTACATGTATGTTCATTCTTCTCTGAATAACACTATATTAAGGGTATGAAGAATGAACATAAATATATGTTATAATTATTTTTTTTCAGGCATCACACTTCATTTTAAAATACTCATTTGATTAACAAAAATCATTTTAATTCATAAATATATTTCACACCCATCACCCGAAATAGCTGGAGATCAAAGAACACAAGCTGTGAGGTGTATAATTCTTTTGTGTTTGCAGTTTGTTTCAACGTTGTTTAACTCATACCAAGCTTACATCGAAAGTGCATAATTACAGAACCAAAGCCATCAATTAACGAAAATAAGTAGATCAAAGATATACAATAATCCCCAATTCCAATCGATAATTGTAATGATGAAATCAACAATCATTAATTTCAATTAAACATTTCAAACCATATACCTAATAATTGCTTGAAAAGAACTTAATTAATTTTCAAAAGCTCATATTTTTTCTTTAAATTAATATTTTTCTATATCATTACTTCTTTATTTTAAATTAAAATATTCATATGATAATGTTCATTAAAATACTTTTTAATTATCAGGGCGAACGGATCCACTTTTAGGGTGAACAGACCCAGGGCGAATGTGTAGTTCGGGCAAACAGACCCAATACCATTATAAGCTGCCATATGCAAAATTGTTATTGACTGCCATTCAACTGCAATGAACTTTATTGAAATGATAGTTCTATGAGAGTAGCAAATATTCTATAACTCTATAACTAATGCAGACTTCAACTGGAAAGTTAAGAAAACATGACCAGGACATTCTGAATTAGTCTCCTTGTCAATCTGTTTTGATTAAGATGCATTTACATGATAAATACATGTATATTATGTATTTATTGTAAAAAAAAATCATAATTACATACATGTAGGTTTAAAATTCTTTTATGAATATGAACATTTTATTCATTCAAGATAGTTCAATTGTCCAGATTATCCTTCCCTCGCTTATGGCCAAATATTTGTATTGTCCAAAAGGTGGCGGCATAACAAAGGAGAACTGTATATACTATTATACGAAGAATGGTAACAACAAAATTTTACTTAGCTCACTTCAGAGTCTTGTACATTTTATCTCAACTAACACCGAGCATTAATGCACACAATTACTCATAAACTAGGAGATCTGAATTCTGACCTTATGTCTTTAATCAATAATAAATTGATTGATACGATGAGGCTTTTTAACTTAAAAAATGTAATAGAGAAACCAACAAGGGTATAACAAATCACAGTAGAATATTATTAGATCCCATTATAGTAAGTGACACAATTAATTATATAAATTCTGATGTTTTTGAATTACCTGATAATATTAGTGATCATGATGCCTCAGTCATAATTATTCAGTGTTCCAAAAACACCTCTCTACCATTTAAAAGAGAAATTTGGCAGTATCAAAAAATTAATTACGAAAAGTTTGAAGAAAAATTAAATAAAATTAACTGTAATGAAAAACTTGACCACTTGAATGACGTTGATGAAATGTGTGAAAAATTTACAAAGTGTTTCCTAAAAATAGCGAAAGAATGTATACCGACAAAAATAGTAACTATATGGAATAACGATAGGCCATGGTTTAATAACGAAATACGAAAAGAAATTTGCATAAGGGACAAATTGAAAATAATTTAGATTACATTCTTTTAGAAAACTCATCCAATCCAAAAACATACTGGAAAATTATGAAAATGCTTATCAAATCAAATAAGGGAAGCAACTGTATTCCTCCTCTTAGAAACTCTATAAATGATGAAAACTTCGACGATATTGTGTATGGAGATGAAGACAAGTGTGATTTGTTAAATAAATACTTTAGTCTTGTATCGAAGTTGGAGGAGGAGAACATGCCTCTTCTAGACTTTGATATAAAAACTAATAATTTAATAAATGAGGTTTTTGTAATCGTATGTAAGTGAAATTGTAGATATTTTAAAAATTATTTATCCAAATATAGCTTCTGGACCCGACAAAATTAGTCACAAAATGTAAAAAATTTCCATTGAAAAGATAACCACCCCACTACAAATTATTTTTAGTAAATCTCTTCATCAATGTAAGTATCGCTCTAGTTGGAAAAATGCACATGTCACAGCCATTTTTAAAAAAGGTGATACTTCTTTACCTTCAAATTACCGCCCAATATCACTGATTAGCTGTGTTGGAAAAGTAATGGAAAGGATTACCGATATATACATTTTGTACAAACACGTATACAGCCATTTTATGCAAAGCTTATCTACCAGTACCAATCTGGTTTTATGTCAAAGCATTCCTCAGTCCACCAATTAATAGAACTATATAATACTATCTTTAACTTTCTTGAACAAAAAAAAACTATGTTGCTTCATTTTTTTGTGATTTCTCAAAGGCTTTCGATAAAGTTTGGCACAAAGGTTTGATACACAAAATGAATTGTTATGGAATAAAATGGTTTGAAAATTATCTATATTGTAGACACCAAAAAGTAGTAAACAGAGATTCATCGTCCTCTGTTATTTCTGGTTTACATTAATGATATTGATTGGTGATAGGCTTCTTTCCTTAAGTCGTTTATTTGCTGATGACACTTCGCTTGGCTATGCAAGTCAAAGCTCAAATAAAATATGTCATAAATCATGATCTACATGAACTTGGTGACTGGTCAAAGAGATGGTTGATGTCTTTCAACCCAGACAAAACTGAAATTATGCTTTTTAAAAATGTAGAAAACTCAACAAATTTTGATTTTGATTTTGATGGGAAATTAATTCCACTTACCCATCATGATCAGACAATAAACATTTGGGGATAACATTTAATGAGGAAGCAAAATGGAATAAACATGTAGAAAATTTAATAAAAAGTTTCTAAAGTATAAGTTATATCATGTCAGAAACCCGCCATGGATAGAAACTACTGTTTGATTGTATTTATTGTATATATGTCATACAGTGATACATAGAAAGTTGCAAAATGTTGTTTATATTAAAAAAAGTTGATATTCAAAATAAATAAAAAAAAAGGGAGCAACATCTTAAAAAAAAAAAGGGAGCAACATAGGGCCCTGTCCACAAGTACCTGTGACCTGCATTTGAGTGACTTGACTCTAGAATATATTTGAAACCTGACTCTAGAATATATTTGAAACCTTTGAAACACAATATTAGGAAGATGTAGTTAGGGACCGACCATTTAACTTGTAGGGGGGGATTATGGTTTTTTGTTTCGTTCAGAATTTTTTTTCCGGACAACACAAGAGTTAGAATATTTTTTTCCAGAATTAAACATTAGGTTATATAACAAAAACTCTGCATCAGCTTATTTTTTTTTTCCTCCACCAAAATCAGAATATTTTTTTCAGCAACATTGGGAATCAGAATATTTTTTTAGAAAAAAACCATAACTGGAAGTCCCTTAAAAACCATAAAGGAAATAAAAATATATATCCATAAAAAACAGCCAAATGTAAATATGTAATACCAATAAAAAAAACTGACACATTGCTCAAATTTTGTTCTCAAAAACAGCATGTTTCAGAAAAAGCAAGAAATTGTTTGATCAATTGTTGATGAATATAATTTACAATTTCATTGATTAGGTAATTATACACAAAGTGAATGTTCATTGACTAAATAATATTGATTAAATCTTGGTGGTTACATATGATAACAGAGTATTTCCACAAGCTTGCAGTCTCTGGTTTTATTATTCTCTGATTAAACCTGCAGAGGGGCCGTCGTGGTCATGATCGTATGATAGTTGGATTTACAACTACCTGTGCAATCAGTGCCTGTCACCAATAAAGTTGTGAGTTTGAACCCCATTCATGGTGAGGTGCACTCAATACAACATTATGTGATAAAGTTTGTCAGTGACTTGCGACAGATAGTGGTTTTCTCCGGGCACTCTGGTTTCCTCCACCAATAAAACTGACTGCCATGATATAACTATGAAACATGAAATATTGTTGAAAGTGGCATTAAACACCATAAACCAATAAATCAACTAAACCTGCGGAAAAGATGTTGAAAATAACGAAGTGCACTTTAATTGTTTTTTCCTATGAAAACAAAACAATTAAATTTTATTGCACATTGCTGCATGTTATTTAAATGACATTTTTTATTGTAATGATTGTTATGTTTGTTTCAAGTTTATTTAGCGAACAAAAAATACAAATTGTGAGTATGTTGTCTGGGACACAAATGACAGGAATATTGTATGATTTTTTTTTACATTTATCTTGAAATAGTTTTCTTTATTTAGCATTACAAATATTGACTGTCAGTGTGTGAGATAGATTGCTAGTACAAATAATGACAGAAATACCAGTGCACCATTGGTATACATGTTCAATTTTTTTTTTTCATACATAATACACAATTCCTTTTTCTATGCATTTTTCAGACAGTATTTTCTTCAGACAGTGGAGAATTTAAGATGGTGTTTGTTGTCAGAAATGATTTAAAAATGGGAAAAGGGAAGGCTGCAGCACAGGTAGTATGAATTATCCATGTAAACAGAATAAAACTTTATCCATGAAATGTTAAATTATTCAATGATTCAGAGGTTTGTCATTTGATCTTTCTGTAAAATTTCAGTTTTGTTCTCAATGAATGTTCACTAATGTTAGCTTCTAGTCTTGAGTACAGTAGTTTGTGGGTTTAATCCCAGGTCGGGTCAAAACTAAGAATATAACATTTAAGGAGTTAGAACAAAGACTGTTTGGATTCAGGATAATGTGACATGTCTATTTGTTGACTGTTGTTTGGCTTAGGATTCAGGATAATGTGACATGTCTATTTGTTGACTGTTGTTTGGCTTTGGATTCAGGATAATGTGACATGTCTATTTGTTGACTGTTGTTTGGCTTTGGATTCAGGATAATGTGACATGTCTATTTGTTGACTGTTGTTTGGCTTAGGATTCAGGATAATGTGACATGTCTATTTGTTGACTGTTGTTTGGCTTAGGATTCAGGATAATGTGACATGTCTGTTTGTTGACTGTTGTTTGGCTTTGGATTCAGGATAATGTGACATGTCTATTTGTTGACTGTTGTTTGGGTTAGGATTCAGGATAATGTGACATGTCTATTTGTTGACTGTTGTTTGGCTTTGGATTCAGGATAATGTGACATGTCTATTTGTTGACTGTTGTTTGGCTTAGGATTCAGGATAATGTGACATGTCTATTTGTTGACTGTTGTTTGGCTTTGGATTCAGGATAATGTGACATGTCTATTTGTTGACTGTTGTTTGGCTTAGGATTCAGGATAATGTGACATGTCTGTTTGTTGACTGTTGTTTGGCTTTGGATTCAGGATAATGTGACATGTCTATTTGTTGACTGTTGTTTGGGTTAGGATTCAGGATAATGTGACATGTCTATTTGTTGACTGTTGTTTGGCTTTGGATTCAGGATAATGTGACATGTCTATTTGTTGACTGTTGTTTGGGTTAGGATTCAGGATAATGTGACATGTCTATTTGTTGACTGTTGTTTGGCTTTGGATTCAGGATAATGTGACATGTCTATTTGTTGACCGTTGTTTGGCTTAGGATTCAGGATAATGTGACATGTCTATTTGTTGACTGTTGTTTGGCTTTGGATTCAGGATAATGTGACATGTCTATTTGTTGACTGTTGTTTGGCTTAGGATTCAGGATAATGTGACATGTCTATTTGTTGACTGTTGTTTGGCTTTGGATTCAGGATAATGTGACATGTCTATTTGTTGACTGTTTTTTAATTGAGCTATAATTAAAAGTCCAACTCAGTATGTTTTTCTAGTACAAAACAGATGTCATCTTTATCAACAAAAAGTAACTTGTTTGTGCCATGATATACATGTAGCTGAAAAATAGCTCACTTGGAGATAAGCAACTTTAACAATCACTCACTCAATGAAATACCAAAATGTTATGTGAATTAAATATATTTGTTGATATCCTAAAATGGTTCAACAGGATATTATCATTTATAATTTCTGATAGACATGTATGAAAATATTTTCACCTAAAACTTCTCTACTGACCTGAAAATGATTGGGAATGTCTGTGAGTGTCTCTAAAACATTCTTTATTCAATTTTGTTCCATAGAACATCTAAAACTATTGAGGTACTTTATAAAGTAATATCCTATTTAATTTTAAAATACTTAAAATGACACCAATGACTAAAAAAAAGTAATTTACCGAGTTAACTTCAAATGTTGAAAAACTGACATTTTAAAATAAGATTTTAGTTCACCTGGGCAAAGGCAGAGTGAGATTTTTGTATCAATTGGTGTCCATCTGTCCGTCTTCGTTAACTTTTTTTACATTTTAACCATCTGCAAAACTGCTCAGTCCAGTGGAACAAACTTTGCAGGATAACTGTCATTAGGAAGAGGATATGCAGATTTGTGCAAAAGAAGTTGATCCTCAATGGGGAGGGGTTAGTAGGGAGCCTAAACAGGGGTAATTTAGTATGTCTTTATAAATAGAAAAGAAAAAAAAAACCAGCAGTAGAATTTCTGCAATATTTGTTGTGCAACATCATTTTGATATGTAGATTTAGATTTGTACAAACAAGGGTCCAAGGTTATATAAGGTCAGAGCACTGGGGTTCAAAGTTTTAAAACTGCATCAGTGGTATAATGGTTATTGTGCTCATCACATGTGAGATAGATTGTGGATTCTAGCTCCAGTCAGGTCATGCCAAAGACTTTGCTAGGTATGCAGCGTTAAGGAGAAAGAGCAAAGACTGGTACAGTAGGTGGATCGGAATCAGAATAATGTGTCCTGGTGGAGCGACATGTCTACCCCCAAACTGTTGTTTCAGTGAGCTAGCACTATATTATATACATTCAATTAAGAGTGTTGGTCTAGTACAAAGCAGACACCATTATCATATCATTGAATGCAACATTTTCTCACCATGATATAGCTGTAAAATTGCTTAATTGGTGTTAAACAACAATCAATCACTCCATTGTTGTGGTAGTTTTGTTATCTTGTTTCAGTGTTGTCATGGTAATTTTGTTATGTTGTTTCATTGTTATCATGGTAATTTTGTTATCTTGTTTTAGTGTTGTCATGGTAATTATGTTATTTTGCTTCATTGTTGTCATGGTAATTATGTTATTTTGTTTCAGTGTTGTCATGGTAATTATGTTATCTTGTTTCAGTGTTATCATTGTAATTTTGTTATCTTGTTTCATTGTTGTCATGGTAATTTTGTTATTTTATTTCAGTGTTGTCATGGTAATTTTGTTATGTTGTTTCATTGTTATCATGGTAATTTTGTTATCTTGTTTTAGTATTGTCATGGTAATTATGTTATTTTGCTTCATTGTTGTCATGGTAATTATGTTATTTTGTTTCAGTGTTGTCATGGTAATTTTGTTATTTTGTTTTAGTGTTGTCATGCTGTTGTTGCGTCATATGAAGCAGTTAGTAGAACAGATCCTGAAATGTTTAAAAAATGGAGGAGGTGCGGTCAACCAAAAGTTGTCGTCAAAACAGAATCAGAAGAATCATTGTAAGTCATATTATATTATATTGTTGACTGCCACTGGAAAAGTGGGGAGAGTTTGAGTAGGAACAAAATAGTTAGTCTTCTGTGGCGGTTACAAATATGTCTACTCTTTTACGAAATATTTAAAAAAGAAAAGAAAAAAAAAAAAGAATCTTTGACATTAAAGAAGCATGGCATACTCCTAAACACGATACCCACTATAGTCCACAGTCTGTAACATTTAGACCATAGTAATAGTGCAGATTCAAAATATAAACTACTGGCACGTTTGGTTAATGAAGTAGTAGAAATTTTGTTTGACTGTTATAAGTTTGTTTGTGCCCTAAAGTAAGCTTTTTTTCTCAGATATTTTATAGATAAAAAAAATATTTGCCCCACTACATACTCATAACAAAATTTGTTAAGTGAGGCACAAGAAACACATATTTTTAAGTATGATATGAGCTATTTAGTTGTATGGTCAATGTTGACTGCGTAATTGACAATCAACTTAGAACTGCCTCAATGGTGTACTGGTTTGCATAAGTTAGGTGCACTCCCTATTCATGGTCAAACCAAAGATTATAAAATTGGTGCTTGTTGCTTCTCAGCTCAACACTTAGAATTAAAGAGTAACAACAATTACTGGTTAGTTCGTAATCAGAATAATGTATCTGAGTGGACTGACATGTATACCTGCCGATTGTTGTCTTAGTGAGCTAGCACTATAAATATTCAACCACGCATATTACAAAATAGACATCATCATTATTCCATTAAAATATAACATGTTCTCACCACGATATATCCTATCGTAACTCAAAAATC
Source organism: Bathymodiolus septemdierum (assembly GCA_963383655.1). Classification (NCBI taxonomy): domain Eukaryota; kingdom Metazoa; phylum Mollusca; class Bivalvia; order Mytilida; family Modiolidae; genus Bathymodiolus; species Bathymodiolus septemdierum. The sequence continues at coordinate 35,285,042 of OY726523.1, forward strand.
ACTCACTAAAGTACATGGGGTCCGTTGTTGAACTTGTGATTAAACTAATCATATGATTAGCCCTAATTACATGATTAATTCCTAATCACATAATTAGCTAATGCAATGATTAAATATGATTAGTTAATACAGTGAAGCCTGTCTAAACTGAACCTTGAATAAACCAAAACCCTGCATAAACTGAACCCTGAATAAACCAAAACCCTGCATAAACTGAACCCTGAATAAACCAAAACCCTGAATAAACTGAACTCTGAATAAACCAAAACCCTGCATAAACTGAATCCTGAATAAACCAAAACCCTGCATAAACTGAACCCTGAATAAACCAAAACCCTGCATAAACTGAACCCTGAATAAACCAAAACCCTGCATAAACTGAACCCTGAATAAACCAAAACCCTGCATAAACTGAACCCTGAATAAACCAAAACCCTGCATAAACTGAACCCTGAATAAACCAAAACCCTACATAAACTGAACCCTGAATAAACCAAAACCCTGCATAAACTGAACCCTGAATAAACCAAAACCCTACATAACTGAACCCTGAATAAACCAAAACCCTGCATAAATTGAACCCTGAATAAACCAAAACCCTGCATAAACTGAACCCTGAATAAACCAAAACCCTGAATAAACCAAAACCCTGCATAAACTGAACCCTGAATAAACCAAAACCCTACATAAACTGAACCCTGAATAAACCAAAACCCTACATAAACTGAACCCTGAATAAACCAAAACCCTGCATAAACCGAACCCTGAATAAACCAAAACCCTGCATAAACTGAACCCTGAATAAACCAAAACCCTGCATAAACTGAACCCTGAATAAACCAAAACCCTACATAAACTGAACCCTGAATAAACCAAAACCCTGCATAAACTGAACCCTGAATAAACCAAAACCCTACATAAACTGAACCCTGAATAAACCAAAACCCTGCATAAACTGAACCCTGAATAAACCAAAACCCTGCATAAACTGAACCCTGAATAAACCAAAACCCTGCATAAACTGAACCCTGAATAAACCAAAACCCTGCATAAGCTGAACCCTGAATAAACCAAAACCTTACATAACTGAACCCTGAATAAACCAAAACCCTGCATAAATTGAACCCTGAATAAACCAAAACCCTGCATAAACTGAACCCTGAATAAACCCAAACCCTGCATAAACTGAACCCTGAATAAACCAAAACCCTACATAAACTGAACCCTGAATAAACCAAAACCCTACATAAACTGAACCCTGAATAAACCAAAACCCTGCATAAACCGAACCCTGAATAAACCAAAACCCTGCATAAACTGAACCCTGAATAAACCAAAACCCTGCATAAACTGAACCCTGAATAAACCAAAACCCTACATAAACTGAACCCTGAATAAACCAAAACCCTGCATAAACTGAACCCTGAATAAACCAAAACCCTACATAAACTGAACCCTGAATAAACCAAAACCCTGCATAAACTGAACCCTGAATAAACCAAAACCCTGCATAAACTGAACCCTGAATAAACCAAAACCCTGCATAAACTGAACCCTGAATAAACCAAAACCCTGCATAAGCTGAACCCTGAATAAACCAAAACCTTACATAACTGAACCCTGAATAAACCAAAACCCTGCATAAATTGAACCCTGAATAAACCAAAACCCTGCATAAACTGAACCCTGAATAAACCCAAACCCTGCATAAACTGAACCCTGAATAAACCAAAACCCTGCATAAACTGAACCCTGAATAAACCAAAACCCTACATAAACTGAACCCTGAATAAACCAAAACCCTACATAAACTGAACCCTGAATAAACCAAAACCCTGCATAAACCGAACCCTGAATAAACCAAAACCCTGCATAAACTGAACCCTGAATAAACCAAAACCCTGCATAAACTGAACCCTGAATAAACCAAAACCCTACATAAACTGAACCCTGAATAAACCAAAACCCTGCATAAACGAAACATTAAATAAAGTCCCAATGTAGAAAATGTTTGTTAATTCAACCTGTATAAACTGAACACCTGTCTATTCCGAACACAAAAGTTGGTCCCAAATAGGTTCTGTTTAGACAGGTTTCATTGTACATTGATTAAAAAGAGTTCAGCAACAGAATTTAATCATTGCATTAGGTAATTATGTGATTAGTAATTAATCATGTAATTAGGGCTAATCATATGATTAGTTTAATCACAAGTTCAACAACGAACCCCTGATAATTAGTTATTGTAATTAGTTCCAGATATTATATATAAGCTGAGGGCAAGGTGTGTTTGTCTTGAACCTTAAGTAATGCCTTATGCTATGAAGTCACATGTGTGGGAAATGTTGACCCTATCAGACAATCTGTAAAAATATGTTTGATTACCTCAAATCGCCTCTAAATTGTTTTTATTAAGAATTCCAAAGATTTTTTTTTAATAATGTAGCAAGATATTTTTACTTTTAGTTTAACTTTTTTTTTCTCAAATATTTGAATGTAAAAATATAATTTACCTGTCTACTTTTCAAGCTGCAAGTCGGGCAGCAGTATTTTAAAAGAAATATAAAATAGTGGCAGTTTTGAAGGTCAAGACCAACATTATCACTAGTATTGTAGGGAGTCTGATAGGACCAGATGAGACACTAGTGTCAAGACCTTCTAAACTGACATTAGTTTATCACTAGTATTGTAGTGAGTCTGATAGGACCAGATGTGACACTAGTGTCAAGACCTTCTAAACTGACATTAGTTTATCACTAGTATTGTAGTGAGTCTGATAGGACCAGATGTGACACTAGTGTCAAGACCTTCTAAACTGACATTAGTTTATCACTAGTATTGTAGTGAGTCTGATAGGACCAGATGTGACACTAGTGTCAAGACCTTCTAAACTGACATTAGTTTATCACTAGTATTGTAGTGAGTCTGATAGGACCAGATGTGACACTAGTGTCAAGACCTTCTAAACTGACATTAGTTTATCACTAGTATTGTAGTGAGTCTGATAGGACCAGATGTGACACTAGTGTCAAGACCTTCTAAACTGACATTAGTTTATCACTAGTATTGTAGTGAGTCTGATAGGACCAGATGTGACACTAGTGTCAAGACCTTCTAAACTGACATTAGTTTATCACTAGTATTGTAGTGAGTCTGATAGGACCAGATGTGACACTAGTGTCAAGACCTTCTAAACTGACATTAGTTTATCACTAGTATTGTAGTGAGTCTGATAGGACCAGATGTGACACTAGTGTCAAGACCTTCTAAACTGACATTAGTTTATCACTAGTATTGTAGTGAGTCTGATAGGACCAGATGTGATGCTAGTGTCAAAACCTTCTAAACTGACATTAGTTTATCACTAGTATTGTAGTGAGTCTGATAGGACCAGATGTGATGCTAGTGTCAAGACCTTCTAAACTGACATTAGTTTATCACTAGTATTGTAGTGAGTCTGATAGGACCAGATGTGACACTAGTGTCAAGACCTTCTAAACTGACATTAGTTTATCACTAGTATTGTAGTGAGTCTGATAGGACCAGATGTGACACTAGTGTCAAGACCTTCTAAACTGACATTAGTTTATCACTAGTATTGTAGTGAGTCTGATAGGACCAGATGTGATGCTAGTGTCAAGACCTTCTAAACTGACATTAGTTTATCACTAGTATTGTAGTGAGTCTGATAGGACCAGATGTGATGCTAGTGTCAAGACCTTCTAAACTGACATTAGTTTATCACTAGTATTGTAGTGAGTCTGATAGGACCAGATGTGATGCTAGTGTCAAGACCTTCTAAACTGACATTAGTTTATCACTAGTATTGTAGTGAGTCTGATAGGACCAGATGTGACACTAGTGTCAAGACCTTCTAAACTGACATTAGTTTATCACTAGTATTGTAGTGAGTCTGATAGGACCAGATGTGACACTAGTGTCAAGACCTTCTAAACTGACATTAGTTTATCACTAGTATTGTAGTGAGTCTGATAGGACCAGATGTGACACTAGTGTCAAGACCTTCTAAACTGACATTAGTTTATCACTAGTATTGTAGTGAGTCTGATAGGATCAGATGTGACACTAGTGTCAAGACCTTCTAAACTGACATTAGTTTATCACTAGTATTGTAGTGAGTCTGATAGGACCAGATGTGACACTAGTGTCAAGACCTTCTAAACTGACATTAGTTTATCACTAGTATTGTAGTGAGTCTGATAGGACCAGATGTGACACTAGTGTCAAGACCTTCTAAACTGACATTAGTTTATCACTAGTATTGTAGTGAGTCTGATAGGACCAGATGTGACACTAGTGTCAAGACCTTCTAAACTGACATTAGTTTATCACTAGTATTGTAGTGAGTCTGATAGGACCAGATGTGACACTAGTGTCAAGACCTTCTAAACTGACATTAGTTTATCACTAGTATTGTAGTGAGTCTGATAGGACCAGATGTGATGCTAGTGTCAAGACCTTCTAAACTGACATTAGTTTATCACTAGTATTGTAGTGAGTCTGATAGGACCAGATGTGATGCTAGTGTCAAGACCTTCTAAACTGACATTAGTTTATCACTAGTATTGTAGTGAGTCTGATAGGACCAGATGTGATGCTAGTGTCAAGACCTTCTAAACTGACATTAGTTTATCACTAGTATTGTAGTGAGTCTGATAGGACCAGATGTGACACTAGTGTCAAGACCTTCTAAACTGACATTAATTTATCACTAGTATTGTAGTGAGTCTGATAGGACCAGATGTGATGCTAGTGTCAAGACCCTCTAAACTGACATTAGTTTATCACTAGTATTGTAGTGAGTCTGATAGGACCAGATGTGATGCTAGTGTCAAGACCTTCTAAACTGACATTAGTTTATCACTAGTATTGTAGTGAGTCTGATAGGACCAGATGTGACACTAGTGTCAAGACCTTCTAAACTGACATTAGTTTATCACTAGTATTGTAGTGAGTCTGATAGGACCAGATGTGACACTAGTGTCAAGACCTTCTAAACTGACATTAGTTTATCACTAGTATTGTAGTGAGTCTGATAGGACCAGATGTGATGCTAGTGTCAAGACCTTCTAAACTGACATTAGTTTATCACTAGTATTGTAGTGAGTCTGATAGGACCAGATGTGACACTAGTGTCAAGACCTTCTAAACTGACATTAGTTTATCACTAGTATTGTAGTGAGTCTGATAGGACCAGATGTGACACTAGTGTCAAGACCTTCTAAACTGACATTAGTTTATCACTAGTATTGTAGTGAGTCTGATAGGACCAGATGTGACACTAGTGTCAAGACCTTCTAAACTGACATTAGTTTATCACTAGTATTGTAGTGAGTCTGATAGGACCAGATGTGACACTAGTGTCAAGACCTTCTAAACTGACATTAGTTTATCACTAGTATTGTAGTGAGTCTGATAGGACCAGATGTGACACTAGTGTCAAGACCTTCTAAACTGACATTAGTTTATCACTAGTATTGTAGTGAGTCTGATAGGACCAGATGTGACACTAGTGTCAAGACCTTCTAAACTGACATTAGTTTATCACTAGTATTGTAGTGAGTCTGATAGGACCAGATGTGACACTAGTGTCAAGACCTTCTAAACTGACATTAGTTTATCACTAGTATTGTAGTGAGTCTGATAGGACCAGATGTGACACTAGTGTCAAGACCTTCTAAACTGACATTAGTTTATCACTAGTATTGTAGTGAGTCTGATAGGACCAGATGTGACACTAGTGTCAAGACCTTCTAAACTGACATTAGTTTATCACTAGTATTGTAGTGAGTCTGATAGGACCAGATGTGACACTAGTGTCAAGACCTTCTAAACTGACATTAGTTTATCACTAGTATTGTAGTGAGTCTGATAGGACCAGATGTGACACTAGTGTCAAGACCTTCTAAACTGACATTAGTTTATCACTAGTATTGTAGTGAGTCTGATAGGACCAGATGTGACACTAGTGTCAAGACCTTCTAAACTGACATTAGTTTATCACTAGTATTGTAGTGAGTCTGATAGGACCAGATGTGACACTAGTGTCAAGACCTTCTAAACTGACATTAGTTTATCACTAGTATTGTAGTGAGTCTGATAGGACCAGATGTGACACTAGTGTCAAGACCTTCTAAACTGACATTAGTTTATCACTAGTATTGTAGTGAGTCTGATAGGACCAGATGTGACACTAGTGTCAAGACCTTCTAAACTGACATTAGTTTATCACTAGTATTGTAGTGAGTCTGATAGGACCAGATGTGACACTAGTGTCAAGACCTTCTAAACTGACATTAGTTTATCACTAGTATTGTAGTGAGTCTGATAGGACCAGATGTGACACTAGTGTCAAGACCTTCTAAACTGACATTAGTTTATCACTAGTATTGTAGTGAGTCTGATAGGACCAGATGTGACACTAGTGTCAAGACCTTCTAAACTGACATTAGTTTATCACTAGTATTGTAGTGAGTCTGATAGGACCAGATGTGACACTAGTGTCAAGACCTTCTAAACTGACATTAGTTTATCACTAGTATTGTAGTGAGTCTGATAGGACCAGATGTGACACTAGTGTCAAGACCTTCTAAACTGACATTAGTTTATCACTAGTATTGTAGTGAGTCTGATAGGACCAGATGTGACACTAGTGTCAAGACCTTCTAAACTGACATTAGTTTATCACTAGTATTGTAGTGAGTCTGATAGGACCAGATGTGACACTAGTGTCAAGACCTTCTAAACTGACATTAGTTTATCACTAGTATTGTAGTGAGTCTGATAGGACCAGATGTGACACTAGTGTCAAGACCTTCTAAACTGACATTAGTTTATCACTAGTATTGTAGTGAGTCTGATAGGACCAGATGTGACACTAGTGTCAAGACCTTCTAAACTGACATTAGTTTATCACTAGTATTGTAGTGAGTCTGATAGGACCAGATGTGACACTAGTGTCAAGACCTTCTAAACTGACATTAGTTTATCACTAGTATTGTAGTGAGTCTGATAGGACCAGATGTGACACTAGTGTCAAGACCTTCTAAACTGACATTAGTTTATCACTAGTATTGTAGTGAGTCTGATAGGACCAGATGTGACACTAGTGTCAAGACCTTCTAAACTGACATTAGTTTATCACTAGTATTGTAGTGAGTCTGATAGGACCAGATGTGACACTAGTGTCAAGACCTTCTAAACTGACATTAGTTTATCACTAGTATTGTAGTGAGTCTGATAGGACCAGATGTGACACTAGTGTCAAGACCTTCTAAACTGACATTAGTTTATCACTAGTATTGTAGTGAGTCTGATAGGACCAGATGTGACACTAGTGTCAAGACCTTCTAAACTGACATTAGTTTATCACTAGTATTGTAGTGAGTCTGATAGGACCAGATGTGACACTAGTGTCAAGACCTTCTAAACTGACATTAGTTTATCACTAGTATTGTAGTGAGTCTGATAGGACCAGATGTGATGCTAGTGTCAAGACCTTCTAAACTGACATTAGTTTATCACTAGTATTGTAGTGAGTCTGATAGGACCAGATGTGACACTAGTGTCAAGACCTTCTAAACTGACATTAGTTTATCACTAGTATTGTAGTGAGTCTGATAGGACCAGATGTGATGCTAGTGTCAAGACCTTCTAAACTGACATTAGTTTATCACTAGTATTGTAGTGAGTCTGATAGGACCAGATGTGACACTAGTGTCAAGACCTTCTAAACTGACATTAGTTTATCACTAGTATTGTAGTGAGTCTGATAGGACCAGATGTGACACTAGTGTCAAGACCTTCTAAACTGACATTAGTTTATCACTAGTATTGTAGTGAGTCTGATAGGACCAGATGTGACACTAGTGTCAAGACCTTCTAAACTGACATTAGTTTATCACTAGTATTGTAGTGAGTCTGATAGGACCAGATGTGATGCTAGTGTCAAGACCTTCTAAACTGACATTAGTTTATCACTAGTATTGTAGTGAGTCTGATAGGACCAGATGTGACACTAGTGTCAAGACCTTCTAAACTGACATTAGTTTATCACTAGTATTGTAGTGAGTCTGATAGGACCAGATGTGATGCTAGTGTCAAGACCTTCTAAACTGACATTAGTTTATCACTAGTATTGTAGTGAGTCTGATAGGACCAGATGTGACACTAGTGTCAAGACCTTCTAAACTGACATTAGTTTATCACTAGTATTGTAGTGAGTCTGATAGGACCAGATGTGACACTAGTGTCAAGACCTTCTAAACTGACATTAGTTATTATTAGTATTAACATCATTATGCTCTTGACATCACAGTGACAGATAATTTTCAGTATCAGAGTTAGTTTATTGATACTAACAATATTACACACTGAGATTAAAGGAAAAATGTTCAAATTACTGATAACGGTCTTTATACATGTAGGTCGTTCATAAAAAATATATATATATATCTAGAATATCATCATTCTTGAAAATTATTAAAAAAAAAATTTTTTAATATGTTGCAGATTACAATTAGCTAGAGAAGCCAGATCGTTAGGACTGAATGCAAGTTTAGTAAAAGATGCAGGCAGAACACAGATAGCACCAGGATCAGTGACAGTACTAGGTGTAGGACCAGGTATGTATGTAGTCAAACCTGTATATAAAGAAAACTCAAGGGAACCAGAAGATGTGCCCTTTATATACAGGTTAAAATTATATGCACTATTCATTAATGGGAAAAATGAGGCTGGCCTTTATAGATAGTTACAGAGATGCTCTTTAAGGTAGGTTTGACTGTATGTCTACTGTAGCAATTAAGTCATCCATAATATTGTGTGTCCCTTGCATAGTTAAGATGACATTACAAGAATGGTCATTTCATCATTAACTGGCAAAAAATATGGCTGCCTTAGCCTTTAGGTAAATTTTTATTTTCGATTGGCTAAATTTGCAGCTCCCAATGATTGGTTACATAGTACAAAAAATTATATGTGAATTCTCTACAAAGTTTCCTCGTTTAAACTTGTTCTGATAAAAAATATGGAAGCCACAAGCAACTCTTGTATCAGAAATTAAAACTTGCTTGAAGCCAATCAGTGCATGAATAATCAGATGAGCAAGTGAGACTCAGGTGAGCCTCTAGCTTTACTGTACGACAGTATTATTTCAGTTTTGGTTACATACATATAGGAAGTTTTGACTGAATTATTCCAGTATTATAAACCCAAATATTGTACTTTTTTCCTTTTGGACTGATATATTCCAGTGTTTGTTGCATAAATATTAGCATACACCCACACTGCATCATTCATTCTGTGGATTTTTATTGATCAAGATTTTGATTCATTTTTATTTTTAATGGGGCTATTACATTTAAACATACCACCCATCCATGGAAAGCATATGATGTTAAAATGGACCACATATAAGAGTTATATCAATATGAAATGTTTAAAAGTGTTATCCTGTGGAGTTGGTGGGAAGGGGTATACTTAAATGAATAGCCCATCTCATGGCAATCAGTTCGTTTGCTAATCAATAAATATCATATAAATAACCAGCAAGTGCTTTCTTACAAATATACCGGGTAACTAATTTTATAACAATGTTCTTTTTTACTTGCAGGACCTGAAGAATTGGTGAATCAAGTGACGGGACTTTTAAAACTTTATTGAAATTTTTTTATCGACTGTTATTTATAAATCATTTTTATATACCTTGCTCATCTATCTTTTAATGCCGTGATATAGCTAAAAAAAAATGCTGTTAAAAAAAGTTAGCGTTTATCAACAATCACTTACTCTACTTTTTAATGCAACAACATTTGCATCATCGCGACATGTAGATCTAGATTTGTACAAATGTAGGTCCCAGAGTTTATGGGCCTGGGACTCAAGCCAAATGGGGGTTCAGAAGTTTTAATATCAACTGTAATTGGGAAAATAAAAATAAAAAATCGTAAGGACCAGTGATGGAAATGTAAGTACAATGAAGTGAAGTCTAAGCTGTATGAATCTGTTTCTTTTTTTTTATGCAAAACTTAAAACTTGTACAAATGAAGACCCAGTGTCTTGGGAGTCTGAGCATATGATATTGAAATAAAGTACTGTATTGATTAACTTATATCTGATTTAGTTCCTGTTCTGATTACAAGAATTAAATAGAGATTTGTAGTCACTTTTTTCAACAAATCATGCATAGATTGCGGTAGGGTCTGGATTCCATTACATAATTAACCAGTCTAACCCTGCCACATTTTTATGCCTGTCCCAAGCCAGGACTTGGATTTCCAACACCATGTTGTGGTCTTTTTTTTTTATATTCAATGAGTTGAGAGTTGATATTGGTGAAATCATTGACTATCACTGCTTTAAATTTTCTTTTCATATTTTTTTTAGAGTATGCATTAATTTCATTTTATTATGTTATTATTATTATATTGTTTTGATATGGAAATGTTTAGAATATACTAGCCTATAAGTAAGAAATTAAACGAATCGTTGGTGTAATCGTTAGCATGCTCGTCACGTGTGAGGTAGATCATAGGTTCGAGCCTCGATCGGGTCAAATCAAAGACTGGTTGACTCGGAATCAGAATAATGTGTCGGAGTGGGGTGACATGTCTATCAGTGAGCTATCACTATAAAAAATCTAACTAACTGTGTTGGTCTAGTACAAAGTGGACCTCATCATCATCTCATTGAAAATTAACTTGTCATCGCCATGATATAGCTGCAAAATTGCAGAGTTGGCATTAAACAGCAATTACTCACTCACTCAAGTAGGAAATTTGAGAGTGAAAATATGTTTCCAAAGGGGGATTCTGACTTGTAGACACTATAAAGTTTTGATGTTATAAAAAAAAATTCCTGCCAAATTCGTCCAAGTATGTTGACAATAGACAATTAGAGAATATTGGATTGCCAATACTATGGAATTATATCAGTTGCTGTCATATTTGAAGGTAACTATTTCTGTTTACAAGAGATGATAATCTGTGCACTTGCTTGACAATTTTCTGTATACCATGCCTTATGTAATGTAGTTGAGAATTGAAAATCAACCCTCCACAACTTGGCACAAGTCCATAATTGATAAAATCCTGTATTTTGTTTTTTTTAATACCGAAAGAAAAGATGCAATAAAATAATGCTGTAATTTAAAGGTTAGGTTTATGGTGTTTAATACCACTTTCAACAATATTTCAGTTATATTGTGGGGGTCAGTTTTATTGGTGGAGGAAAACGGAGTACCCAGAGAAATCCACCGACCTGCAGTAAGTTACTGACAAACTTTATCACATAATGTTGTATCGACTACACCTCGCTATGAACAGGATTCGATCTCACAACTTTAGTGGTGATAGGCACTGATTACATAGGTAGTTATAAATTCAACTACGATACGATCACAACAACCCTTGCTGTAATTTAAATAATTTGATTACCAGAACTACAGAAGTTTGAAAAAAATTTAAAATAACTTTCATCACAATAGTCTGATTTACGTTCATATCACAGCAGCTTAACACTGAAATCACCAAGAGGGAAATAATGAATAAATATTAGACTAGAAACTTTAATAAATATGAAATAACAAAATCAGAAATAAATATATTATACTGATTTAAAATAAATAATGAAACAATATCACATTTATAACAAAAACGGGAATAAATATATTTTACTTATTCAAAATAAATAATGAAACAATATCACATTTTTAACAAAAACGGGAATAAATATATTTTACTTATTCAAAATAAATAATGAAACAATATCACATTTTTAACAAAAACAAAAATAAATATATTTTACTGATTCAAAATAAATAGATACAATACCACATTTTCCTGTATATGGCTTCATTCAGTTTACTTGTTTGTTGTCACTGATCTCGGACTGACTTGTAAGCAGTTCGATGATAAATCCTCGAGATTCCAGGCTGGAAAAGCCTGGCTTGTAAGATTCCTGGCTTATAAGATGGATCGGCTTGTAGTCGGTATATACAGTAGTCCTCTTTCACAACGGCACAATTTAAGTGTCCACATTACAATCTTTATATTAACCGTGTGCTAAATTGTCATGCTTCCTTCAGTATTTAAATTTACTAGACCTACTCCGGCTAGGTCAAACATATTCTAATAATTTGGATAAACCGTTGTAGTATATACTTCACATATCTTTTACTACAGATCACAACTTCAAAGTCAAGCGATTTTACATCTTGTCCAGGTTTTCCGTCATTTTAACATGGTTATCATAATCGTCAATAAATCTATATTTTCCATCACCATGTCAATCCAAAATTCGGTAACATTAAACATGGATTTTCCGGAGCAACATCTTCGTCGTTTAATCCTTTCAGTACAACGGTCAATCCACGAGGTTTAGCAATGTCGATCATACATCTCCGTCCCTCGCCAGATATCTTATGATCATATATATCGATATGTTTTAAAGATGTACACTGAATCATAAGATCTATAATAGATTTCTCTGTCATTGTTCTTATCCAGCTTAGATTTAATTGTCGTAGGTTTTTACTGTATTTACACAAAGCTTTTAAAGTCCTGTCTGTTAGATGTTTACATGCACACAAATTAATTGACTCTAACTGTGGTAATTTCTGAAAATAAATAAAAAAGAAATATCTAACAAGGGCAACGCAAAGCTTGGTGTATCCCTTGCCTAAAAATTTGACCCGGTGACCTTGACCTTTGACCTTGAAAATCAATCGGATTCTCTTAAGGACTAAGTATACCAAGTTTGGTCAAAATCCATTGAAGGATGTTGATTCTAGAGTGTTCACAAGGATGTTACGGAAGGACGGATGGTAACGTTACTATATCCCTTCGAAACTTCGTTGGCGAGGGGATAATAACTCCAATAAATATATTATAGTAAGGCTTGTCTAAACCAGACAATATTGGGACCTAACGGTGTTTGGTCAGATTACCAGTAAACAGATTAAATTATATAAAATTTGCACATATTTCAAGTATCAATGATGTTCTGGTTTATGTACATTATGTTGTATTATATGCTAGAAAGTTTCTTACTGGTATGTGGTATTTCTACTGTGCAAGAAAATATTAATAACTGCAATAATTACTCGTTAAAATTATTTGTTACATAGAGAACATAGTGTATATACAAAATGTACAGATAAACCTCTAAACTTCTTGAACTGGAATAAGTCATTTATTGGATTATTCAAAGGATGATTGATTTGATTTGATTTTTGGTGTTTAATGCCACTTTCAGCAATATTTCAGCTATATCATGGCGACCAGTTTTAGTGGTGGATAAAGCCGGAGAGAACCACTGACCATGAGCAAGCAACTGGTAAACTTTATCATTTGCGGCTGCGAGTCGAGTGCACTCTTTTTTGTAATTTACAAATGCTGGGGCGAACCCACGCCGTATTGGTGATAGGTTTGTATGAGTTGTTAGGTAATCCAACTACCTAACTCATTGAGCCACTCTGGCCCTCTACTTCAAAGGAAGAACTGCTCCATTCATAGTAAGTATAAACTAAATTTGCACTAATAACTTAACTAAAATAAAATGTAACTGTAATAGTGAATTGTTACATCAGTCTCCCAAGCATATAGAATTCTGTAGTAGACCCAATCATTGTATGGACTCCTAATAAATACCTCAAGTCGTTCCCAGCACAAAGAAAAATATTTTGGAACCAACACAACATATCAGCCTACCACTCTCAAAACCTTATTACATCTGATTAACAGCTTCTGAGAAAAACTGCAGACAATGTCGTAAAAAAGAAAGAAAAATGAAACAATAAAACAAGATTTATGAAAGTTAATTTACATAAACTGTATTTGAGTGAAAATATTTACAGTAGTATATGATATACGTGTGACTTAGTCTTATGAACTTTTGGGGCCCCTAGAATAATGAAAATATGGGGCCCCCTCAGAGGGAACCACCCTCTAACTCGCCAGCATCCGTCTTGAATATGTTTTACTTGTGATATATTTTAATGACATTAACATAGCTTAAAAAATTTATATTTGAAAATCTTTTAGCAGGGGCCCCCAAACTTGAGGGGCCCTATGCAGCAGCCTTTACAAACCTATAGGATAATCCAGCCCTGGTTCTACATAAAGCGGAGTCTTACTTACTTTTAATAACTGTTCCATTAGGTTATCTGTTAATACATATCCACAGTCTTTTAAACTTATGACCTTCAAGTTAGGACACGACCTCCATATGACCTTGATAGTACCTTCTGTGACATACACGCCATCAAGGTCAAGGTGTTCCAGGATGGGAACCAGTAATTGTCGTAAAGTTGTATTGTTTAATTTTTTTTGTCTTTTCAGTCTATGAATCATTTTACTGCAAAATAAACATTTTTTTATTATAAATATTTACTTTTTATCTTATATAAATTAATACAAAATGTATTTGATCAGTGACATATAACTCTGAACTCGATACTGTCAAACATTATGGAAAATTGTTTATGCCACATGTAGAGTGTCTTGTTCTGCTTATGTAATGTATTGCATCTATTGTGTGTAAAAAAATGGAAACCTGCAAATAATTGAAATGGACAATGAAACTGATTTCTGTGTATTGTTCAGGAAAATACAAAAAGATATTGTATTTTTATTTATTGACTACTTTAGACCATTATGTATGGTGCTATTGTAACTTGTTGCAGCCTTTTTTATAATAGCTGGATTTACATCTATTTATAGAATCATTGCTGGTGCTTATTCCTACTTGTGGCTAGGTGTACTACATACACCTTTATGTCAGTGACTTCTGGCATGTTTTCTGTGGGTACTACAGCTTTCTCTAACAATTAAGGTGACTGTCATGATAAAACTGAAATATTGTTGAAAGTGGTATTAAACACTCAAAACTCATCCTTCAATATCACGATGCCATGCCAACCGGGTTTTATGGTGGAGGAAGTCAGAATGCCGGGGAGAATCACCAAACATACGGTAATAAAGTACCTGATGAACCAGAAAATAAAAGTTGAGTACACTTCATCATGAGTTAGGACGAAAACATACAAATAAAAAGACGCATGTAGTAAGTTAGTTGTAACCATATATTAGACCACTGTTTATTGAAAGATCTGTCTCAATCTTAGTTTACTGGATATAGAAACAGCTTCAGAACAATTTAATAAAAGTAAAAACGTAGATATCAAATTTAGTGCACACGACACGTTTCTGGAATAACCTTCATCAGGAATGCTCTATATCAAAATATTGGAAAGGTCAATAATGAAAAAAGCTTTGATTGGCTTATAAAACTTCAATCTAAAATAGAATTTGATTGGCTTATAAAACTTCAATCTAAAATAGAATTTGATTGGCTGATAAAATATACAATTTCATTGTGATGCACAAGAATACTTGACTTCTTTCTTATATATCAATCACTGATGGAGCTACATACTTACTTAATCAAATATTCATCAGGGAAATCTTCAAGGTCATACATATTTATATTAGATGTGACATAATCTAGACAGTTGGCAAGTAGTGTTGGTACCATGGATCCTTCGTGGTAAGTACTCTGAAAAAAATATAGGACAACAATATAAACGATATTAATGAAAAGAAAGCTTAAACGTTAGAGTGGTGAGTTTAAATTAAACAGTGGTGGTCAACAATTCCACCAATGTCAACAAAACGAACAACCGATCTTGCCTCAAACCATTAAGCACAAAAAGAAAGATCACGACATACCGGTATTGTGTAGGAAAATACATTATGAGGAATTTTCCTGACTCATGCTGGGCACCTGTTTGCATCGGTGTGTAATGGTTAGCGTGCTCGCCTCGAGTGCAGTAGATTGCGGGTTCGAGTCAAATAAAAGACTATAAAATTTGTATTTGTAGCTTTTTTACTAAACACCCTGCATTAAGGAGTGAGAGCAAAGACTGGTTAGCTCGGGATCAGGATACTATGTCAGAATGGAGCAACATTACCAAGGAAGTATCATTTCTAAAAAACATATTGTTTCCTTGAAACTGAACAAATATTTAGGGGCCGTCGTGGTCGTGATCGTATGGTAGTTTGATTTACAACTACCTGTGCAATCAGTGCCTATCACTACTAAAGTGGTGAGTTCCAATCCCGTTCATGGTGAGGTGTACTTGATACAATATTATGTGATAAAGTTTGTCAGTGACTTGCGACGGGTCAGTGGTTTTCTCCAGTTTCCTCCACCAATAAAGCTGACCGCCAGTTATAACTGTAATATTGTTGAAAGTGACGTTAAGCACCATAAACCAACCAAACAAATGTACTGTATGTTAATTCTATATAAAGAAATTTTCTCTCAAATTCAAAAGAGTTATTTCCCTTTGTAAATTATGTTGTCGTGGTTACATATTTATTTGCTTAAAATAAAAGATAAAATTTGATGCACAAATGGCAAGAATTCTATGATCTACACCAGTCTTTGTTTTAAGAGAACAAATTAAGTGTTGTGGACTATTAATTCTGAGGTATTTGTCAACATTTGAACCAAGATATGATTATAAACAGGTTTAAAAAATAAATCCAAAGCTACCTTTGAAATCGAACAATGTTGAATTTGTGTGGTATTGTGGTGGCCATTTTGAAAATGGCGACCGGTAGAAATTTTTCAATGTCGGGACATCATTATCTACCCACATATCAAATTTTGATGATATCGGACAATGTTGAATTGTTGTGGCCATTTTCAAAATGGCGACCGCTAGAAATTTTTCAATGTCGGGAAAAAATTTGGGACATCATAATCTACCCACATATGAAATGTCGTTGAAATCGGACAATGTTGAATATGTGCGGTATTGTGGTGGCCATTTTGAAAATGGTGACCGCTAGAAATTGTTCAATGTCGGGACATCATAATCTACCCACATATGAAATGTCATTGAAATCGGACAATGTTGAATTTGCGCGGTATTGTGGTGGCCATTTTAAAAATGGCGACCGCTAGAAATTTTCAATGTCAGGAATCTATTCGGGACATCATAATCTACCCACGTACATGTATGAAATGTCGTTGAAATCGGACAATGTTGAATTTGTGCGGTATTGTGACGGCCATTTTGAAAATGGCGACCGCTAGAAATTTTTCAATGTCAGGAATAAATTCGGGACATCATAATCTACCCACATATCAAATTTAGATGATATCGGACGATGTTGAATTTTTGCGGTATTGTGGCGGCCATTTTGAAAATGGCGATCAGTAGAAATTTTTCAATGTCTGGAATCAATTCGGGACATCATTATCTACCCACATATCAAATTTTGATGATATCGGACAATGTTGAATTTCTGTGTCCATTTTGAAAATGGCACTGGCTAGAAATTTTTCAATGTCGGGAATAAATTAGGGACATCATAATCTACCCACATATGAAATGTCGTTGAAATCGGACAATGTTGAATTTGTGCGGTATTGTGGCGGTCATTTTGAAAATGGCGACCGCTAGAAATTTTTCAATGTCGGGAATAAATTTGGGACATCATAATCTACCCACATATAAAATGAGTTGAAATCGGACAATGTTGAATTTGTGCGGTATTGTGGCGGCCATTTTGAAAATGGCGACAGCTAGAAATTTTTCAATGTTGGGAATAAATTCGGGACATTATAATCTACCCACATATCAAATTTAGATGATATCGGACAATGTTGAATTTTTGCGGTATTGTGTCGGCCATTTTGAAAATGGTGATCGGTAGAAATTTTTCAATGTCGCGAATCAATTCGGGACATCATTATCTACCCACATATCAAATTTTGATGATATCGGACAATGTTGAATTTCTGTGTCCATTTTGAAAATGGCACTGGCTAGAAATTTTTCAATGTCGGGAATAAATTTGGGACATCATAATCTACCCACATATGAAATGTCGTTGAAATCGGACAATGTTGAATTTGTGCGGTATTGTGGCGGTCATTTTGAAAATGGCGACTGCTAGAAATTTTTCAATGTCGGGAATAAATTTGGGACATCATAATCTACCCACATATAAAATGTCGTTGAAATCGGACAATGTTGAATTTGTGCGGTATTGTGGCGGCCATTTTGAAAATGGCGACAGCTAGAAATTTTTCAATGTTGGGAATAAATTCGGGACATCATAATCTACCCACATATCAAATTTAGATGATATCGGACAATGTTGAATTTTTGCGGTATTGTGTCGGCCATTTTGAAAATGGTGATCGGTAGAAATTTTTCAATGTCGCGAATCAATTCGGGACATCATTATCTACCCACATATCAAATTTTGATGATATCGGACAATGTTGAATTTCTGTGTCCATTTTGAAAATGGCACTGGCTAGAAATTTTTCAATGTCGGGAATAAATTTGGGACATCATAATCTACCCACATATGAAATGTCGTTGAAATCGGACAATGTTGAATTTGTGCGGTATTGTGGCGGTCATTTTGAAAATGGCGACTGCTAGAAATTTTTCAATGTCGGGAATAAATTTGGGACATCATAATCTACCCACATATAAAATGTCGTTGAAATCGGACAATGTTGAATTTGTGCGGTATTGTGGCGGCCATTTTGAAAATGGCGACAGCTAGAAATTTTTCAATGTTGGGAATAAATTCGGGACATCATAATCTACCCACATATCAAATTTAGATGATATCGGACAATGTTGAATTTTTGCGGTATTGTGTCGGCCATTTTGAAAATGGTGATCGGTAGAAATTTTTCAATGCCACGAATCAATTCGGAACATCATTATCTACCCACAAATCAAATTTTGATGATATCGGACAATGTTGAATTTTTTATGCCGTGTTTTGGCAGCCATTTTGAAAATGGCAGAATCTGGAAAATTTTGAAAACGCAGAATTGCTCCTCTAATGGTGACCTATCACTATGTCAAATTTTATGTCTCTATCATTATCCATTTAGAAGTTATCAACATTAATGTACAAAATTTCAACTTTCAAATAGGATTCTATAGTAACCCCCACCCCCTTTGAACCCCTCAAAATATGACTTTGACCCCCTTTACCACAAAGCTGAAAACTTTAGGACCAACTAGAAACATATATCTATTACTCCACCAAGTTTCATGAAATTCTGTCCAATAGTTCCTGAGATCTGCCGTGGACAAGTTCATGTGCCAAAGAAAGAAAGGAGAAGAATAATAATGATAATAAATAATAATAAGAAACGGAGCAAAAACAATATTAAGTCTCCAAACGTTGTTTGGGAGACTTAATGAAGAACCCCATACAATGGATTCGGCCAAGATTTCTTTGAGACCATAAATAACTTTTTGGGAACAGTATTTTCTTCTAATAATGAATTTAATAAGACAGTGTAATAATATTTTATTTTTCAGCACTATTGTTACAGACACGTACACATGTATATAATGAAATTAGTGAAACATGCATCTATTTTGACCAATTGTTTACACCTGTTCCCATGGCTACTTGGTCTAATTGTACTTAGTAATCATGGAGGATTTTTATTTAATTACATTTTTATGTAACAACAACCAATAAAAAACATGCACATATTCGTTACCACTCATAAAGACCGCTGTGGTCATGATTGTGTATGGTAGTTGGATTTACAACTACCTATGCAATCAGTGCCTATCACCGCTAAAATTGTGAGTTCGAACCCCGTTCATGGGGAAGTGTACTCTACACTATGTGATAAAGTTTTTCAGTAACTTGCAGCAGGTCGGTGGTTTTCTCCGTGTTCTGTGGTTTCCTCCATCAATAATACTGACCGCCACGACATAACTGAAATATTGTTGAAAGTGGCGTTAAAAACCATAAAGACAATACACTATCGCAAACAACAACATAAGCATGAACAGTACAATACTAGCAGGGTCGGTGAATGTAAATTTTGATAAGGTACTGTTGAATTCTTTACAACACTGTTTATCTTACCTTTGATTAATATACAATGTACATACCAATTCCAGATTACGACTGAAACAAGCTCTAACTAAAGTCTTTCCATTTTCTGTCTTTGACTCGAATCTCTTTGCTCCTCTGTGAGAGGTGGAGGTATCAATTTCTTTTACAACCTCCTCTAAACTGTTATGTTTCATCATATCTAATGACATCATTTCATCTAGATCTACGAAACCTAAAATACAAAAGGAAATAATTACTGTATTTTAGTGACAATAAGTCAATGTAGACTATGTAGGATTTTTTTTATTTGATTTGATTTTTGGTGTTTTAACGCCACTTTCAGCAATATCATGGCGACCAGTTTTAGTGGTGGAAGAAGTCAGGGTACCCGGAGAGAACCACTGACCATGGGCAAGCAACTGATAAAATTTATCACTTGCAGCTGCAAGTCGAGTGCACCCTTTTTTGTAATTTACAAAGCCGGGCATGAACCCACGCCATATTGGTGATAGGTTTGTACGAGTTGTTACATGTAGGTAATCCAACTACCGACAAGGTAACTCATTGAGCCACCCAGGCCCTCGACTATGTAGGACAAAGTGGACTAGAGCACTACATGTATATCATGTAGACCAAGTTTATGAGGACTACAGGTTTAATTGATATAATATTCATTGATATACCTTGGTAAAAATGGTGACTTGTGATCGTATACTAGTTGTATTAATATTTACCTGTGCATTCAGTCAGTGCCATTTTAACGGATGGGCATGCACGGCAGTTGCCCGGGGGGGGGGGGCCCATGCTAATCTATGTATGTTGTGTACAGCATGTTTTTTAATGTTTAAACACTGATTTTGTTGGAAGTACCAATATAATAAATATATGTTTAATTCGATTTCATCTGAGCGGTTGGGTAGGTAGGGGCCCCATGCACTGCTTTGCCCAGGCCAGGGGCCTATAATGCTGTTGAGATGGCCCTGCATTCAGTGCCTACATTATGAAAGTTTCAAGCTCATTTTCAGCTCTGCTCATGGCAAGGTGTACTCAATACAATCTTTAAGTAATGTTTGTCAGTGTGATTTTGTCTGGACAATCATGATTCCTCCATCAATAAAACTAACCTCCATGATATAACTGAAATATATTTATTGTTGAAAGTGGTGATAAACACCATTAACTATAGGACCCTCATGATATTGTAACCATGACAACTGACATCAAGAATTTTCATATAGATATGACAAATAATGGAGTGTTTGCATTGGTAAAATATAATCTCAATGGACATTAACGACGGAAATTATCAACTTAAAAAATAATGTAGATGTTTTAGTCATAGAAGAAACAGATTCTCCTTCAGTGGATTGATATTTCTCCACTTTTGGATAACTAAATGTACTTTGTGTAGCTCTTGCTAAAGCTTGCACTCATGTGGAGAAATATCCTAATCTAATTGTAGCAGAAGGAAAAAATCTTTATTTATCTCTCATTCAAATTATTTATTATTTATTATACATTGTATTTTATATTGATTTATTTACGTAAATTATTCATTGTATACTCATTACTGTATTACTTATTGTTTAAATGATATACTATAAACATTGTTGTGCATTAACTAATTAACGTAAACATTCTTCAAAACCTTTGGGCCCAGGTGGCTCAATGAGTTAGGTCATTAGATCTAACTGCTCATACAAGCCTATCACCAATACGGTGTGTGTTCGCGCCCAGCTTTGTAAATTACAAAAAAGGGTGCACTCGACTCGCAGCCGCAAGTGATAAAGTTTACCAGTTGCTTGCCCAGAGTCGGTGGTTCTCTCCGGGTTCTCCCACCACTAAAACTGGTCGCCATGTAGTCCGAGATTCCTCTGTCGTTTAACAGCATTTATAAAGTTGCTGTAACCGTTCAACGTCAGAGCGTGATACATACGGAAAACAGCGGATTTGCTTCTCCAACTCTGGGTCAGCACATTTCTACGTTTCGTGGCTATCGGATTTTATTTTCTATCAGAAACCCTTATATAAATCGATTCACCAATCATTTTTCTATTCATTCATAAACATCTTACCCTCAGAAAGTGGTGTTACACTCCATTACAGCACGATTTTGCCTTAGAACCTATGATTTCGACATTTGTCTTCCATTTTTCAAACATTTGTCACGTGACTACGAGAAAACTACGATTGCCGCAATGTATCATGGGAGATGATTTGCATATAAACAAACAAACAAATATTGTTATTGCCAATCATAGGTGTCTGTTAAGGCAGAACAATTAACATAAAATTTAATACAGTTGATTATATTGATTGGTAATGATTTTAACAGCAAATTTAGTGAATTACAGATAACCATAAGAAAAAAAAATGTTGTAGTACCTTGTCCAAAAAGGGGGAACGTAACACATGCTCTTTCCGAAGCCCGTTGGCAACACTCTGCCATTGAATTCTGTATTATTTCTTCTGCTCTGCTTTGATCTGTAGATGGACTGTTTGTCCTGCAGAATACGCTTAAATGTATCGTCTTCCATGTGATTTGAATGTTGTTTACGTATGCAAATAGTGCTCCAAATAATTTGGCACGCTGCATTAATTAGCTCCCATCATGCAATGCGTTGCTGTCATCATTCAGTTAGTATCGCGAGATCACGTGTGTAGATTCGAAAATGGAAGTCAAATGGCGGAATAATAGGATCTAAGGCAAAATCGAGCTGTAATGGAGTGTAACACCACTTTCTGAGGGTAAGATGGTTATGAATGAATAGAAAAATGATTGGTGAAGCGATTTATATAAGGGTTTCTGATAGAAAATAAAATCCGATAGCCACGAAACGTGGAAATGTGCCGATCCAGAGCTGGAGAGGCAAATCCGCTGTAATCCGTATATATCACACTCTGACGTTGAACGGTTACAGCAACTTTATAAATGCCGTTAAACGACAGAGGAATCTCGGACTAGTCGCCATGATATAGCTGAAATACTGCTGAAAGTGGCATTAACACCAAAAATCAAAATCAATCAATCAAAACCTTTGTATAAAATCTACTGTGATTGCACTGCCTGTGAAGGCATCATACATTTAATAGAAACCACATTTGCATGTATACACTGTATAATACAGTATGAACTTGTTCAACGAATTGAATGTTCATCAACAAAATTGATATATATCGACATCTTACGTTTCTCAATCACATTTCCTTGAATAAACCCACCTCCGTGAAGAACATCTAATCCTTCTTTTAAAGCGCCATATCTTAGAATATAGCAGAGTCTTTTTGACAATCTACATTCTTTATCTTCATCGAGATGGTTTTTAAATTCTCGACGGGTGGAATTCTCTGTGGTCGACATACTTTCTGTTGTATTTTAATTTCTGTTCTCTTTTCACTTAATGATAAACTGCCCGTCAAAAATGGAGAAACTGTTTATAAATTACTTGTAATGTTTACTTGTGAAGTTGTGTGTCCAGTTGTTGTGAAATAGCCCTATATTGTCGTTCTCTGTCTGATGTCATGTTGTGAAATGCACAAATTAGGTAAAAACAAGTTTGAATTAAGACGTTTGTTATGTTTTTAAATTGAAAAAGTTGTAAACTTAATCAAAGTAAAACTTTCAGAAATATTTGTTTCTCCAGTTTCTCAAGAAACCAAACCGGAAATACATTTATTTTTATAATGTCGAAAATATTTGACGGGACAACTTCCGGAAAGCATATGACGCGTCTCTGTTATGGATACTGTCACCAATCACGTAAATGAGATATACGATTCTTTCTCAGTTTCTGTCATATATCTATTTGTAGTCAGTCCCACTCAGTGATCCCGACGGTGTCGAGTATTACTGTTTAAACGAATTAATGTGACGATCAAGTAAAAGTTAACTTTTTTCCAAAATAAACCTGGTTAGCTTTCTAGTGTCACTCACTCAGCCGCACCACTAATATCAAAAACATACAACCCAGTCTAAAAATGTCTAATCAAGGCTTGACATTCACTCATAGCCTCTATTAAATTGCAGGAGATGCTCTACAACATTGCTGTAATCGGAACAACAACCTGCAAACACTAGTGGTAAAATAAAGTCAAATAGCAAAGAACAGATAAATTGATGCCTGATTTGCCGTCACCATTTGTTTGTATATGCTCTTGGGCAATAACTGTGACAGAAAATGCAGCTTTAAAAGTTTCTAGTGAATTTGTACGACGACACCACTGAGTTTCACACAAAGATTTGTGTTTACTTTTCCCGTCTAATTTGCCCTTTACGGCATCGTTCCCACACAATTCTTGCTCAAATTTAACCATATGTTAGGAAGAGTAGTGGAAGGAGACTGCAATTTCTTACACAGTACCCATCATAGTCCTTGCTGAAACATCTGATGACGAATGTACAATAGCTAATCCTAAAGTATGTGCCTTACAATGAACGTATTGCGCTGTTGGAATCTGTTCCCTATTTCTGGCTTGAACACCTCTATTAATACCCGAAAGGTTTGCTGCTCCTTCATACCATTGTGTTCTCATATTATCAACAATTTTGCAGAAATTCTCAAGACTAGTTAAAACAACCTAGCATGATTTTGACATGTAGTTTCGCTTGCCCTCAAAAAACAAAGAAATTTCCTGTGAAGAATGATTTTACCACCAGTACATTCTACAAACCTTACACACATGGAGACTTGTTCATGTGTTGAAACATCAGTTGCTTCATCACCAATTAAGGAAAAGTATTCAGAGTCATTACACGCTCTTACAAAAAAAATTTCAGTGCCATTTCACTGCTACATTTCGATTAACTTGTTCTGTATATCTGGAGATGTGTAATTTATCCCCGAATTAGGGACTGGGTTATACAGGTTAGACTGTAGTATTTCGTCGTGTTTGGGCACATGACGCAAAATTGCCATGGAGATGGAATTACTTTTCTCTTTGGTATGCCCCCTCCACAATATTTTGACGACCGAAAAGAATCAATACATCGATTACCTCCTTAGCAATGTATCTGTTTCTGGCAATGTCCTCTTTGTGCTGAGAAGAAAACATTGAAGTAATGGACTCCGTCTTAGACTTTTTGAACTTTACATCAATACAATGAGTAACTGCTGACTATCTATATAAAAACTCGGTACTTCATGTCGTTTTATATAGTTATCAATGTTTGACCAGTCGTTTAAAGGGGTAGTTTTAAAAGTTTTGTCTGCTGACTATCTATATAAAAACTCGGTACTTCATGTCGTTTTATATAGTTATCAATGTTTGACCAGTCGTTTAAAGGGGTAGTTTTAAAAGTTTTATCTGTTGACTATCTATATGAAAACTCGGTACTTCATGTCGTTTTATATAGTTATCAATGTTTGACCAGTCGTTTAAAGGGGTAGTTTTAAAAGTTTTGTCTGCTGACTATCTATATGAAAACTCGGTACTTCATGTCGTTTTATATAGTTATCAATGTTTGACCAGTCGTTTAAAGGGGTAGTTTTAAAAGTTTTGTCTGTTGACTATCTATATGAAAACTCGGTACTTCATGTCGTTTTATATAGTTATCAATGTTTGACCAGTCGTTTAAAGGGGTAGTTTTAAAAGTTTTGCCTGTTGACTATCTATATGAAAACTCGGTACTTCATGTCGTTTTATATAGTTATGAATGTTTGACCAGTCGTTTAAAGGGGTAGTTTTAAAAGTTTTGCCTGTTGACTATCTATATGAAAACTCGGTACTTCATGTCGTTTTATATAGTTATGAATGTTTGACCAGTCGTTTAAAGGGGTAGTTTTAAAAGTTTTGCCTGTTGACTATCTATATGAAAACTCGGTACTTCATGTCGTTTTATATAGTTATCAATGTTTGACCAGTCGTTTAAAGGGGTAGTTTTAAAAGTTTTGTCTGTTGACTATCTATATGAAAACTCGGTACTTCATGTCGTTTTATATAGTTATCAATGTTTGACCAGTCGTTTAAAGGGGTAGTTTTAAAAGTTTTGTCTGTTGACTATCTATATGAAAACTCGGTACTTCATGTCGTTTTATATAGTTATCAATGTTTGACCAGTCGTTTAAAGGGGTAGTTTTAAAAGTTTTGTCTGTTGACTATCTATATGAAAACTCGGTACTTCATGTCGTTTTATATAGTTATCAATGTTTGACCAGTCGTTTAAAGGGGTAGTTTTAAAAGTTTTGTCTGTTGACTATCTATATGAAAACTCGGTACTTCATGTCGTTTTATATAGTTATCAATGTTTGACCAGTCGTTTAAAGGGGTAGTTTTAAAAGTTTTGTCTGTTGACTATCTATATGAAAACTCGGTACTTCATGTCGTTTTATATAGTTATGAATGTTTGACCAGTCGTTTAAAGGGGTAGTTTTAAAAGTTTTGTCTGTTGACTATCTATATGAAAACTCGGTACTTCATGTCGTTTTATATAGTTATCAATGTTTGACCAGTCGTTTAAAGGGGTAGTTTTAAAAGTTTTATCTCTATTAGCCTTACTGCCAAATACATGTATAACACAAGAAGAGCAATAAACAGCATCCTTTGAAAATGAATACCGAAACCAACAAGTCTATTTAAGCCACCGAATAGCACATTTTCTTTTGACTGCACAGATTTACAGCATTTGATTGAAACTCGTACACTTAGGCAATATAGAGGTTTATTTGCATATCTTACTACAAAATATAACATTATCTTTATAATTGTTGATTTGTTTGTGCACGCAAGTGTGTCGTTGCGCCAATGACTGGCGTTTGACAAGGTTTTTTTCCCTTTTTATTTAGGCGTTCTCTGGGAGAGTAATTTTCTCTCTTTTATTACTCCCCACCACTAGCGTTGTGAGATCGCATCCCGTTCATGACGAGATGTACTCAATACAACACTATGTGATAAAGTGTGTAGGGCGAGTTTTTTAACAGACAGTCAGCATTTCAAGGGTACTAACTGTGCTTCCCTCCTTTATTCGTACGAGGCAGACGTCATACAGGGGTTTCTGAAGACAAACGAGAAGAAGATAGCCGGTTACTTTAATTTCACGTTCCGCTATATAGACGAGGTCCTTTCACAAAGTAAAATTGTATGTTTTATGATTTTGGTGATCACATCTCTCCCATTGAGATTGAAATGAAAGATACCACAGATACAGCTAGGTCTGCTTCATACATTGACATACACCTTGAAATTGACAATGAGGGGCGGTTAAGAACGAACATTTACGACAAAAGTGATGATTTCAATTTTCCCATTGTGAACTTGAACCATTTATATGTAGCAACATTCAAGCATCTGTTGAATATGGAGTATATATATCTCTCAGTTGATCCGATATTCCAGAGCTTGTGGTTTCTATCATGGTGTCCTTGATAGATGGTTGCATGCTGCTAACAAGGAAACCATTGAGCCAAGTGTTGCTAAAGGCTAGGTAGAAGTCATCACTTCCAAAATTTTACCGCGGTTGTCATCATGACCTTGTTTATAATCGTTAAGGAATATCTGTGTCACAAATGACCACTGACATGTCATCATGACCTTGTTTATAATCGTTAAGGAATATCTGTGTCACAAATGACCACTGACATGTCATCATGACCTTGTTTATAATCGTTAAGGAATATCTGTTTCACAAATGACCACTGACATGTCATCATGACCTTGTTTATAATCGCTAAGGAATATCTGTGTCACAAATGACCACGGACATGTCATCATGACCTTGTTTATAATCGTTAAGGAATATCTGTGTCACAAATGACCACTGACATGTCATCATGACCTTGTTTATAATCGTTAAGGAATATCTGTGTCACAAATGACCACCGACATGTCATCATGACCTTGTTTATAATCGTTAAGGAATATCTGTGTCATAAATGACCACTGACATGTCATCATGACCTTGTTTATAATCGCTATGGAATATCTGTTTCACAAATGACCACGGACATGTCATCGTGACCTTGTTTATAATCGTTAAGGTATATCTGTGTCACAAATGACCACTGACATGTTCCGTTTGTCGTATTCACAATCCTTTCCTTATTGATGACTTATCACCAGGTTTGCAATTAGAGAAACACGACTGGTGCCACATGTGGAGCAGGACCTGCATATCCTTCCGGATCATCTGAGTTCACCACCGGTTTTTAGTGGGGTTCGTGTTGCTCGATGTTTTTTTTGTAAATGTTTTGTATATCATTGTTTGCCATTCTGTCCTTTTTTGTTTTCAATTTTGCATTGGTTTGTCTATCCTTCGATTTTCGACTTTTGCTCACAAGTTACTTCTGAATAAATTAATTTCAGAGTCACATGTCATTTTATACGTGTTTTGATTGGTTTAAAAAGTTGAGGTTATTTGCCAATGAACGGAATCTAAAAATAGACGTCGTTTTCAAGGCGTCGCGTGCACAGGTACTTGTTTCATTCAAATAATATATGCCCCCTCCTCTTCCTTATGCAATCGAAAAGAGTCGCTATGAATATACACCGTGCTATAGCTAATGAGCTCTGAACTAAAGTTACGCTTTTTAAGGCTCTGCCTTGTTGTCAAGTGATCTCTCTTGTAGTGATTTCTTAAAAGCCAGGCACATTTGAACAATAACAACAATGGTTACGACAAAATCAGTTGCAAATGGAATACACCAAAGAAGTTTTGTAAAGTTCTCAAGGGTCTGAGCAATAGCAGGGGAAAATCTAATTAATCTACAGAGCCGTAGCCATGTTTTCTGAAAGGGGGGTGTACAACTAAAAAGCGAGGGGTCTGGGGGCCGCTTTTGGCCCCCAGCGGCAGTAGGGTGCCCTGGGGCGACCCCATGAGCTCATGAGGTTTTAACATTTTACAAACAGTATAATCAAGGAAAGAATTGATCAAAATGCAAGAAAATATCAGTACATAGTGACATACTGGGTCAAAGCAGTCAACATCAGAAACAGACCATTAGGTCAAGTCAAGAGGATTAAAGGGAAACTTCGCAAAAAAAATATTTTTTTATATGTTTTTCCTGATGTATAAATATGGATGTTTATATGTATATTAGCGTTTTATTATGTTGGATAAGGTAATGAAATCGATTTTAAAATTCTGTCAACGATACATGGAAGTCGCCATTTTGATAGCATCTCAATACCAAGTATCACGTGACGTCTAAATACCACCACGCCCCAAAACAAGCGTGACAAACCAGGGTCCTCATTCAGTGTCGATATGGCTTGTCAGGCGTACGGTTGTTTAACTTGATGGTAATTCTTTTTATTTTTCTTATTATTCTAAATATATGAATTTATTACACAATCACCTTTTGCAGATTTACGTTTTGCTTCTATAGATTATGGCAAAACAAATGAATCGGGAGGAAAGGTTCGTCTTTAATGAGACACATTTACAAATTTTTTTTCTCCAAAATTGAAGAACTACGAAATTAAGTTAAAAAAAGAACGGACATCGGAACAATGCCCTGAATTCGTTAAAAAAAATCCAAAAAGGCCTATACTACGGTGCAAAATTGTTTTAATGACATTATTCAGTAAGATCGCACTTTGTAATCTTCTTCTTCTTTACATTTTCTGGCCGTCCTTCACTACTGAAGATTATTGGCCGAGCGCCGTATTAAATTTAGTTAATACATAAGTTAACATATGTACAATAAACAATGAATCAAAGGTTAAAACTATATACATTTGATAACTACTATGAATATGAGTGATTATGGTGTGAAAATTGGAATCAAGGCAGATACTGGGATCATGCTCTTGAAACCGTCAACTGTGACTGCAGTGGTAAATGTTGTAGGCAGTTGATTCCAAAGTGTGATAGACCTGGGGAAGTACGAGTATTTGTAGCAGTCTTTTGATGTCTGTATGTGCCTGAATGAATTTGGATTTGTGTGTCTGGTTCTGGTGTCAACTGGAATTAATAGGTTTGAATATGGTATGGCAACTAAGTGGTGTATGACTTTGTAAAAGAATATGAGTCTGTACCTTATGCGGCGCACCTCAAGTGGGGCCCAATTTAAGTCAGACATCATATCTGTTACAGAGCTTGTATTGTGGTACCTGTTACTGACATAGCGGGCTGCTCTCCGTTGAATTTTTTCAATTTGAAGTTTTTGCTGTTGTGTGTGTGGGTCCCAAATGGTGTTACAATATTCCAATTTCGGTCGGACTAAAGCTTTGAATGCTTTGAATGCATCGATCGTGCATGCACTACAATAAAGATACACATAAGCTAAAAGCACAGAAAATTACAGGGTAGGAAGCCATACAATTGAGAGGATTATGTAAACATATAACGTGTAATAGATTTCATTTGACAAAATTACAGACGATGAGTATTATAAATAAGTTTATTATACAAAAACAAAGCGTAACATAATATGTCTTTGAGTAACATATTTTGTTTATTTTAATCACGTCTTTCGAACGGGTGGACCCTTCTGATTAATCTCAGAATAGACATAAAAAATTTGTTCATCACAATTATTGATATTTCACCGCGAATATTTAGCTTGATGTATTGTTGTTGTGTATCAATCATAATTGTTATTTGTATATGCCCTCCTGGGGGCCCTGATTTGGTTAATAAACTTATTTTAATTTCTATTTCTATAAGAAAAAATTGCATACGAATGGTTTTTTGTCTATTTTGCAAGAAGAATTTCTACTCTGCCCTGTTCACCCTGATTTATTTCATAATTTTGGTTGTTGCTACATCATTCTGATGGGGCACAAAAAAAATCAAGATAAAAATGAACAATTCAATATAGCTTACGATCAATGGTAATCTTAGGGATCGTCGCACATTGTCGCAGTTTTTTTTCAAACGAAGTTAGTTTCGTTTGGTAGGTGGGTGGTTTTGAGCTCTCTCGTTTGGAAAAAAACCACAATCGCACATTGAGATTTGTCAATAAATCTTTAAAAATTCACTTAAAAAACGGGATAAAATTGAATGGAACATCGTTTTAATATCTTTCGAGTCGGTATATTGTACGATTGTACTGTTTCTTTAGTACTGAATAAGTAATGGATGTATATGTACACAGCTCTGGTTTCCTGTTTGCGGTACACCTACGCATCGAAAAACAACGGTCTTCTTTTGCAAATTAAAAAAAATAATGTTTTCGATTCTTGGAATGTTTTAAAAATACTGTTGTCAAATTTATAATAATACTATAATGTATTAAGCAAGTTTTGACCAAAGAGAGTAAACAACAGATACCACGATGCTTATGGCGGGTTTTTGTTCTTGTGTGCGTTGCAGAAATAGGCTTTCGGTAGTTTGTGATTGTATTGATTGCTTTCGGTATTCTGTTATTGTATTGATTAAGTATTAAACATGGCAGCGCCCAATCTCTACCCAATCGTAACTACTCGGCCATTCTCGCTACCCTGCAAATAACCTCGTACGTACATAGTAGAAAATCTTCTTAAATTGTTTGCCGGAAGTTAAGTTAAGTTAAGCCGCACACAAATATAGTCCACGAAAATCCAATATGGAATACATACTAAGTAAAATCTAATCATGCAAAACTAATTAAAATTTTAATTGAAATATAGAAAATTTTTTAAAATAAGACTTTATCAAACTTTCATGTAACTGACATGTGAAAAGTAGTGCGATTCATACGCCTAATGCATACGAGGTTATTTGCAGGGTAGCGAGAATGGCCGAGTAGTTACGATTGATCTCTACCCAGAGTTGTCAGTCCTGCATTCTCCAATCTCTGTCAACGTCTAAAAAGTAGTCTACTTTCTATAAAATATTACCAGTGTAATGTTCAGCAACTATAGAAGCTATTACAACAAGGAACCAGAACAGCGCTGTATGACTGATCACCGTATAAAAAATAATTCCTTATCTTCGTTTGAAAATAAACAAAGAAGTTTCTCAAATATTAGTTATATGGTATTCTTTACATATTTTACAATATATGGGGTCATTATAACCGGTTTATATCAAATTACCCTTTAATAAACTGATTTTGACAAGATTCTCGGTTTTTAGGCGTTGACAGAGATTGGATAGAGGGTAAGGACATACAAGTCTGGGTTGAGATTGGGCAGCGCCCTGTAAAAAACGTCTTGTGCAGACAACACTATTTGGTAGCGGGACACACGAAAAGAAAAATGTCCTCAAAAATACACATTCATTATGGTTCACATGTATAGAAAGGGCTTTAATTGAATTTCTTGATATACAAGATGCATACACTGCTCCATAAGTAATAAATAAGTGGTCCAGATCTTTGCATTTATTATAAGAATGCACATTACAGAGATGTCAATATTAATCTATAAATATCATTTTATTGGTACAGTATGCTTGTTGAATTATATGTACACTTAGATGAAATCAAGTGTCTGTGATTTTGAAAGGATAAAGATTCATAGATAGACCCTTTATCATGACATGCATATGGAGAATACATGGTTCTAAACCCTCTATTTTTAGGTGGAGTTTGGTTTATAATACATCGGTAATCTGTTTTTCACACTTTCATTTGGAGGGGGTGGGTGGATGGTCTGAGCCAAATGAAACTAACTTCATTTGAAAAAAAACTCACATTTTGCGACGATCCATTAAGATTTGTTTGTGAAAATAGCCCATGAATCATTGCTACATTAGGTGCGGATCCAGCAGTTTTGAAAACGGGGTGCCAGGCCCTTGTTTGCCAATCTTTACCCAATTTATACACGAATTTTACTAAATTGTCGAACACCCCCTTGATCCGGCAGTGTGCATTAATATGTACCCATTCCTAATGTATACTTCAACATGATCAGGGTCGTGTATTTTGATCACCTATTAGAACCTTTAAAATGCGTATTGCATCTGCTATTCTAGTCACGGGTAGCGTAATTTGTTTTCATTTTATTTTCTGTTCTTATTATGTTTTTGTCTATTTGACTTGTGTACGTTGTTTGTATATATTCCTTGTACATGCCTTCAACCCTTAGGGGTAAAATTTTAGTTAATTAACGGGTCACAAAATGTGCATTGCGTTTCTGATTATTGCCAAATATTGTGACACATGTATTCAGGTATTCGGTCAGAGGCCCGTCGACCGGATGTAAAATGACACTTGTATATTCTGCCTGGCGATTTCCTGTGTGGACCTAAACTCATTACGCAATATTAGGTACCCTGCTGAGTGAACCGGTGTGAATGTACCTGTCGTTTTCAGAATGAAGAAAAAAATAAGTAAATCCCGCATTTCACTTCTTACTTCAGGAATTATTTGCCTTAATTTATTGAAGAATATAATATTCAAAATTAAAATATGGTCTCTCGCTTCTGAAATTGCATGAAAGTATATTTTTCGCATAATATTTTACGTTTCGCTCATCAAAAATGACAAGCAAAAAAAGGAAAAGAAATTAACATTTTTAAATCACTTGCTCGCTCTGGACAACGTTTTTAGCACAAAATCCGAAGAACAAGAAGTAAATCTGGTGTGGCCTAATCTCTTTTTAATTTTTGACTGCCCTTCATCTGTTTATACCGCTCATGATCATGATCTCTTCCGAACTTTGTCTAAACGAATATCAGTGGATATCAAATTTGTGTCGTTCTGACGTGGGTTGTTCTCTATTTCCCGACGTTGGGCACTCGCTGCCTCTTCCATTTGTCTGAGTTCTTCTTCCGTATATATTCTGGTTCAAGTCACCCCATAGTCGTCGAAATCTACATCACTTGAGGCGCTAGTCAGTTTCCGTACCTGAGCTCGACATATTTAAGCTATAACTAAAACGTTAATTTTGGGGCTTTATATAGAAATGTGCCCAAACAAACAACACGCGTGGAACAAAAGAAAAGTAAAGAAATATTGATTGAATAAAATCATAATCATTTGATTAAATTAAATTAATTAAAACATCTTTTATGAACACATTCAGTTAAAATAATGATTGAGTAAAATCATAATCATTTTTTTTTATTGTTAAAAAGAAAAATTCATTTCTAAAAGATTAGGCCTAAATCATTTTATTTAATATTAAAATTAAAACATCTTTTATGAACATCGATCGTTAAATTATTATGATGAGACAGCTATATATAGTTAGGCCAATTTGGCGCCTCTCATAATGAAAACTTATAATTTCAAGGATGGTGTATACTTTTTTATCATCTAAAACATAAATTGTTCCTGTTATTTCAACATTATATTTATTCTAATGTTTTAAGAATATTTTATCTTTAATAGATAATAAACGATCTACCAACTCGTCTTGGAAAGCAAATAGTGTGTATTCAAATTCCCATTTTATTAATCCAGTCACCTTGAATTTTACACCTGTATAATTTTACCCTCCGGCTAGAAAACACACAAGCGGACATCTACATGCGGAGATCAAAATAACAGTAAACAGCATGCCGAAAAATGATTATAAAAAAGGGATTAAAACAGAATCTAGCAATCAATACACAAGTTACGCGTTGTCAAAATTATCCATTATATTTTTCAGCACATTAGCAGTAAAACAAAATGAACATAATTGTAAAAGGGATCCGATATATAGCGAATATAGGTGACTGTTATAAAACACTCTTCCCGTTGTAAATATAAAGGAAATGAAACATTTTGTTCATTTAAAATAGTTGTTTGTCAAAAAAGTACGTAGCTGTTCACTTCAGTAATTAATTTTCCAACGGTTATTAGATTTAAATTACAGTCCTCTGAGCGCTTTAAATGAAGCGAATTTAACATCAGCGACCCAGACTTTAAATTTCAATCCCACAATGCATCTTTAGCTTAAAACGTCACAAGCTAGTTGAAAAATTAGAAATTAAAATTACAAATTTGCGATTTGCTTCGTTATTTGTGGAAATATGTCGATAAAACTTTGTGGATATGTATTTTATATCACCGGGAACATATTTAGCTAACATGTAAAAAATCGCGAAGTTTCCCTTTAACTGTCAAATGTCAATTAACATTACATTAACTGTTTATCTATGGTCAAATGAGAACCATCTGATGTGCATAGAGAAAATAAAATCGTAATATTGACGTTAAAATCAAGTATACACAAGGTTTTTTTGTTGTTTTTTTGGAGAGGGGGTTGCACTAGCTGCAATAATCTAGCTCCTGTGACAAACTTGTGTCTCGGCAGAGCTACAACGCGGTCCCATTCGTCACAATGGAGCAAACAAAAAGTTGCAGTTGAAACATAAAAACTCACTATTTACGCTTCAAACATTTCATTATAACTATTACTGATGATCCCAGTCCTTGTTAAATCGGTTTGGCTGAGAAATATATGCTTTTCAAAGGTAGCAACAACCTTATTCAAATTTATCGATCGTTTTCCATAACCGGAAACTACGGAAGGCGGAGCTTTTCTAAATATGGTATTTCTTACTACACGCTGATGTAAACATTCACGCCTAAATCGCCAAATATGGTATTGACATCCAAATAGTGAGGCCGGAAATGACGAAATTCAAAATGTTCAAAGAGAAGATTTTTATTTTGTGGGAATTACATTCTAAAATACTGGTAGGTGATAAAAACTTGTTATAATAATGGACAAAAGGAAAAGTTATGTCTTATTATTGATAAATGCAGGCGTCAGAAGCTCTGTAAGCGAGCGCAAAAAATCTCGGCGGCTGCTCCATTACGTGTAATGGCACCCCGTTATAACCCTTGCGAGTAAGCGAGCATTTAGGGTTTTATTATTAGAACTGGGGTTGCACGTGCACCCCCTGGCTATGGCCTTGGTCTATATAGCTATTTCATTTCTAATTAATTTTAATTATTTTATAATGTATTTATATTTTCATTTAGAATTTAAAATATGCTGTATTCATATATTTTCAAAATGGAAACTCATGTATTTGTTTTTTAAATACAGCAACAATTGCGGTTAATTTTATTTGTAAAAATAAATGTTATTTAAAAAGGAATTCCCTTCAAAGAGCCTCAATTTACAGGTGTTGGTGGTTATACCTATATGAAATTATGACACTAGACATGTTTATATAACGGTTTAAGATAATACCGGATTAATTGGTATTTTGACAATACATTCATAAAAACTTCAAATAAACTCGAAAATTTGATTTAGCATAATTACTTACTCTTTGAAGATTAAATCAATACAAAGAAATTAATTTGTATTTTGTTTTACTTTTATCACACAGATCGAAACCATTCGATTAAAAGCCATACCGTGACGTTAAATAGCCTTGAAAAACGTATGTTAAAATATGTGCTTGACTTTTTCGACGGGAGGGGGGGTTGTAACGGTATCGTCACGGTATGTGTTTTCGTTTTGGTTTGTTTTCGCCAGGTACTCCAATATCCTCCACCAATAAAACTTTATAACTCAACCATATAAGTATTATAACTGGAAAATGCTAAACACCATAATCTTAACCCTTTTACATCGACTTTTCTGAAATAGAACCATTAAATATTTCCCGCATTTTAACTTGTCCCGTTAACATGTTATTGTTTACACTTCCGGTTCCGTTGTTTACACATGAGACGGAAAAGTAAAGGGAACATTGCCTTCTGTTTCTGTAAGCTGTTTGTTCAAGTCAGGAGTTTTTCGTTGGTCATTATTACAATGCAAAGTCTTGTTATTCTCAACCACTGACAAAACTTGAATAATGTAGGAGAGGGACAAACAATCATGACAGTGAACATGACATGGGAAAAAAGGGGGAGGGGGGTTTGTAACGGTATCGTCACGGTATGTGTTTTCGTTTTATCCATTTTATTTTGATTTCCACAGCGCACGCATTATTTTTTACGTGTCTTCCTGTTTCTATTTATGGAACGTAAACAGGACTACAGCGTGACACCTGTAAAAAAAAATTAAAGTTTGCTTTTAAAGACGTAAGTATCAAAAAACAGTGAACCTACCTATAGCTACTGAACCATACTTTTTGTAATGCTAAAAATTTACTTCATTTATAAAGTAGCTGGAAAAAAATCCAGAAGGACTATATAAAATTTAACTATGTCGTCTGCCTCTCAGACACCGGCTCTTCCTGTCATGTAACTGTCATGGGGTCACTGATCATACTTGTAAACAAAAGGGATCTCCTGTACTTGGCGATCGCAATACTGGTATACTAGTATTGTGCACAATACTGGTATAAAAATTTGTTCCAGTATTGTACCAGTATTGTGATTTAAAAAAATATATAATTCTTATGATCACAACTATATAAACACAAGCTTACATAAGACTTGAATACCTAATTTTGCTTATTATTATTATTTGCTGTATGCTACATGTTTTGTTTTAATGTCCCTTTGATAAACAGTCTGAGTGTTTTAAAAAAAAAGAAGAGAGCATGGCAAATTTTTACTCAGAGCTAGCACCCAACGTTATCTTCAATAAAGACCCTACTGCAGTACTAAGACTACATGAAAGACCACAAGCTACTGACAACAGCATGCAACTGCTTAACCTGCACCAAACCAATGGAAATGGTAACCAGACCACTCAGTTCTACGTCAGATGGGTTTGGCTGGCGATGCACCAACCAAAGATGCCCTAAAAGACACACGTACAGAACTATACAAACTGGGTCTTTCTTCGAGAAATCCAGAGTTCCACTAGGGAAATGGTTGTACAAATGTATATCATCTACTTATGGAGTCACCAAACCAAAGTTAGTACAACTGTAAAGCAGGTAGAGATTGGAGAGAAGACGGTGATCCAGATATACCAGTACCTCCGTGATGTCTGCACCACTAAGTTACTCAACACACCCATACAACTAGGCAGCCAAGATGTAGTAAAGGCAAAGTACCGATTTAAAAAAATGAAAAGTGTATC
Source organism: Bathymodiolus septemdierum (assembly GCA_963383655.1). Lineage (NCBI taxonomy): Eukaryota > Metazoa > Mollusca > Bivalvia > Mytilida > Modiolidae > Bathymodiolus > Bathymodiolus septemdierum. The sequence continues at coordinate 35,322,754 of OY726523.1, forward strand.
ATCACACCTACTACCCAGCTACCTAGACGAAAGAATGTGGCGTGATCGTTGGGGAAACTGTGGTAACCAAGCTTTCGGCAACATCCTGGAGCACATAGCAGAACGGAACCTACATTTGTAGTTTAAGACATTTCATAATAAGACAATTAATGTTATCATCACTTTTTGTTATCTTGTTGAATTATCATGATGATTGTTGTGTATTGTGATGTATTACTGATACGATGTTATAAATGCCAATAAAATGATACACAATGAACTTGTACATTTAGTATGCTTTTCAACAGTTGATGACATGAACCTCCTAGTATGAAGCAATCCAATACACTACAAAAAATCCAATATCTTAATTACATTACTGGTATACCAGTATTGTACAAAATCTTGAAAAAAAATCACAATACTGGAACAAATTTTTATACCAGTATTGTGCACAATACTAGTATACCAGTATTGCGATCGCCAAGTACAGGAGATCCAACATAAGAGCTGACTGAAATGTGCCTGTTTCTCATATAAAATACATGTAACTTTGCAGTGCATTGTGGTTTTAGCACTAAAAAAAAAACATCAAAAGTAAACACAATTTTGAAAGTGGTCATTTTCAAACATTCTGTTATTTTATTTAGATGTAGTATGATTTGGTAGATGGCCAGAACCATGAAAATTTTAAAACCAGCCATTTCCGGATTATATATTCGTTTCCATCCCGTATATCAGCCTTGTTTTTACTTCACACGAAAACAAATGATGCCATTTTACTGACAACAAAAGTTGCCAGATAATCGAGAGTATATTAAAATAAAAGAATGGCTTTAAAAACAATCTTATGTACAAAGAAATATTTAACTAGCCATTCTTTGAAAATTTCAATCGACGTATGAATGAAGGGTTAACACTGTTAATCGCTATATCGGAAAATCGATAATAGCACGAAAACCGATAACACGATGCTACTTCATGACTGTATCAGTGTATGATCCTAATAATGACAACTAACGTTTTACCTGCAAATAAGATTGTAATATGATAATAGGTCTTACCTAACTTGGGACGAAGTCCAATAATTTTTGTAAAGCAATAATATGAGACAGGTGCTACCTGTAGACTGTAGTGCCAGCGAAGCACAATCCACATTATCTAATATTTAAATCATGTAAATCCTTGGGATGATTGAAATAGAAATTTTACTTACTTTTGTGTACTTTTTGGAGTGTACTGTAGTACAATGTAAGGATGCTCTTTCCATCTATTGAAACAGGCACGGCCATGAATGCTCGCGAATCTGAAAATTATCTGCCAATTTCACGCTCATTCAGTACATCAAAATAGTGTCAAGATTTTTTGGGCCGAGATATATCGGTGGCAATTTTTTTTAGGGCCGAGAAATATCGGGAACGACTTTTAACATTAATAACCGGAAGTAGTTCCAGATTACTGCACATCCGATTTTCTGCAGATTTAACCATGTATTGGTTTCCGGTGTATCATTTCCGGTGCATGAAATATAAGCCATTAGTGATATGGATCTGGAATCAAAATATTGCTATATCTACCATAGTTGGGACTTCGTCTTATAATAATTTCAAATTATTCAAGCGAAACTAGTCTTTATTGGGAATTAGTTAGAAACAGGTGTTTTATTCAAGTTTTGTCACATTTATGACATGTTGACATCATTCAGTCAGGTACAATGTATGCCCAGTATGGTATCTGTCATTCGTTCAATATTATGGAATCTTCTAACGTCTTTATAGATATTTCGAGTTGAACGTGTATCTTTGAATCATATATTCATAAATATCTTGAGATGTCTATGAAGATGATTAAGAAGTTAGTTGAAATGGTGGACAAAAAATGTGTGATGAATGATAAAGACTTTTTTTCTTATTTTGCTATACACATGGAGTTTGCATTTGTCACATTCGGCTCTGACATTTCTTTTTTTAGTCCAGAAAATGAAATTGTCATCTATTGATTGACAAAACAAAGTAAATCGAATGAAAATATATTTATCAGTGCCATATTGGAAAAAAATATATGTACCATTATCATTCAATGTTGAACATAGAACATCTTGAAGCAGGGTTTTCACTTCATTTTTATTGAATAGGTCAGATTTGAATTTGAACAGGCCCCCCAAGTTTTTGAAAATTAGATGCAAAATCCTGCATTCTGGCATATTCTGAGCATAACATTTTATACATGAAAAAGACACAGTTTCTCCCTTTTTCTCTATGAGATCCATGTTTTATATGTATCTTTGTAGTCAAGATGACAAGCCGGTTTCAATACATTTTAATTCAAAAGACCATTCCATCGACGATTTCAGATTTGCAGGAATAGAAATTTCAAAAAAAAATAACAATATATAGACAGACCTGTGAATCACTGTTTATTAAAATGTGTAACACTCAACAAGAGGGTATAAACAAAAGAAAATAATTAGTCTAACAGGTCTTAGATTACGCAAAGTTTGATCTTGAGCTTTGTGTATTTTATTTATTCATAATGTTCAGGATCATTTTTAGTAATTTTTTACGACGTCATAATAGCACGATTAGATGTTGTCTTGTTGTTTTTTTGTATCTCTTAGCAGTTTATGTTTTGCAACTGACGAAGACGGTCGTGCTGTCGAAAATTTTGCAATACTTTGTTTAAATGTATTTATAATCTCCATGAAGAAATATTTTGTTTGATTGTATCTTTGTAGTGATATTTCTAAGAGATGAGAGTTGTGTTAAGAACCCCCCCCCTCCCCCCAAAAAAAATGGGCAGCACTTCCCCTGCACACAGCAATTGTTACTACCCCCTTCCCATTCACCCTGGGGCATGAAAAGAAATGTAGAGAGAAACTAGAGGCTCAGCACTGAGCTGAGCCTGTGTCGCTCACCTTTCATTCTGCTCTGAGGAAACTTAATACAGAACCTTCCATAGCCTATAGGTGCTCCCACCAAATTTTGGTTCATTTTGGCAAAACAGTTTCAGAGAAGAAGATTTTTAGAAAGCGACCAATCTAAAACAAGAATTGCCTGTGGCAGCCATGTTAGTTAATGGATCAAAACGAAATGAGCAATCTCTATAGAGGACCTTCCATAGATGCTTCTTACCAAGTTTCATATCATTTGGCCAAGTGGTTTCAGAGGAAAAGCTGTTTTAGAAATCGAACAATAAGAAACAAGAATTGCCTATGACGGCCATGTTTGTTAACGGATCAAACCGGAATGAGCCATTCCCTTAGAGGACCTTCCATAGATGCTTCCTACATGTACCAAGTTTCGGTCTATTTGGTCAAGCTGTGTCAGAGTAGAAGATTTTTAGAAATTGACCAATCACAAAAAAGAATTGTCTGTGGTGGCCATGTTTGTTAACAGATTGGGACAAAATGAGCAATCTTTATAAGAGGACTTTCCATAGATGCTTCATATCAAGTTTCGGATCATTTGGCCATGCGGTTTCAGAGGAGATTTTTAGAAATAGACCAATCAGAAACAAGAATCGCCTATGGTGGCCATGTTTGTTAATGGATCGGGACAGAATGAACAATTGTTATAGAGGACCTTCCATAGATGCTTCCTACCAAGGTTCGGTTCATCTGGCCATGTGATTTCAGAGGAGAAGATTTTTTAGAAATAGACCAATCAGAAACAAGAATCGCCTGTGGTGGCCATATTTGTTAATGGAATTGGAACGAAATGAGTACTCTTTATAGAGGACCGCCCATAGATGTTTCCTACCAAGTTTCGGATCATTTGGCCAAACAGTTTCAGAGGAGAAGAATTTTAAAAATCGGCCAATCAGAAACAAGAATCGCCTGTGGTGGCCATGTTTGTTAATGGATCGGGACGTAATGAGCAATCTTTATAGAGGACCTTCCATGGATGCTTCGTACTAAGTTTCGGATCATTTGGCCAAGCGGTTACAGAAGAGAAGAATTTTAAAAATCAGCCAATCAGAAACAAGAGTCGCCTGTGGTGGCCATGTTTGTTGATGGATCGGGACGTAATGAGCAATCTTTATAGAGAACCTTCCATGGATGCTTCCTACTAAGTTTCGGATCATTTGGCCAAGCGGTTACAGAAGAGAAGAATTTTTAAAATCAGCCAATCAGAAACAAGAGTCGCCTGTGGTGGCCATGTTTGTTAATGGATAGGGACGAAATGAGCAATATTTATAGAGGGCCTTCCATAGATGCTTCCTACCAAGTTTCAGTTCATTTGGCTGAGGGGTTTTAGAGGCATATTTATATGTAATTCAATTCATAGTATCTATATTTAAATTAGAGTTATCTCCCTTTCCACACAAACAAATATTTTTTTAGAAAGCATACAATCATAAACATTAATTGCCTGTGGCGGCCATGTTTGTTAATGGATCGGGATGAAATTTGTAATCTTTATAGAGGACGTTCCATAGATGCTTCCTACCAAGTTTTGGTTCATTTGGCTAAGCGGTTTATCTGATGATCTCCAGTTCATGACAGATCGACGGGACCCGTTTCAGCTAATTAACTAACTCGATTCAATCTTTATTAACTATTGTAAAAGAAAACAAAGCGATTCGAACCTTTCCTACTCTTTGCCAAAGCAGTTACTGTAAGAAAATCATGTAGAGTTCTCTTCATGACCACTTTGAAACCATGTGTTTCAATATCCGGAAATCTGAATAAATCAGCCAATGAAAATCATCGTTGCAAATGCGTGTCGGATACAATGTAAACAAGGAAGTAATGTAGCACAAACAACAAGCGTATTTTTAAGTCTTCAAGCTCGCTAGTGATATCGAATAATAAAAGTTTCTAAAAAAGTTTCACTCGGGCACTAAAAGTACAATATTTGTTTCTTAACTGCCAGTTGAACCGGCCAGAAATTGGATTGAAGAGGTCAATTTGGCCGGCGGTCTGTTCTTAGCGAAAACACTGTGAAGACTACCCCAGTACGTTCAACCTGGGTTCATTAACTCTGAGTCTGTTTGTTCTATTTTTAAGTATATTTATATAAGACCGTACAGTGTGTATTTATTTATTTCATAAGACAATAAGATCATATTTGATTCAGGGTTAGGGTAATGGTTTTATGCCACTTTCAACAATATTTCAATTATATTATGGTGGTAAGTTTTATTGGTGGAGGAAACCAGAGGACCCGAAGAAAACCACAGACCTTCCGCAAGTCAATGACAAACATTATCACATAATGTTGTATCGAGTACACCTTGGCTGAGCGGGGTTTGAATTCATGATAGTGGTGATAGGTACTGATTGCATAGGTAGTTATAAATCCAACTACCATACAGTCAGGACCATGACGGGCCCCACAGTTAAGTGGAAAGTTGTGCCTATTAATTGTCAATTTCTTTCTCACAATATAAAAGTGGAAAGTACAAAAACTATGTTTTCTGTGCTATTTAAAAAAAAATGTAAAATGTGAGAATATTTTTCAGAAAGTTATCATTATTATCAATTCTTCATTTCAGAAAAACAAAAGGGAGATAACTCTACCATACCTGTCATCAGAAAATGAAATGGGATCTGGTAAGTATTCAGACATTCATTACTGATCATCAATGTTCTTACTCAAGATTAATTACTCTAAAATTAGTTTATATACTGTACACAACTCACGTACATGTATAACTCAATGAGTCAGAGCACAATTTGAGTGTAGACTAAATATAGAAGGAAATAAGAGAAGATTGGATTTGTTAATATTAGAATATTAAAGCCTCTCGGATTCAACTTCGTCTCACCCTCTGGCTTTAATTATTCATGATACATGTACATGGACAAGTGTTGTTTAATCTATTCCTAAAAATTTAACTTTATTTTAAGTTCAAATAACAATGGGGATTAATGTTTCAGGATTTCCAAGCAAATTTTTAAAGAATTAATGAGTTTAGTCAGCGTTTATGTAATCTACTATATTATATATATGTAGATTGAAATTTAGTGCATCAGTGACTTGCGACGGGTCGGTTTTTTTTCTCTGGGTCCTCCGGTTTCCTCCATCAATGAAACTGACTGCCATGATATAACTGAAACATTGTTGAAAGTGGCATTAGACACCATCGAACAAACAAACAAGAAATTACCTGTGTATTTCTTGAATATTATTTTTGATGTAGATATTTTGAAAGTGTTAATTAACCTTAGAAAAAATTCAATGTCGCACAGAATGTGCAACAATGTGTTAAATTACAGGTCACGGCTGCCAAACATGGGCTTTAATAACACGGATGTAAAGATTATAATCAAAATATTTATTGTTTTTTTAAGGTATTTTGTATCTTTTAGTATTAAAATATGAAAATACAACAGAGAAATTCTAATTTAAAGTTGATTGTTCTTCTTTATGATTTATTTATGATAAAGAGTTATTTGCCCTTAACCATAAAATTAAGAATAGCTCAGTGGTTTTACTGTTAGATAATTGGGTTTTGTTGATCTGATATGTTACCAGAGTTGGTAAAAAGGAAATTTGAGACAGTAAAATCTGAGATTGACATCGGAAACTGTCACACTTTCATTGTTCATGACATTGCATGAAGTTGCTGTCAGATACAGGAATCGTTTTTTCATTGAAAGACTTTGGCTAACTTCAGAAATCAAGGATATCAGAATACCATTTGATTCGGGATGAACCATTTATTTTTTGTTGGAAAAGCTTGGATTTTGAAAATTGTCCTTTGTTAAGGACAAAACATGAGGGGGGGGGGGGGGTCGGAGAGTACACATCTTAATGCAACTCAATATAGACACACCTTACACAAATATAATTTAGTTGCTAGTGCAGATTGCATTTGAAAAAGGAGAAATTTTTAAGAATTTGAACTGGCTTGCTCAAAGACTTGAGAAAATATGAGTTAATTTCAAAATTGTCTTGCAAAAAATCTGTAATATGAATATCTTGGATTACTTCTGGTTTGGAAAAGATTACGGCAGGTACAGTGGTTTAATACAGGTAAATGCCATGTTGTTTTCTGTTGCCCAGTTTGGCCTCCAGTTTAAATTTATAAATGATTGATTCCATTATTTAAAAAATAAGAACATGGGATGTTATAAACATGCTATAAATGCCCATTTTGATAATTTTAAAACATTTTTCTGTTTGGAAATCATGGAGCTGTACATGTAGCATGTCTACTTTCATTATTTCATTTTTACTTTTATCAACAGTTGTACAAAATGTACCTACATATACATTTGTAGTTGTTTTACAGTTTGAAAATGAAATTTAAACATCAATGGTCAACAATTCCACCAATATCAACAAAACAAGCAACCATCTCTTACCTCAAATCAATGAACAAAAAAACAAAAAAACTCATGACATATGGCATCAGGCTTGGAACAGGCACAACAATGTGGTGGGTTTAAATCGGATAACTCTTCCCCTCTTTTTTCAACGTCAATACAGATATAATCAAACAATTTTTTTAATTTGCACAGATTCACTCCCATGCCAAAAGACCATATACTATCACCAACATGAATGACAACATATTGATGTTTCCCAAACAAAGATATGTGTCTCAGCTGTGCCTAAAATAACATTTTCTGTTCACAATTAAACTTTTAATCACAAACTACTTCTTAACAGTATATATTGTACTTACAAACATAATTTCTATGTCTTATAGCAACTTTAATGATAGTTTTAACAGTTTCTGTAATGGGTGAGGGGGGAGTGTAGTTATGGCCATTTGTCCAATTACTTCTTCAATGGTAGAGTGAAACCTGTCTAACAGTAATCAATGTTGTTGTCATTATTATCCAGGTGTCGATGTGACAGGTTAAATCCTCAAAGATTTCAAATCAAATACTTCACTGTATTTTGAGCTTATACCGGTATATAATGAAGGGAGTTTCATCAGCAATTCAAAATGGCTGAAACCTTACTTAATCTAATTTTATCTTAAATTACCGGTATTTCCTCTCCGGTAGTGAGGACTCCTGCACCTAATTAAGAAATATAGTTGAGGCAAGATTTTGAAATTAAAAAGTCTGTGATATTCAGCCTTTACAAAGTCAGTTTGAATTCACTCCATCAGTGATTCAGCTTAAGGTGCCGGTCTCAGGACATTTGCCCACCTATTTTTCAAATTGTCCTATAAAAATTAGTTTAATTATTTTAGAATGTCCTGAAGAAATTGTGATAAAACTGGCAATTGTCCTGAAGATTTCAAAGTCTATCTGAAACACTGCTCCATAGAGCCTCTTGTTTGTTTCATTGATCATTAGAGGGATATTAAAGCTCATATTTGTCATTTTTATGTTAGTTTTGATAATTGATAAAAACTTCCTGAAAGATGCATAATTCATGGATGAGAATGTCATACAAAGCTGTCAAAATTAATTAATTTTAAATCCCTGACCGTGCTGAAATTAGAATCGTACCCGTTGTTATCATGGATGCTCACTAGCTGTATGAATTTACAATTCTTTAAAAAATACAGAGTTAATTGTTGATTATGGTTAGGATTATGATGTTTAATGCCACTTTCAACAATATTTCAGTTATATCGTGGCGGAATTGTTGATTATGTTTGTACTATTAGAAATAAGTGGGTTTTTTTTAAAATGATACTTTGTGATAATTTTTTTTTTAAAGCATACTACAATTTAACAAATATAGAAGATACATGTAGTGTGATTCATATTTAGATTCTAAAAGTATCTGAAGAGTTAGTCACATCAGAGGTCATGAATACAATGGTTGTCATAGTGAATTGTTTTTCTGTCCTGGAAATTAAATCATTTCGTAGACCTGTATTTTAAACATTTCTATAGTAAATTGGCACAAATATTGGGTTAGGGTTATATGGTATTTAATGCCACTTTCAACAATATTTCAATTTTATTGGTGGAGGAGACACAAATATAGAGGCTTTGGATGTGCAACATATTTATAATACATTGTATACTACATATTATTAAAAATAGTCATTGTCATTTCTTTTTTAAAAAGAAGATTTATATTTAAAGTTGTTAATATTCACCATTTTCCTGGTTTTAATATAATTTAAATGATCATCAATATTTTCAGCTGTAGATCTCTAGTTTACTTTGTAAGTACAGGTGTGTGTAATATGTAATCAGGTGATGAGACATTAGAAACCCATGCTACTAATTATTTTGTTAAGATTCCATCTTACCTAATATTTTATTCAGACTCCACGTTACCTCATATAGTGTTCTGACTTCGATCATCAATATTGAAACATAGTTATAATAGAGATAACAGTTATCTGATTTTCAAAAAGGGGCTGTCTTGGTCTTGATCGTATGGTAGTTGTATTTACAACTACCTGTGCTATCAATGCCTATTACCACTAAAGTTGTGAGTTCGAACCCTGTTCATGGCGAGGTGTACTCGATACAGCATTATGAGAAAAAGTTTATCAGTGACTTGCGACAGGTCGGTGGTTTTACTCCAGTTTCCTCCACCAATAAAACTGACCGCCACGTTATAACTGTAATATTGTTGAAAGTGGAGTTAAGCACCATCAACCAACCAACCAACTAAAATATTTGTATTCAACTGTATTGCCTTTTTAAATTGAAGCTTTGTGACAACTTTTATTAAGGCCAAAAAATAGCCTGCAGGTTAGTAGTTGTGTTTTTCTGGTAACCATATCAACCCTGATTTTAGTGCCAGTCCTAAAGTTTTTATTGCCATTTTTTTGGACAAGCACTGTTTAATGTCAGATTCATCTCCTGTATAACATATATGTGGCTAAAATGAAAAAAAAATAAAATAAAATGTTTTTTTACTTACATTGGGATAAACCGCTGGTAAGCCATTGGCTGTCGGCAATCCGCGTTAAATAAATAAAGAATTAAGTTACATGTACCTACCCTATTTTTTTTTTCAGGAATGTTAGCAGGAACTCAAGTATTTTTTGGCCTAATAGTTTTTTTTTTAAATGTATTGTTAGTTTAACCTACATCCAATAATATGCAAATAAGTCATGCTTTGATAGGTGTCTTTAAAACCAATGAGGAACTTTATTAACATAACAAGTGATTACATATTCTGGGGCCCGGGTGGCTCAATGAGTTAGGTCGTTGGATCTAACAACTCATACAAGCCTGTCACCAATATGGCGTGGGTTCGCGCCCGACTTTGTAAATTACAAAAAAGTGTACACTCGACTCGCAGCTGCAAGTGATAAAGTTTACCAGTTGCTTGCCCAGGGTCGGTGGTTCTCTCCGGGTACTCCGGCTTTCTCCACCACTAAAACTGGTCGCCATGATATAGCTGAAATATTGCTGAAAGTGGCGTTAAACAGCAAAAATCAAAATCAATCATATTCTGTGGAGCTAGTCCAGGGCTCCGTTACAGGGCGATTCGTGCTGCTACAATGTACATGTACTGATATACAAATTCTGTTCAGCAGTTGTAAGTATTTGTCCTTGCCCTGTAAGTCACATTCCTGCTATGTTGACCCCTGACCTTTCCTATTATGATGAACTCATATGTCGACCCCTCTTCATTCCCATCAGGATGTTAAATCTGGGATTATTCTCCGTACTGTAATGACCTCTGTCCCTTTTTCTCTCATTGATATTAAATCATGGATTGTCTCCCTTAATACCTGAGCGTGAGATTTTAATAAATAAATGCAGTTCATCGTTAATTAGATTGCTTATTAAAATATGTGTACATGAATATTTTTATAGGCCCTTTACATCTCCTAAAAGTAAATACAAATGTACTATGGGTTTCTAATGTTTTATGAAATGAGTGTTTAATTAACACACTTGATTGCTGTTTGTCACGCCACTACTAATTACCATCTGTTAATTAACGATAACATAACGTATACTCATGGTTACTTCACTGCTTGTTTGCCTTTTATTAATTTAATGAAATTCAAATAGCTGTATGTCTTAAATGGCAACGTCACGTCACGGGTAACATCATAAAAGTGGCATTGCTGTTAAGTACATAAAGTAACGGGTATAAAAGTGTTTAATTGGAAGATTAGATTCCGTGAAATTAAATTGATGCCTGAGTCATTTATATTAAAATCAATAGATAACTGAGAATTGGACTATAAAATTTTGTTAGTGTATAGTTTCCAGTGTTTATTTTGGATTTTTGATGTCCCTGTATGATTTAGTAGTATTGAACATTTTCATCCATTATTTTTCATTTTACAAACTAATGGGTAATTACTTTCTGGTGCTTTTACAGCAAAATTTAAATTTGATGTTATGATTACACGATTGGTAAATATTTTGTTTACAAATTCCAGAATTCCAAAGAAGTACACATGTACTGCATCGGTAGCTATAGTGTAATGGTTAGCAATTGGTTGTCTTGAGTGCTATAGATCGTGGGTTTAAGACTTTGTCAGGAAAAACCAAAAGACAATCAAATTGCTATTCGGTATTTCTCTGCTAAGCATTCAGCATTAAAGAGCAAGGAGCGGTTGGCTCAGCATCAGGATAATGTGCCCAAGTGGAGTGACATGATTACTCCATGAATGTTGTTTCAGTGAGCTAGCACTATAAAAGTCCAACTAAGCATGTTATATTGACGACAAGAGCAAATTTACAAGCAATCATTCATATTGGTAAAAGGTTACACTGGGATAAACCTATGAGCAGAAGTTACAAATATAAGATCGTCACAGGATACATGTATATAGGATATAACGGATATTAGGGTCAGGAATTTTTTGCCCTGCAACACTCCATAAAGTGAACTGTTGCCCATTCTTAGTTGCTTCAAATTGTCATAGGTTCCAGGAGTGTGGCATTCTCCATACAAAAGGCATTCATTTACCTGTACATCCTATCCTGAAAAAATGGCATTACAAACTTGTCAGGCAGGAAACATGAGCTGAGATGATCAATGGTTAGTCCACTATCAAAATTATGTGTGACACCCCCACCTGCATGCTTCATTCAAGATGGCTGCCATTACTGAAAGTAGAAACTCTTTTAAATGGCAAAAAAGAATTGGCTGAAATTTGAAGTTTGATATATATGCTCCGACTTATTTTGTAAATTTATTGATTGATTGATTAGTGCTTAACACAAACTTTAGCAGTATTTCAGCTATACCATGGCATTTTTTTCTGTGAAGTATAGAGGGTCGTTATGGTCGTGATCGTATGGTATTTGGATTACAACTACCTATGCAATGAGTGCCTATCACCACTAATGGTGTGAGTTCGAACCCGCTCATGCGAGATTTATTCGATTCAGTATTAGGGGATAAAGTTTGTCAGTAACTTGCGACAGATCGGTGGTTTTCTCCAAATACTCTTGTTTTCTCCACCAATAAAGCTGACAGCCACGATATAACTGAAATATTGTTGAAAGTGGCATTAAACACCATAAACTAAACTAACTAAAGTATAGAAGTTAATTGAAAACAAGGTGGGTGATTACAGGCCCCCGGGATGCTTTAGTTTAATAATGTAACTTTTATCATATTATGTGTCTGACAATCGTGGAAACTGATACATGTATCGATTCTATTATTATGTAACAAACAATAGGGAAAAAGAATACTATCGTAATACACATGTGTATCAGAAACAATTGGACCAATCAAAATAGTACTTTAACTATTGGGCATGCATCCAACTTTTGACCTTGTATTTTGTTCATTTTAACTATTTATCTGTTATATGTATATAATTACATGTAGGTGTAATTATCTAGGGGTATGTTTGTTTCATAGACAATGGTAGCTGTCAATTTAATAAATAAATAATTGAGTATTGGATATTAGTAGAAATATGTTTATAGTTAGGGGAATACTTTAGTAATAATATAGTATTATTATGTGTATTGGGTAATAATTGCAGTATTATGTGTATTGGGCAATAATTACTATATTGACAGTCTATTTTTGCTTCTTTTTTGTGAGGTAAGAATTTTTCAATTAATGTTCTAACAGTGTGGTATTTATTGTTTTTTCCCCTTTTATTACTTAATACTTTTTGAATATATTATAGACTTTTTTTATTTACCTTTTTAAACTCACTGGGTCACCTGAGCTTTTAGTACATTGGTACCAGTCAACTTTGTGTCTGTCATACCTGGTTGTTTACCTTTTCACATTTTATTTTTCTCTTTCAAAATTATACCTTGTTTTATTTTTCCTTTTTATGCATATGCCCGTCTCAAGATGTGCCGTATTATGTGATTGGGTATGGCAGGAGGCGGGCGGGCGTCTAAGCGTATTATGTGATTGGGTATGGCGGGTGGGCGGGCATCCACACAGGTTTCCGCACAATAACTTTAGTTCTGTATATCAGATCTTTACCAAACTTGGCCACATGATTCCCCTGTGGAAGGGGAAGAACCCTTTTTATTTTGGGGTCATTAGGTGAAAGGTCAAGGTCACCATTACTATAAATAGAATTTTTGACAACAGAGTCGTTTCCACATGATAACTTTAGTTCTGTATATTGGATCTTTACCAAACTTGACCAAATGATTGCCATGTGGAAGGGGAAGAACCCTATTTATTTTGGGGTCATTAGGTCAAAGGTCAAGGTCACCATGACTATAAATATAATTTTTTACTGTTTGATAATTTATATAGACTGGCATATTTTGTGATGCACACATTTCTTGTTGTATTATAAGTATATTTGATTAATGCTAAAATTACATTTCTGTTCAATAATTAGCACTTACAAATCCGACATTACCATTGTCTTCATTTTTCAATTTTATTCTCGCAATGTTAAACTTGCTTAATTATGCACTTCCTGTTTAGAGTAAAACAGGTTTAAGCTGCTCAGGACTGTGTCTGTCTTGTAATGGTTGAGCATGCTTGACTCAATTGTGGTTAGTTTAATATCCTCAATCTGTCACACCAAAGACTAGAATTGGTTTTCGCTACTCCTCCACTTAGCACTGATTGTTAAGGAGACAAGACCAAAGGTTGGATGGCTGGAAGTACAAGGATAATGTGTTTTGTATGGATTGACATACAAAACTGCTAGATAGTATCATCATCTCTTGCCATTAAACTAAAATCATTCACTCACTTATTCACACTGTTGAGTTAATTAAAGAAAACTAGGTTCTCATAAAACATGGCAAAAAGTATGTTTTTTATATTATTGTACACCCTTTATCCCACCAACATATCTCGAGTGCATGCAAATATAGGGTGAGTGAGTGTTGTTTAACGCTAATTCAGCAATTTTTCAGCTATATCATGGCGAGAACAAGTTAATTTTCAATGAAATGATGATGAGGTCCGCTTTAAGTACTAGACCAACACACTGAGTTGGTTTTTAGAAGTGCTAGTTCACTTAGACAACAGTCCGCAGGTAGACATGTCACTCCACTGTTGCACTCTGACACATTATTCTGATTCCGAGCCAACCAGTTTTGAACTCACTATCTACCTCACTCGAGGCGTCAGCACGCTAACCATTACGCCACCGATGCGGTTTGCAAATACAAAAATGTATAGGAACAAATAATAAAAGTATCTGTTTTATACAAAAAATGATATGTCTGAAAGAAATCTATGTATATTTTGTAGAATGTAGAGTTTACATTGATTATTGTTCTCTTTTGAATGTCTTCATATTTGACTTACAATATAATTATTGAAATGAGTTAACTCCCTTACCTTATTTCAAAATTTACAATATCATTATTGAATAGAGTTAGCTCCCATACCTTATTTCAAATTTTACAATATAATTATTGAACAGAGGAGAGGTAGCTCCCTTACCTTATTACAAATTTTTGTTTTCTAAATTTGAAATGTAATGAAGAGCTTAATACATCAAATCAAAAATAAGTTATTGTCATTATCTCACTGCAACATTTTAAAGAAAAAGTTTTACTACTGTTAAAATATTAATGCAAGAAGAGTTTGAAGATACCAAAGTGGTAATCAGAATCCGTAAATCGAAGGACAGACAACACAATGGCCAAAAGAAAAATGACAAACAACGATCTACAAAACATACACATTAAACTAAAGATTGAGTACAATGAACCCCACTAAAAACCAGGGATGAACTCATGTATAAATTTACTCCGGAAGGGTAAGCAGTTCCTGCTCCACTAGTGGCAGGTTACTCAGAGTACAAATCTAGGTTTCTATATATATATATATATATATATGGTTAATGATGGGTAAGAGAGGTATTTATTTGGTTTATGCACACTTTCTTTTTTTACAGTATTTAATTTTGGATATTTAAGTTGTTTACCTAACATTATGGAGACATTTACGATTTTTACCTCACCTGTCTAAAGGCATTCTGCCAAGTGAACTTTTATGTATCACCTGTCATCTTTTGTCCATTTATAGTTTAATTTTCTACATTTTAATCTTCTCCTGTAAAACTGTCCAACCAAATGGGGAAAAAAATTTGCAAGAATGAAAGGGGATATTCAGATTTATGCAAAGGAAGTTGATCTTTCGTCTGGAAAGGCTATTACTGGTAGTTAGCCTAAAATTCAACAATTAATTGAATGTTTGAAAAAAAAATTCTTCTCTAGACCATACATGTGAACTTTCCTGTTTTCTGCTGGAATCTCACATTTTTCAGACCATCATTACTCGAGCTCCCTCCACTCCAGGATTCTGAAAACTCCTGTGTAATAAAAATATTTAGTAGAACCAGAAATATAAATGCCACAAGTTTTGCTGTGCAGCGTCACTTTGATTATATAGATTACATACAAATGAAGGTCCCAGTATCTATGAACTGCATCGGTGGTGTAATGATTAGCATGCCCGCCTCGAGTGCGGTAGATCGTGGGTTCGAGCCCCGGTCAGGTCACACCAAAGATTATGAAATTGGTATTTGTTGCTTCTCCGCTAAGCACGAAGCATTAAGGAGAAAGAACAAAGACTGGTTGGCACGGAATCAGAATAATGTGTCCAAGTGGAGCGACATGTCTAGCCGCAAACTGTTGTTTCAGTGAGCTAGCACTATTAAAAATCCAACTCAGTGTGTTGGTCAAATACAAAGCGGACCTCATTCTCATCTTATTGAAAAGTAATTTGTTCTCACCATGATATAGCTAAAAAATTGCTGAATTGGCATTAAACAACAATCACTCACTCACTCATTCTATGAGGCCCAAGCTCTTGGAGTCCAAAGTATCACATAGGCTGCAATAGGGAAAGTTTAAAAAAAAAATGATTTTCTAAATTTAAGAACCAGGAATATTTATAGAAATACAAATATCAATTGCATGAATGATCAATTTGATAATTAGATTAAAGCTTGAACAAAAGGACCAGGGTCTGCGGGGTCTGAGCCATCAAAGACCAACATTTTAAGTTTGGCATAAAATATCCTTTAAAATGGAGATTACTATTAAATCTTCTTCAAATAAAATCACCAGGATCCATAATGTTGATGCAGGATTTTTATTTTTCATTTCAAATACAACACTAATCCCACATAGAAATAGACTGTTATGGGGGGAAAGTTAGACATCCTTTATCACAAGTATTAAGTCAAGGACTCATTCAATATTAACTGACTTTTTCCTCACATTTTCTTACATTTATATAGTAAAAAAGGATCATTGTTTAAGATTATCTCCCTTTGTATTAATTCTTTTGTTTGTAATCAATGAATAGTCCTTTTTATGCATGTCGTGGTGTGATCGTATGGTAGTTGGATTTACAACTACATTTGTACATGTGCAATCAGTGCCTATCACCACTAAAATTGTGAGTTCGAATCCTGCTCATGGCGTAGAATATTTTTTGATACAACATTATGTGATAAATTTTGTCAGTGTCTTGTGGCAGGTCGGTGCTTTTCTCTGAAACCTCCACCAATAAAACTGATCGCCACGATATAATTGAAATATTGCTGAAAAAGGCATTAAATACCATAACCCCCTTTTTTACATTTTTATTGATAAATGATATTGGCCATTAAAAAATTATATATCCGAATTATCAGCATTTTACCGATATCGATCCAAGTGTTAATACCCGACCTCATATTTCCTGTTTATAAAATAGATCGTGAACAAAGTTGAAAAAATGTTTCTAAGGAACATTTGAAGATACCAAAGAGGTATTCAGAAGCCGTAGTCTTTCAGAACTCTCTAAAGGATTAAATATTTTTTTACGATAAAGGCCCACTTTACTGTGCATCAGTTATCATAGCGTAATGAAACTGCCCGGGTCAGAAGCAGATTTTTTTCTCTCTAAAATTACGCGACCTCGGTGGCTCGAACTACCGATAGCTAGAACAGATTTTGACAGTCCCTTCGAGTGCGAGCCAGTGAAGTTCTACTGAACGATTTTCAAAAGGGGAGGTAATTCTACATTATTTCTCTTATAGCGAACTCTACTGTATATATATATATATATATAATAATATAATTACTCCTTTTCTTGTCATGGTTTTGAGTATTAGGACTCCATGTTGTGTACAGTAAATGTGAAAGGAGAAACTAAAACTTTCAAAGTAACCGGTTCAAACCTAGACTAGAATTTATCTTACACATAAAAATTATATCTGCATTTTTTATTTTCTGTTTAAAATGTGTACCATATTTTTCCTTTGTTTTATGGTTTTCTTGTTTTTTTTTAGCTCACCTGACCCAAAGGGTCAGGTGAGCTATTGTCACCACTGAGCGTCCGTCGTCTGTCGTCCGTCGTCCGTCCGTCCGTTAACTTTTCACATTTTAATCAACTCCTCTGAAGCCACTGGGCCAATTTGAACCAAACTTTGGTGGAATGGTCCTTGGATGGTCCCCTTCCAAAATTGTGTCCGGTGATCCCGACTTCCAACCAAGATGGCCGCCAAGCTAAAAATAGAAAAAGGGGGGATGAAATTTTGATTGTCCATTGCTGCTTTAGTACAAGTCAAAATGAGCTCAAATTTTAACTGCAGCTACATGGCAAGGAGTAGTTTAACATATATTCCGGGTTTTTCTGTGAAATTTTTCTTTCAGCCGATATATACCGATTATGCAAATTAGGCATATTTTGATAAAAGATCACATTTAAATCTTCTCCTCTGAAACCGCTGAACCAAATTAAACCAAACCTGGCAGGGATGGTCCCTGGGTGGGTCCCTTTCAAAATTGTGTCCGACAGCCCCGTCCTCCATTCAAGATGGCTACTGTTACTAAAAATAGAAATTTTTTCAATTGTCCATTGCTGCTTTAGTATAAGTCTAAATGAGCTCAAATTTTAGCTGCAGCTACATGGCAAGGAGTAGTTTAACATATATTCTGGGTTTTTCTGTGAAATTTTTCTTTCAGCCGATTTATACCGATTATGCAAATTATGCATATTTTGATAAAAGATCACATTTAAATCTTCTCCTCTGAAACCGCTGAACCAAATTAAACCAAACCTGGCAGGGATGGTCCCTGGGTGGGTCCCTTTCAAAATTGTGTCCGACAGCCCCGTCCTCCATTCAAGATGGCTGCTGTTACTAAAAATAGAATTTTTTTCAATTGTCCATTGCTGCTTTAGTATAAGTCTAAATGAGCTCAAATTTTAACTGCAGCTACATGGCAAGGAGTAGTTTAACATATATTCTGGGTTTTTCTGTGAAATTTTTCTTTCAGCCGATTTATACCGATTATGCAAATTATGCATATTTTGATAAAAGATCACATTTAAATCTTCTCCTCTGAAACCGCTGAACCAAATTAAACCAAACCTGGCAGGGATGGCCCCTTGGTGGGTCCCTTTCAAAATTGTGTCCGACAGCCCCGCCCTCCATTCAAGATGGTTGCTGTTACTAAAAATAGAAATTTCTTCAATTGTCCATTGCTGCTTTAGTGTGAGTCAAAATGAGCTCAAATTTTAACTGCAGCTACATGGCAAGGAGTAGTTTAACATATAATCCGAGTTTTTCTGTGAAATTTTTCTTCCAGCCGATATATACAGATTATGCAAATTAGGCATATTTTGATAAAAGATCACATTTAAATCTTCTCCTCTGAAACCGCTGAACCAAATTAAACCAAACCTGGCAGGGATGGTCCCTGGGTGGGTCCCTTTCAAAATTGTGTCCGACAGCCCCGCCCTCCATTCAAGATGGCTGCTGTTACTAAAAATAGAAATTTCTTCAATTGTCCATTGCTGCTTTAGTGTGAGTCAAAATGAGCTCAAATTTTAACTGCAGCTACATGGCAAGGAGTAGTTTAACATATAATCCGAGTTTTTCTGTGAAATTTTTCTTTCAGCCGATATATACAGATTATGCAAATTAGGCATATTTTGATAAAAGATCACATTTAAATCTTCTCCTCTGAAACCGCTGAACCAAATTAAACCAAACCTGGCAGGGATGGTCCCTGGGTGGGTCCCTTTCAAAATTGTGTCCGACAGCCCCGTCCTCCATTCAAGATGGCTGCTGTTACTAAAAATAGAAATTTCTTCAATTGTCCATTGCTGCTTTAGTATAAGTCTAAATGAGCTCAAATTTTAACTGCAGCTACATGGCAAGGAGTAGTTTAACATATATTCTGGGTTTTTCTGTGAAATTTTTCTTTCAGCTGATTTATACCGAATATGCAAATTATGCATATTTTGATAAAAGATCACATTTAAATCTTTTCCTCTGAAACCGCTGAACCAAATTAAACCAAACCTGGCAGGGATAGTCCTTGGGTAGTCCCATTTCAATATTGTGTCCGACAGCTCCACCCTCCATTCAAGATGGCTGCTGTTACTAAAAATAGAAATTTCTTCAATTGTCCATTGCTGCTTTATTATAAATCAAAATGAGCTCAAATTTTAGCTGCAGCTACATGACAATGAGTAGATTAACATATATTCTGGGTTTTTCTGTGAATTTTTTCTTTCAACCGATTTATACTGATTATACAAATTAGACATATTTTGATAAAAGATCACATTTAAATCTTCTCCTCTGAAACCGCTGAACCAAATTAAAGCAAATTTGGCTGGGATGGTCCTTGGGTGGTCCGACAGCCCCGCCCTCCATTCAAAATGGCTGCTGTTACTAAAAATAGAAATTTCTTTAGTTGTCAATTTCCACTTTATTACAAATCAAAATGAACTCAAATTTTAACTGCAGCTATATGGCAATGAGTAGTTTAACATATATTCTGGGTTTTTCTGTGAGATTTTTTCAGCCAGTTTATTCCGTTTAGGAATATTATGAGATAAAAATCACATCAAAATCTTTTGCTCAGAAATTTGAGTGGAAATGATCTTTGGGTGGCCCACTTTCAAAATTATGTGTAACACCCCCATTTTCTATCAACTTTAGATGTCAAATTGAAAACCAGGTGAGCGATTACAGGCTCCTGGGAGCCTCTAGTTTTATTAACTCACCTGGACTCAAGGTCCATGTGAACAGTGATTGGGAAAGGCAGGGGCCATGGGCCGTTTGATACATACAGTTTTGTAATTCTATGTAGATGCCCCATGCAAAAATTAAAAGGCCCATAAAATATTATAGTTTTTACAAAGACTACATACACTGAAATGGCCCATTGAATGTTGTGATGATGGGGCCACAATGGCTCATAATCATTTCCTCTTTCCTGATCACTGTGTGAGGTATTTTCATCACTTTATGTCTGTTAGTTTTTCCGTGATCTGTGTCTATTAGCTTTTAGCATTTGTATATTTCTCATAAATCAGTGACCCAATATTAGAACCAAACTTGGTAACTTGAGTTAAGTCCTCAATATATTGCATGATTTTTGTTTTATTCAGAAATTCAGATTTTTTTTTTTGGGTATCTTTGTTTTAACATTTTATTTATATAATTATATATATATCAAAGTCTCTAAGATAATATAATAAATTATATATATATAAATATATTACGGATTTAGTTTATTACAAAAATTTTCATTGGTTCCTCAACCCTGAATGTCAGCATATATTCGGAAAACAGACGGGGTATATATTTCAGTTCCCAATATATATATTGGAAATGGACTTTTTTTTTTTACACCAAAGAAGATAAAAATCTTATACCAGATGAGTTGAATTCAGGGGAGTTTTAATCAATGAGTGATTGACTTCTCTCTTCCAGTCATACAACAATAAGTTTAAATGTCCAACAATAGGATTTACCTGTAAACAAAGACAATTGTATTCATTCAATAGATAAGATACCAATTGAAACATGGGTAAACTATAAGGTGGTTTGCCATGAAAACAATTACATGCCAACATTTTCTCTGAAAAGGATATTATATTGAAGTTTTACACATTATATACCAACAGACACTAGAGAACATTCTTTATTAGTTGACCTTAACTTTCTTATTCCTGGAAGAAAAAAGTATTACACCTTTAAAAAAGTGAAGATATGAAGTGTCCACTCATTACAAGCATTTTTTGGCAAATTTTGGGTATGTATGAGCCTGTATTTCGATAACCGATCATAACAGACCAGTGAAAGTTTGTATTTCCATAATCGATCATAATAATACAAGTGAAAGTTATTATATATTATATTTCAACATAAATTACACAACAACACCCTATAAAATGTGCAATCTTATATTAGCTTGCAGTCGTCCATTTGAATGATCCAATGTATATAGGGTATGGGTCATAGGGGTTCAGACTTTACTGGTAACATGGGCTGCAATAAAGATGATTAAAAAATATAGGACTCTGAAGAACCAGCAATGGAGATATGTATTTGTATTTGGCATGAGCTCAAATCCTTGTGAGAGGCTGTCGTGGCAGTGATCATATGGTAATTGGATTTACAACTACCTATGCAATCAGTGCCTATCCCCACTGATGTTGTGAGTTCGAATCTCGATCAGGGCAAGGTGTACAACATTATGTGATAAAGTTTGTCAGTGACTTGCGACAGGTCTGTGGTTTTCTCCGGGTCCTCTGGATTCCTCCACCAATAAAACTGACCACCACGATATAACTGAAATATTGTTGAAAGTGGCATTAAACACCTTCAAACAAACAAACAAACAAAAACAATGTACAAGTGTAGACTATTGGTTCTATGATGTTAAAATTTGAATCCAAAATTTAACTTGGACAACAATAGTGAAAATGTTGTGATCTACATGTACCAGAATTACTCTTTTAGACTATAAAGAACACCCCTTTTTGGTCAATTTTACAAAAGTGACGAAAAATATGATCGTGACTGAAGCTGGTAAATAAATCCTCAAAATAAGGTAATCCAACTGGTGAGCCATCACAATTTTGAAGGTAAGAATGGTCTACATTTGTAGATTTGAATTCAATTTTACACAAATATCAGCTCTAGGGTCTGTATGGTTTGCAAGCCCTTGTGGACTGTAATGTGAAAAATTTCCACATAAATCCCAAATTATCCTTAACCTTTACAGGTGCTAGCCGTGTTTGTGGAAGTCATACAGATGGAACACATTTTAAGCTAACTCCGGCAAGAAAGAAAGAAAGACCGTCCAGACCTAGTAGTAACAGGTTAGTCTGTCATATGACCTAGTAGCAACAGGTTAGTCTGTCACATGACCTAGTAGTAACATGTTAGTCTGTCACATGACCTAGTAGTAACAGGTTAGTCTGTCACATGATCTAGTAGTAACAGGTTAGTCTGTCACATGATCTTGTAGTAACAGGTTAGTCTGTCACATGTGCATGTTATAAACTTTCAGAAACTAGTGCATTCTAGGATTTTATATATTTTTTTGTTCATCAAGATTAATTCAACGCATCATTTGTCAATAACAGAAACTAAAAGAAAAAACACTTTTATTTATTTAGTTTTCATACTGTTCTATGTGGATACAATCATGTATATAATGTTTCTTTTGGTATTTTTTAGTCAAATTATGTCAAATATGTGTTTGATGCGAGTACACAGGTAAATTCTTAAGCAAAAATACGATGGCTATGTTTGGTCGTATTTCTTTACGATATTTAGATGAACTACTTCTAGATTACCGTGAGTTTGTACCGTGAGTGAAGCCAGGATAAGTACAATAGCTTTTACGAAATTTAGGTGAACTACTTCTAGATTACCGTGAGTTTGTACCGTGAGTGAAGCCAGGATAAGTACAATAGCTTTTACGATATTTAGGTGAACTAGTTCAAGATTGACTTCAGAAAGTTAATATCACATTAAGCCATAAGAGATCAACGAACAAACCTTTAATAAAGGAAAAATATGAAGAAGAAAAAAAATATTTATAGTAAAGTTTAATAATGAAGTGAGCAATTTACAATATTACAGTGTTAGTTAAGCTTTAAGATATTGGTACGATATTAGATGATGTAAGTTACTGTCTTTATCAGTCTTTACCGTAGGCAGAACTTCCTTGCTTTAATTCAAAATCATCTTCGTCAATTGATGGTTTGAAAGATGCAATAAAAAATTTCAGGAAATGTCGAAGATATATCTCATTTATAAAATATAGAATTATAATGTACTTGTTAGAAGAGGGTCTCGAGTTAAGTGCAAATAAAACATTTTTACATCTAAATATCAATATTAAGTTGTGAAAGTGCAGAAATACATGCAATACAAAAATGAGCATGGAATTATTTTTTTTTTTTTATATAAAATATATGATTATAATGTACTTGTTAGAAGAGGGTCTAGAATTAAGTGCAAATAAAACATATTTGCATCTAAATATCGATAATAAGTTGTAAAGTGCAGAAATACATGTAATACAAAAATGAGCATGGAGTTTTTTTTTTTTTTTTTTTAATATAGAATTATAATGTACTTGTTAGAGAGGGTCTAGAATTAAGTGAATATAAAACATTTTTTGTCCAAATATCAATATTAAGTTGTGAAAGTGCAGAAATGATACAATAATGGCCGTCAAGTTTGTAGCTCACCTTGCCAAAGGCAACGTGAGCTTTTACCATCACTTGTCGTCCGTCGTCTGTCGTCCGTTAACTTTTCACATTTTAATCTTCTCTGAAACCTCTCAGCCAAATGAACTGAAACTTGGTAGGAAGCATCTATGGAAGGTCCTCTTTATAGATTGCTAATTTTGTCCCGATCTATTAACAAACATGGCCACCACAGGCAATTCTTGTTTCTGATTGGCTGATTTTTTTTAATCTTCTCCTCCGAAACCGCTTGGCCAAATGAACCAAAACTTCCAAACTTGGTAGGAAGCATCTATGGAAGGTCCTCAGTAAAGTTTGCTCATTTCATCCCGATCCATTAACAAACATGGCCGCCACAGGAATTTCAAGGTTTCTGATTGGCTGATTTCTAAAAAACTTCTCCTCCGAAACCGCTTGGCCAAATGAACCGAAACTTGGTAGGAAGCATCTATGGAAGGACCTCTATAAAGAGGGCCACCACAGACAATTCTTGTTTCTGATTGGTTCATTTCTAAGAAAATCTTCTCCATTGTAGTAAACTGTTAAAAGGGAGATAACTCTTGCATTAAACTGTTAAAAGAAAAATAACTTGCCATTATCTCCCTCAGAAATTAACTAATGCTGATATAGTGTAACATGTTTATACTATACATTACATGTAGGTATTCACATTTTAATATTCTTTTTAGCTCACCGTGCCAAAGGCAATGTGGGCTTTTGGCATCACTTGGTGTCCGTCGTTTGTTGTCTGTCATCTGTTAACTTTTCACATTTTAATCTTCTCCTCTGAAACCCATCAGCCAAATGAACTGAAACTTAGTAGGAAGCATCTATGGAAGGTCCTCTCTGAAGAGTGTACATTTTGTTATGATCCATTACCAAACATGGCCCTCCACAGGCAATTCTTGTTTCTGATTGGCCAATTTAAAAAAATCTCCTCCTCTGAAACCGCTTGGCCAAAATAATCAAAACATGGCAGGAAGCATCTATGGAATGTCCTCTATGAAGATTGCTCATTTCGTCTCGATCGGTTAACAAACATTGCCACCACAGGCAATTCTTGTTTCTGATTGATCGATATCTAAAAAATCTTCTCCTCTGAAACTGCCTAGCCAAATGAACCGAAACTTGGTAGGAAGAATTTACGTGTATGGAAGGCTGTGTATTAAGTTTCCTCATAGCAGAATGAAAGGTTAGCGACACTGAGCTTCTAGTTTTTGTTATTTTTGTTTTTGTTTTTTTTTTAATAAAATATAGAATTGTTTTGTACTTATTAGAAGAGGGTCTAGATTTAAGTGCATAAAAAACTTTTTCACATCCAAATGTTATTAAGTCATGAATGGAAGTGCAGAAATAAAACAAAAATGACTGTGGAGTAATATTTAAAAAAATAAAACAAAAATGACCGTGGAGTAAATGTTTTTAATAAAACACAGAATTGTAATACCGTACTTGCTAGAAGAGGTTCTAGAGTTAAGAGCAAATAAACATTTCTACATTCAAATATTAATGAAGACATTAATGTACAGAAATATTACAAAAGTGACAGTGGAGTATTTTATTTAGCATCAGAAGAGGGTCTAGAGAGTTAAGAGCAAATAAACATTTCTACATTCAAATATCAAGACATTAAAGTACAGAAATACTACAAAAGTGACAGTGGAGTATTTTATTTAGCATCAGAAGAGGGTCTAGAGAGTTAAGAGAAAATAAACATTTCTACATTCAAATATCAAGACATTAAAGTACAGAAATACTACAAAAGTGACAGTGGAGTATTTTATTTAGCATCAGAAGAGGGTCTAGAGAGTTAAGGGAAAATAAACATTTCTACATTCAAATATCAAGACATTAAAGTACAGAAATACTACAAAAGTGACAGTGGAGTATTTTATTTAGCATCAGAAGAGGGTCTAGAGAGTTAAGAGCAAATAAACATTTCTACATTCAAATATCAAGACATTAAAGTACAGAAATACTACAAAAGTGACAGTGGAGTATTTTATTTAGCATCAGAAGAGGGTCTAGAGAGTTAAGAGCAAATAAATATTTCTACATTCAAATATCAAGACATTAAAGTACAGAAATACTACAAAAGTGACAGTGGAGTATTTTATTTAGCATCAGAAGAGGGTCTAGAGAGTTAAGAGCAAATAAACATTTAACATCCAAATGTAATTAAGTCATGAAAGTACAGAAATGATACAAAAATGACCGTGGAGTAATTCTTTGTTACCATAATTGGACTGATTTGTAAGCTGACAGCATACATCTCATGTACACAGCATCTCAATAATATCAAATCTAAGTTATGTTTTTGACAGATGTATCTGACATAAGTGCTTGTATCCATTAGTAAGAATGGTATTCGGTCTAATTGTTTTGTCACAGAAACCATTAGATAACGACAACTACATTGAATGATACCAGAATGTGACTATTCTATATTAATTGTTGTACTTTTCATATGACTATTTTTTTTCATCGTACCGTCATTACATTTGTTGCACAATTAAGGTATTAAGAGGGAGGGTTAGGATCCCATTAATGAATTTAACCCCACAATATTTTTGTGCCTGTCCCAATCCAGGACCTGGATTTCCGACATGTTTGTTTCTTATTCTTTTCAATAAAATTTGACTTGTTTTGGACATTTTTACAGGTTTGTTTTTCTACCTGTTTAGAAAGCTCGTACAATATATTTTTCGGCAATGTTCATATATTGTATATGAGCTTGTTGCTCCGAGTCCATATTATATCTGTATTAAGGTATGGTAAATTTGTGGTGGGCAAGTGGAAAGCTGCATGTAAAGGGGTACCTATCCTATACTGTGTATTACTTTACATAGGTTTCTATGGTGAATTTGTTCAGATAATGGGCAGTATGCCAAGGTTACATTGGGCATGTAAATCATGTGACATGATTACTGGTTTTTAATGTTCGGGAGACTTGTAACTTTTTCAAATATAAATGGAAACTAAGAAGATTAACTGAGAGACAAATCTGACGCATGGAAGGTTACGATACTGTTAATTTTTATGCTTAATTGTAAATCAGTTCATGCACATCATCGTGTTAGTTGCGTAGAAAGAGGAATCGGCTATTAATCAATCAACAAGCCATTACCGTTCTCTATATAACTCTTACTTCATCTCCGTAATCTGTAATTCTCGCCATTGTGATTAAAAGGATGAAAAATTAAAAGTGGATATAAAATGTTCATCTCAAAGCAGAATATTTGAACGATTTTAAACTTTTAAAAGCAATACATATTTGAAGAATGTTATTAAAAGAATATTAAGTCATGAAACAAGTTTTTATTTCAAACAGATGTGTATCTATACTGTAGCATCAAAGACTTCATGTTAACTTCTATTCTTTTACTGTTTGCTTATCCTCAAAAATCTATTTTTTATTACTGCATTTGTGAGTTCTGAAAAGATAGTTTAAACAGTGATGATCAACAATTCCACCTAAATCAACAAAGCGGACAATCGCCTTTCACCTCAAATCATTGAACACAAAAAAGACTACAGTATTGACCATCCAGGTCCTCATTTGGGACAGGCACAAAAAGGTGGTGGAGTTAAACCAGTTAATGGGATCCCAACCCTCTCCCTCTTGATAATTGGATCTCCAGTGACAATACAGATATAATACATAATGTTTGAATTTTTAATACTATATACTGATGCTAATGGCAGTTTTTTGTTGAAAGACATGAAAAAACTGAAAAGTAATGTAGTTACCTAATTATGTTTTGAGACACTGGTTCTTCTGTTTATCTTTAAAGGACATGATCTTTTTATAACAATCAGTTGTCTGTTAAATTGTGTCATTGAGATATTGACTTTCTTGAAAGAACAGTCCAGCAACTTCAATAAAGGACAATCTTTGAGCTTTAAAATTTGAGTGGAGAAATATTGAAATCCATAATAATCAAAATTTAATTCATGATTACCCGGTATCAGTGTTTTAGATTGATTGATTTTTTTGATTTTTGATTTTTGGTGTTTTAACACCACTTTCAGCAATATTTCAGCTATATCATGGCGACCAGTTTTAGTGGTGGAAGAAGCCGGAGTACCCGAAGAGAACCACCGACCATGGGCAAGCAACTGGTAAACTTTATCACTTGCATATCGAGTGCACCTTTTTTTGTAATTTACAAAGCTGGGTGTGAACCCACGCCGTATTGATGATAGGCTTGTATGAGTTGTTAGGTAATTCAACTACCTAACTCATTGAGCCACCAGGGCCCCTGAGTGTTTTAGGTGATCATGTATATTTTCTATGTGGGTAACATGATATTGGAGGGTTTTGGTAATTTATGTCACACCGTTGTTTAAATTATTTTTTTTTTGATTTTCACACAAAATTTTTGTATGAAAACCCAAATATTAAAGCACTAGTGCATATGACCTTAGAGTTGGACAATTCTTATAGTGTTGGTTATTGATTGTATAAATAAAAAAAATGCACAGAAATAATTATATATTTTGAATGTATTATTGAAAGTATGGAAATTCTGAAAAATCTAATGGGTCGTGTGAAATTATTAAAATAAGAATTAACTACCCTTTCTTAATGATTAATTTTCAGTGATTTCTTTTTAAACTAATTTCTCAAGCATCTTAAGGCTTAAGTAACAAATCAATGTGAATTATTAAAGTAAAATTGAATATTAGCCATAAGTTATCAAAGATGAACTGCCTCAATGGTGGTGTAGTGGTTAGCATGCTCACTCTAGTATGGTAGGGCATGGGTTGGATCCCAACTCATGTCAAGATTATAAAATTGGTATTTTCTGCTCCTCCACTAAATATACAACATTAAAGAGCAAGAGCAAAGACGGGTTTGTTCGAATTCAGTATAATGTGTCTTGAGTGGACTGAACTGCCTGTTGACTGTTGTTTCAGTGAGCTAGCCATAATAGTGACGATGATGATGTCTGCCTTGTATGAGACCAACAGACTTAGATGTTTATCGTTCTAGTTCACTGTACAACAGTCCACATGTCGCTCAACTCATGATTATGATTCCAAACCAACCAGTCTTTGCTCTTAAAAACTGTGCTTTATTGAAGTAGAAGCAAATACTAATTTTATGTCTTTGGCTCAAACCCACGATCTACCGCACTGATTGATTGATTTTTGATGTTTAATGCCACTTTCAGCAATATTTCAGCTATATCATGGCAACCACTTTTGGTGACGGAAGAAGCCGGAGTATCCGGAGAGAACCACCGAACATGGGCAAGCAACTGGTAAACTTTATCACTTGCGGTTGTGAGTCGAGTGCACCCTTTTTGTAATTTACAAAGCCGACCACGAACCCACTCCATGTTGGTGATAGGCTTGTATGAGTTGTTATGTAATCCAACTACCTAACTCATTGAGCCACCCGGGCCTTACTTCCAAGAGAACATTGAAATAGGGTGACATAAGACATGTAGTCGCTAAATACATGTTTAATTAATATGAAATGTACTGTGAAAGGAAATTAAAATTAAGGTAACATATTACAAGTTGTTGCTTAATAGAGGTGGTCACTAAAGCAGGTTTGGCTGTACATATGTTTTGATAAAAATTTTAACTGAAAATATTTGTAGTTTAGATCTAGAGTAATGACCGTGATTGTTCATGTAATGTACGATGATGTAAATGAAAGTTAAGCACGAGTTAAGTAATACAATTATAGACTATTCCAACGGAAACAAACATTTTAATTCAATGAATAACGACAGACAATAACATCTCCCAGTCTTCTACAAAAACTAATGGATTTGTGTTAGTCCTGAACAAAGAAAGCAATATTGTACGTGTTTTTTATTGAATTTATGGAAACTTGAAGGAAATATTTACTTATCACTTAAAAGCTTTGAAGCAGTTGTTTTACTGTATATTCATATTGAGTTGTCAGTTTCAACAACAAATAAATGACTTCTCAATGATTTATTGCTTGACAAATAACAGCATTTTATCATTATCAGCTTAGGGAGCACTCATTGACCATCCCATCAACACAAACTTGGTCAGCTTAGGGAACACTTATTGACCATCCTGTCAACACAAACTTGGTCAGCTTAGGGAGCACTTATTGACTGTCCCGTCAAAACAGACTTCATTAGCTTAGGGAGCACTCATTGACCATCCTGTCAACACAAACTTGATCAGCTTAGGGAGCACTCATTGACCATCCTATCAACACAAACCTGGTCAGCTTAGGGAGCACTCATTGACCATCCCGTCAGCACAAACTTCATCAGCTTAGGGAGCACTTATTGACCATTCCATCAGCACAAACTTGATCAGCTTAGGGAGCACTCATTGACCATCCTATCAACACAAACCTGGTCAGCTTAGGGAGCACTCATTGACCATCCTGTCAACACAAACCTGGTCAGCTTAGGGAGCACTCATTGACCATCCTGTCAACACAAACTTGATCAGCTTAGGGAGCACTCATTGACCATCCTGTCAACACAAACCTGGTCAGCTTAGGGAGCACTCATTGACCATCCTGTCAACACAAACTTTGTGAGATTAGGGAGCACTCATTGATTGTCCTGTCAACACAAACTTTGTCAGATTAGGGAGCACTCATTGACTGTCCTGTCAACACAAACTTTGTCAGATTAGGGAGCACTCATTGATTGTCCTCTCAACACAAACTTGAACAGCTTAGGGAGCACTCAATGACTGTCCTGACAACACAAACTTTGTCAGATTAGGGAGCACTCATTGACTGTCCTGTCAACACAAACTTTGTCAGATTAGGGAGCACTCATTGACTGTCCTGTCAACACAAACCTGGTCAGCTTAGGGAGCACTCATTGACCATCCCGTCAACACAAACCTGGTCAGCTTAGGGAGCACTCATTGACCATCCTGTCAGCACAAACTTGATCAGCTTAGGGAGCACTCATTGACCATCCTGTCAACACAAACTTGGTCAGTTTAGGGAGCACTCCTTGACTGTCCTGTCAACACAAACCTGGTCAGCTTAGTGAGCACTCATTGACCATCCTGTCAACACAAACCTGGTCAGCTTATGGAGCACTCATTGACCATCCTGTCAACACAAACTTGGTCAGCTTAGGGAGCACTCATTGACCATCCTGTCAACACAAACTTGATCAGCTTAGGGAGCACTCATTGACCATCCTGTCAACACAAACCTGATCAGCTTAGGGAGCACTCATTGACCATCCTGTCAACACAAAGCTGGTCAGCTTAGGGAGCACTCATTGACCATCCTGTCAACACAAACTTGATCAGCTTAGGGAGCACTCATTGACCATCCTGTCAACACAAACTTGGTCAGCTTAGGGAGCACTCATTGACCATCCTGTCAACACAAACTTGATCAGCTTAGGGAGCACTCATTGACCATCCTGTCAACACAAACCTGATCAGCTTAGGGAGCACTCATTGACCATCCTGTCAACACAAAGCTGGTCAGCTTAGGGAGCACTCATTGACCATCCTGTCAACACAAACTTGATCAGCTTAGGGAGCACTCATTGACCATCCTGTCAACACAAACTTGGTCAGCTTAGGGAGCACTCATTGACCATCCTGTCAACACAAACCTGATCAGCTTAGGGAGCACTCATTGACCATCCTGTCAACACAAACTTGATCAGCTTAGGGAGCACTCATTGACCATCCTGTCAACACAAACCTGATCAGCTTAGTGAGCACTCATTGACCATCCTGTCAACACAAACCTGGTCAGCTTAGGGAGCACTCATTGACCATCCTGTCAATGCAAACTTTGTGAGATTAGGGAGCACTCATTGATTGTTCTGTCAACACAAACTTTGTCAGATTAGGGAGCACTCATTGACTGTCCTGTCAACACAAACTTTGTCAGATTAGGTAGCACTCATTGATTGTCCTCTCAACACAAACTTGATCAGCTTAGGGAGCACTCAATGACTGTCCTGTCAACACAAACTTTGTCAGATTAGGGAGAACTCATTGACCATTCCCTCAACACTGACATGTGTCATATCCATTTAGATATTATAAGATTACCTGTTAGATCCGTTTTTTTTTTTCGTTTTTTTTACTTTTTTTTTTGATTGCTGGGATTCCTGCTTGAATTGTAAACAAGATTAAAAAAAGAAATCGTGTATATTTTGGTGGTATCTATACAGCATAAGTTCCTGTTCAGGTTTAGTATTTTACAACAATAGTCTCCCTCTTATAAAGCCACCCATTATGTAATGAAAAAGTGGCCTGATGATAAGGGGTGGCCTCTCTTGAGAGGGACAATATAGTAGTATTTTTCTATCTCATTGCAAGTGAAATCTGGCCTGATAAGAGTGGTGGTCTTTGATGACAGTGGCCTTAGTGGTGGTCTTTGATGACAGTGGCCTGATAAGAGTGGTGGTCTTTGATGACAGTGGCCTGATAAGAGTGGTGGTCTTTGATGACAGTGGCATGATAAAAGTGGTGGTCTTTGATGACAGTGGCCTTAGTGGTGGTCTTTGATGACAGTGACCTTAGTGGTGGTCTTTGATGACAGTGGCCTGATAAGAGTGGTGGTCTTTGATGACACTGGCCTTAGTGGTGGTCTTTGATGACAGTGGCCTTAGTGGTGGTCTTTGATGACAGTGGCCTTAGTGGTGGTCTTTGATGACAGTGGCCTTAGTGGTGGTCTTTGATGTCAGTGGCCTTAGTGGTGGTCTTTGATGACAGTGGCCTTAGTGGTGGTCTTTGATGTCAGTGGCCTTAGTGGTGGTCTTTGATGACACTGGCCTTAGTGGTGGTCTTTGATGACAGTGGCCTTAGTGGTGGTCTTTGATGACAGTGGCATGATAAGAGTGGTGGTCTTTGATGACAGTGGCCTTAGTGGTGGTCTTTGATGACAGTGGCATGATAAGAGTGGTGGTCTTTGATGACAGTGGCCTTAGTGGTGGTCTTTGATGACAGTGACCTGATAAGAGTGGTGGTTTTTGAAGACAGTGGCCGTAGTGGTGGTCTTTGATGACAATGGCCTTAGTGGTGGTCTTTGATGGCAGTGGCTTGATAAGAGTGGTGGTCTTTGATGACAGTGGCCTGATAAGAGTGATGGTCTTTGATGACAGTGGCCTGATAAGAGTGGTGGTCTTTAATGACAGTGGCCTGATAAGAGTGGTGGTCTTTGATGACAGTGACTGATAAGAGTGGTGGTCTTTGATTACAGTGACCTGATAAGAGTGGTGGTCTTTGATGACAGTGACTGATAAGAGTGGTGGTCTTTGATGACAGTGACTGATAAGAGTGGTGGACTTTGAAGACAGTGTCCTTAGTGGTGGTCTTTGATGACAGTGGCCTGATAAGAGTGGTGGTCTTTAATGACAGTGGCCTGATAAGAGTGGTGGTCTTTGATGACAGTGACTGATAAGAGTGGTGGTCTTTGATTACAGTGACCTGATAAGAGTGGTGGTCTTTGATGACAGTGACTGATAAGAGTGGTGGTCTTTGATGACAGTGACTGATAAGAGTGGTGGACTTTGAAGACAGTGTCCTTAGTGGTGGTCTTTGATGACACTGGCCTTAGTGGTGGTCTTTGATGTCAGTGGCCTTAGTGGTGGTCTTTGATGACAGTGGCCTTAGTGGTGGTCTTTGATGACACTGGCCTTAGTGGTGGTCTTTGATGTCAGTGGCCTTAGTGGTGGACTTTGAAGACAGTGTCCTTAGTGGTGGTCTTTGATGACAGTGGCATGATAAGAGTGGTGGTCTTTGATGACAGTGGCCTTATAATAAGGGAACTTACTGTACAAGAGTAAGAAATTATAGATACACAGCACTATATAAATAAAATTACATACTACTAAATAGAGAAACGTTGATTCAGAAATTTTTGAAAATTGTTACAGTGCAGTAAATAGAAATTTGTACTAATAAAATAAATATTAGTATGTGAAGTTGATTATTACAAGAAAGAAATCGATAATATACAGAGAACAATAGTCCACACAATTTACTAATTAAATTGTACCATGTATGAGTAATGCCTCGTAAATTACTTTACGTCCCCATAGGCTTAAATTGGTGATAGAATACCGTCCATCAGACGTGTGACTGTAATAATGATGCATGATAGGTAATATTATTTGTAGGAGTACAGTTGTAAATGAAGATTAATCAACCCTTGTGCACAGCTGCTCCAAGTCATATTGAATTATCTCCCTTGGTTTCCTGATATTAATTTCATTAATTGGAAACGGAGACGTAACTGAAAGGTTAATTTGTTATATCGTCATGCACTTAGTACGATATGAAGAAGTTTTATTGAATAACCTCCCTTTAAATCCTTGACTTAATTATAAATCTATTTTGTTATTCCTGTGCTAAAGGTTCTGAACAATCTCATAAGTCTAGTTAACTTATTTACTATAATTGAAAATTTAAATCTAACTTACATTCAATTAATTTTACAACCAACTTCATTATCAGTTAGTGTACATGATTATTATAGATTTTGAAATTTAAGTTGTTAGATAATTTTATTTCTATGGCAACACTATAAAACATTTTACCATAATTGCCATGATTATGTTTTAATCTTTAACTACTTTTTCTGCAGACTAATGCCATAAAGGTGATAAATTGTTCAGATTACAAAACTTAAGTTATAATGTTAATAGACCTTAAACAAATTTATTATACATTGTAGTTAAAGAGAAAATAACAATACATTTTCATCAGTTCAATTGTGAAATAGATGTTTCAGTTGTCTCCCTTTGACAAATAGAAAAGGCTCTCAAATAGGATGCCATCATGGACATGTGGGAAAACAACTTCAAGGAAAATAAAATAGATGATGCACATCAATAGGGTAAAGTTTGGTTAAATCTATCAAATGTGGTAAATCTTCCATGAATCACACCGCATCGGTGGTGCAATGGTTAGCATGCACGCCTTGAGTGCGGTAGATCATGGGTTTGAGTCCTGATCGGGTCCAACCAAAGACTAAAAAATTGGTATTCATTGCTTTTCGGCTAAGAACACAGCATTAACAAGAAAGAGAAGACTGGTTGACTCGGAGTCAGGATAATGTATCAGAGTGGGGCAACATGTCTGTCGCTGGACTGTTGTGTCAGTGAGCTATAGCACTATGAAATCCAACTAAACGTATTGGTCTAGTACAAAATGGACATCATCATCATCTCATTGAAAATTAACTTGTTCTCGCCATTATATAGCTGAAAAATTGCTGTGTTGGCATTAAACACCAATCACTCACTCACTCACTCCATGAATCACATATAAAAGGAAAATATTACTCCCTTGGAAATTCGGTCATGTGACCATACAATTTCGGTGTATATCAAATTAAATTATGTGGAAATTTAATAACTTAGCACATGAACAGAGAGTTCAAGCGATTGTTACTATAGTTAATTACTATAATGACATTTATATGAAAAGATGTACTAGTATTGCAAAATTAATATTTATTTTTAAAAATTGAAAATTGTGGATGTTCATATTTGGAAATTACGAATGAAATGTAGAAAAAAGTTTATAGGATGATGAAAAAAAAATGTGGAATGATGATAAAGTATGCATATTAGAAGGATGTTGTATGAAAATGTACAATAAATAACCTGCTTTACAGGGCACCTCTATATAACAAATCACTGCCTATGTACAGTCAAACCTGCCGTTAAGGGCACCTCTAGATAATAAATCACTGTCTATAAAGGGCAGCCTCATTTTCCCCATTAATGAATAGTACATATAATTTTGACCTATATATAAAGTAACTGCTCATAAAGGTCACATAAAAGTTCCCTCAAGTGCCCATTATATATAGGTTTGACCATTATCATTTATTTGTGTTTGTCCGAAATTACATGGTAGCTATTTCTGCAATTTTTATACCTTGTTACCCTGTATATATCATCATCTTAAATTTTACTCAAAGAAAAATTAAAAAAAACTGACATTAATCCAAACATTAGGTATTTTGTGAAATTATAAATGACCTAATCTTATGGAAAAACATGATTTATTTTTAATCAATAGATATAAAACATATTAAAAGTTGAAAATAGTGTGACATATACTTGTAACTGAAATGGTTTCTTTGTTTATCTTTTGAAATTCCCACTCATATTACTTAAAGAATCACATGACCAATTTTGACCCATGCTGATATGGACTGTCAAATTTCGACAAAGCATATTTTATAACAAATTAGTACATGTTAATTACAAATGAATAAAAAAATATGACAAACAAATATATGTGCTTAAATTTCGTATTTTCTGTCCTAATTTTCTAAAATGACCAAATTATCACTGGATTTACATCAACCTGTGCAATCAGTGCCTATTACCACTAAAGTTGTGAGTTCAAACCCATTTATGGCGAGGTGAACTCAATACAACATTATGTCATAAAGTTTGTCAGTGACTTGCGACAGGTCAGTGGTTTTCTCCTGGTACTCCGGTTTCCTCCACCAATAAAACTGACCGCCAGGATATAGCTGAAATATTCTTGAAACTGGCGCTAAACATAGTGACCAAAATTGTGCAAACCCTCCCCCCTGATCTACTGATCTGTACCTTTTAATTTATATTTTTTTTTTTTTGTCATTGGTTTCCACATGCATATCAGAGTAATGGTCCTTTCCCAGCTTGCACACTTCACCTTCACCTTTCAGTTGGAGATAGGTGACAATTTAGAAAATCCATCAGTAATGTTTTAATGGCTATGCCCTGTATGTTCCTCAAGTAATTAATCCCTGACAATTTCTCCTATCAGGACTATTGGATTACACATGCCATCTGTCTGTTTATATATGTTACTATCTAAATTCTAGATCTGACTATTTTATACAGTAAACAGTTCTAGGATTATACATGCCAATGTTTCTACCATGATAATCAAGATAAACTAAATAGTATCTATTAATGTAATAATCATATCTGATCATTTGGATGTTATTACCAACTGTAATTCAGAGATGGTCTTTTTTCGTAAAAGAAGTCTTATCTGAAACTTGTGTGTAAAAATCAAAATGTGATTTCTTTGTATGACACATTATCCTGATTCCGAGCCATGTCTCTCCGTGTACTGTTGTTTCAGTGAGCTAGCACTATGAAAATCCAACTAAGCGTGTTGGTCTAGTACAAGACAGAATTCGTCATCATTTCATTGAAAATTAACTTATTCTCCCCATGATATAGCTGAAAAACTGCTGAGTTGGTGTTAAACAACAATCACTCATTCATTTTTTATAATGGCCTAATTGGCAGAAATGTTGGATAAAGAGCAAGAATATTGAATATTTATTATATTATTTCCCCTATTTGGAGACAGGGAGCCTCCCATGGCAAGATATACTACATATAACTTGTATATAATAAAGTTGTTCAGTGTTTCGTGCAGGTTTGTGGTTCTCTCTGGGTATTCTGGTTTACTTTACCAGTAAAACTAACCTAAAAACTAAAATCTTCTTAAATATAGTAAAAAAATGCAGTCACCTGTATTAAAAAGTCACCTTTTTCTTGTCCTGTCATAGACAATTTCATATGAATTGAACCTCTTTTGAGTCACATGTCTTATAAGGCCACTTTTTCTTTGTCCCAAAGGTCATGACCTCTTAATACAGGTTTGACTGTTATCATTGAAAATGACGTTAAGCATCCATTACCTAAAGAAGACCATTAAATATGAAAATGACGTTAAGCATCCATTACCGAAAGAAGACCATTAAATATTAAACTGTGACAGCACAAAAAAAATAGAAAAAATAAGATAGAATTCCACAAAATTGAAAAGTATTTTCATACACCTTTTTATTGGTGATTGCATGGCCGTCGTGTTTGTGATCGTATGGTAGTTGGATTTATCAGTGCCTATTACCACTAAAGTTGTGAGTTTGAACCCTGTTGATGGCGAGGTGTACTCGATACAACATTATGTGATAAAGTTTGTCAGTGACTTGCGACAGATCAGTGGTTTTCTTTACAGGTATTCAGGTTTCCGCCACCAATGTAACTGAAATATTGTTGAAAGTAGCATTGAACACCATAAACAAAACCTAAACCAAACCATATTTTAAAATATTTTTTAAAGGCTAATGGCCACAACTTGTTGTTAATTGTTGTACAACATTTTGAGACATTTACAATATATCAGATGGAATTACAATTACTTTGTTTTATAAAATATAGAATAAATATGTGTCCTGTCAACTGTAGATAATAGAACCATTGGGAATTTTGTAACATTTAATGCTGATAGTGTTTTGTCAATATTTTCAGCTTATACGTATAATCGTTTCATGCTCTCCAGTTTATCCACGCCTTTATCATTCCTCATCAATTTTCAATCAAATAAATAAAATTCATAAATGAAAATATTTTCAGTTATTGATATAATTGCTACATTGTTGTAACTAAGTATGTCGTTGGCGACTGTTGTAACTAAGTATGTCGTTGGCGACTAAATATTGCATTTGGTATTTAATGTTTAAGGCAGTAAGATAGGAAATTTTTTCTTTTACAACGACATTTTCAATGGAAATTGATTCGTATAATTCCCAGCAGCTGAAACATGACAGGTGAATTTTGACGGAATTATTACATGCCTAAGGAGACAAAAGCTAGAAATGTGAATTGATACTGAAGGAGATGTTTGGCTTGAACACAATGCTGTTGACTTTCCATTGTAAATTAACAAATCGTGTATATTCAATAGTCACTGTATAATTAAGAAATAAAGTATCTTTTCGTGAATTTCTGATGTTTAAGGAGTTGTGACATTAAAATGGTGTAACAATCGTTAAGGACGTTTCCTTCAAATCATATTTATTTTGATGGTTTCTATTTATTTTGTTCATTTCCATGGAGAATACAAGTGACTAAAACACTGACAATCAAGAGTATTTGATAATTGAGGCTTCATTATATGGGAGCGTTTGATTGGTCAGAAATATTACGAGGGGTTTTGTTGTGTTATTATTAAACACCTCACTGTAATATTTCGACCCACATGTGATAATTCCGATCTGATTAAAACTCAATATTTTGCAAAAGTTGCACTTTTCTGATCATAATGTCATAAAACTGAATGACAGAAACTTAAGGATGGATTGCATGTTAACAACTTCTAGCGTGACAAAGTGACAAACCGTCACTGTATTTGAAAATCCTATTAAAACGTGGACATTTTCTTGACAGTTTCATTTTTCTTATCTTTTATGTAGGAGAAGGACCTAAAAAACTGTTGATTTGAAATGTCAGCCACTATTAACTGCCATCAACAAAACTTAGAGCAA
This sequence comes from Bathymodiolus septemdierum, assembly GCA_963383655.1. Classification (NCBI taxonomy): domain Eukaryota; kingdom Metazoa; phylum Mollusca; class Bivalvia; order Mytilida; family Modiolidae; genus Bathymodiolus; species Bathymodiolus septemdierum. The sequence continues at coordinate 35,361,823 of OY726523.1, forward strand.
ATTTAATTGTGATTGATTTTGTTTGTTTTTTAATTTTGTAAAAATAAAATTGGAAAACAAATGTATTTGACAGGAGAGTTTTGCATCTTTGCTTTTGAAATTTAACTAACAAATAAAAAGGTTACATGGTCAGTTTATCATATTTTAAACACAGAAACAAATTATTATATATTATAATAGGAATTTGAATGGCTAATTAACAGCCTATTAAGTAATAAGAGAAGACTGAAAACAGGGGAGAGAAATCAATACAATTGACTTTAACTGAAATCAACAAATAGTTAGTGATAGTTGAGATTGTAATTAGTCTGACAAACAAGGCAGTTGTTATGAGTAAATACTGTCCAGTGGATATGGAGCTAAAATGTGGGCATAAATGGAAAGTCCTGGTTTGTTGTGGATTCAATAACTGCTGCAGGTAAAAAAAAAACTTTTTACATTTTAATATACTATGATTGATTGCTGTTTGTTTTAAACGTCCATGCAACTCGTGCACCTCATGCAGCACTTGTTTTAAACGTCCATGCAACTAATGCAGCCCATGGAGTGCTTGTTTTTAATGTCCATGCAACTTATGCAGCCCATGGAGTGCTTGTTTTAGACGTCCATGAAACTCATGCAACCCATGCAGCACTTGCTTTAAATGTCCATGCAACTCATGCACCCCATGCAGTGCTTGCTTTAAATGTCCATGCAACTCATGCATCCCATGCAGTGCTTGCTTTAAATGTACATGCAACTCATGCATCCCATGCAGCGCTTGCTTTAAATGTTCATGCAACTCATGCATCCCATGCAGTGCTTGCTTTAAGCATCCATGCAACTCATGCACCCCATGCAGCACTTGCTTTAAATGTCCATGCAACTCATGCATCCCATGCAGTGCTAGCTTTAAGCATCCATGCAATTCATGCACCCCATACAGCTCTTACTTTAAATGTTCTTGCAACTCATGCACCCCATGCAGCACTTGTTTTAGATGTCCATGCAGGTCATGCACCTCATGGAGTGCTTGTTTTAGATGTCCATGCAACTCATGCACCTCATGGAGTGCTTGTTTTAGATGTCCATGCAACTCATGCACCCCATGCAGCACTTGCTTTAAATGTCCATGCAACTCATGCATCCCATGCAGTGCTAGCTTTAAGCATCCATGCAATTCATGCACCCCATACAGCTCTTACTTGAAATGTTCTTGCAACTCATGCACCCCATGCAGCACTTGTTTTAGATGTCCATGCAGGTCATGCACCTCATGGAGTGCTTGTTTTAGATGTCCATGCAACTCATGCACCCCATGGAGTGCTTGCTTTAGATGTCCATGCAACTCATGCACCCCATGCAGCACTTACTTTAAATGTCCATACAACTCATGCATCCCATGCAGTGCTTGTTTTAAGCATCCATGCAACTCGTGCATCCCATACAGCACTTGCTTTTAATGTCCATGCAACTCATGCACCCCATGCAGCGCTTACTTTAAATGTCCATGCAACTCATGCATCCCATGCAGCACTTGCTTTTAATGTCCATGCAACGCGTGCTTTTAATGTCCGTGCAACTTGTGCATCCCATGCAGTGCTTGCTTTAAGCATCCATGCAACTCATGCACCCCATGCAGCGCTTGTTTGAAATGTTCATGCAACTCATGCATTCCATGCAGTGCTTGCTTTAGATGTCCATGCAACTCATGCAGCCCATGCAGTGCTTGTTTTAGATGGCCATGCAGTGCTTGCTTTAGATGTCCATGCAACTCATGCAGCCCATGCAGTACTTGTTTTAGATGTCCATGCAACTCATGCACTCCATGCAGTGCTTGTTATTAACGTCCATGCAACTCATGCACCCCACGCAGTGCTTGTTTTAAGCATCCATGCAGCTCATGCAGCCCATGCAGTGCTTGTTTTAAATGTCCATGCAACTCATGCACCCCATGCAGTGCTTGCTTTAAATGTCCATGTAGCTCATGCAGCCCATGCAGTGCTTGTTTTAAGTGTGCATGCAACTCATGCACCCCATGCAGTGCTTGTTTTAAGCATCCATGCAACTCATGCATCCCATGCAGCACTTGCTTTTAATGTTCATGCAACTCGTGCATCCCATGCAGTGCTTGCTTTAAGCATCCATGCAACTCATGCATCCCATGCAGTGCTTGCTTGAAATGTTCATGCAACTCATGCAGTGCTTGCTTTAAATGTCCATGCAACTCATGCAGCCCATGCAGTGCTTGTTTTAGATGTCCAAGCAACTCATGCAGCCCATGCAGTGCTTGTTTTAGATGTCCATGCAACTCATGCAGCCCATGTAGTGCTTGTTTTAGATGTCCATGCAACTCATGCACTCCATGCAGTGCTTGTTATTAACGTCCATGCAACTCATGCACCCCATGCAGTGCTTGTTTTAAGCGTCCATGCAGCTCATGCAGCCCATGCAGTGCTTGCTTTAAATGTCCATGTAACTCATGCAGCCCATGCAGTGCTTGTTTTAAGCGTGCATGCACCTCATGCACCCCATGCAGTGCTTGTTTTAAGCGTCCATGCAACTCATGCACCCCATGCAGCACTTGCTTTAAATGTCCATGCAGCTCATGCATCCCATGCAGTGCTTGCTTTAAATGTCCATGCAACTCATGCACCCATGCAGTGCTTGCTTTAAATGTCCATGCAACTCATGCATCCCATGCAGCGCTTGCTTTAAATGTCCATGCAACTCATGCATCCCATGCAGTGCTTGTTTTAAGCATCCATGCAACTCATGCACCCCATGCAGTGCTTGCTTTGAATGTCCAAGCAACTCATGCATCCCATGCAGTGCTTGTTTTAAGCATCCATGCAACTCATGCATCCCATGCAGTGCTTGCTTTGAATGTCCAAGCAACTCATGCATCCCATGCAGTGCTTGTTTTAAGCATCCATGCAACTCATGCATCCCATACAGCACTTGCTTTTAATGTCCATGCAACTCATGCACCCCATGCACCGCTTACTTTAAATGTCCATGCAACTCATGCATCCCATGCAGCACTTGCTTTTAATGTCCATGCAACGCGTGCTTTTAATGTCCGTGCAACTTGTGCATCCCATGCAGTGCTTGCTTTAAGCATCCATGCAACTCATGCACCCCATGCAGCGCTTGTTTGAAATGTTCATGCAACTCATGCATTCCATGCAGTGCTTGCTTTAGATGTCCATGCAACTCATGCAGCCCATGCAGTGCTTGTTTTAGATGGCCATGCAGTGCTTGCTTTAGATGTCCATGCAACTCATGCAGCCCATGCAGTACTTGTTTTAGATGTCCATGCAACTCATGCACTCCATGCAGTGCTTGTTATTAACGTCCATGCAACTCATGCACCCCACGCAGTGCTTGTTTTAAGCATCCATGCAGCTCATGCAGCCCATGCAGTGCTTGTTTTAAATGTCCATGCAACTCATTCACCCCATGCAGTGCTTGCTTTAAATGTCCATGTAGCTCATGCAGCCCATGCAGTGCTTGTTTTAAGCGTGCATGCAACTCATGCACCCCATGCAGTACTTGTTTTAAGCATCCATGCAACTCATGCAGCCCATGCAGTACTTGTTTTAGATGTCCATGCAACTCATGCACTCCATGCAGTGCTTGTTATTAACGTCCATGCAACTCATGCACCCCACGCAGTGCTTGTTTTAAGCATCCATGCAGCTCATGCAGCCCATGCAGTGCTTGTTTTAAATGTCCATGCAACTCATGCACCCCATGCAGTGCTTGCTTTAAATGTCCATGTAGCTCATGCAGCCCATGCAGTGCTTGTTTTAAGTGTGCATGCAACTCATGCACCCCATGCAGTGCTTGTTTTAAGCATCCATGCAACTCATGCATCCCATGCAGGACTTGCTTTTAATGTCCATGCAACTCGTGCATCCCATGCAGTGCTTGCTTTAAGCATCCATGCAACTCATGCATCCCATGCAGTGCTTGCTTGAAATGTTCATGCAACTCATGCAGTGCTTGCTTTAAATGTCCATGCAACTCATGCAGCCCATGCAGTGCTTGTTTTAGATGTCCATGCAACTCATGCATCCCATGCAGTGCTTGTTTTAGATGTCCATGCAACTCATGCAGCCCATGTAGTGCTTGTTTTAGATGTCCATGCAACTCATGCACTCCATGCAGTGCTTGTTATTAACGTCCATGCAACTCATGCACCCCATGCAGTGCTTGTTTTAAGCGTCCATGCAGCTCATGCAGCCCATGCAGTGCTTGCTTTAAATGTCCATGTAACTCATGCAGCCCATGCAGTGCTTGTTTTAAGCGTGCATGCAACTCATGCACCCCATGCAGTGCTTGTTTTAAGCGTCCATGCAACTCATGCACCCCATGCAGCACTTGCTTTAAATGTCCATGCAGCTCATGCATCCCATGCAGTGCTTGCTTTAAATGTCCATGCAACTCGTGCATCCCATGCAGTGCTTGCTTTAAATGTCCATGCAACTCATGCATCCCATGCAGTGCTCGTTTTAAGCATCCATGCAACTCATGCACCCATGCAGTGCTTGCTTTAAATGTCCATGCAACTCATGCATCCCATGCAGCGCTTGCTTTAAATGTCCATGCAACTCATGCATCCCATGCAGTGCTTGTTTTAAGCATCCATGCAACTCATGCACCCCATGCAGTGCTTGCTTTGAATGTCCAAGCAACTCATGCATCCCATGCAGTGCTTGTTTTAAGCATCCATGCAACTCATGCACCCCATGCAGTGCTTGCTTTAAATGTACATGCAACTCATGCATCCCATGCAGCGCTTGCTTTAAATGTCCATGCAACTCATGCATCCCATGCAGTGCTTGCTTTAAATGTCCATGCAACTCATGCATCCCATGCAGTGCTTGCTTTAAATGTCCATGCAACTCATGCATCCCATGCAGCGCTTGCTCTAAATGTCCATGCAACTCATGCAACCCATGCAGTGTTTGCTTTAAATGTCCATGCAACTCATGCAACCCATGCAGTGCTTGCTTTAAATGTCCATGCAACTCATGCATCCCATGCAGCGCTTGCTTTAAATGTCCATGCAACTCATGCACCCCATGCAGTGCTTGCTTTAAATGTCCATGCAACTCATGCACCCCATGCAGTGCTTGCTTTAAATGTCCATGCAACTCATGCATCCCATGCAGCGCTTGCTTTAAATGTCCATGCAACTCATGCATCCCATGCAGTGCTTGTTTTAAGCATCCATGCAACTCATGCACCCCATGCAGTGCTTGCTTTGAATGTCCAAGCAACTCATGCATCCCATGCAGTGCTTGTTTTAAGCATCCATGCAACTCATGCATCCCATGCAGTGCTTGCTTTGAATGTCCAAGCAACTCATGCATCCCATGCAGTGCTTGTTTTAAGCATCCATGCAACTCATGCATCCCATACAGCACTTGCTTTTAATGTCCATGCAACTCATGCACCCCATGCAGCGCTTACTTTAAATGTCCATGCAACTCATGCATCCCATGCAGCACTTGCTTTTAATGTCCATGCAACGCGTGCTTTTAATGTCCGTGCAACTTGTGCATCCCATGCAGTGCTTGCTTTAAGCATCCATGCAACTCATGCACCCCATGCAGCGCTTGTTTGAAATGTTCATGCAACTCATGCATTCCATGCAGTGCTTGCTTTAGATGTCCATGCAACTCATGCAGCCCATGCAGTACTTGTTTTAGATGTCCATGCAACTCATGCACTCCATGCAGTGCTTGTTATTAACGTCCATGCAACTCATGCACCCCACGCAGTGCTTGTTTTAAGCATCCATGCAGCTCATGCAGCCCATGCAGTGCTTGTTTTAAATGTCCATGCAACTCATGCACCCCATGCAGTGCTTGCTTTAAATGTCCATGCAGCCCATGCAGTGCTTGTTTTAAGCATGCATGCAACTCATGCACCCCATGCAGTACTTGTTTTAAGCATCCATGCAACTCATGCAGCCCATGCAGTACTTGTTTTAGATGTCCATGCAACTCATGCACTCCATGCAGTGCTTGTTATTAACGTCCATGCAACTCATGCACCCCACGCAGTGCTTGTTTTAAGCATCCATGCAGCTCATGCAGCCCATGCAGTGCTTGTTTTAAATGTCCATGCAACTCATGCACTCCATGCAGTGCTTGCTTTAAATGTCCATGTAGCTCATGCAGCCCATGCAGTGCTTGTTTTAAGCGTGCATGCAACTCATGCACCCCATGCAGTGCTTGTTTTAAGCATCCATGCAACTCATGCAGCCCATGCAGTACTTGTTTTAGATGTCCATGCAACTCATGCACTCCAAGCAGTGCTTGTTATTAACGTCCATGCAACTCATGCACCCCACGCAGTGCTTGTTTTAAGCATCCATGCAGCTCATGCAGCCCATGCAGTGCTTGTTTTAAATGTCCATGCAACTCATGCACCCCATGCAGTGCTTGCTTTAAATGTCCATGTAGCTCATGCAGCCCATGCAGTGCTTGTTTTAAGTGTGCATGCAACTCATGCACCCCATGCAGTGCTTGTTTTAAGCATCCATGCAACTCATGCATCCCATGCAGCACTTGCTTTTAATGTCCATGCAACTCGTGCATCCCATGCAGTGCTTGCTTTAAGCATCCATGCAACTCATGCATCCCATGCAGTGCTTGCTTGAAATGTTCATGCAACTCATGCAGTGCTTGCTTTAAATGTCCATGCAACTCATGCAGCCCATGCAGTGCTTGTTTTAGATGTCCATGCAACTCATGCAGCCCATGCAGTGCTTGTTTTAGATGTCCATGCAACTCATGCAGCCCATGTAGTGCTTGTTTTAGATGTCCATGCAACTCATGCACTCCATGCAGTGCTTGTTATTAACGTCCATGCAACTCATGCACCCCATGCAGTGCTTGTTTTAAGCGTCCATGCAGCTCATGCAGCCCATGCAGTGCTTGCTTTAAATGTCCATGTAACTCATGCAGCCCATGCAGTGCTTGTTTTAAGCGTGCATGCAACTCATGCACCCCAGGCAGTGCTTGTTTTAAGCGTCCATGCAACTCATGCACCCCATGCAGCACTTGCTTTAAATGTCCATGCAGCTCATGCATCCCATGCAGTGCTTGCTTTAAATGTCCATGCAACTCGTGCATCCCATGCAGTGCTTGCTTTAAATGTCCATGCAACTCATGCATCCCATGCAGTGCTCGTTTTAAGCATCCATGCAACTCATGCACCCATGCAGTGCTTGCTTTAAATGTCCATGCAACTCATGCATCCCATGCAGCGCTTGCTTTAAATGTCCATGCAACTCATGCATCCCATGCAGTGCTCGTTTTAAGCATCCATGCAACTCATGCACCCATGCAGTGCTTGCTTTAAATGTCCATGCAACTCATGCATCCCATGCAGCGCTTGCTTTAAATGTCCATGCAACTCATGCATCCCATGCAGTGCTTGTTTTAAGCATCCATGCAACTCATGCACCCCATGCAGTGCTTGCTTTGAATGTCCAAGCAACTCATGCATCCCATGCAGTGCTTGTTTTAAGCATCCATGCAACTCATGCATCCCATGCAGTGCTTGCTTTGAATGTCCAAGCAACTCATGCATCCCATGCAGTGCTTGTTTTAAGCATCCATGCAACTCATGCACCCCATGCAGTGCTTGCTTTAAATGTACATGCAACTCATGCATCCCATGCAGCGCTTGCTTTAAATGTCCATGCAACTCATGCATCCCATGCAGTGCTTGCTTTAAATGTCCATGCAACTCATGCATCCCATGCAGCGCTTGCTTTAAATGTCCATGCAACTCATGCACCCCATGCAGTGCTTGCTTTAAATGTCCATGCAACTCATGCACCCCATGCAGTGCTTGCTTTAAATGTCCATGCAACTCATGCATCCCATGCAGTGCTTGCTTTAAATGTCCATGCAACTCATGCAACCCATGCAGTGCTTGCTTTAAATGTCCATGCAACTCATGCACCTCATGCAGTGCTTGCTTTAAGTGTCCATGCAACTCATGCATCCCATGCAGCGCTTGCTTTAAATGTCCATGCAACTCATGCAACCCATGCAGTGCTTGCTTTAAATGTCCATGCAACTCATGCAACCCATGCAGTGCTTGCTTTAAATGTCCATGCAACTCATGCATCCCATGCAGCGCTTGCTTTAAATGTCCATGCAACTCGTGCATCCCATGCAGTGCCTGCTTTAAATGTCCATGCAACTCATGCAACCCATGCAGTGCTTGCTTTAAATGTCCATGCAACTCATGCATCCCATGCAGCGCTTGCTTTAAATGTCCATGCAACCCATGCAGTGCTTGCTTTAAATGTCCATGCAACTCATGCATCCCATGCAGTGCTTGCTTTAAATGTCCATGCAACTCATGCAGTGCTTGTCTTAAGCATCCATGCAACTCATGCAGTGCTTGTTTTAAACGTCCATGCAACTAATGCATCCCATGAAACACTTGTTTTAAACATCCATGCAACTCATACACACCATGCAGTGGTAAATATTTTATGCATATTCAGGATAAACAACAACAATATATGAAAAATATACAGAAATGAGGTAGGATTGGAATAATTAGCGTAATGCCATTTTATTGCAAATGGAAAAGTTAGGAATGAAAAGAGATTAGCCTATTGTCACTGCCACAATGCATCTACTCTTTGTCAAAATCTACATCAGGGCACATTAACGTGCAACTAGCGTGGCACTCTCCAAACTAAACACCCACTATGATCGACGGCCAGGTTTCTCATATTATAACCCCTTTAGATATGAGGGAATTCCCAATTAGTCACCATGGGGACATGCTGGACAGCTCTGTGGGTTGTACCCTCGGAACTATCATCATACATTATCCACCATTATAATAACTAATGACAAGAAATGCTATTGATCAAAGTGCAATAAACAGTCATCCCAAAGTACAATGTACTTTTTTTGTTTTTTTAGCGAAACTTTGATACATGTACCTATAAATTCGCCGATTTCTTTGGTACATGTACCTATAAATTCACCTATTTCTTTGGTACATGTACCTATAAATTCACCTATTTCATTGGTACATGTACCTATAAATTTGCCGATTTCTTTGGTACATGTACCTATAAATTCACCTATTTCTTTGGTACATGTACCTATAAATTCACCTATTTCATTGGTACATGTACCTATAAATTCACCTATTTCTTTGGTACATGTACCTATGAATTCACCTATTTCTTTGGTACATGTACCTATAAATTCACCTATTTCTTTAGTACATGCACCTATAAATTCACCTATTTCTTTAGTACATGCACCTATAAATTCACCTATTTCTTTGGTACATGTACCTATAAATTCACCTATTTCTTTAGTACATGTACCTATAAATTCACCTATTTCTTTAGTACATGCACCTATAAATTCACCTATTTCTTTGGTACATGTACCTATGAATTCACCTATTTCTTTGGTACATGTACCTATGAATTCACCTATTTCTTTGGTACATGTACCTATAAATTCACATATTTCTTTAGTACATGCACCTATAAATTCACCTATTTCTTTATACATGTACCTATAAATTCACCTATTTCTTTATACATGTACCTATAAATTCACCTATTTCTTTATACATGTACCTATAAATTCACCTATTACTTTGATTTTTTTTCTATCTAGTTGTAATGAGAGTTAATCTTGGCTTGTATTACCGATACTAATTTTTCAGGCTGATAATTTTTTCTGCTAAATATTGACACATTATTTACATAACATTTATTTATCAATCTTTATGTTGTCTTCTCTTTTGGATCATTTGTAACCATGGTGATCATATGGTGTAGTGGGATTTACATCTGTTGTGCAATCAGTGAATTTTACCCCACCCCCACTCAACCTTGATGATGTGCACTCAATGAAACTTTATGTAATAAAGTTTGTGAGTTACTAAGTACATCTATGAAAAAGTGACCTCATAAGAGAGGTGGCCTCTATTGAGGGAGACACTTTAGTAGTACATGTATTTTACTATCTCAGTGCATCTGAATTCTGTCCTTTGTTGTGAGTGGTCTTAAAAGAGGAGGACAACTTGACCCTAACTTGAGTGTTGATCACATGACAGTAGTCATAATATTCAGTTGAAATGTGGCTAAAAAATATGAATATGTGAAAGATGATATCTTGTCTGAATAATAATTGAGATACAATGTTAGCCTTTAACCTTACATAATCTGTGTGGGAGTCATCATGGTTGTTATCATATGTTAGTTGGATTTATAACTACCCATGCAATCAGTGCCTATCACCACTAAAGTTAAGAGTTTGAATCCTGTCCAGGCGAAGTGTACTCAGATACAACATTATGTGATAAAGTTTGTCAGTGAATTACGGCAGGTCTGTGGTTTTCTCGTGGTACTCCAGTTTCCTCCTCTAATAAAACTGACTGCCACGATATAGCTGAAATATTGTTGAACGTGGTGTTAAGCGCAATAAGCCTAAACCTAATCTGTGTGATAGTTATTATCTGTTCATTAGCATTCACAACTTTTTTTTTAACCTTTTGAAAATGTCAAAAGGTTTCCTATTTAAACTTACCAGGTCAAAGTTTGTATGGTGGTTTTGCCAATATTATTTAATACCAGTAAAGTTTTGTATTCAATATTTTTGCTTCATTGCCTTTGATCGTGCAGTTGTTCTATTTTTGGTCTTATTGCATTGTCTATCTATGTTATACACCCCAAATGACGTAGGGTGGGAATGGGCTATCATGGAAAATGATTCACTGTAAATTTTTGTTCAAAATAACAGTAGTGATAAAATTTTCTTTCAATTTGATGCCAACGTTAGCTCAAACAAACAAAGAAAAGTTTCACAAATCACAACAAAATTCTCAGGTCCATATGACGCTAGCAGTAGTAAAAAATAAAGGTGTTTGATGGTAAAATGGATTCCCGCCCTTATATGAAGCTCTAAAATGTGGCTGCAAAATGTAATTGTCATGGTATTTTACTTACAAAAGTCATGTGTTTGTATTTGGTCGCCATTCAAGATACAAGCGAACCTGATTGATCAATTAAACCAATGATTTTACTTTGAAGTTCATCGGAGTATTTGAGTTATCTATGATGATTCAAGTTAAACGCTACTATTACTATGAATGACCCAGATGTTTACTTCTAGGTATCCATGGTAACAACTTATCCAAGTTCTAGATAACAGGTTAGAATGAATGTTTCTTATTTCATTATTTCATAACTTACAGACATTATTGATCCAGTAGTCATAAAACTTGACACAAATATGTTGGTTTTTTTAGAATGTACTGTTCAGATCATGAAAAAAATTGAAAAATTCCAACAATTTGTTTTCTTTGACTTTGAATTAAGTTAGTGTTGAATGTAATTTGTTTAAATATTGGATTTTGTATGCATGATATTTAAAAAAATATGGTGTAAAGGATAAATTGGTTCTGGTAAAATAAGTCTGGATGGACCATTATTTCTAGTAAAATAAATCCAAGGTTGAAAATGTTCCTGGTTCATTGGATATTTCATCCTAGTAAATAATGGTCCAATTATTATAGTAGTAACTTTCTTCAGTCCAGACCAATTTAACCATTAATCCTACATTTATGCTATTTTTAGTTGAAAATTATATTTCTAAGGGTATTTTTTAACCCCCATAAAGTTTGGAAATAATCATTTTCTATTGCAACGAAAGCATAATTTTTACCAACAAAAATTGTTTTTAGGCAACTTTTCTTACTTTGTTACCACCAATCAGTTACAGATAGAATTAATTCAGTCTGAAATCTTCTCAAAATTCATGTCACTATTTGAATCAATACTTTATTGCTGGAATAATCTATTTAATGATCCTACTAAAATCCTCCGTTTTCTTTAATCTAATTAAGGACGAAGTCCTTTTAACTGTAGGCTGTACGATTTTTCCTCCTTATCTATTCATAACCAAATATCTTTTCACTGCAAGTTTTAAAAATAGATCAATTGATATTTAGAAACGCAAAAAATATATATTTAAATGAAAAATTCCCATTTCTTTAATTATTTACTCTATGCAAAATCGAAATAAACTTGAAATAAAATTCTAATTAAAAAATCTCTTTCTACGAGATTCTTGGCAGAAGAGCGGCATAGGTAAAATGAACGGAACAGCCATAAGTCAAAGAGAGATAACTCCAGCCAAATAGTTAAAAAAAAACTTTAAAAAGTACTTGAAAAAAAATAATACATTCCCTTCTCATGCCTCGCTCTTAAAATTATAGGACTTCGTCCTTCAAACAGGTTGTGCCTGTCTCATATTATCCAATAAGACACAGGTTGTGCCTGTCTCATATTATCCAATAAGACACTTGTAAGACTTAAATGTTCTTCACTGGCTCAAGTGCAAAATCGTCACTTCAGAAACTTATGGAGGAAATGTTTAAAAAAGAAAATTCAATCAATTTTAAAATAAACTTGTGAAATTGTTTATATCTTTGTTTATTATTATGTTTGTTTAGATTGTTGATCATTTTTTTTTAGAGTCGCCATGGCAACTATAAATTTTAATTGTATTTACAATCAGCACCTATCACCTCTTAAAGGTTGTGATTACAATCTCCGACCCATGAAGAGGTGTACACTATATAACTTTATCTGATAAAATTGATTAGTTACATGTACTTACACTTACTCATTGGTTGCTATGGGTACATTAGTTTTTTCCACCAATAAACATGTGTTTACATAGTCAAATGTTTCCGTCAAACATTACCTGTGCACATGTTTCAAAACAAATCTGATAATCTAAACATGTTGTGAAACATGTTTAATGGGTCCATAAAATACTGGATAGGTGTTTAGACCGTCAAATTTGTGTTTGAAACAAGTACACCGGAAAGGTTCGAAGCATATTTGTTGGAAAAAATTGACTGTGTAAACACATCTTATTGTGGTGTATGAGAACTGAAATATTATAAAAAGTGGTGTTAAACACTTGTTCTTCTAATCTTTATTCTGTTTACATTTACTGCCATGATATAGCTGAAATATTGTTGAAAGTGGCATTAAACACCATAAACCAAACCATCTGTTTACATTCTTTTTTGTGCAGTCTAAAATTATAAATGTATAAAGATGATATTCGATAGAGAAAACATGGCCACTGTTTTAATAACGCCCAATTTTCAAATTTCTACATAATACACTTACAAAGTTGGCAGATATTTTATCTTTCATAACCAGCACTTAATTATATCATGGTTTCCGTGGAAATATAATTTTAACTATAATAACATGAGAAAATGAAGAATATGATGAGATTGTAATTTTGTTAGAATAAAGGACGAAACATGAAATATAATACCATTATGTCTGTTGTATTAGGTATACTAGAAGTAATTGTATCTGTAGTGATACATTAAATATAGGATTAACATAGGTACATATTATATAACAATTAGTACAATGGCTGATTATCTTCATTGACATTTTATATGGAGTACATATTATGATGTACCTGATTCATCTAAAATCTCAGTGACACTAGCAGGCAGGAACAGTACTAACCTTTCCGGAGCACCCCGAGTTCACTCCCAGTTTTTTATGGGGTTCATTTTGCTTAATCTTTAGTTTTCTGTGTAGAGTTTTGTAGATAATGTTGGCCATTGTATTGTCTGTCCTTCTTTGATTTACAGCTTCTGGTTACTCTTTGATATCATCAAACTTTAATTAATGTACAAGTTTTATATAAAGATACTTGTAGGAAAATTTGATGAGCCTCAACCAAAATTCATATCTCAAAAGTACATTATGGAGGTTTTGCACTCTGAAGTCATATTTCTTGACTCAAATGAGTTCCTACAGGTTGGTTTTGTTTGTTTGATGATGTTTAATGCCACTTTCAACAATATTTCAGTTATATCGTGGTGGTCAGTTTTATTGGTGGAGGAAACCGGAGTACCCGAAGAAAACCACCAACCTGTCGCAAGTCACTGACAAACTTTATCTCATAATGTTGTACACCTCGACCTGATCGAGATTTGATCTCACAACATCAGTGGTGATAAGCACTGATAGCATAGGTAGTTGTAAATCCAACTACCAAATGATCATGGCCACAACAGTCCCTTGGTTCCAACAGGAATTCATATTATAGATGTAATGTATATTCAGCCATGTTTGATCACATATCAACTGTAGAGCTATCATGACCAAGGTCAATATTATTTCTCAGATAAAGTAATGTAGTTCCCATGTACTGACGGCATTCAGTATAGAGGTTAGGATTAAATGATCATTTATTTAACATAGAATTGATTTTGTATCTCATTAAATAGAAGAATCTGGAGTGTTTTACGTTTTGATAAATTTCACTGCTATTTTAAAAGTTAAGCATGTGTAATTAAAATGTCATGCCACAGTATGGCTGAATTATTGCCAAAGATGACTTCCAACAACAAATAAAAATCATTATATAAGTTTGGCTGGTATTCAGGAAGGGTTTAGCCCTATTATATAAGTTTGGCTGGTATTCAGGAAGGGTTTAGCCCTATTATATAAGTTTGGCTGGTATTCAGGAAGGGTTTAGCCCTATTATATAAGTTTGGGTGGTATTCAGGAAGGGTTTAGCCCTATTATATAAGTTTGGCTGGTATTCAGGAAGGGTTTAGCCCTATTATATAAGTTTGGGTGGTATTCAGGAAGGGTTTAGCCTTATTATATAAGTTTGGCTGGTATTCAGGAAGGGTTTAGCCTTATTATATAAGTTTGGCTGGTATTCAGGAAGGGTTTAGCCCTATTATATAAGTTTGGCTGGTATTCAGGAAGGGTTTAGCCCTATTATATAAGTTTGGGTGGTATTCAGGAAGGGTTTAGCCCTATTATATAAGTTTGGCTGGTATTCAGGAAGGGTTTAGCCCTATTATATAAGTTTGGGTGGTATTCAGGAAGGGTTTAGCCTTATTATATAAGTTTGGCTGGTATTCAGGAAGGGTTTAGCCTTATTATATAAGTTTGGCTGGTATTCAGGAAGGGTTTAGCCTTATTATATAAGTTTGGCTGGTATTCAGGAAGGGTTTAGCCCTATTATATAAGTTTGGCTGGTATTCAGGAAGGGTTTAGCCCTATTATATAAGTTTGGCTGGTATTCAGGAAGGGTTTAGCCCTATTATATAAGTTTGGCTGGTATTCAGGAAGGGTTTAGCCTTATTATATAAGTTTGGCTGGTATTCAGGAAGAGTTTAGCCTTATTATATAATCGCTACAGTCTTTGCCTTAATTTGTTTTCATCTACTTGCTCAAAAGCCAAATTTAGACAAAATTTCTCAGTATTCAAGCTAATTCTTTCATTATTTTCACTTTTCCAAATCCAGTTTTACTTGTGTAGAAATACTAACTACTGGTGTACATGGCATATCACTGTCCATTTGATCAATGTCATTACAATTGGAAACCTTTGCATGTTGTTTAACACGTTTCAGATTGTGTCTGTGATACCAGTATATAGATATACTGTCAGTGACTGCAAAAATATGATATAGTGTCAGTGACTGCAAACATATGATATAGTGTCAGTGACTGTGCAAAAGGTGATACACTATCAGTGACTGTACAAAAGGTGATACACTGTCAGTGACTGTACAAAAGGTGATACACTGTCAGTGACTGTACAAAAGGTGATACACTATCAGTGACTGTACAAAAGGTGATACACTATCAGTGACTGTACAAAAGGTGATACACTATCAGTGACTGTACAAAAGGTGATACACTATCAGTGACTGTACAAAAGATGATACACTATCAGTGACTGTACAAAAGGTGATACACTATCAGTGACTGTACAAAAGGTGATACACTATCAGTGACTGTACAAAAGGTGATACACTATCAGTGACTGTACAAAAGGTGATACACTATCAGTGACTGTACAAAAGATGATACACTATCAGTGACTGTACAAAAGGTGATACACTATCAGTGACTGTACAAAAGGTGATACATTATCAGTGACTGTACAAAAGGTGATACACTATCAGTGACTGTACAAAAGATGATACACTATCAGTGCCTGTACAAAAGGTGATACACTATCAGTGCCTGTACAAAAGGTGATACACTATCAGTGACTGTACAAAAGGTGATACACTAACACTATCAGTGACTGTACAAAAGGTGATACACTATCAGTGACTGTACAAAAGGTGATACACTATCAGTGACTGTACAAAAGGTGATACACTATCAGTGACTGTACAGAAGGTGATACACTATCAGTGACTGTACAAAAGGTGATACACTATCAGTGACTGTACAAAAGGTGATACACTATCAGTGACTGTACAAAAGCAAAATTGTATATGGTCAATGCATTTCGATTGCTCAAATAGCAATACAACTGTAGGATAAATATCAACACCTGATGTCTTATCAATAGAGCTATTTGAAAGCCAAAAGGTTCAAAACAGAAATCTTGAAACGACAAAAACAAATATATTAACAGAAATTAATAATGAATCAGAAGTGTATCTAAGTAAACATATTGCTACATCTAATCCTGGTTAAATAAATGTTTTATTTCTCACTTGTTTACCCTGTAATCTCTGGAATAATTTGTTTTTTTACTGCTAAATTTCATGATTTGCGTCATTTGAAGCAAATACAATTTGCAAAGAAAATAGTAAAATTGAATTTGTCACTATTATTTATCCAATAAAGAAGCCTTAATGAAGATGTAAGGTCCTTGTGCAAGTTTGGAAAGTCTCAGTAAATTTCATCTCCATCGGTTCATCAATTGCCAAGTGAAATTCAATCAAAGTCAACTATTGTCATTTCTTTCTCATTCTTTTTAATTTCTTCCTTGAACCAATTTTCAGATTTTTAATTTGAAAACTTTCCAATAAGAAAATCTAATGTGATTTTTTTTTAAACATTTTAAAATACTATTGGATTTTTTTGTACATATAAAAAAACAAATCAGTTTATCGAGAACGTATGCCATATAAATGCTATTATTTTCCCAATGTGAGAAAATCATAACAAACATCTGGTAGAAATCAATCATTGTATCAGATTTTTGACATGTCTTATTCTCTTCAATACAAATATATATATATAAACAAATAAATTGTACATAATTTTCTTTTTTTTTTTTTTATCACTTTCTCTTCATTTTCTACGTTTTTATTTGTGTCAAGGTCTGGATGAGGTTTGTACTTGTCTTGTTCAATAAGCCAGGATAGTTACCATACTGTTGGTTCACTTTTCATTTTTGGTTTTCTTTGTACTGAAGGGTGGTTTGTTTATTTTTCATGTAATCATAATTTATTAAATGAATTGCAAAATTATAAGATAACAAAAACTTGTTTCTTATACAGTGAAAACTGTCTATACCAAACCCTGAATAAACAGGAATCCTGTATAAAACTGTCTATACCAAACCCTGAATAAACAGGAATCCTGTATAAAACTGTCTATACCAAACCCTGAATAAACAGGAATCTTGTATAAAACTGTCTATATACCAAACCCTGAATAATGAGGAATCCTGTATAAAACTGTCTTAAGCCAAACCCTGAATAAACAGGAATCTTGTATAAAACTGTCTATATACCAAACCCTGAATAAACAGGAATCCTGTATAAAACTGTCTATATACCAAACCCTGAATAAACAGGAATCTTGTATAAAACTGTCTATATACCAAACCCTGAATAAACAGGAATCTTGTATAAAACTGTCTATATACCAAACCCTGAATAAACAGGAATCTTGTATAAAACTGTCTAAGCCAAACCCTGAATAAACAGGAATCTTGTATAAAACTGTCTAAGCCAAACCCTGAATAAACAGGAATCTTGTATAAAACTGTCTAAGCCAAACCCTGAATAAACAGGAATCTTGTATAAAACTGTCTAAGCCAAACCCTGAATAAACAGGAATCTTGTATAAAACTGTCTTTATACCAAACCCTGAATAAACAGGAATCTTGTATAAAACTGTTTATATACCAAACCCTGAATAAACAGGAATCTTGTATAAAACTGTCTATATACCAAACCCTAAATAAACAGGAATCTTGTATAAAACTGTCTATATACCAAACCCTGAATAAACAGGAATCTTGTATAAAACTGTCTATATACCAAACCCTGAATAAACAGGAATCCTGTATAAAACTGTCTAATCCAAACCCTGAATAAACAGGAATCTTGTATAAAACTGTCTATATACCAAACCCTGAATAAACAGGAATCTTGTATAAAACTGTCTAAGCCAAACCCTGAATAAACAGGAATCTTGTATAAAACTGTCAAAGCCAAACCCTGAATAAACAGGAATCTTGTATAAAACTGTCTAAGCCAAACCCTGAATAAACAGGAATCTTATGTAAAACTGTCTATATACCAAACCCTGAATAAACAGGAATCTTGTATAAAACTGTCTATATACCAAACCCTGAATAAACAGGAATCTTGTATAAAACTGTCTATATACCAAACCCTGAATAAACAGGAATATTGTATAAAACTGTCTATATACCAAACCCTGAATAAACAGGAATCTTGTATAAAACTGTCTATATACCAAACCCTGAATAAACAGGAATCCTGTATAAAACTGTCTATATACCAAACCCTGAATAAACAGGAATCTTGTATAAAACTGTCTATATACCAAACCCTGAATAAACAGGAATCTTGTATAAAACTGTCTATATACCAAACCCTGAATAAACAGGAATCTTGTATAAAACTGTCTATATACCAAACCCTGAATAAACAGGAATCTTGTATAAAACTGTCTAAGCCAAACCCTGAATAAACAGGAATCTTGTATAAAACTGTCTAAGTCAAACCCTGAATAAACAGGAATCTTGTATAAAACTGTCTAAGCCAAACCCTGAATAAACAGGAATCTTGTATAAAACTGTCTATATACCAAACCCTGAATAAACAGGAATCTTGTATAAAACTGTCTATATACCAAACCCTGAATAAACAGGAATCTTGTATAAAACTGTCTATATACCAAACCCTGAATAAACAGGAATCTTGTATAAAACTGTCTATATACCAAACCCTGAATAAACAGGAATCTTGTATAAAACTGTCTAAGCCAAACCCTGAATAAACAGGAATCTTGTATAAAACTATCTATATACCAAACCCTGAATAAACAGGAGTCTTGTATAAAACTGTCTATATACCAAACCCTGAATAAACAGGAATCTTGTATAAAACTGTCTATATACCAAACCCTGAATAAACAGGAATCTTGTATAAAACTGTCTATACCAAACCCTGAATAAACAGGAATCTTGTATAAAACTGTCTATATACCAAATCCTGAATAAACAGGAATCTTGTATAAAACTGTCTATATACCAAGCCCTAAATAAACAGGAATCTTGTATAAAACTGTCTAAGCCAAACCCTGAATAAACAGGAATCTTGTATAAAACTATCTATATACCAAACCCTGAATAAACAGGAATCTTGTATAAACCTGTCTATATACCAAACCCTGAATAAACAGGAAGCTTGTATAAAACTGTCTATATACCAAACCCTGAATAAACAGGAATCCTGTATAAAACTGTCTATATACCAAACCCTGAATAAACAGGAATCTTGTATAAAACTGTCTATATATCAAACCCTGAATAAACAGGAATCTTGTATAAACCCAACTTTAAATAAAGTCCCAATGTATGAAATCTTTCTTAATTTAACCTATGTAGATCAACCACCTGTCTATTCCAAACACAAAAGGAGGTTTTATTTAGACAGGTTTTCCTGAAAATTTATTTTGAATTTAACCTGTATAAATCAACCACCAGTGACCTGTCTATTCCAAACATAAAAGGAAGTTTACTATAGACAGGTTTTACTGTACATTATTTTGAATTTAACCTGTATAAATCAACCATCTGTTTATTCCAAGCACAAAAGTAGATTTGATTTAGAGTTAGACAGGTTTGACTGTATATTTACTTTGATGTACCAGTATAAATAATAATGTTAGTTTATATGACAGGTAAACTTTGTTCTATAGACCAGTATAAATAATAATGTTAGTTTATATGACAGGTAAACTTTGTTCTATAGACCAGTAATATAATGTTAGTTTATATGTTTCTTAAAACCAGTAAAGGTGAGTTATAAACCAAGCTAAATGGCATTTATAGCTTATTGATAATGACCCTATCACAAGGTTCAATCTTTACTTTTTTTTATCATCAGAGTAATGGTCTACAACTAGCAGGTGCTACTGTCTTAGCTAGTAAACAGTTAGCTACGACCATTGACTGCTATTGTACTGGCTATATTGTCGTTATTTCTTTGAAAGTATGCGATCAATTGGAGATGAGCAAAAATTTCTTCTTCTTTTTCTCTGTTTATGTTTATTTGGCAGCAGAGAGTGTACTAGTTGAGATCTCATGTTTATTTGGCAGCAGAGAGTGTACTAGTTGAGATCTCATGTTTATTTGGCAGCAGAGAGTGTACTAGTTGAGATCTCATGTTTGTTTGGCAGCAGAGAGTGTACTAGTTGAGATCTCATGTTTGTTTGGCAGCAGAGAGTGTACTAGTTGAGATCTCATGTTTATTTGACAGCAGAGAGTGTACTAGTTGAGATCTCATGTTTGTTTGGCAGCAGAGAGTGTACTAGTTGAGATCTCATGTTTATTTGGCAGCAGAGAGTGTACTAGTTGAGATCTCATGTTTATTTGGCAGCAGAGAGTGTACTAGTTGAGATCTCATGTTTATTTGGCAGCAGAGAGTGTACTAGGTGAGATCTCATGTTTATTTGGCAGCAGAGAGTGTACTAGTTGAGATCTCATGTTTATTTGGCAGCAGAGAGTGTACTAGTTGAGATCTCATGTTTATTTGGCAGCAGAGAGTGTACTAGTTGAGATCTCATGTTTATTTGGCAGCAGAGAGTGTACTAGTTGAGATCTCATGTTTATTTGGCAGCAGAGAGTGTACTAGTTGAGATCTCATGTTTGTTTGGCAGCAGAGAGTGTACTAGTTGAGATCTCATGTTTATTTGGCAGCAGAGAGTGTACTAGTTGAGATCTCATGTTTATTTGGCAGCAGAGAGTGTACTAGTTGAGATCTCATGTTTATTTGACAGCAGAGAGTGTACTAGTTGAGATCTCATGTTTATTTGGCAGCAGAGAGTGTACTAGTTGAGATCTCATGTTTGTTTGGCAGCAGAGAGTATACTAGTTGAGATCTCATGTTTATTTGGCAGCAGAGAGTGTACTAGTTGAGATCTCATGTTTATTTGGCAGCAGAGAGTGTACTAGTTGAGATCTCATTTAGTAGTTTAACCCCTCACTACTTCACACATTTTTGTGATTGTCCCATTGGCCATTCTAATCAAGGACAGGAATTATGGTTGACTTAATTCTGTTTTTGTTGGAGAATGAAGTTTGTCAGAAGAATGGTTTATATTGTTATGGATGACTATTTTGTCAGCTATTACTGTTTGAAGTTTACCAGAAGAGTGGTTTATGTTGTTATGGATGACTATTTTGTCAGACCTGTGACTGTTTGAAGTTTGCCAGAAGAGTGGTTTATGTTGTTATGGATGACTATTTTGTCAGACCTGTGACTGTTTGAAGTTTACCAGAAGAGTGGTTTATGTTGTTATGGATGACTATTTTGTCAGACCTGTGACTGATTGAAGTTTACCAGAAGAATGGTTTATATTGTTATGGATGACTATTTTGTCAGACCTGTGACTGATTGAAGTTTACCAGAAGAGTGGTTTATGTTGTTATGGATGACTATTTTGTCAGCTATTACTGTTTGAAGTTTACCAGAAGAGTGGTTTATGTTGTTATGGATGACTATTTTGTCAGACCTGTGACTGATTGAAGTTTACCAGAAGAGTGGTTTATGTTGTTATGGATGACTATTTTGTCAGCTATTACTGTTTGAAGTTTACCAGAAGAATGGTTTATGTTGTTATGGATGACTATTTTGTCAGACCTGTGACTGTTTGAAGTTTGCCAGAAGAGTGGTTTATGTTGTTATGGATGACTCTTTTGTCAGCTATTACTGTTTGAAGTTTACCAGAAGAGTGGTTTATGTTGTTATGGATGACTGTTTTGTCAGACCTGTGACTGTTTGAAGTTTGCCAGAAGAGTGGTTTATGTTGTTATGGATGACTATTTTGTCAGCTATTACTGTTTGAAGTTTACCAGAAGAATGGTTTATGTTGTTATGGATAACTATTTTGTCAGCTATTACTGTTTGAAGTTTACCAGAAGAATGGTTTATGTTGTTACGGATGACTATTTTGTCAGCCTTGTTACTGTTTGAAGTTTACCAGAAGAGTGGTTTATGTTGTTATGGATAACTATTTTGTCAGCTATTACTGTTTGAAGTTTACCAGAAGAGTGGTTTATGTTGTTATGGATGACTATTTTGTCAGCTATTACTGTTTGAAATTTACCAGAAGAGTGGTTTATGTTGTTATGGATGACTATTTTGTCAGCCTTGTTACTGTTTGAAGTTTACCAGAAGAGTGGTTTATGTTGTTACGGATGACTATTTTGTCAGCTATTACTGTTTGAAGTTTGCCAGAAGAGTGGTGTACTGTTGTGGCGATGGTTGGCTATTTTGTCAGCTATAACTATTTAAAGTTTCCCAGAAAAATGTTATGTGTTTTTTCGATGTGAACTAATTTGTCAGCTATTACTGTTTGAAATTTATCAGAAGAGTGGTTCATGTTGTTGGTACTGGCTATTTGACCAGCCATTTTTACACTAATTATCCTGTTAATAAAGTGGACACTAGAAAATGACAAGAAATAAAATGTCTGCTATCAGTTTTTAATTCCATTACTTTTACGGTCATAATACAATGACGGACATGTTTTTATTATGATGAACATTGTTTTTACATATTGAGAATGGAAAGCTGATCAATGATTGGTCAACCACAGCAAACTTATTAATAGATAATCTTACGGAGCATAACAGACATTATAAATATTATAATCATTTCTTCCATTACTGTCTTGTTATCTTGATTTCAAGCAAACATAAAATGCAAGCTAAAATAACCACCGATCCGATTTAAACTTACATATTGCACATGATGCAGAATTAATGACAATTTAACATGGAATAGTACAATAAGAGTGTCACGGTTGACTGAATACATACTAGATAAAATGGTAGCATTGCTGGTTTGAGACAATTAATCTTGAATAAAGTATAATTAATCCTGGAGCTTGATTGTTGAAACATTCTCCCTTAATGTGAGTGAAAAACACATTTAAGTCATTAAGAGTTATACATACATACATGTTGTCTATTGTGTTGAGTTTATTATGATTTTGATCACGAATCACATATATATTTGTATTCTTATAGCAGGAAAAATGATACCCTATTTATTACATCTCTTCATTTAACTCCAACATTGTTTATTGAAATGTCTGTACCAAACCAGAATATTGAGCAGACATGTATATCAATTTATTTACCTAAATACTGTTATAGTGACAGCCGGAGACTTTGAGCCGTAATGAAAGTGGGAGGTTTGGCGCTTTAAAATCTGATTCAACCCACCATTTCTTTAGAAATGCCTGTACCAAGTCAGGGTCATTACGGTTTTCACAGTTTTCCGGTTGTTGACTGATTTTGTCTGTTTATATACTTATGAGTTTTTACTTTCCCTTTGTAAGATTGTTCGGAGTTCGGTAATTTTGTTATTACCCTTATTTCTACCATATTTCTATTAGATTTTGGTTGATTTGATTGATTTATTGTGTTTAACACCACTTTCAGCAATATTTCAACTATATTATGGCGACCAGTTTTAGTGGTGGAAGAAGCCGGAGTACCCGGAGAGAACCACCGACCATGGGCAAGCAACTGGTAAACTTTATCACTTGCGGCTGCGAGTCGAGTGCACCCTCTTGGTTAATGGTGCTTAATGCCACTTTCAACAATATTTAAGTTATATCGTAGCGGTCAGTTTTATTGGTGGAGGAAACCAGAGTACCAGGAGAAAACCACTGAGCTGCTGCAAGTCACTGACAAACTTTATCACATAATGTTGTATCGAGTACACCTCGCCATGAGAGGGATTCAAACTGACAACGTTAGCAGTCCTCACGAAGAGAACCAGTCCTCCAGCCTAAGACCAGTAAAATTTTGTTCGGACTTGTAAAATTTTCCAGTTTTTATTTAGAACTATATCAAAATAAATTCAAGAATTTGATTCAGACCAGTAAATTCAAACTTTCATTTCGAGGACTGCATTAGTGCTGATTTATTGCATAGATAGTTGTAAATCCAACTACCATACGATCACAACCAAGACCATGACATGACCCACTTCCTATATGACAATGTGATAGTAGTTCATTGATTCCTCTTGTTTATGCTGCTTTTTTATGATGTTGAGCTTATAAAGCTTTTAAATGTTTTGTTTTCGCCAGAGGAATTTAATTGCCATTTGAAGGTTTTCCAATCACTTCAGTAATATAGAGATGGAATTACCAATACAATAGCCTACATGTGTTGTCGTGGAACTAAAACTTCTTTGTCACTTTCTAAATGGCAACGGATTGAATTTGAAATTTACAATGATTTAAAATGGGGATAATGAAGCAATTAAAAGAAATACAGGAAATGACATATTGATAGAATTATACAAGTTCACATTGTATTATTACATCCAATATAGTGGTATAATATATATTATGCATATACCTATAAGTATTTACCTATTAAATTATATGCATAATATACAAATCTAAGAAAAAAAAAATAATAATAATAAATTAATAAATAAATGATACATAATAATAACTATTTAATGAAAAGAATCCAAGTGTAATCTTATGTGTATGGTGTATATATATTTTTATATAAATCCTCTCTGAAGTTCGACCATTATTATTTTACAACTGATGGGTCACTGTGCTTGTTATATAGCATACATTCGAATGCAACTATTACTATGTCAATGGTATGATTAAATTTTGATTTGTTTGTTTCATAAAATGTTGTCATCTTCCAATCAATGTAATCAATCCATAATCATTGTATTAAATTCTTTGTTAATTGTTCTGCCCGAAAGAGCTCCTTAATTGGAAATAAGAATATTTGTATTTGTATTTGTATACATTGTAACGATAATTGTGTTTTTAACATAACAATGTTATTATAGAACCAAAAATAATGATAACAAAAGATATACACTCAAACCTGTCCATGTGGTCACCTCTATTAAGCAACCACCTGTATAAAAAGGTCACCTCTTTCTTTTCCTGTCATAGAAAATTTCATATGAATTGAAACTCTTTTAAGAGGTCACTTGTCTTAAAAGACTGCTTTTTTTTTTTGGGCCCAAGGGTGACCTCTAAATACAGGTTTGACTAATATAAATTTTATGATCAAATTGTTTTTATGTTTTATGTTTCATGTTTTATGTTTTATGTTTTATGTTTTATGTTTCATGTTTCATGTTTCATGTTTTATGTTTTATGTTTCATGTTTTATGTTTTATGTTTTATATTTTATGTTTCATGTTTTATGTTTCATGTTTCATGTTTTATGTTTTATGTTTTATGTTTCATGTTTTATGTTTTATATTTTATGTTTCATGTTTTATGTCCAGATGATATTCTGCTGAAACATTCTTCTATTTTAATTGTAAGTTTAAAATTCTTATGTCTTTCCTGTAAGAGAGTCTGTGGCCCTGAATGTTGGTATGAGATTTTGTCAAATTTGAGGGGATTGTGCCACAAATATTTAGCCTTTTCTATGCCTTAGGGCCTATATTTTTCCTGTATATACAAACAAGCAATATGACATATTTACTATATGTTTCTGTAGATTTCATAAATGAGACTGCAAACAAATGTGTTGAATTTTCTCTTTGTTGCTATGAAATATCAGTATTCTTGTACTTTTTTAAGTCATATTATGATGTTTGTCAGAACAAAAATAATGTGTCTTCCTGAAATCCTGTTATTTAAATAAAACTGACCTCGACGATATAACTAAAATTTTGTTGAAAGTGGCATTACACCCCATAAACCAACCTATATTGAATTTCCAAAAAGATCTTTGGTGCCTTATAATTATTTTCATTTTTCTGTCAAAATCTTAATTCCACCCATAATTCCATCCCGATACCTACAGGACCTGGATTTCCAATGTTAGGTGTTGTGATCTTTTTTGTGTTCAGTGAATGAAGATGAGAGGTGATTATTTGTTTTGTTGATATTGGTGGATTTGATGACCTCACTGTTTAAGAAGAGTTTGAAGATACCAAAGGGAGGTAATCAGAATCCATAAATCAGAGAAGAACAGACAACACAATGACCAAAAGAAAAAAGTACAAAAGAACAGACAACACAATGGCCAAAAGAAAAAGTACAAAAGAACAGACAACACAATGGCCAAAATAAAAGAGACAAAAGAACAGACAACACAATGGCCAAAAGAAAAAAGTACAAAAGAACAGACAACACAATGGCCAAAAGAAAAAAGTACAAAAGAACAGACAACACAATGGACAAAAGAAAAAGTACAAAAGAACAGACAACACAATGGCCAAAAGAAAAAAGTACAAAAGAACAGACAACACAATGGCCAAAAGAAAAAAGTACAAAAGAACAGACATCACAATGGCCAAAAGAAAAAAGTACAAAAGAACAGACAACACAATGGCCAAAAGAAAAAGTACAAAAGAACAGACAACACAATGGCCAAAAGAAAAAAGTACAAAAGAACAGACAACACAATGGCCAAAAGAAAAAGTACAAAAGAACAGACATCACAATGGCCAAAAGAAAAAAGTACAAAAGAACAGACAACACAATGGCCAAAAGAAAAAGTACAAAAGAACAGACAACACAATGGCCAAAAGAAAAAAGTACAAAAGAACAGACAACACAATGGCCAAAAGAAAAAGTACAAAAGAACAGACAACACAATGGCCAAAAGAAAAAAGTACAAAAGAACAGACAACACAATGGCCAAAAGAAAAAAGTACAAAAGAACAGACAACACAATGGCCAAAAGAAAAAAGTACAAAAGAACAGACAACACAATGGCCAAAAGAACAGACAACACAATGGCCAAAAGAAAAAGTACAAAAGAACAGACAACACAATGGCCAAAAGAAAAAAGTACAAAAGAACAGACAACACAATGGCCAAAAGAAAAAGTACAAAAGGACAAACAACGATCTACAAATCATATACATAAAACTAAAGATCGAGTAACACAAACCCCACTAAAACCGGGGGTGAAATCAGGTGCTCCGGAAGGGTAAGAGGAGATTGTTTGTTTTGTTGATATTGGTGAAATTGATGACAGTGACTTTTTAAACTTTCTTTTCATAATGATTTATTATTATTTGTTAATATGCTCTGTCATAAGTATATATAGCAGAAATACTGCCCATTTAGCATAATAAAATCAATCAATCAATCAATATAAATCAAATTATGAAGTACACTTGTGCTATAGCCTATAAGTGACTGAAAAAGATTTGATTAAGGATTTCATCCCAAAAGACTTATATTTCCATATAAATTTGATAGATGTCAAATTATCTCCCTGTTATCTGGAATGTAAATTAACTCCCTTGACTGTTGACTGTATAATGAATATCGCATTTGAATTTTGACTGCTATTGAATTGTCTCCCTTGACAATTGATTGTAAACAAATAGTGGCACTTAAATGTTCATTTGTGATGAGTTTTTTCTCTAGAGATTTTCGGGTTGATCAAATATTTGATATCCTATCTCAATCAGATGGATTTGTTTATTTTATTTCCCCCTTTTTTTTTCCATCTTGTATTGTATTGAGTGATGGATATTGTTATAAAAGAGTCCTGTGGCTAGGTTATAATTAAGAAATAAACTCTTACTTTGACTGATAATGAAATGTTTTCCCGGTAGAGAATAAAGTTAATATGGTTAGAATGAGGATTTTATTGATGTACAGCATTTGATGGCTACTAGGCAGTCAGTCAAATTACTATAACCTGAAAAAAATTATTTTATTTATAAATCTTCCCATGACCTCAATTTAACCCCAGTTGTTGTATGAAATGATTTTTAGCTCACCTGTCCATAGGCCATGTGAGCTTTTGTCATGGGTAAGCGTCCGTCGTCCGTCCGTTAGCTTTTCACATTTAAATCTTCTTCTCTGAAACTGCTGAACAGATTTCAACCAAACTTGCCAGAAATGTTCACTGGATGGTCCTCTACCAGATTTGTGTTTTTGGTGCTGATTTGAAATCCAACATGGCTGCCAGGGTCCATAATGTGTTATCATTGGCTGAAATTTTAAAAATCTTCTTGTCAGAAACCACTAAGTCAATTGAATTGTGACTTTGCAGGAATGATCATTGGGTGGTCCTGTACTAAAATTGTGAATTGTTTGCCGATCGGAAATTCAAGATGGCCGCCATGACTCGACTTAGTTTAACATTGGACCCTATGGGAATTTCACATTTTCATCTTTTTTCTGAAACCACAAAACAGATTTGAACCAAACTTGGCAGAAATGTTCATTGGATGGTCATATACAAGATTTGTGTTTTTGGCGCTGATCGGAAATCCAACATGGCTGCCAGGGCCCATAATGTGTTCTGATTGGTCGAAATTTTAAAAATTTTCTTGTTAGAAACCACTAAGCCAATTGAATTGTGACTTTGCAGGAATGATCATTGGGAGGTCCTGTACTAAACTTGTGAATCGTTTGCCGATCGGAAATTCAAGATGGCCGCCATGACTCGACTTAGTTTAACATTGGACCCTATGGGAATTTCACATTTTCATCTTTTTTTCTGAAACCACATAACAGATTTGTTTTTGGCGCTGATCGGAAATCCAACATGGCTGCCAGGGCCCATAATGTGTTCTGATTGGTCGAAATTTTAAAAATCTTCTTGTTAGAAACCACTAAGCCAATTGAATTGTGACTTTGCAGGAATGATCATTGAGTGGTCCTGTACTAAACTTGTGAATCGTTTGCCAATCGGAAATTCAAGATGGCCGCCATGACTCGACTTAGTTTAACATTGGACCCTATGGGAATTTCACATTTTCATCTTTTTTTCTGAAACCACATAACAGATTTGAATCAAACTTGGCAGAAATGTTCATTGTATGGTCATATACAAGATTTTTGCTTTTGGCGCTGATCGGAAATCCAACATGGCTGCCAGGGCCCATAATGTGTTCTGATTGGTCAAAATTTTAAAAATCTTCTTGTTAGAAACCACTAAGCCAATTGAATTGTGACTTTGCAGAAATGATCATTGGGTGGTCCTGTACTAAACTTGTGAATCGTTTGCCAATCGGAAATTCAAGATGGCCGCCATGACTCGACTTAGTTTAACATTGGACCCTATGGGAATTTCACATTTTCATCTTTTTTTCTGAAACCACAAAAAGATTTCAACCAAACTTGCCAGAAATGTTCATTGGATGGTCATATACAAGATTTGTGTTTTTGGTGCTGATCGGAAATCCAACATGGCTGCCAGGGCCCATAATGTGTTCTGATTGGTCGAAATTTTTAAAATCTTCTTGTTAGAAACCACTAAGCCAATTGAATTGTGGCTTTGCAGGAATGATCATTGGGTGGTCCTGTACTAAATTTGTGAATCGTTTGCTGATCGGAAATTCAAGATGGCCACCATGACTCGACTTAATTTTAACACAGGACCCTATGGAAAAAATGTTTAAAAGTCTTCTCCTCTGAAACCAGTAAGTCAGTTTAAAGCAAACATGGCATGAATGGTCCTAAGGTGGTCAACTTTCAAAATTATGTCCTGTGATCCCGACCTCCATCCAAGATGGCCACCATCAGCAAACATATTTTTAACATAGGACCCTATGGGAAAAATGTTTAAAAAAAATTTCTTCTGAAATCAGTAAGCCAATTTAAAGCAAACATGGCATGAATGGTCCTTAAATGGTCAACTTTCAAAATTATATCCAGTGACCCAAAACTCCATCCAAGATGGCCACCATCAGTGGACATAGTTTTAACATAGGACCCTATGGGAAATATGTTTAAAAATCTTCTTCTCTGAAACTAGTAAGCCAATTTAAAGCAAACATGGCATGGATGGTCCTTAAGTGGTCAATTTTCAAAATTGTGTCCAGTGACCCTGACCTCCATCCAAGATGGCCGCCTTCAGCGGACATACTGTAGTTTTAACATAGGACCCTATGGGAAAAAATGTTTTATAATCTTCTCCTCTGAAACCAGTAAGCCAATATAGCAAACATGTCATCGATGGTCCTTAGGTGGTCAACTTCCAAAATTGTGTTCAGTGATCCCGATCTCGGTTCAAAATGTCCGCCGTCAGCAGACATAGTTTTAACTATAGGACCCTATGGGAAAATTGTTTAAAAGTCTTCTCTTCTGAAACCAGTCAGCCAATTTAGAGCAAACATGGCATGGATGGTCCTTGGGTAGTATACTTTCAAAAATGTGTCCGGTGACCACGACCTCCATCCAAGATGGCTGCCATGAGCAGACATAGTTTTAACATAGAACCCTATGGAAGTATGGGATTTGAATAGTAACTTAGATGTATTCGGCATGCAGACATTCTTAAGAGGACTTATTTATGTCAGGTGAGCGATACAGGCTCACCTGAGCCTCTAGTTTATCAGTTGTTTCCGTCCGGTTTCTACACTTTCTATAATACTATAACATGTTTTGGATATACAGCATAGCTTGGTATTCAACAAATCCCACTGAATATGTCACTGTTATAATGCTTTGTTGGTGTAGATAATTGTGTTTAAGTAAATATTGTTTCAATCGTTTGAAGGAACTGAATTAGATTGAAATTAATTTCTTCTAGTTATCTGCACATAGACCATATTTATTTTCCCACCATCCGTGAAAATACCATTCAGCACGACAGGGCCGACTCGATTGGACGTGTTTTACTTCGTTGGTTAAATTTTATCTTGTTTCGAGGAAAACTTTTCTTTTTTACTCCATATTAACATTTCATAAGTTATTGTTTTTTTTGCACTACAGAAAATTGAAGTGCATACATATTTTTGTTTGTATTGTATAATACTATGTTGCTGAATTAAACACAGCACATGGCACTGTCGTGTGGCTATTCAATTTGAATATTGTTTTTCAATTATTGGTCTATATGTAGATACTTATGGGTATGGTATGTTGTCTATGGGTTTTTGATTGTTGTCTAGAAGAATTAAAAGTGAGAAATGAAATGGAGAGTGTTTTGGAATGAAATTTCTTTGTAATAAATAATTAATCTTCCTTACACATTCATCTTCCTAGTTCTAATTTTTACACCAAAATATTTTTTTATAATTCTTAGCAACCTGTATTCTAATTCTAATTGGACTGTCTGTAATTTATTTGTTTACTAAAGATGATTTTTATTTACTTTGTTCTAATTGAGTTCATGTTAAATTTTCAGTGGATAATTCTGTTACTGCTACAAACAATATTAATTAATAACATTACAATTGTCAATTTCCATGACAACTTGATGTAATATGATGTGAAATTAAAGTTAATTTATTCCACCTCACACTGACAGATGATAATAAAAAATTAAACTGACAGATGATAAAAAAAATTAAACTGACAAATGATAGCAAAAAATTAAACTGACAGTTGATAACAAAAAATTAAACTGACAGTTGATAAAAAAAAAAAAATCTGACAGTAAGGAGATGATGAAACTGACAGATGATAAAAAAGATGAAACTGGCAGATGTTAAATAAGATGAAACTGACAGATGATAAATAAGATGAAACTGACAGATGATAAATAAGATGATAAATAAGATGAAACAGACAGATGATAAATAAGATGAAACAGACAGATGATAAATAAGATGAAACTGACAGATGATAAATAAGATGAAACTGACAGATGATAAATAAGATGAAACTGACAGATGATAAATAAGATGAAACTGACAGATGATAAATAAGATGAAACTGAAAGATGAGAAATAAGAAGAAACTGACAGATGAGATATAAGATGAAACTGACAGATGATAAATAAGATGAAACTGACAGATGATAAAAAAGATGAAACTGAAAGATGAGAAATAAGATGAAACTGACAGATGATAAATAAGATGAAACTGACAGATGGTAAAAAAGATGAAACTGACAGATGATAAATAAGATGAAACTGACAGATGATAAATAAGATGAAACTGGCAGATGATAAATAAGATGAAACTGACAGATGATAAATAAGATGAAACAGACAGATGATAAATAAGATGAAACTGACAGATGATAAATAAGATGAAACTGAAAGATGAGAAATAAGATGAAACTGACAGATGATAAATAAGATGAAACAGACAGATGATAAATAAGATGAAACTGAAAGATGAGAAATAAAATGAAACTGAAAGATGATAAATAAGATGAAGCTGACAGATGATAAATAAGATGAAACTGACAGATGATAAATAAGATGAAACTGAAAGATGATAAACAAGATGAAACTGACAGATGATAAATAAGATGAAACTGACAGATGATAAATAAGATGAAACTGACAGATGTTATATAAGATGAAACTGACAGATGATAAATAAGATGAAACAGAAAGATGATAAATAAGATGAAACTGACAGATGATAAATAAGATGAAACTGACAGATGATAAATAAGATGAAACAGAAAGATGATAAATAAGATGAAACTGACAGATGATAAATAAGATGAAACAGACAGATGATAAATAAGATGAAACTGACAGATGATAAATAAGATGAAACTGACAGATGCTAAATAAGATGAAACTGACAGATGGTAAATAAGAAGAAACTGACAGATGATAAATAAGATGAAACTGACAGATGATAAATAAGATGAAACTGACAGATGCTAAATAAGATGAAACTGACAGATGGTAAATAAGAAGAAACTAACAGATGATAAATAAGATGAAACAGACAGATGATAAATAAGATGAAACTGATGGATGATAAATAAGATGAAACTGACAGATGGTAAATAAGATGAAACAGACAGATGATAAATAAGATGAAACAGAAAGATGATAAATAAGATGAAACTGACAGATGATAAATAAGATGAAACTGAGAGATGAGAAATAAGATGAAACTGACAGATGATAAATAAGATGAAACTGACAGATGATAAATAAGATGAAACTGACAGATGATAAATAAGATGAAACTGACAGATGATAAATAAGATGAAACTGACAGATGGTAAAAAAGATGAAACAGACAGATGATAAATAAGATGAAACTGACAGATGATAAATAAGATGAAACTGACAGATGATAAATAAGACGAAACTCTGGCAGAGGATAAATAAGATATAGATGTGAAGATTTAAGAACCAATGGGATAACTAAATGTACCTTATGACTTGTGAATACTTTTATACAATGTTGAAGGACACCATCCTTTCATTCAAAATTATCATTGAATGGAGAAATCAGATCAGAAAACCAACATACATTGTACTTATTATTTTAATTTATTTTTATTCTTTATTTATTTAATGAGGATTGCTGACAACCATTGGTTGCAAGCAGTTTTCCTCAAAAACATACTTATTATCTATTGTTACAAGATTGGTTCAGTTTTCAATAGAGAAAAAGGATGAAGGCTTCACAGAAATAATATAGGTAATTGTACCAGATCAACAGGTTACAATATGGGTAGGGAAGGAGGAACAATTTAATTCTGTATTTAACGAGGATTGCCGACAGCCGACAGCCGATGGCTACTAGCGGTTTTCCTTAAGGGGGAACAATGATCTTGATAATAGTGACATTAATTACTTTGATGTCCCATAGAGATTGTGATAGGTAATGGTGTCATATGGGCAGACGGTGAGAACAATGGATATGCTAATTATGGCTAATTATGAGTTAAGCTATGGTGTAAATTGGGGGGGGGGGGGGGGAGGATCACTTACAGTTGGTAAAATCAAGCTCATGTTAGATGTATCACTTTTCATTTCAAGAGGGAGACACTGTTATCTCACTAGATGAAGTAATTAAGTATGTTAACTGGTTTCCATTGATTTACAAGACAATGTTTGAACTGGATCTTGGTGTTAATAGATCCATCAGATAATTTAATTATATTGTAAAATTGATGGTAAAATGGACTGGGAACAGTCAATAACTAAATATCACTGTAGTTTGCCTTCAATAATCACATAGTAGTTTTATATGACAGAGAAATAGTTTTATCATTGTACCAGGATATTGGAATGGATGCTAGAGTTTGTCAGATCTATGGCTTTGGTTATGACCTATGCCAAGATAATATGTTTAGTGATTTTAATATTATTGGCTAAATGACAGCTTCATGAATTATATTATAAGATATGATTAGACAAGGACACCACTAATGTGGTAAGTTCGAATCTCGTTCATTGAGAGGCGTACTCGATACAACATTATGTGATAAAGTTTGTCAACGATTTGTGTCAGGTTGGTGGTTTTCATCGGGTACTCCGGTTTCCTCCACCAATAAAACTAACTGCCACGTTATAACTGGAATATTGTTGAAAGTGGTGTTAAACACCATAAACCATCTCCTTAGCTTCTGCTTAGACAAGGCATGGAAAGCATATATAAACCAGGTGTAAGCTATTACGACCAGACCAGCCTATTATAAACCAGGTGTAAGCTATTACGACCAGACCAGCCTTAATTATCAAACAAACTACACAACCAAGCGTAAATCTGGTGTAAAGTAAGGAGTAATATGTAAATGAGTATGATAGTACAACAAGAAATATATCCTGTGAAATATGTAAATAAGTGTGCCAGGAAATATATCCTGTGAAATATGTAAATAAGTGTGCCAGGAAATATATCCTGTGAAATATGTAAATAAGTGTGCCAGGAAATATATCCTGTGAAATATGTAAATAAGTGTGCCAGGAAATATATCCTGTGAAATATGTAAATAAGTGTGCCAGGAAATATATCCGGTGAAATATGTAAATAATTGTGCCAGGAAATATATCCTGTGAAATATGTAAATAAGTGTGCCAGGAAATATATCCTGTGAAATATGTAAATAAGTGTGCCAGGAAATATATCCTGGCATAAAGAGGTCGTGATCGTATGTTAGTTGGATTTACAACTACCTATGCAATCAGTGCCTATCGCCATAAAAGTTGTGAGTTCGAACCCCGTTTCATGAACTCGATCCAACATTATGTGATAAAGTTTGTCAGTGACTTGTGACAGGTCGGTGGTTTTCTCCAGATATTACAGTTTCCTCCACCAATAAAACTGAACGTCACGATATAACTGAAATATTGTTGAAAGTGGCGTTAAATACCATAGACCACGTTAACCCTTGACATAATATAT
Organism: Bathymodiolus septemdierum; assembly: GCA_963383655.1. Classification (NCBI taxonomy): domain Eukaryota; kingdom Metazoa; phylum Mollusca; class Bivalvia; order Mytilida; family Modiolidae; genus Bathymodiolus; species Bathymodiolus septemdierum. The sequence goes on from OY726523.1 coordinate 35,397,212, forward strand.
TTACGACTGTTTTCTATATATTTCTAGGCATAACTGCTTCTTGAAAGAATGAAAGCTTGTAAATAAACCTTGACCTTGAATTAACTGACTTATATTATATGAAATTGATAAGTTAACTGACCTATATCATATGAACCTGATAGTTAACTGACCTATATCATATGAACTTGATAGTTAACTGACCTATATCATATGAACTTGATAATTAACTGACCTATATCATATGAACTTGATAATTAACTGACCTATATCATATGAACTTGATAGTTATCTGACCTATATCATATGAACTTGATAATTAACTGACCTATGTCATATGAACTTGATAATTAACTGACCTATGTCATATGAACTTGATAGTTAACTGACCTATGTCATATGAACTTGATAGTTATCTGACCTATATCATATGAACTTGATAGTTAACTGACCTATATCATATGAACTTGATAATTAACTGACCTATGTCATATGAACTTGATAATTAACTGACCTATATCATATGAACTTGATAGTTAACTGACCTATGTCATATGAACTTGATAGTTAACTGACCTATGTTATATGAACTTGATAGTTAACTGACCTATTATATGAACTTGATAGTTAACTGACCTATATCATATGAACTTGATAATTAACTGACCTATGTCATATGAACTTGATAATTAACTGACCTATGTCATATGAACTTAATAATTAACTGACCTATGTCATATGAACTTATTAGTTAGCTGACCTATGTCATATGAACTTGATAATTAACTGACCTATATCATATGAACTTGATAATTAACTGACCTATATCATATGAACTTGATAGTTAACTGACCTATGTCATATGAACTTGATAATTAACTGACCTATGTCATATGAACTTGATAATTAACTGACCTATGTCATATGAACTTGATAGTTAACTGACCTATGTCATATGAACTTGATAGTTATCTGACCTATGTCATATGAACTTGATAGTTAACTGACCTATGTCATATGAACTTGATAATTAACTGACCTATGTCATATGAACTTGATAGTTATCTGACCTATGTCATATGAACTTGATAATTAACTGACCTATGTCATATGAACTTGATAATTAACTGACCTATGTCATATGAACTTGATAATTAACTGACCTATGTCATATGAACTTGATAATTAACTGACCTATGTCATATGAACTTGATAATTAACTGACCTATATAAACTTGATAATTAACTGACCTATATGAACTTGATAATGTGAGTTATAAGAGTATTAAAACAGTAGATATCTAATTTAATATGCACGGCACGACACGTTTCTGAAATAATAACCTTCATCAGGTATATTATATTAAATAATTCCATTAATATTATTTTTCCTCTTCCTGGTTACCATATATAGCTGCTGATTTAATAACTCATTATTTGTTTTCAATAGACATGTATTATGATTATATAATTACTTCCTTTGAAATTTAATATAAGGAAAAATAAAATTATATAAATCACATGAAACAATGTCAGGGGATATAATAGATACAAAAAATTGCTTTGTTTGTTAATCAGATATTAAATTTAATACATATGGGTTAAATTGAGTACTTCAATTTACACTACAACTACATTTTAGTTAAAAATTTACATTTTGTAATCTAAAAATCATAATATTTTGTATTTGAACAGTAAAATAACAAATTAATTAATTAATTTGATGCAGACTTTCTTGGAAAGTTTAGTTTATATAAATGAACATCATAGTATGTAGTTCTAAAGCAATGGTCCACCCTTTAAAATATACCCTTTAAGCAGATTCAGAGCCAATATTTAAATGTTTTCACCAAATTCCTTCTTAACTGTTGCATGCTGGTATAATTTTTCTAACAAAATTTGAAATTAACGGCTGATTTTATCCACTTTTAATTCACAAAAAATTACTGTATGCCTAGAAAACACATATCCATGCATAAAGCTAATATAGAAAAGAAAACGGGAACATTAGTTGTAAATTAGGTTGTGAGTCTTCTGCACAGAATAATTGACACTTGGTACATTTCAAATTAGGGCTGTTTTATATAGATTTATTCCAGACTTCCATCTACATGTAGTACGCTTGACAGACTTCCATTTACATGCAGTACGCTTGACAGACTTCCATCTACATGCAGTACGCTTAACAGACTTCCATCTACATGCAGTACGCTTGACACTTCTATATTTATAGATCCTGCTCCATCATGCCTGGTTCTTAATAGTTCCTGCTCCATCATGCCTGGTTCTTAATAGTTCCTGCTCCATCATGCCTGGTTCTTAATAGTTCCTGCTCCATCATGCCTGGTTCTTAATAATTCCTGCTCCATCATGCCTGGTTCTTAACACGTAAAGTCAAATAATGATCGTGTGAACAAAGACCTTTTTTTCTTGGGGTGGGGTGGGGGATGGTGAGCATGGGTGACCAAGTGGTTATTAGATCATTGACTTCTGATCGCAAGTCTAACAATACTAACTTGGGTACTTTCCCCCAATACACACCTCAAGTGTTAAGGTGTAAAGACATTTACCCATGTCTTGTCTATAGCTATAGCCACAAATTTCTTAGATCTGACATGTTTTATTCAAGGAAAATTATTTTCTTTACTTGTTCTGTATTTTCTGTTATGATTGTTTGAGTTTTGATTTATTAATTAACAGGAAAGAATACAAGGTAAATCTAGTACAGGAAGTGCCGTGTTTCTGACTCTTGTGGTTTCCGTTTTGAAGTTAGAGATATGCTGTCGATCTGACAGCTCACTTTTACATGTATAACTAGGGCAGTTACCACATTGCTGTTATTCATTTTCTGATCAATCTAAGCTTACAAGGCATCGCTGTATAAACCCTCTATCTTACAGTATTGTGGCGCTGTAATTAGGCATCACTGTATAAACCCTCTATGTTACAGTATTGTGGCACTGTAATTAGGCATCGCTGTATCAACCCTCTATGTTATAGTATTGTGGCGCTATAATTAGGACGCCTTATTAGTTTTAGTTATAATTGTATATCAATAATTGGTACACGGAAAGCTTGATGGTAATTCTTGTCTATAACACATAGTAATTGTTTATTTAATATTGTGCTATAATTACTAGAGTGGGAGGAACGGTGTTACGTGGTACAGTATCAGTAATATCTTACTGTATATACGTGGTACATAGTATGGTCTTTGATCTGAAAACATGGCAGTTGTTTGCTTTGTTGATATTGGTTGAATTGTTGACCATCACCAGAGTGGGAGGAATAGTGTTACACGGTACAATAATCGTAATAATTCTTATAGAATATACATATTACAAAGTATGATCTTTGACAATAATTGTAAACACACCAGGCGTTCCTTTTGTTGAAATTGGTGGAATTGTTAAAGATCACTGTTTATGATATTATTTAGTAATATAAACCAATCAAATGTAGCGGTTATCGCCTGTGTATAATACAGTAGCCACCTCTTATAAGGCCACCTCTTGTTCAGTGGACAAGTGGCCTTATAATAGGGGTGGCCTCATGAGGTGGACAATTTGGTATTACATTTGTGTATTTTATACTTTAGTGCTTCTGAACTTTGGCATTATAAGAGGGGATGACCTTATAAGAGGGGTGACCTTTGGTTGGAGTGGCCTTATAAGAGGGGTGACCTTTGGTTGGAGTGGCCTTATAAGAGGGGTGACCTTTGATTGGAGTGGCCTTATAAGAGGGGTGACCTTTGGTTGGAGTGTCCTTTTAAGAGGGGTGACCTTTGGTTGGAGTGGCCTTATAAGAGGGGTGACCTTTGGTTGGAGTGGCCTAATAAATGTAGGACTAGTGTACTCACTTTGTTTTGCTCAGAAAACTATTTACGCATCCTGAGCGAGTTTTACACACAAAAAATCAGATATTTTGTAGTTGACCATCATTTTCTCAAACTCTGGATTAGTTGTTTCCTTAGATAACTTGAAATAAAAAATGAATCCATTCATACAGTTGTCTCCCTCTTTCAAAACCTCTCCATCTCAGGCCAGATTTCCAATGCACTGAAATACTAACATACTACCAATTTGTTTGCCTCATGAGAATCCAGATCCCTCCCTCTCGGGCCAGATTTCAAATGCACTGAGATACTAACATACCTCCAATTTGTTTGCCTCATGAGAAACCAGATCCCTCCCTCTCAGGCCAGATTTTCAATGCACTGAAATACTAAAATACTACCAATTTGTTTGTCTCGTGAGAAACCAGATCCCTCCCTTTCGGGCCAGATTTCAAATGCACTGAGATACTAACATACCTCCAATTTGTTTGCCTCATGAGAAACCAGATCCCTCCCTCTCGAGCCAGATTTCAAATGCACTGAGATACTAACATACCTCCAATTTGTTTGCCTCATGAGAAACCAGATCCCTCCCTCTCGGGCCAGATTTCAAATGCACCAAGATACTAACATACCTCCAATTTGTTTGCCTCATGAGAAACCAGATCCCTCCCTCTCGGGCCAGATTTCAAATGCACTGAGATACTAACATACCTCCAATTTGTTTGCCTCATGAGAAACCAGATCCCTCCCTCTCGGGCCAGATTTCAAATGCACCGAGATACTAACATACCTCCAATTTGTTTACCTCATGAGAAACCAGATCCCTCCCTCTCGGGCCAGATTTCAAATGCACTGAGATACTAACATACCTCCAATTTGTTTGCCTCATGAGAAACCAGATCCCTCCCTCTCGGGCCAGATTTCAAATGCACTGAGATACTAACGTACCTCCAATTTGTTTGCCTCATGAGAAACCAGATCCCTCCCTCTCGGGCCAGATTTCAAATGCACCAAGATACTAACATACCTCCAATTTGTTTGCCTCATGAGAAACCAGATCCCTCCCTCTCGGGCCAGATTTCAAATGCACTGAGATACTAACATACCTCCAATTTGTTTGCCTCATGAGAAACCAGATCCCTCCCTTTCGGGCCAGATTTCAAATGCACTGAGATACTAACATACCTCCAATTTGTTTGCCTCATGAGAAACCAGATCCCTCCCTCTCGGACCAGATTTCAAATGCACTGAGATACTAACATACCTCCAATTTGTTTGCCTCATGAGAAACCAGATCCCTCCCTCTCGGGCCAGATTTCAAATGCACTGAGATACTAAAATACTACCATATTGTTTGCTTCAAGAGAGACCACCCCTTATAAGATCATTTTACATTGTAGAAGGAGTGTTTTTCAGCTTAATTATACCCCCACTCTCAGAGTAGTGGGTATACTGGAATACCCTTGTCCATCCGTTCGTCCGTCCCTAAACCTTTTTTCATTTGTCTTTTGTCGCATTTTATTCATATTTGGTATCTTGATTGGCCATGATCTGAGCATGCGCATATTATACCGATTTCACGGATGGTTGATTTTTGCGAAAGTTATAGCCCTTTTCATGTTTACTTGACCATACGTCCGTCCGCACATCTTGTGTACACAACTAGTCATTTGTCTTTTGTCGCATTTTATTCATATTTGGTATCTTAGTTGGCCATGATCTGAGCATGCGAATATTGTACCGATTTCACGGATGGTTGATTTTTGCGAGAGTTATAGCGCTTTTCATGTTTGTTTGACCATACGTCCGTTCGCACATCTGGTGTATGCAACTAGTCATTTGTCTTTTGTTGCATTTTATTCATATTTAGTATCTTGATTGGCCATGATCTGAGCATGCACATATTATACCGATTTCACGGATGATTGATTTTTGTGAGAGTTATAGCCCTTTTCATGTTCCCTTATGAGCTGCTGCTATAAATTATTTCCTTAATTAGCTATGTATAATATTTATATCTAATAATCTGTAATACATCATTTTTCATCATTCCAAATGTTTACTAGCCAACTGCCCTGGGAGGATACACATCTCTTGATTCCAACACTCTTTACACTCCTTTATGCCTCTCCACCACGTTAAGTCCCAATATAATCTAATACTTTACTACACATCAACTTATGTAGAGCGAGTGGGGGTATCGCAGCACGACAACGCGTGCAGTTTCATTTTACTGGGATTACATGAATACTTATATATACTGAAGTAAAGTTATTTATTGATCTCTTCGACTTTGACACAATGAGGTTCGACAATTCTATTATGTTGTAAATATTACATAATGTCTTAAAGACAAATTATAAAGGAAAGTTATGATAATGATTTATTCAATTTTGTTCCACAGTCACCATAAGAAGATAACTTTATTATGATCATATTTATTCAATGAGCCATTAGTGTGAGGTAACTCACAGCTTGTGTAACACCTTTCTGTTAAGTTTTACACAGCTTTGCTGTCCTGATTGAAAAATCTTGTATTATATTTTGTACAAATTTTACCATTCCCCTTCTGTGAAATATGTTGTTCTTTTATTACCTTAATTCTGAAATGTCATTAAATTTGTAATTCTGATATCATGAAACACAGATGGAGTGTTCTTCTCTACACTATAATGCCAATATCCTTAAGATCATCAATACAATATATAATTTCATTAGAATTAATCAGTATTTAATTAGGTCAAATCTTTTGCTATTCTAAATACATGCAGTGATTTTCTTTCTTTCTACATGCATTTCAGTTTCTTCTACATAAACTAGTGGATCACATGTTTAATTTTTGACTCTCTGTTTAATGCCTAATAATTTAATTTGATGTGAATTAACTGCAATCTGATTGGCTGGAGAAAAAAATGGTTATACTTGATAACCTGGTTTTGGTATTGTGACGTCACCAACATATTCATTTGCCAAAATTCAGATAGTCCCATGAAATAATCGTAATTAAAATCGAGGAATCATTAAATTTTGTTGTAAAAATTCAATAATAAGGAATATTTTTAATTTTTGAACATTTTGAACAATGGTTTAGAACAGTTTACGTTTTTCCTAAACAACTTTGTGGTTTATTAAGCATAAACTGCCCCAAGCCATGTTATATCGTATAACCTGTTCAAAAATATTCCTTAAGTAGCTGTTGATATCCAAGTTTACTTTTACAACTTATCTTTGCATATCTTTTACAGATTTGTTGTACAATATTTTGCAAATCACTAAGTATGTAATAAAAGAAAGAGATTTCAGTCAAAAACTTTGTTACATGTATATCAAAATCGAGCAAGTTTATTTCTTAGATAACTTGAAGTAATATTGTCTGTTAATAGCTGTTTTCTTGTATAACTAGAAGTAAGAATATGGTCCGTTTATAGTGATTGTTTCCTAATTTTCCTAAATTTGCTCTGATATCTCGAATGCCTGGTTAATTCAAACTAAAATAGTACTTCAAGAAAACCAGATTTAACTGTAATTGAACACTGTAGAAATTGTGTCATTTTCAGAAAAATGGTACAAACTACAGTGAAAACTGTCTAAGCTGAACTCTGAATAAAACAAAATCTTGTATAAACTGAACTTTAAATAGAGTCCTAAATGTAGAAAATCTTTATTTATTTAACCTGTATAAACTGAACACCTGTCTATTCCGACCACACAAATGTTGGCTCCAAATAGATTTGGTTTAGACAGGTTTAACTGTATATGCTTTACACGTTATATACAAATAAGATTGTTTAAGACGGTATGGCAATAGTCTCAGAGACTTAAAGAAAACTGATTGAATTTACCTACAGTGTAAATGAATGATTATTATGTAAACCTCCTACAAAGTGTGTAATGCTTTGTGTCATTGGGGAATTCTAGACTCAGAAATTACCTAACATATTGAATCAAAGCTGTGCATATATATTGGTACATGTAACCTGTTAATATATTAGGTAACCAGTTGTGACTGTTACCCCATCTTTCATTGATTTAGGTAGATATGATTATTATAATTTAGTAATATATTTATATATACAGATAGGGATTAATATAAGTTCTTGCAACTTGTTTCCCAATCCAAATAATTACTTTCTATTATGTATTAAATATAGTTGAATATTGTAATGTTATGTTGAATGAATTAATAAAATATGCTATATATATTTCCTGTGACTGTATGATGATTTCTTCATTATCCTATACAATATATTAAAAATTGCGGAGTTAGATTGCTGTCAAATTATAATATTAAGTATATATGAACCATCTACACACGCTTAGACACATGTCTTATGTCTCTCTCTCTCTCTCTCTCTCTATTGTCAGGAAATAGTTGGTTAGAGTTATGGTCTTTAACGCCACCTTCAACAATATTTCAGTTATATCGTGGCGGTTAGTTTTATTGGTGGAGGAAACTGGAGAACCCGGAGAAAACCACCGACGGTGAGTGAGACAGCCACAAGTCACTGACAACTTTATCACATAGCGTTCTATCGAGTACACCTCGCCTGAGCGAGATTCCAACTCACAACGCTAGTGATGATAGACACTGATTGCACAGGTACTTGTAAATCCAACTACCATACTAAGATATAAGTTAATACATGCATTAAGTATCCAATTCTGACTTGCCCATATTGAATTACGATATATGCTAATTATTCAATTCTCCTCTGACAGGATTATCGGCTTTGCATCACTCTGATTTACTACACAGTATAGCAATAGTAAAATGTCACTTAATTTTCTCTGTATTGAAAATTTTCTATTTGATCATTAAAAAAAGGTAGTTTAAGCTTAATTTCAATAGAGTTTGAGTGGAAATGAATTTTTATAGAATTGCATGTATACAATGTAGTTTTAATTATTGATTTCTTAATGAATTACATGACAGGAATAATTAAAACTCGGGAGATAATTACCTGTGCTACAGGTACATCTAATTAATTTGTAACTTGCACTCCCGTCAATTTTCATCCATGGTATATTGAACCCCCTTATTGAAAACTGACGCCCCCTGTATGGTAAATTGAACCCCCATGGTATTTTGACCCCCCCCCCCCCCATTTCTAATCAAGAAATAGGCAGGGAGGTCAAAATACCATGGATAGGGGGGTCAATACACCATGGATAGAGAGGGGTGATATACCATGGATAGGGGGGTCAATACACCATGGATAGAGAGGGGTGATATACCATGGATAGGGGGGTCGATATTCCATGGGTAGGGGGGTCAAAATACCATGGGTAGGGGGGTCAATATACCATCGGTAGGGGGGGTCAAAATACCATGGGTAGGGGGTCGATATACCATGGGTAGGAGGGTCAAAATACCATTTATCAAATAATAAGGAATTTCGCTTTTTTCTGATTGGCATGTTCCCAACTCTACCTCAGAGTGAGCACACCTCGAGTGAGGTAAAATTTTACAAATATTTCAAAATTATAAAATAAAATAAAAAAAATTTTAAGTTCAAAATTTGACAAAAAATTTCAAAAATTTTACAATTTTCATAAAATTTCAAAACTTTCAAAAATTTAATTAGATTTCAAAATTTTCATCAATCAGTAAATAATAAACTGGCTTTCGATCACCTTTTTGACACCATTACCCAGGATATATGAGGTTAGGTAAATAGGTGTTAAAATTGAAGGTGATGCATTTTATTATAGTGCCATCATTGAATGCTAAATAAACATATTGTCATTTGCTAATTAACAAAAGGTAAATTTGAATAAACTTTATTATTATATAGATAGCTGTGAATTACAGAATTTTCCAAGTTAAATATAAAAACGATAATTTCACAGTGAAATTATCGTTTTTAATTTCACTCTTGCTATATTTCGCGCCATTTCGTTGTCGGAACTACTTTTCTGACAACGAAATGGCGAGAGTGAAATTAAAAACGATAATTTCACTATGAAATTATCGTTTTTATTTAACTCGGAAATTTCTGTAATTCTACGGTCCAATTAAACTCATTTTATATTAAATTTGATTCGAAACATTTTTTATCTATATAATAAATACTATAACTAATTGACGAGTTTCATTATCAAAAATATGTCACTCATGACCAAATACCGTTGTAACTCACTCATGTGCTGCGTGCATTCGTGAGTTACTGCGTTATTTGGTCATTCGTGACATGTTTTTGATAATGAAACTCGTCAATTAGTTATAGTATAATTAACTGACAAAAAAGTTTAAAGACATCTGTATTGATCAATTATATCTTTGTCTTCATTTACAATCTCATAATATTTATTTTGCTGTATTTTTTATCCATGGTATTTTAAACCCCCTTACCCATGGTATATTGACCCCCCCTACCGATCGTATATCAACCCCCCTATCCATGGTATATTGACCACCCTACCCATGGTATATCGACCCCTCTACCCATGGTATATCGACCCCCAACCCATGGTATTTTGACCCCCCTGCCCATGAAATATTGACCCCCCTACCTATGGTATATCAAGCCCTCTCTTATGGTATTATGAACTCCTCTCTTTTGGTAGAAATGAGGGAGGGTTCAATTTACCATGAGGGGGTTCAAAATACAATGACAAAAAATTGACCCTGGGGTCAAAATACCATATGGAAAATTGAACCCAGGGTCAAAATATCATATGAAAATTGACCCTGGGGTCAAAATACCATATGGAAAATTGAACCCAGGGTCAAAATATCATATGAAAATTGACCCTGGGGTCAATTTACCATGGGGCTGTGTTTAAACTTTATCCTGTCAGTGAGTGTATCAAGCTAAAACTATTGATTTGGAACGACTTTTAATTGTGGGGGATACGGTACTATAGGATTGTAGTCAAACAACACAGGCGAATACAGTCATCTTAAGTTTTAATTACTTTATTTCTTCGTCATCGTTATAGTTTGGAATTTGTTTCCAAGCTGAACTACGCTGATATGTAGTACAATTAGTTAAGGGTGTGGTTGTCTTCTCAGAATATTAAATCAGCTTAAAAATTATTATTTAATCAACGAGAATTTTTTTTTATTGTTTAATAAAATTTGAAAGTAACGTCATGTTTGTTAAATTCATGTGATATGTTGAGTTTGGTTTCTTAAGGGATTCAGTTCTTATAAAGTTGTTGTGGAATAGAAGAAGAATTCAGTCCTTTGTTGTTTTTTGGAACACTTTGTAATGCTTCTGTGTCATACCTTGTTGTAAAACTGAAGAAACCTTGTACATAAGTAAATAAACAATTGATTTCTTTTTACGACCAGGGAAGATATAACTAGAGAGAGAGTAGATCATTAGCGATGGGATTACATATAAAATTTTAAACGTTCACCAAGAAACAGTAAGAAGGAAGCATTTAACTTAACGTTAATATTGGTGAAATAAAATACACAAGTGATCAAATTTTTGTTGTTTATTGAAAGGAATATTCCATATTTATGCAGCAATATAGTAAGCGAAATATAAAAAAAAATATTGGAAAATAAAGTTTAATCTGTAACGATCGTAACTTCTTATGTAATGGAGGATTTATAATATGTGTTTACGTAGTATTTCTGTTTGGATGTTGGAGATTGCTAAAGTTTGGAATATACGGGAAGAAGAGTAAGTACTTAAAAACTTTTTATTAGAGATTACAGAAAAAAATTAAATTTTTTTTTATTAGAAATTACAGAAAAAAGAATAAAAAAACTTTTTATTAGAGATTACAGGAAAAAGAATTAAAATATCGTGAGATTAGTTTTTATTTTATGAGGGCACTACACTAGTCTCATTTCACCCATGGTTTTTTTGACAAGGTTGACAGTTGGAGGATGACAGGCCCAATAATATCTGATTAAAATATTTGGGACTTTAAGGGCCAATTTTTTTTCTTCAAATTTGATATTTTAAAGTTTTTGTGTCTATGCTCATTTTGTTATACTCATGGTAACATGGTGTGGTTTTATTGTTGAACTCTTTATTCAATGCATGATAAAGGACAGCCTTTTAAAAGGGAGCTGTAGTATCATCAGAAATAAATCTAAAATTGACATGTGATCTTCCAGAGCCTCTCAATAGGAACTTTGGAGTGACAATCTCTTTCACAGGTTGAAGGTTGATTTGATTTGATTTATTGTGCTTAACGCCACTTTCAGCAATATTTCAGCTATATCATGGCGACCAGTTTTAGTGGTGGAAGAAGCCAGAGAGAACCACCGACCATGGGCAAGCAACTGGTAGACTTTCTCACTTGCGACTGCGAGTCAAGTGCACCATTTTTTGTTATTTGCAAAGCCGGGCGCAAACCCATGCCGTATTGGCGATAGGCTTGTATGAGTTGTTAGGTAATCCAACTGCCTAACCCACTGAGCCACCAGGTTGAAGGAATAATGATTAAAGTAGCTAAACACAAAGTTGAGCATGATATCAGTTATTGGTTAGATATCAGTTACTGGTTAGATATCAGTTATTGGTTAGATATCAGTTACTGGTTAGATATCAGTTACTGGTTAGATATCAGTTATTGGTTAGATATCAGTTACTGGTTAGATATCAGTTACTGGTTAGATATCAGTTATTGGTTAGATATCAGTTATTGGTTAGATATCAGTTACTGGTTAGATATCAGTTATTGATTAACTGAAAGTCAGTACTAAACCCTGCCTTTTTATTCTTATGGCCAATGGTTGGGCTTGCTCAATGACGCAGAAAGCTTTAAGATCTGCTTTATTTATCTTTATGATAATTGTATTTGAATTGAAACTTAAATTATTAATAATAAATTCCAAAGATAATTAGTTGCCATGTATAGTGTCAATGTCATGTGAATATTTTTTTTACTAATTCAGTAGTTATCACAATGACATGTTTATTTTTCACCTAAAAAACCTGGAATACTTAGAAACGTTCAATTCTTTCATGGAAATGTCGATATAACTGATATCTGAGAAGGATATTATCTGGTAAGATGATATCTATGGTGATATTAATCTAGAATTTATACTTTATGACAGGAATAACATTATATTAACCTAAGCTTACTTCCTGTAATTGCATTAAAACTGTACCTTAGTACATCTTTTGAGATTACCTGTATTTGAGGTGTGTTACAATCTCGTTATGAAGTCTGTAGATGTAGGTAAATTACCTGTAAGCAGCAAAACCAAATAAAATAAAGTTGTGAACAATGTACAAAATATGACATATGTGATAATTAAAATTATTTTCTTGTGATTGCCACTTAACGTAAATAAATTACCTGGAGTTTTAACTCACACGAACGTAAATAAATTACCTGGAGTTTTAACTCACAAGAACTTTAATAAACTCATATCCTAGAGTTTCAACTCTTGAGAACTTAAATAAATTTAAGTTTTAACTATGGACTAATAAACTACTAATAAAAAGATGGCCTAAATTTTGAGCTATTAAAATTCAAATAAAAAAATAGTATAAAACAGTTAACATAAGTATTGATGGAACCTGAAAAACAGGTTGACTCATCAAAATTTCGACTCAACCAATTATGACATAACAATGGTAAAAGTTTGTTTACAGTTGTAAGAAAGAAAGTACTAACAATTACTTTTGATTATCTTACATGTAAAATGGAGGGGGAGAGGGTTTATCTGTGTAATCAGAGTTAAACCTGGTGATGGACCACATCTTTATTTAATCATAAGTTAAACAAATCCTCTGGCTCACCTTCACCTTTAGATCACAAATTGTTTTGTCAAAAACCATAATTATAGTGAAATGTGTCTAAATCAAACTTCCTTAGGATCAACTTTTACATTCCTAATAGACAGGTTTTGATTTCTACAGGTTAAATTAGCAAAAAAATCCTACATTGGGTTTTATTTATACAGAAATGTAGTTCAGTTAGTACAAGTTGTGTTTATATTCAGGGTTCAGATTGTTCAGTTAGTACAAGTTGTGTTTATATTCAGGGTTCAGATTGTTCAGTTAGTACAAGTTCTGTTTATATTCAGGGTTCAGATTGGTTTCACTGTATTCACTATTCCACCCATTTTTACTGTTTTTGGATATCAAATTTGCATGCAGGTTTTGTTTCGTTATATAAAAAAAATTGTTATAAAAATATACGGAAAAAATGGGAAATCTATTTTATTTGGCAGATGTAAAACACTAGAAATAGAAACGTAGTGAATTAAGTTCTACTTAAAATAGAGTGTGAATACTAAAACTCTCCGTTATTAAATGTCTCGAAACAGCTTGTTCCTAATAGCTTCCTTTTAGAGATTCTTGATAAGAGAAATTACTGTCTATAATAGCCTTCTGGTTTTGTTTTATACGGAAATATTGGTCAAAATTAATAAAATCTGACGAAAAAAATCCTCATTCATAAACTAAATACAAATAAAGAAGGATTAATATGAATTGCATTGTTCTACACACGTTGTTCTTTGTCAAGTGGAAATATTTTTAGTTTTCTTGTGAATTTCGAGAAGCTGAGAAATTCTATGTCAAGAAGTGATTAGTTTTTATACATTAATTAGTTGTAAGATAAGTTACTTGAAGCAAAACAAGTATTTACAGCTTCACTTCATTTTTTAGTTAATGGAAATATTGTGTAGAAAAGTAGGAAACATGACTGCAGAGCACTGAGAAAGCAGATATTAAAACCTGCATGTCTGCAATGAATTGTCAAAACAGAACTTAATCAAATTAAAACTGTCTAAGCAGAACTTCAATAAATGAAAACCTGTCTAAACAGAACTTCAATAAAAATGAAAACCTGTCAAAACAGAACTTCAATAAAATCAAGCAAAACCTCAATAAAATGAAAACCTGTCTAAACAGAACTTCAATAAAAATGAAAACCTGCCTAAACAGAACTTCAATTAAATGAAAACCTGTCTACGCAGAACTTCAATAAAATGAAAACCTGCCTACACAGAACCTCAATAAAATGAAAACCTGTCTAAACAGAACCTCAATAAAATGAAAACCTGTCAAAACAAAACTTCAATAAAATGAAAACCTGCCTAATCAGAACTTCAATAAAATGAAAACCTGTCTACACAGAACCTCAATAAAATGAAAACCTGTCTAAGCAGAACTTCAATAAAATGAAAACCTGTCTACACAGAACCTCAATAAAATGAAAACCTGTCTAAACAGAACCTCACTAAAATGAAAACCTGTCTAAGCAGACTTCAATAAAATGAAAACCTGCCTAAACAGAACCTCAATAAAATGAAAACCTGTCAAAACAAAGCTTTAAAAAATGAAAACCTGTCAAAACAGAACTCCAATAAAATGAAAACCTGTCTAAGCAGAACTTCAATAAAATGAAAACCTGTCTAAGCAAAACCTTAATTAAATGAAAACCTGTTTAAGCAGAACTTCAATAAAATGAAAACCTGTCAAAACAGAACTTCAATAAAATAAAAACCTGTCTGAACAGTACCTAATGAAATGAAAACCTGTCAAAACAGAACTTCAATCAAATGAAAACCTGCCTAAGCAAAACCTTAATTAAATGAAATCCCATCTAAGAAAAATCTCCCCTTTATTGTTCTCTAAAAATATTGGTGGAACGACCTTTAGAATTTTTAATTAGTATGCAGTATGTATTATTGTACAGATGCCTGTGAAATTGTAATATTTCTAAAGAGAATGAAAATGATAATGTCTCACCATGGTGATCACAATCTGTCATTGTCAGATAATTGTCATCACAATGTCTCTCTATTGTGATCTGTCCTCAGATAGTTGTCATCACAATATTAGATTTTATTAAGAATGTTTGACCACACTTGATGTAATATACCAAAACTTCCCTCAGTTCTTTCTCATACACCTTCAGTTTTTAGTCTTCTACATATCCATACAAGTTAAGGCAATTTTTCAACTTTGTCCTTTCAGTGGAGCAGGAACACAGTTTTCAAAAAGACACATTTCATTGGCATTTCCAACTTAGTTGTGTTTGGCTTACTGTTTTGTATACTTTTGAGAGTTATGCCCTTGCTTTAGCAGATTCTAACCACATTGACACACAATCCGATTATCAGAATATTTCTCCAAGGAATTTTATAGTTATGCGCCTTAAAGATGTAAAAACTAATGTTAAAATATTCATGGTAGCAATTAATTTATTTCTTTACAGATTCAAATAAAATTTATACAAAAGCTATATATCGACAATATCTCATTCAAGTTCTAAAACCAGAATATTTCACCAAGGATGTTTGGGGTTATGTCCCCTGAAGATATGAACAAAATGTTGGATTATTCATTTTAGTACTCTAGAGCAAATTTAATTTCTTTACAAGGACCCAGGTGGCTCAATGAGTTAGGTAGTTGGATTACCTAACAACTCATACAAACCTATCACCAATACGGCGTGGGTTCGCGCCCGGCTTTGTAAATTACAAAAAAGGGTGTACTCGACTCGCAGCTGCAAGTGATAAAGTTTACTAGTAAAATACTTGCCCATGGTCGGTGGTTCTCTCCGGGTACTCCGGCTTCTTCCACCACTAAAACTGGTTGCCATGATATAGCTGAAATATTGCTGAAAGTGGCATTAAACACCAAAAATCAAATCAAATCAAATCAAATTTCATTTCTTTACAGTTTGAATAACTATATAAAGGTAATATCTTACTGATATGCAAATACTCAAATGTATCACAATATTTTTGTCAAACATTTTAAAAAAGTCATGTCACTTTAAGATGGACCACATCGGTGGCATAATGGTTATGGTGCTGACCTTGAGTGGGGTAGATCGTGGGCTCGAGCCCCGGTCAGGTCAAACCAAAGACTATAAAATTGGTATTTGTTGCTTCTCTGCTAAACATGCATCATTAAGGAAAAAGAGCAAAGACTGGGTGGCTTGGAATCAGAATGGTGTGTCTGAGTGGAGTGACATGTCTTCCCGCAGACCTCATCATCATCTCATTGAAAATTAACTTGTTCTCACCCTAATATAGCTAAACATTGCTGAATTGACATTAAACAACAATCACTCACTCACTCACTTTAAAATGCCCTCCCCCTCCCCCTCCCCCCCCCCCCCCCCAAAAAAAAAGGGTTAAAATGTTCCTGTTAAAGTATTAACCAACAAATAGTTCTTCAATTTTTAGATTCAAAACAAATTTATTTACAAGCTAAATTAGATATGTTTAGACATGTACATTTTTATTACTATAATAACTTTCAGTTTTTGAAACTTTTTTTTCTCATTAATCTGCAATTTTTTAATAACATAAGGCAACTTGTTATTCTTTGTTCTGTGTCTTCTGTCCATTGTTGCCTGTGTATGCAGATTGTCCTTTCTTGATTGCTCCTTTGGTTTATTTTACGTATATTTGATGCTTTTCACGATTTTTGATGTTTTTAATTTATAATGTATACATCTAGATTAAGATAGTGTGTGTCAAAAATTGGCATAGGCAAAAATAATAAAAATTAATATGTTGCAAATATCTCAAATTTTACAATACATAGTTAAGTTGACAATTACCTGTTTTAATAGCAGTTATTTAACTGATTTCAACTATTTTCCTCTGAAAGGGGATGTAGATGGTTTCATCTATTTTTCATTGATTTCAGTTATTTTATTTTCTAACGAGAAACATCCCTGTATATTGTAATAATGAGGACTTGAAAGTTACAGAAACAGTTTTCAGAAATGTCCTTTTGCGAAGAAAAAAAAATTGACAAGTTTTTATTCTGTCTGTAATCAAAATGAATTTGTAATATCTTGTTCTATTACAAATCGGTGGTGATAGATTTGTCGTGTTGCCTTTATTATATTACAGATAATAACATGATCATTTTTACTCCTCGCTGATTTCTGTCAATGAGGACTTGATCAAATTTGTCAATTTACACTAAAATTCCTGTGTAATAATTTACGATCGTAAGGAAGATATAATATTAGAACATAATCACCTCTCCTCGACCAATCAGAAACTTGAATTTTTTACTCTTATTTTCATAAAACATGGTTTTCTATGTTTTATAAAGTGTCACGATTGACTGAATTTGCATTGATCTCTTATTAGGTATAGAATGACTCAATAAAGTTCACACTAAGTCTGATTAGAGAACAATGAAAATCTGCCTGGATTACAATAAATTATCAAACATAGAAAATCATTTTCTGTAAAAAAAAATAATAAAAAAAAAATAGAGCAAAGTAAAAGCTAAAAATATAACTTAAACTGTAATTTCACATTTTCAATATATCGATAGCGTTTATGGAAAAAATGCATCTTTTCTTGGTACAAAAATAAATTAGGGAGAGGGGGGAGCTATCCCTCCGAAATACAAAGTTATCTGTATTTTTACGTTAATAAATGATACAAATGAAGAACTTACCTATTCCAGATTGTGTTAACTCCTTCATCTTTGCATCAATTCCTTTTTGAAATAGGGGAAACACAGGTGAATTCTTTTGCATAAAGTTTATTTCTTGTCTATTATTTTCCCTTAGGTATCTCTGAATGCCATTTGCTAATGCCACTAATGTGTTTGGTGGATAAGTATGGGGGTGAGCATTTTTAACACATGGTTCACTTATTTAAGAAACAGTTTTAATCATGATCACATTAAAAAGAAAAGTCTTTAGGGTACATTTTCATTTTATTTGTTTGGACTTTTTAAGTGAATACATTTTTCTCTGTATAGATACTGAAAGTTCATTATTTGACTAATTATTGCTAATTATTGTTTCTTTTATTTTTCTGGGATAGGTGATTATGTTCTAAATTGGTCAAACACTAGTTTTCCATGTTTTATGAATTTTAAAGCTCTCGGCTGCGCCACCTCGAGCTTTAAAGTTTATAAAACATGGAAAACTATTGTTTAACCTATACTTATAGCTCAGTAATCATGGTCTACAGATTATTTAATTAAAGGGGCATTATCTGCCATAAACGTAAATATTTGTTACCCATAAAAAACTATCAGATATGATTGATGCATTAATAAAACGTGTTTCTGTAACTTATAAATGTATGTGCAACAGGGAGAAAAGGTGCAACTGCTCGTGTTTTGAGATCGATCAAGAAATGGACGCCATTTTATTAATTATCGGCATTGTTTACGGAGTTTGCCGAATCGTCATTAAATCAATACAACAATGCACTTATTTTCTGTGAATCTGCTTTTAGTCGGCGTTCATTACGGACAAAGAACCATGCAAGTTTGCAGATAATAAGCAACAAAATACAAATTATTCGTTTTTACCTGTCACTAGTAATGTCAGTTGCATACGGAGAAAGCGAGGTCAAATTATTTGCTTGCAAGGAAATAACAAATCGATGGTAATTTTCATTCTCAAAAGGCGAAAAGTGGTACGATAAGCTGTTTAATGTGAAATATTTACCTTTATTTCATCATTTTAAATCTATTTACCAATTTCCAAAACATATAATTTTTTGGTCAAAATCGTAGCTAATGCCTCTTTAAGCAGAGATTTTTTTTTTTATGTATTGGGGGCGAAAATGTTGTAATTAAAGTGTCATTATTATTTTATTATATATACTTAATAAGTAATGACACATTTTGCATATACAGTCAAACCTGCTTTAGTGGCCACCTCTATTAAGCAATAACTTATATTATATGACTATAATTTTTATTTCCTTTCACAGTGCATTTCATATTAATTAAACCTGTATTTAGCGACCACCTGTCTTATGTGACTCTATTTCAATGATCCTTTGGAAGGTCACATAAGACAGGTTTGACTGTACAATTACAATAAAGGCAAAAGTAATGGAATTATCAGTCCAACTGGGATCATAACATCATATCAGCCTGGTCTGATATGCAATATCAGCCTGGTTCATATCTTCAGATCAATTAATTTTAAGCATACAATGTATGATAAATAGATTAAAACATGACCTTTTCATATCAGTCCTTGTTATCATCATGTGACACCCATATCAGCCCTGTGGCTTTGCCTCGGGCTGATTTGGATGGTCTATGGATGACAACCTGGAAAATATGGAAAAGGTCATGTTTTAATCAGTATGTATTGAAGTTATAAATGTACAATATAATGTTGATATATAAAGATGGCCATGTAAGAAATATTAGTGATGTTATGATTGATTGATTGATTGATTTATTGTGTTTAACACCACTTTCAGCAATATTTCATGTTCGGTGGTTCTCTCCGGGTACTCTGGCTTCTTCCACAACTAAAACTGGTTGCCATGATATAGCTGAAATATTGCTGAAAGTGGCATTAAACACCAAAAATCAAAATCAAATCATCTATCTCTTGTGGAAACATATTATATAATTTGAAAATAAAGAGATCACCACAGTATTCCTATATTATTTATCAGCTCATGGAATTGTTAAAAATCTTCTGCAGTTTTGAATACTTTATAAGGCTGTGTTTGACATGATTGAACCCTTCCCCGAGTACATTGTTTATTAAGTAAGATATTGATATATACTCAGTTACTTTCATGATGTAAATAATTCATTTTCCCGACCATCTATGATCTAGTGGAATAAATAATCGGTAAATCAGGTGTTGGTGACTATTTTTGCATAATTGATATTATATATCTAAGAGTGTGAAACAATTTGGAATGAATAGATCACATTAATGTTTTATATCTTGAGGCTTGCCTGATCTGTGATTGTTACAGAGAAACTGACACGTGCCATTGATAAAAACAGTAAATATGAGAAGTCAAATTTATTTTAAAAAATTACAATTAACTGAAAGGAAATTACTTTTAAAGGTATTAAAGGAAAGCTTAAGATTAAGATGGATTTTTTTTTATTCCCATGGGAATTGTCCTAAACATAAGACTGGCTCTATAATAATATTAATTGAGGGGTCAAAAAGGGGGGTGTATAGGTTTGGTTTGGTTTGGTTTTTGGTGTTTAACGCTATATTCAACAATATTTCAGTTATGTTATATACTCACATAAATATCTTGAATCTGATTTGATAAAACACTGTCACGTGATATTTATCCATTTGTTGGGTCAACCGCTAATCGTAAGGTCTCGTAGTAAGGTTCACCGCTCACGAGGAAATCCCAAGGAAATTCCCACGTGAGCCTCACGTGTTTCCAATTATAGTTTCTTCCCTTGATTCAACAGACAACAAACAGGTTCGTCGCTGTAGGCGAAGAAGAAATGGAACGATTCTATTACTTGGTGTCTGATGCAAAAATATTCGATATAATATAGTTTTATTGGTGGAGGAAACTGGAGTTATCTCCCTTATAACAATAAAATCTAAGGTTTGGGATTGTTGAAACTTTTGTTTTATTTTACTTATGGTTATCCACTTGCTGATGTTTTTACAATATATCTCAGGTGGATGAATTAATAAACTTGGATTGTTTGGGTAAATTAGTAATTACATTCCCTATGCACAGTCTCATAAGAGTTCATAATAGCAACATAGCAAAATTTGCAGCATTTACTGATATATATGTATATATTGCCTCAAGGGGTTTTCCTTACTCCACCTTTACCATGTTTACAAACACATTCACCTAATTAAATCAACACAAATATGTACTGATGCCTACGGGCATTAAAAACTGTGGTATATGAAAAATATTCCATAACAGAAGAAAGTATGGGCTAAATTTCTTAAATGAATTTTTAAAAAGTGAGAATAGGTGTAATGTGGTATTTCTGTGTGCGAATACCTGTAATAGGTGTTTTAAAAAGTGGGAATAGAAGTCAAAGTCAACAAGTTTTATTTAATGTCAGTACAATTAGAGGAACATACAACTCAAGCTCTGAAGAACTTTTAACACCCTCTTTATATAGTTAACTTGTCTGTACCTCTCTAAGAGGAAACTCAAATTAAACTACTCATAAGACACCCTCTTTATATAGTTAACTTGTCTGTACCTCTTTAAGAGGAAATCTCAAATAAAAGCTACTCATCAAAGTCTATATATAGATATATTATAATTTGTTTCCTGATAAACACTGTCACGGTTGATTTGTCATGATTAATATTGAAGAGAGAAGTTAAATAAGTAATAAATGAACAGGGAAGTATGGCTGCTGTAAAACTGTAAGTCAAATTACTAACGTTAATTATAAGAGACGTTTTTTATTGAATGATTTATTTAAAATAAATTAGGAAGAAATTAAAAATTAGGAAGTAATTTCTAAGTTAATATTCTTTTCAACAAACCAGTACACAACAAACTGTAAAAATTGAAATGTTTAATACCAGTAGTTGATTACATGTTATTATCCTGGGTGTCAATCTATAAATAATTATGATATTTATTATACATAAAGTCATATATGTAACAAAGCTGAAGAGGGGAGATTTTTTTTTACATTTAAGTAATATTGGGGTGGGGTGATAACCCTTATTAATATTTACAATATTATGCATAAAATGACATTTCGTAACAAAGCTGAAGAGGGGAGAATTTGTTGGGTTTTTCCCCATCCAATTAATATCGGATGATTTTAAACACGACTCATTTGTACTGTATGTATTTTTAAAGATTGGAGAATTTGTTTTGTTTTGTTTTGTTATTTTTTTTGCATATAGATAAAAACCTCATTTTAACATGACATATTTTTATTGTATGTATTGAAGAATTGTATTAATCAAAATGACAGTGTTTGTCTGGTAAATCTTTTATTTACAAGGGTTATATTATTAATAGCACATAATGATATGAAATTTCAGTCCACATAATGTATACAAACCTTCTTACTGTAATGTATACAAATCTTCTTACTGTAATGTATACAAACCTTCTTACTGTAATGTATATAAACCTTCTTACTGTAATGTATACAAACCTTCTTACTGTAATGTATACAAACCTTCTTACTGTAATGTATACAAACCTTCTTACTGTAATGTATACAAACCTTCTTACTGTAATGTATACAAACCTTCTTACTGTAATGTATACAAACCTTCTTACTGTAATGTATATAAACCTTCTTACTGTAATGTATACAAATCTTCTTACTGTAATGTATACAAACCTTCTTACTGTAATGTATACAAACCTTCTTACTGTAATGTATATAAACCTTCTTACTGTAATGTATACAAACCTTCTTACTGTAATGTATACAAACCTTCTTACTGTAATGTATATAAACCTTCTTACTGTAATGTATACAAACCTTCTTACTGTAATGTATACAAATCTTCTTACTGTAATGTATACAAATCTTCTTACTGTAATGTATACAAACCTTCTTACTGTAATGTATATAAACCTTCTTACTGTAATGTATACAAACCTTTTTACTGTAATGTATACAAACCTTCTTACTGTAATGTATACAAACCTTCTTACTGTAATGTATACAAACCTTCTTACTGTAATGTATACAAACCTTCTTACTGTAATGTATACAAACCTTCTTACTGTAATGTATACAAACCTTCTTACTGTAATGTATACAAACCTTCTTACTGTAATGTATATAAACCTTCTTACTGTAATGTATATAAACCTTCTTACTGTAATGTATACAAACCTTCTTACTGTAATGTATACAAACCTTCTTACTGTAATGTATACAAACCTTCTTACTGTAATGTATACAAACCTTCTTACTGTAATGTATATAAACCTTCTTACTGTAATGTATACAAACCTTCTTACTGTAATGTATATAAATCTTCTTACTGTAATGTATACAAACCTTCTTACTGTAATGTATATAAACCTTCTTACTGTAATGTATACAAACCTTCTTACTGTAATGTATACAAATCTTCTTACTGTAATGTATACAAATCTTCTTACTGTAATGTATACAAACCTTCTTACTGTAATGTATATAAACCTTCTTACTGTAATGTATACAAACCTTCTTACTGTAATGTATACAAACCTTCTTACTGTAATGTATACAAATCTTCTTACTGTAATGTATACAAACCTTCTTACTGTAATGTATACAAACCTTCTTACTGTAATGTATACAAATCTTCTTACTGTAATGTATACAAACCTTCTTACTGTAATGTATATAAACCTTCTTACTGTAATGTATACAAACCTTCTTACTGTAATGTATACAAACCTTCTTACTGTAATGTATACAAACCTTCTTACTGTAATGTATACAAACCTTCTTACTGTAATGTATACAAATCTTCTTACTGTAATGTATATAAACCTTCTTACTGTAATGTATACAAATCTTCTTACTGTAATGTATATAAACCTTCTTACTGTAATGTATACAAACCTTCTTACTGTAATGTATACAAACCTTCTTACTGTAATGTATACAAATCTTCTTACTGTAATGTATATAAACCTTCTTACTGTAATGTATACAAATCTTCTTACTGTAATGTATATAAACCTTCTTACTGTAATGTATACAAACCTTCTTACTGTAATGTATACAAATCTTCTTACTGTAATGTATATAAACCTTCTTACTGTAATGTATACAAATCTTCTTACTGTAATGTATACAAACCATCTTACTGTAATGTATACAAACCTTCTTACTGTAATGTATACAAACCTTCTTACTGTAATGTATATAAACCTTCTTACTGTAATGTATACAAACCTTCTTACTGTAATGTATACAAACCTTCTTACTGTAATGTATACAAACCTTTTTACTGTAATGTATACAAACCTTCTTACTGTAATGTATACAAACCTTCTTACTGTAATGTATACAAACCTTCTTACTGTAATGTATACAAACCTTCTTACTGTAATGTATACAAACCTTCTTACTGTAATGTATACAAACCTTCTTACTGTAATGTATACAAACCTTCTTACTGTAATGTATATAAACCTTCTTACTGTAATGTATATAAACCTTCTTACTGTAATGTATACAAACCTTCTTACTGTAATGTATATAAACCTTCTTACTGTAATGTATATAAACCTTCTTACTGTAATGTATACAAACCTTCTTACTGTAATGTATACAAACCTTTTTACTGTAATGTATACAAACCATCTTACTGTAATGTATACAAACCTTCTTACTGTAATGTATACAAACCATCTTACTGTAATGTATACAAACCTTCTTACTGTAATGTATACAAACCTTCTTACTGTAATGTATACAAATCTTCTTACTGTAATGTATACAAACCTTTTTACTGTAATGTATACAAACCATCTTACTGTAATGTATACAAACCTTCTTACTGTAATGTATACAAACCATCTTACTGTAATGTATACAAACCTTCTTACTGTAATGTATACAAACCATCTTACTGTAATGTATACAAACCTTCTTACTGTAATGTATACAAACCTTCTTACTGTAATGTATACAAACCATCTTACTGTAATGTATACAAACCATCTTACTGTAATGTATATAAACCATCTTACTGTAATGTATACAAACCTTCTTACTGTAATGTATACAAATCTTCTTACTGTAATGTATACAAACCTTCTTACTGTAATGTATACAAACCTTCTTACTGTAATGTATATAAACCTTCTTACTGTAATGTATACAAACGTTCTTACTGTAATGTATACAAACCTTCTTACTGTAATGTATATAAACCTTCTTACTGTAATGTATACAAACCTTCTTACTGTAATGTATACAAACCTTCTTACTGTAATGTATACAAATCTTCTTACTGTAATGTATACAAATCTTCTTACTGTAATGTATACAAATCTTCTTACTGTAATGTATACAAACCTTCTTACTGTAATGTATACAAACCTTCTTACTGTAATGTATACAAACCTTCTTACTGTAATGTATACAAACCTTCTTACTGTAATGTATACAAATCTTCTTACTGTAATGTATACAAACCTTCTTACTGTAATGTATATAAACCTTCTTACTGTAATGTATATAAACCTTCTTACTGTAATGTATATAAACCTTCTTACTGTAATGTATACAAACCTTCTTACTGTAATGTATACAAACCTTCTTACTGTAATGTATACAAATCTTCTTACTGTAATGTATACAAACCTTCTTACTGTAATGTATATAAATCTTCTTACTGTAATGTATACAAACCTTCTTACTGTAATGTATATAAACCTTCTTACTGTAATGTATACAAATCTTCTTACTGTAATGTATACAAACCTTCTTACTGTAATGTATACAAACCTTCTTACTGTAATGTATATAAACCTTCTTACTGTAATGTATACAAACCTTCTTACTGTAATGTATACAAATCTTCTTACTGTAATGTATACAAACCTTCTTACTGTAATGTATATAAATCTTCTTACTGTAATGTATACAAACCTTCTTACTGTAATGTATATAAACCTTCTTACTGTAATGTATACAAACCTTCTTACTGT
This sequence comes from Bathymodiolus septemdierum, assembly GCA_963383655.1. NCBI lineage: Eukaryota > Metazoa > Mollusca > Bivalvia > Mytilida > Modiolidae > Bathymodiolus > Bathymodiolus septemdierum. The sequence continues at coordinate 35,423,356 of OY726523.1, forward strand.
AATGTATACAAATCTTCTTACTGTAATGTATACAAACCTTCTTACTGTAATGTATATAAACCTTCTTACTGTAATGTATATAAACCTTCTTACTGTAATGTATATAAACCTTCTTACTGTAATGTATACAAACCTTCTTACTGTAATGTATACAAACCTTCTTACTGTAATGTATACAAACCTTCTTACTGTAATGTATACAAATCTTCTTACTGTAATGTATACAAACCTTCTTACTGTAATGTATATAAATCTTCTTACTGTAATGTATACAAACCTTCTTACTGTAATGTATATAAACCTTCTTACTGTAATGTATACAAACCTTCTTACTGTAATGTATACAAACCTTCTTACTGTAATGTATACAAACCTTCTTACTGTAATGTATATAAACCTTCTTACTGTAATGTATACAAACCTTCTTACTGTAATGTATACAAATCTTCTTACTGTAATGTATACAAACCTTCTTACTGTAATGTATATAAACCTTCTTACTGTAATGTATACAAACCTTCTTACTGTAATGTATATAAACCTTCTTACTGTAATGTATATAAACCTTCTTACTGTAATGTATACAAACCTTCTTACTGTAATGTATATAAACCTTCTTACTGTAATGTATACAAACCTTCTTACTGTAATGTATATAAACCTTCTTACTGTAATGTATACAAACCTTCTTACTGTAATGTATACAAACCTTCTTACTGTAATGTATACAAACCTTCTTACTGTAATGTATACAAACCTTCTTACTGTAATGTATACAAACCTTCTTACTGTAATGTATATAAACCTTCTTACTGTAATGTATACAAACCTTCTTACTGTAATGTATATAAACCTTCTTACTGTAATGTATATAAACCTTCTTACTGTAATGTATACAAACCTTCTTACTGTAATGTATACAAACCTTCTTACTGTAATGTATACAAACCTTCTTACTGTAATGTATACAAACCTTCTTACTGTAATGTATATAAACCTTCTTACTGTAATGTATACAAACCTTCTTACTGTAATGTATACAAACCTTCTTACTGTAATGTATACAAACCTTCTTACTGTAATGTATACAAACCTTCTTACTGTAATGTATACAAACCTTCTTACTGTAATGTATACAAACCTTCTTACTGTAATGTATATAAACCTTCTTACTGTAATGTATACAAACCTTCTTACTGTAATGTATACAAACCTTCTTACTGTAATGTATACAAACCTTCTTACTGTAATGTATACAAACCTTCTTACTGTAATGTATACAAACCTTCTTACTGTAATGTATACAAACCTTCTTACTGTAATGTATACAAACCTTCTTACTGTAATGTATACAAACCTTCTTACTGTAATGTATACAAACCTTCTTACTGTAATGTATACAAACTTCTTACTGTAATGTATACAAACCTTCTTACTGTAATGTATACAAACCTTCTTACTGTAATGTATACAAACCTTCTTACTGTAATGTATACAAATCTTCTTACTGTAATGTATACAAACCTTCTTACTGTAATGTATACAAACCTTCTTACTGTAATGTATACAAACCTTCTTACTGTAATGTATACAAACCTTCTTACTGTAATGTATACAAACCTTCTTACTGTAATGTATACAAACCTTCTTACTGTAATGTATACAAACCTTCTTACTGTAATGTATACAAACCTTCTTACTGTAATGTATACAAACCTTCTTACTGTAATGTATACAAACCTTCTTACTGTAATGTATACAAACCTTCTTACTGTAATGTATACAAACCTTCTTACTGTAATGTATACAAACCTTCTTACTGTAATGTATACAAACCTTCTTACTGTAATGTATACAAACCTTCTTACTGTAATGTATACAAACCTTCTTACTGTAATGTATACAAACCTTCTTACTGTAATGTATACAAACCTTCTTACTGTAATGTATACAAACCTTCTTACTGTAATGTATACAAACCTTCTTACTGTAATGTATACAAACCTTCTTACTGTAATGTATACAAACCTTCTTACTGTAATGTATACAAACCTTCTTACTGTAATGTATACAAACCTTCTTACTGTAATGTATACAAACCTTCTTACTGTAATGTATACAAACCTTCTTACTGTAATGTATACAAACCTTCTTACTGTAATGTATACAAACCTTCTTACTGTAATGTATACAAACCTTCTTACTGTAATGTATACAAACCTTCTTACTGTAATGTATACAAACCTTCTTACTGTAATGTATACAAACCTTCTTACTGTAATGTATACAAACCTTCTTACTGTAATGTATACAAACCTTCTTACTGTAATGTATACAAACCTTCTTACTGTAATGTATACAAACCTTCTTACTGTAATGTATACAAACCTTCTTACTGTAATGTATACAAACCTTCTTACTGTAATGTATACAAACCTTCTTACTGTAATGTATACAAACCTTCTTACTGTAATGTATACAAACCTTCTTACTGTAATGTATACAAACCTTCTTACTGTAATGTATACAAACCTTCTTACTGTAATGTATACAAACCTTCTTACTGTAATGTATACAAACCTTCTTACTGTAATGTATACAAACCTTCTTACTGTAATGTATACAAACCTTCTTACTGTAATGTATACAACCTTCTTACTGTAATGTATACAAACCTTCTTACTGTAATGTAACAAAACTTTCTTACTGTAATGTTACAAACCTTCTACTGTAATGTATACAAAACCTTCTTTGACTG